>OX457042.1:26170399-26172899 GCA_949752735.1 Lumbricus terrestris
TTATGCGCATTTTTAAAAAAAGGGGATAGAATGGTTTATCCCTCCGGATAGTATAGACCGGTTAATTCCATCCGGGGGGATAGATTAATTCATCCCCCCGGATAGCTTTCAGGGGGATAGGCTACTCCGTTTCGTGTCACCGCCACAGCATTGTCTGCTAAGTCCAGACATTGGTTGTAAGAGCGTAAGACTGATACTGGCAGAGGAGCAGACGAGATTAGAAGAAGCGTTTTGTGACCGACCGGCGCATGCTTCAGCTGGACGGGACAGGTGGCGCCGCTTGTGCATGAAGGAGGCAACATGAGTGGCCGTCGATATATCCAAGGAATTGTTGCCCATCTAATTCGGCCGACGATTGATTATTACGGGCAGCGAATAAAAGGATGGAGGATGGGGGAGGGAAGTGGAGAGGAGTCATTATAATTACTACTGAGAGACTTTAACACAATCGACATTTTGACGATTATACTAAGCGACTATAATGGACGGAGAGCAGGACGAAAGGAAGGACGAAAAGAGGACGTGAAGGACACGGGATAAAGGATAGAAGGATAAAACAAAAGAACGGAAAGGAAGAACCAAATAACGGACAAAAAGGACGAATGAACAGGAAAAGGACGAAAGAATGAACTGAACAACGGATAATAGGACAAATGGAAGGACGAAAGAAGGTAAAAAAGACGAGAGGATGGACAGAAGAAAGAACTAGCGAACTGACTATAGAAAGGAAAATTTAGGAAGGAAAGGTAAAAAAGAATGAAAGGAGAACTGACAAAGAACGGACGAAAGGACAAAAGGGACGAATGAACGAGAAAAGGACGAAAGGGATGAACTGAATAACGTATAATAGGACAAATGGAAGGACGAAATTAGGTGAAAAAGAAGAGAGGAAGGACAGAAGAAAGAACGAGTGAACTGACTAAAGAAAGAAAAAATCTAGGAAGGAAAGACTGACAAAGAATGGACAAAAGGGCAAAAGGAGAGGACGAAGGCGCAGAAGGATCGATAGACTAAGGAAGGACCAACGGACAAACTTATCTCATATCATCTAATCTACTTGATCCAATTTGATTCAATTCGATCCCTTGGCAAAACAAAGCCAAGCTCCGATCGGTTGACATGAATTGGGCGAATTTCAGTTATTCGAGACGGACCGCGATTGATTGGAAAAACAATTGACAGCTGCGCCAGCCTCTGTTTGAATAATTCGGCTGCAACTGAAACCGGTTTTAGGAGACAACAACGACGACGATGACGCCACGAAAACCGGTTTCAAGAGTCGCCGGCTGTAACTGAAACCGGTTTTCGGCGTCGACGTTGACGACGACGCTGTCAAATACCAATTTCGCCTGCGGTAACTGAAACCGGTTTCAACAGCGGACGGAGTCATAGTAAACCGGGTTGCGTAGGCTATACATTGAAGAGACGATGGGATTTTTCATTCGAACGAGAAAGAGTCTAAGTGATCGTCTGCTTCGGCGGACGTTCGTTTCCCGCGGTCGCAAGATGTCAGCAGCGTCGTTTGTCTGCAGCTGAACAGACGCCGCGAGTAGGGTCCACTGCCTACTCCGATGGGACAAGTAAGGACATCAAAAGAACGACTTTCAGAGAGACTAGGTTTTATATAATTTATATATATATATATATATATATATATATATATATATATATATATATATATATATATTCAGCATGCTTATCTGTCTTCTCTTAGATACACTGTTACACATGTACGTGTATATTGTATACACAGTTACACACTAAGACAGATAGACCTGGGCAAAAGCATGCAGACAGCCAGAAAGTCAGACAGAGAGACAGAGAGACACAGACAGACAAAGACGGACGGGCGGACGCAAAGTGCTGTATAGTGGGTTAAATGCATGTATATAAGTGTGTGTGCATTTGCTATAGCATATATAGCGCCCTTCACGTTAACTACTCAGAAGCGCTCCCTACTACAGAGCGGACGCTGAATCGGAGTTTCACGCCGAAGTGCATGAGCAATTGCCAGTGGACTTGCTCATGAGTGTCCCCACGCGGCGGCTTGAGGTGGATTCGAGCCTGCAACCTCCGGCTCTATAAGGCACCGAACATACACACTACAGTGACTACACCACCGCGCCCCACGCACAGACATACACACATAAATGTGTGACAAGTATAGGTAATACATTTGAGGATCAAACTCGCGTTTGAGTTTTTGTCAATCCGTCCTCAGATTAGATTTGATTAGATCAGATTGTCTTGATCATCGCAGCGTCACCAACATCTGCGTGACACCGAAGTCTTGAGTCTTGACGACGACTTTGACTTTGACTCGACTTCATGACTCGCCCGTCGTCACATGCTGCAGTGAGATCACGTGATGCACGCCTTAAATAATTCAGCTGTGCGTTGCATGATCGAGTGTTGGCGGGAAAAGAGAGAAATTGGCGCCATTCTTCGTCGTCTGAATTGGCCTCGTTGTGAGAGCGAGGCGGCTGCGGCGGAAGGCGCG
>OX457042.1:26175399-26310399 GCA_949752735.1 Lumbricus terrestris
TCCGTAGGAACTTGATAGTTGTAACTCTACTCGTTTACCCGTATGAAATTCTGCACGATGTGTAATAGTAATAAGTGGGCTACAACCTAATTGATTGACAAGAAAGCAAATACTTGCATGAGTTATTTGCAATCGTTCAAAACAGACAAGTTTTGACCGAAGTTGAACTTCAAAGTACAAAGAAACTTACTCCACTATGGACCAAGTGCTTTCTTATATAACCATATCTGAAGACTTCTTGTTTTCTATTGGGTAAAAATCAATATGTTGCACTAGGCTTAATAGTGCAAGCTTCTATTGGCAGGTCACGCGTCATGAGGGTCACGAGAGTCATTCGGCAGCTCGAAGAAACTAAACGTAAAGAGGATATCAAGAATTCCAGAGAATGTTTGGCAGATCATAAGGCAGGTCAAGAGTTTAAAAAAGGTTCCAACCCATAGTAGCGCCGTCACTGCTTCTTTATGAAAGTGGAAGAAAAAATGACGTATTTTGCATAGTAACTGACCTAGTAATCAGAAATCTATTGTCTTGATAACCATGACAACATAAGGAGAGTTGAATGCAGTGGCCATCTTGGTGGCAGTTATGTGATGCAGTTCTTTAACCTACAGACTACAGTAGGCCTACTGTTTTCCTATAGACCTATATGATCATCACCTAGAATACGCCTAGTAGGCCTATACCTCGTGGCGAAAGACTCCAAATTTACATGTCCACTAACAGAATGGATCTAAGGAGTAATGATAGGAATAGCTAGATCAGCTCTCTTAATTCATTCTCTTGTAGGCTACATTCAACAGGTCCTGGAAACGATCTTGATTTTGCCGTGATGTAGCTCCGCAAAGTCATACATATGATTCCGATGAATGACCTGGTTGCAAAAACTGACATTTTGATCTCTAGACCAAGACCGTAGCCTGGATTTTATTTGGAGGGGGGAGGGATTGGGGGTGCAGTTTACTCAACCGTGGGCAAGCAGGTTCTGGATGGTCAATAGGGGCCTACATTAGGCCATGGCGTGGTTCTCAAAGTGGTGGGCCGCGGACGAGCACCGGTCCTCGGCGTCCTGATCACCGGTCCGTGAATAAGTCCGTGAATTAAACAAAATTGTAGCCTAATTATCAATTTATATAATATTTGAAATTGTGAAATTATTAGAATTTTTTGGATTTCCACACTGTAGATCTAATCGTAGTTTTTAAGCTGTCATCTTCACAAAATTATTCATAAATTCAGTGGTCAGAGGCATGGTTTAAGACTTCAATAAATGTCCCTCCTATTGTTTAAATATATTCAAAAATCAGCATGCAAACTGACATTTAAAGCTGTCATCTTAACCAAATTGCTCATTATGGGGAAGCAGAGGTTAACACTGTAGAAATTTATAAGGATACTTCTGAAATATTAGGGAGGATATAAGCTTAAGCATCTCCGTCCTCCCACCACAAGCTTTGGAGGGACCGTCCCCCGCTGTCCCCTCTAAGCCTCCGCCCATGCAATATGCGCCGAAAGTGTCCAGTGTCCACCTTCTGCCTCAACGCAAGCTTCAAAACGCTCGCGCAAATACCATGCAGTAGCAGCATTGATAACCTGCTGATCAAAATCCTACCATGCGGGCATTAACAATGTCTCTTATCCTTGCCATGACGATCGACTGACCCCCTCTGCAAAAACTCCTGTGGGCGCCCATGCACGCAGCGACGTATTGCAGAACCTCAACGCAGACACAAAACTATGCAGGCATCAAAGCAAGCACATGGACAGACAGACACACATAAAGGGCATCCAGGCAAACAGTTGGACAGCCAGAATGCCATATGCAGGCATCCAAGCAAACAGTTGGACAGCCAGAATGCCATATGCAGGCATCCGAGCAAACAGTTGGACAGCGAAAAAGCCATAATTATGCAGGCATCAAAGCGAATAGTAGGGCAGCGAAAAAGTCATATGCTTGACGATATGCAGGCATCCAAGCAAGCAGTAGGACTGTAGGGCAGTCAGAAAGTCATATGCAGGCATCCAAGCGAACATAATTATGGAAGAGGGTAGGTGTGCGCGACGTCATCGTTATTACCATTGTTATTATCGTTGTTATTATCGTCGTCGTTGTTTTCGAGGTTTGATGATAATGAAACGAATAACGAATTGAATGGGGGAGAAGTCGCATTGGTCGTCGATTGTTCAACCTCTCAGATCTCATTTCACGGTCTGTTTCTTTCGCTGAGTGTCTGTCTCCATAACTCTGCCTGTCTGTCCGTCTGTCTATCTCCGCCTTTCTTCTAGTTCTTAGGCCAGTTACAAAAATAATTATATAAATACGCAATAATTGAAACGGAGTAAAGCAAGAAGACAGATAGACTAGCAGACAAACAGACAGACAGACAGACAGACAGACAGACAGACAGACAGACAAGTGACCGGCAATCAGGTCACACGGCAACCAGACAAGAGGGTAGCCAAATAAAGGCAGGCAACCAGACAAACAAACATACAAACAGACAGATAGATAGGTCGACACACAGATGGACAGTCAAACATGCAGACAGACAGGTAGATAGGGAAACAAGCAAACAAATGAACAGGTAGATAACAGACAGATGGATGGGCAAACAGGTAGACAGACTGACGAGAGCCAGGTTTTAGGAAAACAGGCAAACAGATGGATATAGGCAGACAGACAGGCAGATTGGCAAACATGCAAACAGACAAACAGATGGATTGGTACACAGTCAAACAGATGAATAGGAAAACAGACAGACAGACAGACTGTTTTCCTATTCATCTGTTTGACTGTGTGCCAAGTGTGTAGACAGACAGACATACAGACAGACAGACAGACAGACAGACAGGCAGAGGCAAACAGATGGATAGGCAAACAGACAGAGAGACAGACACAGACAGAGGTGCAGAAAGGCATGAGTGTGTTCCGGCGCTGATTTAATTAATATCTGGCGTTGACGGTGGACGATCGTCGTCTGCTGATAATAATAATTATTAGAACAATGAATGGATTTTATTAATTGCATCATTAGCCGATGTAGTGACTGTGTCCGTTCACAACATCGCAACAACAATAGGACAACGCGATGACAACGACATAAGAACAATGGCCGATGACAATACACGACATCGACGTAACAATAGGGAAATAGCAATAGGGAAATGTAATCAAAACAATGATATGCTGTCACATAATAAATAGCGATAAAAGAACCATTGTAGCAATGGAAGATAAAATTATACAATCATACATGTACGCATATTGCATACACATCCACTCAAATACATATACTATGATATACACATACATGTAGGCCCACACATACAACTCAACACATATACAATGAATGCATAGCCTACAGACATACACATAACATATCTACATGCACAGCATTGCACACGTAGCCTACATACAGTCCATACATACATTCATATCATAACACACACACACGCACACACACACACACACACACACACACACACACACACACACACACACACACACACACACACACACACACACACACACACACACACACACACACACACACACACACACACACACACACACACACACACACACATACATTCATACAAATATACATACACACATAATTATGCTTGCATGTATACACATGCACATACGTACACAAACACACGATCCGGTACACACATATCTACATAACAAAGGTAAGTGGCCTATCAGATATTGGATAGAAGGCATCTTCCTGAAGCTAAGGAAAGAAACATTTTGAAGGTGAAGGTGTCCGTTCGTGTTTCCCTATCCAATAAGAATGGTAGAAATTAATGGACATCTGTCGTGACTGAAGACCACAGGTCCATTTACTAACCTTGGATGTGTTCGTGTCTGTACCAGTCCTAGTGTTCCGAGTCTTTTAATTATGCACATTGCCATGTTCTATAGTCACCACAGATTAGAGTACCTGGGTATGGGGAACACCTACCCTTTAATAATATCAAGGTGTATACCCACTAGAGAATGCACAAAACTCTGCAATAATTCGGTCATTCAGTCAACCAGCCAATCAAAGTAATCATTCATTCACTCAGTCAATCAATCATTCATTCAGTCAATCATACAGTCAACCAGCCAATCAAAGTAATTATTCATTCATTCAGTCAGTCAATCATTCATTCATTCAGTCAACCAGCCAATCAAAGTAATCATTCATTCACTCAGTCAATCAATCATTCATTCAATCAGTCAATCGGTCACTCAGTCAACCAGCCAACCAAAGTAATCATTCAATCACTCAGCCAGTCATTCAATCAATTTACAATCATTGAAGACGAATTTAAAACAAATTTTAATAGAACAAAAACAATTAAGCGTACAGCTTAAATCACTTGCCTGAGTAAAATCCTTAAACAAAAGTAACAGCAAAAACGGAAATGTACAAAAGGGAAAAGTAGTATTCTGTAGACAATATATATATATAAAAAATCAGGCTCATTAATTAGCTACAAAAATACAATTGATCAACAAGTCCGCCTAACCGTTACCTCGGACCAAATTCACCGTTACCTAAACCACTGTTTAGTACCGAATGTACGCCATTATAATCTACCGACTGTTAAAATCCATCAATGCATATAGCTCATACCTTCCAGGTCAGAAATACGATAGAATTATAATTACTTAATCCATACTTAGATAACATTTTTACAGCTGCCTGCATGATTTGGTAAATAATTTTTGCCGATAATGCTCTTGTCAGTCCACGTGGCTGGAGACCATCAAACTTCTGCCTCAAGTGCGCACACTGGCACACTAACATATGTAACAAGCGCATCAACTATTGAAGTGCTCTGAATCCTTTGGCGAACACTAGGACTGGCCACCGTCTGTATTTTTTGTCGAGTTCAAATAACAAACATAGCTACACATAGCTACATGCGGTTGCCCTACTGTCTTCCTCTAAGTGCACAAATAGCCATATACATGCATTGATACATGTAAATCATCAGGTACTTAAATCAAAACCTTATATGATACTGTAGACTTGACTTTAAACGATACTGTAGCTGCTGATGGCTCGATAGCAAAAACGTTCAAGACAGATATAAAGCCGTAGAAAAATAATTCAAGACATTAGACAGGTCTTGCATAGTTAAACAACAGCAGATAATGTGCATAATGAACTGAAATCAAAAAATACAGAGCTGCCCCTCATATGTCTCATGTATTAACATCATGCCATGCATCTCTACGCACGACAATTCAGCCAATTCGTGTGACCACTGGTTGGGAAGCCATCACAATGAATTGTCGATACATGGCTTAAAATAAAAACTCTTGATTCAGCAGAAAGAGAAAAACGCATCCCTCTCAGCCACCAAGCCACACAATGTCTGCCCAACCGCCAGACACCACTGCTCTTAAGCACCGTTTGAAGTTCTTAAAGCAGCAATATATACGAATATTCAGATGCATACAGGTACACACGCACACATATACACACACACAGACACACACAGACAGACAGACAGATGGACACATGCTCATTGCTTGAAAAGTCACATAACATGCTGCAACATTGCAGTTCTGCAACAGAAACGACAGTGGAAGTGAAAGCAACACCTAACTGAGACATCAACATGAGCAAATGATTAGGTAACTAGATATTTATGCAGCACCTTTTCCATTGTCTCCAATGGAACAAACAGAACTTGCGGCGCCACACAACAAGCACACGCACGCACGCACTTAAATTCCAACATAATGCTATTGCAGCCAGACATCCAATTATAACTACGGACGCATGTATGTGTGCATTAGAGTGGTCCACAAAATTCATCTTACAGATTTCTGTTCTCCACAAGGCTTGTTTTGTTCCTTATCATGATTATAATAATCACAAAATTTTTTAATGAAAACAAATGAAATTTAGAGGTCAACCCATTTGACACTTTTTATGCTATTTTATGACAGATGTAGATAAATTGTTCCGCAATGGTTAATGTACGACCTGAGCGACACTGAGCGATGTCTGGGGAGATTCCATTTCTCAATTACCGTACTTCAACACTGGTATTGACCTGAGAGTCACCTCTTGAATGCCGTTCACCATTTTGGGGATTGCCAAGAGTTTTTCCTGACAATTTCCAGTGACAATAGCAGCTTTGCGTTCCATATTTTCCTTTGATCCGTCGATGCTGGACAACATTTTGCCTTCTCAGTAAGGTAATAGTTGGCCTGCCAAGTGTGCAGTGTGCACTCTTGTTCTTCCATTGCACCTAGCTGCTTCTTGTCCTTCTTTTGCTCCCGGTTCTTCTTTTATTGAGAACTTCCAGAAAGTGGTATTTCTGAAATTAATGTCATAGCCAATCGCCAGTGTGACACCTCCATCTACAGACCAAGGATCACGGTCTGGAAGGCCAACACGATACAAAGCACCAACAACTAAACTAAAGACGACTGGATGATGTTCTTGGATTTTTTTTAAATAATGAGGCTGTTAGTAACAGCTTTTTATGCAGCCATTGTAGAGTGTAGATGTATTGCATACGTACTAGGATTAAGTTGTCTGATACTCATCAATGTAATCAAATACTTCTACATGTATAGATGCCAACGCAGAAAGTTCACCTACAGCTTCATAATTGCCTTTTGTCTTGCGTTCTTGATTTTGGTTTTCACCATTCTCTTTTTTCCTGCAGTTGCCTCTTTCTGCTTTCTTTTACTGCTGTCTTTAAGTTTACTCCACTCATGCTGCTGGAAAATACGTCTGCCCTTTGTAGGACTTATTCGAAGGATATCCCGATCTTAGTTTTGCTGGATTTCTGTAATCACATCCTTTGAGGCAATATCGAACAATTTTTGAAGATCAGTCATGAACATGTCGTCTTCATCCTGTCACTTTCTCTTTATAGTGGTCAGTGAATCTTCAGAGGTAGGTAGTTCTGTCTTTGGCAGTTTCCTTACACACCAGCTGTGTTGGTATTCTGGCAAGCACCCAAATACAAACAACTGCATCACAGGCCATTTTGTGGCTTTCCGGAAGGGGTCTACCTTTAGTGATATGATTAAACTGAAGCAGTTGCTGTGCATCCAGGCTGCGTGGTAATCTTGCACTAGACAATCGAGAAACTGGTTTTCCCATAGTCAGTGCTCTGGGTCGAATCTCAAATTAGACGAAGCCATATTAGTCTAATAACGACGGTTAACATGACGTAAAGACATTATCAGCACTCAAGTAAAATGTTCAGAATGGGTTGACCTCTAAATGTTGCACAATCAGGTTGAAATTTTACAGGGAGACTATCTATACCAAGTGGACAAAAATAAGCCTTGTGGAGAAAGAATTCTAACAACTTGATTTTTTGGCTATGGTCTGTGGACCAGTCTAGTGTGCATGCATGCACAGTTGCACACATGCATGTATGTGAGCATATGTATCGGCAATTAACATTCGTTTGAAGTCCAGGCGTAAGATACATGTGCAAGCGAGCAACATATACTGGACAGTCACAAAGAGTGCGCTCAGCAGGCTCAAACCCACAATTACCGAATCATCGACTGAGCAAACCAGCATGTCACATTTTCAGAAATTATTTTAACAACCAATAATCAAAATATACAGGAAAGAGTTATGTAAGTCACAACATAACTAAGTTACAAATTAATGGCAACATTTCTTGAATGGAGAATATTGCTTGCTGAAACAGCACTGGTACAGACAAACCCGAAGAAAATATATATACAAGAAATAAGGCAAACAAACCAGCACATGAAATGCCTGACCTGATAGAAATGCTCAAAAACAGACCGTAGCTTTAAAAAAAGTTGGCTGTAAATAAGATTATCTTCCAGAATTATTTTCTTACAAATAACATAACCACTTATCTAAAATCAGAAGCACTTCGAGAAAAGATTAGCTTGCATATAAGATTAACCTAGAGCTAAAAAAATTCATTTCATTTGCAAGTAGAATCTTACAAATAAAATGAATATGATCATCTTGAAAATTGGACGATGATCGTGTGGATAAAATAGGACTGATCACAGAACCATCTACGCTTTGCCAACCGACACAAAACTGTTTCCTATTTATCGACTATCCATCTTTTGGCCGCAAAGTCTTGCATAAATTCTCATTTGCCTAAGTCCCCATTTCTTACACAGTCCATAAAATATGTACCAGTAACTAGACCTCATGTTGTCCTTACTGTACCATTCTGCTGGCAATAAAAGAGCTGAGCTTTTGGTCCCTTGCCCACAGACTACTACAACGCAGCGGCGATCTTTTTCAGTGACTGGCCCTAGAACCTGGAATGGGCTCCCTGTGGCACTTCGCCTTGTGCCCAGAGGTCACACCATGATGTTCCTTCCTCGCTTAAAAACTGCCTTATTTAGCCGTTGTTGAACTGTGAGCGCTTCTGAGTAGATTACCTTGAAGATGCGCTATATAAAAAGTCAATAATAATAATAATAATTGCACATGTGTCCATACTCCACGCCACACATCTCCAATTTCACCTACTCCTTACTTTTCCAGAATTACGAGTATTACAGGGTCTCCCTGGATTTTTCCTCTGATTCAACACGGTTCTTCAATTCCAGCTATCCACTCCTCTCTTTGTTTATCTCACTTATAATCTGCACAAACCACTCACCCGATTAATTTCAACTATATTTCACTTAATCCTGTAACAGTGTTGCGGCTTGTCAACCTTATTATATTACACAAAGTATATATATACATACATATATTATATAGTATAATAAGTATATATATTATACAACAGTGAATTTGTTCTCAATGGCTACATTTTCATACATGACTAAAATTCTTGTTCATTCAGACTCGACATCATTTCCAAACTTCATTAAAACATCCAAAAACATCTCTACTGTTCGTGAAGCTCAAGCAGAAACACAATTTCGTTTACATAAATCACAAGATTCTACCGTAACATCACTCAAAACGGCTTAAAACGTTTGCGCAACATCTACACAATTGAGCTGAAATTGTATTTAGCTAAAAGCTGTCACGTCAAGAAATAACAAAGACCGCTCACATTAAATTAATTTATAATCTGAATTTTAATAATAATCTGCACTAATACTGCCACTGACAATATACTCAGTCCAATTATAAAAATATAACTCTGCCACTGGTTGCACTCTGCCAGTGCCAGTTCCCATGCCCGGAAAAGGAGGAGGGCGTCGCTAATGGTCTTTGTTACCACATGTGACGTTAAACTGCATATACATGTAAACACACACACCAATTATAATATTATTATTATAAACATCTGCAAACACCAGCCATTCAACAATGGCTTCTTCAGTACTTGTTCTAACCCTTTCTGATCAGAAGTCTGCAACTATTACTACTACTGGTACTGCTGCTGCTACTAGTCCAAATAATAATACAAAAAAGTAATAATAATAATAATCCTTCTACTAAAAATAAGAAATAATGAGTCATTGTAATCCTGATAGACCAAACAAAAACAACAGTCGATAAAATAATATTAATAACACCAACGATAACAATACAGTTATTAATTATATACCGGCAGCAAATTAGCCATTCCTCGTAGAATAAAAATATTTTGATAGAGATGAGTCAAAGATTTGCAGCTGGCAAGATTCAAACGTATATGTACAGAAGCATAGAAAAATAGTTGACATTTGCAAAAACCTGAAAAATTGTTTCCTCTCCAAGTGCAAATCCTTGGTCCAAGATATTTACTCGTTATTCATTCCATCACGAAGATTTTTATAGCGCACCTTCAAGGTAACTACTCAGGAGCGCCACCTGCTATCTGTTGCAAAGACTTTAAGGAGTCCCTCAGATGCGCGAGTGTATTTGGTGATACTTTACGTGAGTAACCTTTCAGTTGCAGTTAGGTGGTCAACTGGTCACATCTTCTCATCGGAAGAGCAGCATCAATGCAATAACAAGCTGTTGGGTACGCCAACTTATTTCATCAAGCAGTAGAATTTGTTAGACCTTAAAAGCTGGGGAATAAAACAACTTGTCCTGTGTAGTACTGGCTCTATGTTCAGGGTCCTGGCTTTTATCCAAAGCCAGTTATGGGGTTTAAGAGTAGGATATGTGCGAGTGCCTCCCCCGCCATTAGGCGACACTGCACTTTCTCGATTACACGTATTGCAACTTGGAATGAATCCCTGCATGGGCGGAGTTTATCAGGGGCTAGGGGGCTAAGCCCCTTCAAGAAGACCCAAAATCATTTTTTACCGTGTAAATGGTATCTTTTCCCGGACTTAGCTCCCAAGAAGGCTTTAGCCCCTCCAAGAACGGAAACCAAACTCCGCCCATGAATCCCTGTGACACTTCTCCTTTTGCCCAGACATCATTGAACCATGTTCAATTTTAACCATAAAACAGACCGTTTAGCCTGGGTTGCTCCTCCCAAGTAACTTGTCTTGAAGGGGGCGCTATATAAATATATATATATATCCATAGTGAACTGCACTATGACCATGGAAGCTATTACCTGTAAATGGACTTCTCCAAACCGCTATAAACACCGGTTCTACAAGATCTACAATTAGTGCTGCATAAAATTCAAGCCACATTACGAATCCAATGAGTGACGAAAAGATTTAAAAATCAACCAAAGCAATCAGAGTAAAGCTATAAAAGATTGCTGGCCAGTGGCCACACACAAATGAGCATATAAGAAAACCCGTACAAAGATTATCTCTACGTTTTCAATGAAGATTGCAAACAAAGTTACATGACGATCTCAAAGTATTTCGACAGCCAACCACGGCAGCTCAACACATAACCCGACTTCATGTGTGTGGACGGAAAGCCAATGAGTAAGACCCTAAAATTGGGTTGCTAACCAAACTGGTGGACATGACTCACATGAAACAACCGAGATAATTGGAAAGTTAATAATAGATTCTAGGTCACAAGACACACTGGAAACACCCCCCCCCAAAATGTCATTTCTCTTATAAACTGGCAGTCCAAATAATTTAATAACAGGAGAATGCTGACACCTGGAAAGAGAAACAGAATATTTTGGAATGAAGTCATAAAAAAACAAATTTTCATCACACTTAACGCACAGTAAGGCAAACCAGCAGGCACAAAGTACAGTCCTGTCTACTTGACCTCAAGGCGACAGGCCAAATTCAGAATCTGCCACTGAATCCACATCAACTTATCAATCATCCAGCAGACACAGGTAAATAATGCACTCTCAAATAAGCCGAGGCCGAGAAAGCGAAGGTGCTGCCTCTTGTCATGGTTCAATGGACGTACGGACGTATTTCTGTCCCCATCATCTTCGTTCACTTAACGTTGTCGATGCAGCTTGTGTCAAGATTCTGGATCAAAGTCCGAATAAAGGACATCTCTTTACGGACATTGTCAAAGAGGATCTGCGGATTGTCTGCCTGGCATCGGAGACAGTTCGGCGCCATCACCATCGCCAGGTTGCTGGCGTCCATCTTCGTAACCTTGCAATACTCGGCAAATTTCTGCAGCACAAAGGAAAATTCAAATTAGACGCGGACAAACGAAAGCTCTGGTAAATTTCTGCAATGCATAGAAAAATCCAGAGTAAAATTCAAATATAAATATTCAAATATAATGTTAAAAATAAGTCAAGTTCAAATATAAATTATAAATATTCAAAATAAATCAAATTCAATTGTTAAAATATTGAAAGCAACAATACTCAAAATAGATCTTCTGGTAATTATTTTTACTATTATTATCATTATTTCTAAGCTGGAGGAAACAATGCCACCATGAACAATGGATCCACACCAAACCAACCAACGATTATCCATTGTCTAATCACTCTAATGCCAGTAGGGGCTACAGATATCAATGTATCAGATATGGCGGTGCTCAAGGCACCAATGCAATCTGCCGAATGGAAGGTAGAGGAGCTTTTGGGAGTGTAGCATGAAGCAATCCCGCATCCAGGCGCCCTTCATGCCCGAGTGTTACCATTACTATAAAACTCTTCGCAGCCATATGATTGAACTTGTGGCAACGAAAGAAGACACCAATGAAGCTTACCTGTAGAAAACGGATGAGGTAAGTCAGAACGAGCATATTTATTTGCGGAAGTTTTCCAATGATAGCAATCGCCTCTGTTGGGTTCTCGCAGTTCCTCACACATCCTTCGTAGAATTCGTTTGGAATGAGCGGTTCGTAGAGCTCCCGGTACCACAGCTTGAGAACGGAGGCGATGACGTGCGGATCCGTGCGAGGGTCAGGCGCCTCCCACTGATCACACTTCGCTCTTAGCGTATTCACGTCATCGACATCGCCTGGCACCCTTTGAGGAAGAAAATTATTACTCAAAGTTTGAAAAACAAAGATTGTCTTCAAACGAAAAGCGCATACAAAAAAAGATTAAAATTAATAATTCCAAAAGTAACTTTTAAAGGCAGGACACCTGGCTATGTCAGATAATTAAAAGAGAGATATCACCTCCCCCAAAGGTATGATGTGTTAAGGCAAACATATAATGGGCAAAAGTAGGGGATCGTAAGGCAAGGCATATGTCATATAGCAAAATTAGGTACGACAAAGCACAGTAGCAGGATATGGCATGGAAGGATTAAAAATATGTAATACAAGGCTATCGTATAGTAAGTAAGACAAAAATGGCATTGATCCATAAGTTAGGGCAAAGTCTGGTAAGAAAAGGTATTATTATTATTATTATTATTGGGGCGTGGTGGTGTAGTGGTGGCGTCGTTGCCTTGAAGCCGGAATGTTCGAGGTTCGAATCCACCTCAAGTCGCCGCGTAGGGACCTTGGGCAAGTCCTTCACTCACAACTGCTAAGCGCTTCGGCATGAAACTCCGATGCAGTGTCCGCTCTGCAGTCGGGAGCGCCTCTGAGTAGAGAGCTTGAAGGGGCGCTATAACAAGTGCACATACAAACAAGGTACAATAGGTATGAGAGCAAGATTTCATAAGGTGAAGTAAGGCAATAGGTAGGACATAGCAGGGTAAGGAAATCATTCGTTGATGGACTGACCGGAATATTCCTTCCAGCATGCGCTTTCCTTGCGAGTTGAGCAGTGCTTCGGATAGCGTCACCTGGATCCACGGCAGCTGGCGGATGGGATATTTGTCCTTCTGAAGATCCATGACGTCCTGAAGCGCGTTTCCAAACATCGACGGCTCAAGCAGCGATATCTGCCAAACAGACAAAGAGGGGTCCAGGTCACGCAAACTCTTTCCAGTTAATGTTTCTCTTCAATTAATGTTAATGATCTTACCCTTATTACAAATCCGACAGGAAAGTAGCGCCTTCTCCACCTCAGGACACAAGGATTCTTTTAAGGTAACTCCCAGAGGCAGCATAAGCATAAATAGCTGAAGACTTCATTTCAATCCATTCTTTAGCGTAACTACAAGATGCACGTTTCTACAAAAAACCACTATGACATGATCAACATTATTATTATTATGTATATTTTGTGCTCCTTAGGATTGCTCCTACCCTAGGTAAAAAATTATTACAGCCTAATCCTGCGCAAGAGATTCTGAGGAAGTGCCACAAACCCGACATCTTTCCATCTCGTCCAGATTAGGTTTCCGCATTGCTCCAGTCTGGCAGATCTTTTCCAGCCTTCGAAGACAGCTGCGTGCGTAGATGTGCAGCTTACACTGGAACAGAAATCAATCAACATGTATCTAATAAGATCATGAAGCAGGGTCAACTGTCACCTAAAAATCACCTCAATAGGCCATGAAAATCTTCTCTAAAAAAGTCACACTCATAAATTTCACCTTATTAAATTTATAGGCAAAAGGCTAAGTAAAACGCAAAGTAAAATGTCTTTTGCAAAGCTTTCTTGTTCCACCACATGAGACACTGGGAAGGCGTCAATCTCTTGGCTTTCCAACCTTGAGCTTTCTACGGAAACACAGCCAAAGTACCGCAGACAAAGGTTTTTTCAGAAACTACAAAATTTCCCGCAACTAACATTTATACATACATCAGGACTCTAAAATATAGCTAACTAATTATATTCTATTATATTAGACACGTTTTTGCAATGTGGTCGATACCATTGAAAAAAGTTAAACTGATGTTAAATACTGATTCACCAACAGAACCAATCTTTTACCGATTCTGTATGGTCTGGTGTGTCGAGAGTTCTGTAGATGTGGCCCTCAAGGTACGACTGGAATTTGGTGGATGGAGGGAAGAAGGAAAGACATATTCCCAACAGTTCCCATCCACTGACCAGGCTCTCACTGACAAAAAGACATCAACACACACATATGGTAAAGACTCAGCACAGCATAGATTCTTTTATAAGTGTCTATCGTTATTATTAAGCAGTGTTTAATCTAGCCACCCTGCTATGTAGGGATTGGCTTTTTGGGCGGACAGCAACCGCTCAGCCATAAACCGTCGACACATTTTGACCAAAAATGTTCTGACAACCGTCTTTTAGCCTTTTGTCAAAATTTTTGAGAAAAATGACGGAAATTCAGGACTTTTAAATCTGATAAAGATTCGTTGGGTATTACTTGTACATGGTGTCAATATAATTTTCTTTTTTATATGCTGGTGCTTCACAGCAATAATAATTTAAACCTAATTTGGATGACATGGAAAGATGTTGGGCGTCACGCAAAGTGGACAGGCTCACCAAGAACCCTGAAAACAGCAGGAATTAATAAACAAATAGATATATTATTTATATTATTATTTAGCAGATACTTAAAAGATTTCATGCAGACATACATTAGCAATGATAAGTTTCCACTTTCCACCGCAAATCACACCACTTTTGTTGCCTCTATACCCTGCACGCTGATAACACTCATCAAAATCATTAAACCATTTGCGCCTTTATAATATGTATTTGCGCCCGTCAATATTTAAACAGCAAAATTATATGAGAACCACAGAGGTCAATGAAGGTCAAACCTACTCTCGTGCATTCTTTGTCATCTGTCGGCAGAGTTGAACGTAGATTTCATCACGTAGTTCTGGAACATTCCAGCCCTTCTGGACGAGCTCCAGAGCGAGACTAGAGGTCGAATCCCTCGTCTTCCGATCGCCCATGTACGTCTGGATGAGGCGGAACAACTCCGGCGCATCCTTCTTCACCAGTTTACTCCCAGATCGGATCATCGGCTTTTGGATTGGATCCTAGACAGAAGATCGGCAACAGGAGTCATTTTTGCTGATTATAATTTAATTCGGTTTATTGTGGTTTAGCAATTAATTAATTTGCTTAGATTTCATTAAATGATTAGGAGACTTATTCCAAGGATTTGATCAGAATAGTCTCCATAGTAACTGTTGCCTATGTCAGTTTCAGTTTATCCAATCAAATCTAAAGCAATGACTAGCATTGCATCAGGGGCGGATCCAGAGGGGGGCCAATCCGACCACGGCCCTCCCCATTTAGAAATTTCTTTATTTTTAACCAGCTATTCTCGCCCGGGAAGTTGACGTGGCCCCCCCATGAGCAACCCCGTAGGCCCACCTCACGCCCACGAGGTCCGTATACGAGTTCCGTACGACAAAAGCCATCAAATATTTTGGTGGATGGAATGGTATCTATTTCTTGGATATTCGAGACAAATGACTAAAAAAGGTCATCAGATTTTGCAAGACGAAAAAATTTCCCCGGTCCAAGACCCTAAATTTTGCCCCCCCATCGAAATTTTCTGAATCTGCCATTGCATTGCATCACTATACTAACGCCAAATGCATCAAAACGGCGATTTAAACCAGAATATAGGCTATCGTTGAGAAGCAAGGTGAACACTGAGGTTTAGATCTCAATTACATTACATAACTCATATACTACACACGTAGATAAAGAGAGTGAATCTCAGCATTAAAAGTGTCAAAATTTCAAAGACCAAGTGTGCAATCATAGTGCGACCATACATTACTTACCGGAATGCACACGCACTATACATATGTAGTCACATAGAACACAAGCTATCAAAAAAATAACATATGCGTACTGACCAATCAGTTGGACGATACACATTATCTACATACTTGTTAATTTATTTTGCACCTTTGTCGCAGCACTCACTTTTGTCCAGACAAGCATGCTGCTGATGGGAACCGCTTTTCCGAGAAGACCTTTCCGATGTTCGTTAAGATTCTCCGCCAGAAAGCTCTCCAAGGTCACCTGATTAAGCACACAGCACAAGTGGAAAATTCGTTTGATACCAAAGTTCATAGGTGTGCAAGCATAAATATATATATTATTCTGCCTTGAAAGGAATTAGAACCTATGACTCAGAGTTGAGAGTCCTTCATTCAAACCACTAAACTACTGCACACCCCAACATACTACAAGCAACAATTGTCGGTATGCAAGCACATCTATGTATCAGGACAATTGATCAGCTATGTCGCTCTCTCTCCACTTATGTCTATGGCCAGGTATGTCGCTCTATCTGCACTATGTCTATGATCAGATATATTGCTCCATCTCCACATATGTCTATGATCGGGCATGTCGCTCTATCTGCACATATGTCTATGATCAGGCTCTATCTCCACTTATGTCTACGATCAAGCATGTCGCTCTATCTGCACCTATGTCTATGATCAGGTATGTCGCTCTATCTACACTTATGTCTATGATCAAGCATGTCGCTCTATCTGAACTTATGTCTATGATCGTGTATGTCGTTCTATCTCCACTCATGTCTATGATCAGGTATGTCGCTCTATCTGCACTTATGTCTATGATCAGGCATGTCGCTCTATCTCCACTTATGTCTATGATCAGGCATGTCGCTCTATCTCCATTTATGTCTATGTCGCTCTATCTGCACTTAAGTCTATGATCAGGCATGTCGCTCTATCACCATTTATGTCTATGTTGCTCTATCTGCACTTAAGTCTATGATCAGCCATGTCGCTCTATCTCCACTTATGTCTATGATCAGGAATGTCGCTCTATCTCCACTTATGTCTATGATCAGGCATGTCGCTCTATCTCCACTTATGTCTATGATCAGGCATATCGCTCTATCTGCACTTATGTCTATGATCAAACATGCCGCTCTATCTGCACTTATGCCTACGATCAGGTATGTCACTCTATATCTATTTATGTCAATGTCGCTCTATCTGGACTTAGGTCTATGATCAGGCATGTCGCTCTATCTGGACTTATGTCTATGATCAGGTATGTCGCTCTATCTCCACTTGTGTCTATGATCAGGTTTGTCGCTCTATCTGCACTTATGTCTAAGATCAGGTTTCGGATGCACATTTTACGTATGTCCTATATAAAAGCTCTCGAAAATTGCTACCTCTAAACATGCTCAGATCTCTTCAATTTTTTCAACATGGAGTCTTCTAGTCAAGTGGAACAAGGGTAGCCTTGTGGAGCAGCATATTTTGAAAAAATATTTTTCCCTTGTAAGTTAAGTGCAGATAGAGCGACATACCTGATCATAGACATAAGTGCAGATAGAGCGACATGTCTGATCATAGACATAAGTGCAGATAGAGCGACATGCCTGATCATAGACATAAGTGGAGATAGAGCGACATGCCTGATCATAGACATAAGTGCAGATAGAGCGACATACCTGATCATAGACATAAGTGCAGATAGAGCGACATACCTGACCACAGACATAAGTGCAGATAGAGCGGCATGTTTGATCATAGACATAAGTGCAGATAGAGCGACATACCTGATCATAGACATAAGTGGAGATAGAGCGACATGCCTGATCATAGACATAAGTGGAGATAGAGCGACATGCCCAATCATAGACATAAGTGCAGATAGAGCGACATGCCTGATCATAGACATAAGTGCGGATAGAGCGACATACCTGATCATAGACATAAGTGCAGATAGAGCGACATACCTGATCATAGACATAAGAGCGACATGGCTGATCGTAGGCATAAGTGCAGATAGAGCGGCATGTTTGATCATAGACATAAGTGCAGATAGAGCGATATGCCTGATCATAGACATAAGTGTAGATAGAGCGACATACCTGATCATAGACATAAGTGTAGATAGAGCGACATACCTGATCATAGACATATGTGCAGATAGAGCGACATACCTGATCATAGACATATGTGCAGATAGAGCGACATGCCTGATCATAGACATAAGTGTAGATAGAGCGACATACCTGCTTCTTTCAGCAACAAAAAGAATTTGGCCTGATAATAGGATAGCAAAATAAAGAGTCAATTTACGAATAATTTTGGGATTCACGTCTCCAACCAATTTACAGCATAATTCATTACAATCAATCATTTTATATGTGTAACCAACCAACCATGTTGCAGCTCTTATAAATTGCAAATCATATTGACAATGGGAAGGTCCTGATCAGAGACATAAGTGCAGATAGACCCTTGAAGGGATCACTGCCCCCGCCATATGTCATGTCATGTCATTGCGCCGACGTCGCTTCGCGACGGTTGGCTGCATGATCGGACCAATGTACTCCAGCAAGATCTGTCTTTTACTGTCCTCAATAGCGCCGCTCCCGATAGACCGGTCCACAACGTGATGTTATCGAGCCAGCATACTCTAGGTCTACCGCGGCTACGAACACCCTCCACCAACCCCATCATGACACTATTTTCAATATTGTCCGGCTGTCGCAGGATGTGGCCAAAGTATCGTAATTTCCGGGTTTTGACATGGCCTAACAACTCGCATTTTGTTCCTGCTAATTTGTAAACTCGTTCATTAGTCAACATTTCTGTCCATGAAATACGTAGTAATTTCCTAATGCATTTGTTTTCGAAAGCCTGTATAATTCTTTCTTCCTCCTTCTTTAGAGTCCACGTCTCACAACCGTATGTTGCTACTGGCCACACTAAGGCCATATAGGGACACCTATGTACAAATAATACCCAACAAATCTTTACCAAACCTGAACAACTCTATAACACCTCAAAAACAAGATACTAAAAGCGACTCGGAGTTTTACTCATTGTAAAATTGTTAAAGAAACTGCCAAAAATTCTGCCATCAATTCAAAAAACTTGTTTACATCTGAATGAACAGCAAATGTATAGACTACCTGCTGCATGAGTGTGTCCTCTGAATAAACAGCAAATGTATAGACTACCTGCTGCATGAGTGTGTCCTCTGAATAAACAGCAAATGTATAGACTACCTGCTGCATGAGTGTGTCCTCCGAATAAACAGCAAATGTATAGACTACCTGCTGCATGAGTGTGTCCTCTGAATAAACAGCAAATGTATAGACTACCTGCTGCATGAGTGTGTCCTCCACCTGGTTCACGATGAAGTCACTTTCCGGTCCGAGTTGATTAATGATGGAGAGAGGGCGCTGTTGAGAAATGTCCGCGTGCATCGATCGACTTTTGTCGATGAAACTCCGGCCACTTTCCATTCCGCCCGGCTTGTCCGGCCACTTCTTCCGGCGCAGCGACATGTGACGCGTTTCCGCGGCGATGTAGGCTGCACGAGGCCGCATCCGTGGCGACGGAGTAGACAGGGTGCTGCTGCTGCCAGAGCTCAACCCTTCATGATTGTTGTCATGACAACCTGAAGACAAACAGATAAATACGATTGTTATTGGGAAATAAAACACCAGAAACCCCTTGTAAACACAGACAGCTGTAACATCAATTTTTCATATACGAATGTGGTCAGGATCAACGTCATTGATCAGTGATCTCTTCCCTATACAAGTACTAGATCCCGAATCGCATAGACAGCTTGCATTCATCCTAGATTTTTAATCAGCTCAAGCCAGCAAAAAGACCAACATGATAATTCCCTGTACTTATATATATCGCTACATTATGACATAAAAACCTTCACCATCTGCTCACTCTAGAAAGAGAAAATTTGTTGAATTTGCCAGCACTCATGGTCGCAGCCAGTTTTCATTCGAGCCAGCATATATAAAAGACTGCTACAATTCGAATATTAATACCTTGTCAAGAACGTAAATCATACTGTAAGAAGGCAAGTCACACCTCGTCAAGAAGGCAAATCGTACCTTGTCAAGAAGTCAAATCATAACTTGCCAAGAAGGCAAATCACACCTTCTCAACATTGTAAATTGCACAATGTCAACATTGTAAATTATACATTGTGAAAATAGTGAATCATATTTGCTAAGAAGGCAAATAATAGATCTTGAAGAAGTTAAATCATACCATGTCAAGAAAGTTTTAAACCTAGTGAAAGAGTAAGCCCCCCCAGAAATCTGCGCAAAAATTGCGCACCAAAAACGATAAATTTGCGCGAATTTTGCGCAAGTCAAAAAATTATAATGTTCTTATTTTTTTCATTGAATCAGTGTACCAAAGTATATAAGTGTTTTTGTCATTTAGTGTAAAGCTTTGGCATTCTGGAAATTAGACAATCAAGCAAAAATGCAGTTATAAACATGAGATTAATGTTTCCAGACGATTGCAAAGAATTTTAATTTTGCAAAATTTACGCTCACCGAAATCTACACTCATTACACATACAACTTCAAAATAGTATTTATATATGCCTATAATAATGAATCACCAAGTTGCACAACGTGCTAAATAGTGTGCAGTGTGCACGCCTGACACCTATAGATTAAATGCGTTCGTTCTGTCATAAGCTGAGACAGACCTAAGAATTTTATGTCAAAATAACTCTTACAAATTTCATTTCTTGTAGGGACCTACTATATGTATTTCTCAAATGAGGACTTAAAACAATTATATGATGACACTATAGTTAGCTGAATCCTTGAGAGCACGGTGAAAACGTATGGAATATCAGACAAAAATTAGATTAAGAAAAATAATAATAGACACTGGACAGTAAATGGATAAATAAAAGTTACATAAAAAATAAAAAACGATGAACAAAAAACCCGAAAAAACGACGTTTTTGGGAGAGAATAAAAAACGGAAAAAGCCGTTTTTACAACTATGCCATTCGGCAGCTGCCATCTTAATTATCGCCCATCGGTGTAGTTGCTATGTGACATGCCGCACTGCCACATGCTGCAGTGATTTTTAAGTCAATCAGCACCAAAATTAGATAAATTAGCAAAATTTTGTCAAAATTTGCGCTAAAATCGCGCGGATTGCCAATTTTTGCGCTGTTGTGCGAAACCTGGAATTTTGCACAGAATTTGTGCTACGTAAGATAGCGAATTTCTGGAGGCCCTAAAAGAGGTAACAAACCTTGTGAAAGAGGTACGTGAAACCTGTCCTCATGCGTCAGGCAACCTCTTCCCGTCAGAAGCTCGTTTGCATAGATCGGTTCGGCTTTGGCCTGTACACATTTCGCTTTTCGGCTCCGATCTGCAAAGCCTCTGGTCGGCGGTTGGCCTTGTTCTCCCTCAGGTTCGTGCTGTGTCACCTGATCTTGTAGATTTGCATAGTCGGGCTCAGAGTTATGTCGTACTCTTCGGCCGTCATCCGATTCGCTGATCCTTCCGTTGCTCGGCTGCACCTGCCGATTTGTCGCCGCAGTGGGATCGTTGGAAAAACCCGCAGATGGGTTTCGCCCGGATCTGGAAAGTCGGGCTTTGCTCTCACCGCTGGAGTTGGACAGCGTTGAGTTATTGCTTCGAAGCATCTGATTGGCCGCCGCCGAAAACTGAAGCCACGGCTCGACAGCGGAGACCTTGTGATACGAGAAAGACGATCGTGCGGTGGCGGAGTCCTGGAAATCGCTCGACTTCAAGACGGAGTCAAGTCTCGTCCGAGACTTCTCGCTTCTCAGAAGAGACATGGAAAGATCGCTGTCGTCGCTGTCGCTCTTCTGCGACGGTTTGTTCGTCGAAACAGCCGCCTGGCGACTCAAACAGAGCAGCGTTGCCTTCTGGTTCGACTGGCAGGCGAGAGCGTTCATCGGAGCAACGAGGTCGTCGATCGTACCCGGGTTTCCCGCACCGCCTCCGCCCGTCGTCTTTCGAAACGACGCCCCAACGAAATTGGGGTTCGTGCGGGGGAACGCCCGGCGCTGAGATCCTGGCGTCATCTGTGAGTCGATCGACAAACAGACCGGCTCTGACGGATCGTGAGGCGAGCGCGCCTCTTCGATGAGGCTGAGTCGGTGCATGCTCGAGCGAGGATCGTAGGTCGACTGAGCACCGGCCGCCGGGTAGAGCCGCGGATCTTTCGGAGGGGAATTCCCGCCGGGCGTCCACGACGAGTCGGACGGAGTGGTGCACGAGACATCAGCGGTTATCCCGCTGTCCATCGACGCGTTTCCGGTCCGCATCCGACTCAGGCGTTCGCGTTGCGCATCGGAAGCCGGAAAGCCCAGGCGGTCGTGGTGCAGGGACGCCGAGCTGGAGTTGGAACTTAGATGCTCCGCTTTTCCGGCTGGTTTCATCGACTGTGGCTTGGAATTCTGGACTGCATCAGACGAACCGTGAACGTTGCTCCTTATGGAGGACTCGTGTGCTCGGTCAAAACTTTGTCGTAGCCAGCTGTCGACTTGGCTGACTTCCTCGGCAAGGCCGCGGTGTCCACCGCCCGCTGCGTGGTGACCTGGATCCGTCGTTCGTGGATGGTTACGCACGTTGTTGTCGTTGGAAACGGGGTCGCCGCTGGAAAGCCCGGGGTCAGCTGAACGTTCGGCCTTCGCGGCACGCTGGCTCTGGTTACGACGCTAGAAACGTTCCAACGTCAAAATCAATGTTCAGACAATTTAACATTGTAAACGAAAGAACAAAACAAGTTCCTTTACAATATGGTATGCTGGTTCTGGTTATGACGCTGGAAACATTCCAACGTGAAAATCAATGTCCAGACAAAGCATTAGCAAGAGAAAGAATATTTGTTTTGTGCAGACAAAACATTGAAAGTTATGTTGAGACAAAACATTTGCAAGTGAAAGAATGAAACAAGTTCCTTTAAAATATTGTATCCTTATGCTCAGGGCTATCAAAAAAGCACGGAAACATGGGTGGGCATGCACAAATTGTGGCTCACTCTTCGATAAATGTAAATGGTTTCAGAGCCACATGGTGTTGTGGAGCTACTATACCACTAAACAGGAAGAATGAACTGTGGCAGAAAAGTCACTTACAGATCTTGGAGGCGCCTGTATGGCAGAAGTTGTTTCCTTTCCACGTGGAGGAAGTCGCGCAGAAGCTGTCCGACGGTGGTGCTCTCTTCTCTGTAAAACAGACAACATACACAGTTTAGGCCACATTAAATTGTATTCAAAGGCATCTTTCGAGAGCCACTGTATTGTATTGTATTTGACTAAGTTATAAAGCGCTTCTCGCTACAAAAGTCTTTCAGAAGCGCTCCCAGTGCGTGCAACGCCATGGCTCGAGCTCTTCAGTTTGTCCCTTCCACCGTTCCCAATCAACTGGTCAACTGCGTTATTTGACAATGATTTCAGATTATGCATAATGACATTGAGTGAGGCACTCTCTACGCACTTTGGCAGCTTGGGCTGGTACGTGTATAGTGCTTTATCAATGATAAAGTATTGACCGTCTTGTTTATAATTGACAGACTATTTAATCCACTGGTTGATCACTGTATATGTCAGACTATCTAACATGGCACTGATCAATCACTGCAAGTGTCAATTGACACACAAAATACCCATGTTTGTCGTATTGCTTTCGATCAAAATTGGATGGGAGTTTTCTTTGCTAGCCAAGTCATCAACTGTGCCAACACTGTAATATTATGATGAGTAGATTCAGACTGGATTGCTTTCATTCATGATTTTCTACGCATGGTTTGATCTGAAGTGAAGAGCATCAACGAACGGTAAATTATGAAAATAGCTCCACAGATGTCGCTGTATTATTTTAGATTTGATCGGAAGTGGTTTGGCAGATGATGCGATCTAATTATCTGTTCAGTCGGTCAGTTATTCAGCGAGTCTATCTCTTCTAAGTGAGTCTGCCAGTCAGCCATTTCTTCATTAACTCAATCAGTTAATCAGTCAGACAGCCAATTAACCAGCAAATCAGTCAGTCAGTAATTTACTCAATCAGTCAGTCAGTCAGTCAGTCAGTCCTTCAGTCAATCAGTCAGTCCTTCAGTCAGTCAATCATTCCTTCAGTCAGTCAGTCAGTACTTCAGTCAGTCAGTTCTTCAGTCTGTCAGTCAGTCAATCATTCCTTCAATCAGTCAGTACTTCAGTCAGTCAGTCCTTCAGTCAGTCAGTCCTTCAATTAGTCAGGCAGTCAGTCAGTCCTTCAGTCAGTCAATCATTCCTTCAGTCAGTCAATCATTCCTTCAGTCAGTACTTCAGTCAGTCAGTCAGTCAGTCCTTCAGTCAGTCATTAACTGACTCAGATAAATAACATCCAGCTGAAGCACGAATTCATCTTAGGCTTGGCTCTAAACCCTCATAGGTTGCCAGCTGACACTACCATAGCATGAACCAGAGAAAAACAAGAGATATTATAGTTTGAATACTGACCGTAGATTCACCGGCATTGCGCATCTCCCTGTCAGCACCTGACAAGACATCACCATCTTCCTGGACCTCAGTGTTCTGCTTCAACGTCTAAAACAGCATCAGGTCAACCATCACAACACAGCCAACGAATCAGGCTTCATAAGACTTCCTGAAATTTCTCACAGACACACACACGCGCACAGTCATACACACACACACACACACACACACACACACACACACACACACACACACACACACACACACACACACACACACACACACACACACACACACACACACACACAGATACACCCTCGTGCAGCACATCAAAATGAAAATGCAAGGCTCATTCTTTCCATCATTCGTATAATTATACAAATTGAGACTATTGACACAGTGCCTCCTATTCAATGCATAGTGTTCTCAACTCAGCCTGTTGTTTAGTTGATGAAACATAAACATAGCACTGTCACAAAAGCGACAAAACGAGAAACCAAACTGTTTGCAGCTGATTAGTATGACCGACAGCAAACACAGCGAGACCTACAGTGAGAAATCTCCATCCAGAAAGACAAAATATTTCGAAATTTCCATTTCAACAAGCACCCATACCGAACTATGCTACAAGTACAGCGTTCCCCAAAGTTTGTTCCGTGGAAACATACGGTTCCGTGAGGGAAGGAACAAGGGTTTAGTCAGGCAATTTCATTTAAAATAATAATTTCTAATCTAAGTTCAGCAATTACAACTGCACGTACCCAAACACTCCTTTAAAATATTCCACTCATCCTTTTGTACAAGCCACAATTTTGATCTGGGATATTATGCTAGAGCAATATAAATTTTTATGTAATGCAATACAGAGAATAGAAATACAAAAGAAGACATTTAGTACCACAAAGAAAGATCTCATTCTCTGGAGAATGGACATCCTCGGGCGTCTTCTCTGGACGCTCGACTTGCTCCGTCCCTTTTTCGCTGCATATTTAGACGCACACCTCTGCTCTCTGGGAGAGGGGGCTTCAACCAACGGCACTTTGAAATAGTTTGCACAGAGCATGCTGATGAATTATATGGTGTTCAAAGGGGTGGTCAAAAACGACAACGCCCGCAGACAACGCACAGCTCAAAGGCTCACAGTCCACAAGTTTTAAATAAGACTGACAATTGCGAGACTTCACTATCGAGCAAGACCCATCTGAATAGGATGTCCAAGTTCAAAGTTCGCAAATTGCGACATCAACTGACACAAACCTTAAAACTACAGTGATCAATCAAATTGTAAATCACTGAAAAACTTCAACTAGAATTTGCACAATTCACCTCAAATAACGGAATTTCACAAGTTAGTCTGCGAACTAACTCGCGTGAATCCAATATCCATTAATTGCAGTCCACACAAATGATTGCTATCCACACAAGATAAATTGCAAACCACAGAATTCAATGGATATCTTCTTTAACCGAATACTCATACTTGATTTACAAAATCCATATCCATACAACTGACGTGCTCAATCCTTGGACGTGAATGAATATGTTTTCAAAAGCCGATTGAGATGATTAATCAACGCAAAGGCAGTGGCACATCAAAATGCCATTCACAATCAAAGAAAAGTGATTGCATTACCAGTGGTCTTCAATATATCCTGATATATCCACACTCAGTCTCATAAAAGCTAGACCCGTGTAAAATTTCATCACCAAACCAAAGAATCCTCGTGTTTTCATAAGCTGATACCATTATTGCAAGCTAGTCAGTAGTAAACACGGATCGATTCACATAAATATCCATCCACCAGTCAAGCTATGTCAGATCTGGAGCATTCAAAATGAAAGATGTCATAGCAACATCTCAAGCACATGGCCGATGAAGATATCCTGATGCAATAGTAGTTTTCCCGCTGGTCTAAAGTTTCAATAACTGCTAGGCAGCATTTCTAAACTTGAAAACGATTGTGTGCAATTCTACCACATCGTATACTTTCACAGTGGCCTTCAATTTCGTAAGTTCTGCTGTTTACACACTTCAACTTGCATGCAAATCGAAGTTTCCTTAGATTGGCTTTAAATTCAAAATTGGACTCAACCGCCAGCATATCAACCAGGCATGACCGAGTCTCACCCAATTATGACATCCGCTGAAGCATGAAAAGCTCTGTCTGTCTCTGCCTTTCACCCTGTCTTTTCCTCTCTTTCTCTCACTAGCTATCGCTGTCTCTTCTTCTCTCTCTCTCTTTCCCTCTGTCTATTTACTGCCCAGTTGCTCTCTCTGTCTCTGTTTGGTATGTTGATAGTTCACGAAAACCGAAATACTTGCAGCGCTAGCCAGAGGGTCATCAGCTCTCTCCGATCAAAGAAAGTCAGTTATGGAAGACATTAGCAACAAATACCGCAACGCCTCCAACTCCACATTGCGACCACGGACTTCACCACGGACTAAGCGCTTATCCAAGCCATACTCCGCTTTTAAATTAGATCAGCCGACGATTCAGAACAACAGTCGAGAGCATCTCAAACAGTTCAAAGATTATTCAACAATGAATCACTCCAGCATCATCATCAGCAGCAGCAGCAGTATCAGCATCCTGGCGCAGACAATGGCACTGGCGAAGACATTCCACGGCCATTCCATGCAGTCACCAATCGATGGATGAAAATCCGGGGTGACTCCGTACATGCCTTTCCATGGCTGAACGTCTTTTGTTTCGCGGACCCCGCAGTGCTCACACCCGTCCCTTCATCCATCCCTTCTCCGCTGTCTCACGATGTGGTAAACGAGATACCATCAGATCCTAGAAACCGATCTCCACCATGCTCTCCCTCTTTTCCTCCTCGTCCCACTCCTCCTCTGCTTCCCATTCCTCTTCGTTCGCTTATCCTTGCCTCTCTTTCACTCGTTCACTCTCGCCTCTTCTCCTCTTCCATCCTTCTACGCCTCCTTCTCTCCTCTTCTTTATCCACCATCTCCTCCTCATCCACATCTTCCTCCTCCTCCTCTTTATCCTCCACCTCGACTCTTCATACCCTTCCTCCCCTCTCCCGCTGCATTCTCATCCTCCTCCTTTCTCATCCTCCTCTTTCTCCCTCCTCCTTTCTCAACCTCTTCATCCTTGTCACCGTCCTCCTCTTCATCCAAGTCCCTGTCCTACTCCTCCTTCTTCCAGGCAGTCAACGGATCGAGACACAGATGGCTTATAAATAGGGCTAACACACGACGACGGCCGTCACACATCTGCGCCTCAGCGAGGCCCATCGCAAACGAACGAACGTCCTATAAAACGATGGATGGATGGAGGGAGGGTTGACGAGATGCAGGATTTAGGACTGCTGCGGAAGGGGTGGGGGGTCACCCGACGAGCACAGATGCTCAGTGAAATGAATCAGACAGAAAGCGATAGGCGACTGCAGCTCCCATTGTTATTCGGCTTCTTTGTCTCGCTGCAATCCCATCTCAGGATGGCTGACCAGATTAAAACAGAGGGTGTTGGGTGGGGGGGGGCTATTGCTGGCCAGAGCCGTAAACTGTCCATCATTCCAGGAAGCGGAAGAATGCAGACGCATGCCTATGATGCAGCTCCGGGTCATCACAGGGTCATCGTCGGATTTGTCCCAGAGGTCTTTTGTAGCGCTATTCGCTATTCGCAAAGCTTCCGAGTCTGGGCCACGAGTTAAACAAAAACGGTCGGAACATTATTAGGCCTGTTGACAGTCGCGTTTTGGCGCCGAACAGAAGCCCAAGAGGCGCTATATAAAAGCTCGGAGTCGGATAGAAAGGATGGGTTGAAGCAAAGTGTTGTCATTGTTGTCACCACCATCAATCATCATCATCATCATCGTCGTCGTCATCATCATACATCATCATCATCATCATCATCATCATCATCATCATCATCATCATCATCATCATCATCAATTACTACTAAACACAAACCAGCATGTTCTTATGACATGAATACAAGCATACAAGACAGATACGCCATGGAATTTGAAATGAATTGCTTTTATCAGAAGCACAAGATAAATCACCCCTAACGGTATCCGACCAAATCTCCCCTGGACATTTGCCCCACATCCATCCCCCGATTTATCCCTCCCGATATCCCCCTCAACCAAATGCCCATTAAAAAGCAAACAATTCATATCAATACGGACTTTCTAGTGCTTTGATGTTTGAGGTGGGGAGGAAATACAAACAAAAAGTAACAGGTAAGACATACATTGTTTACACGGTCAAGTAGTGCAAGCTCTTCATCCAGAATAACAATGACCACCCAAATCTTGCACAAAGAGGGTGACTGCGTTGTCAGGAGAAAGACCAAGGAAGGGTGGTAGAAAGATCAACATTAGAGATTCGACTTTGACCACCAAGTGAAATAAATCGGGGCTCATCGGCAGTCAACCGAAGATAGTCTGAAGATATCCAGAGCATGCAGAATTTTATCGACTATAGGGTAGCCTGGCCATGAACAAACGTCTCGGTGTCATCCGCATATTGATGAGAAGTCATCTATTTTAAGGCTACACTGACACCCAAGACAACCATACAATGAATAGCGAGAGGCAGGGAAGACAAAGACAGAGACCTTTGCATGTATGTTTGAGCACCTGCTATAGCGCCCCTTAAAGATTTACTACTTAAAAGGCGCTCACGACTACAGCGCGGACACTGAATCGGAGTTTCATGCCGCAGTACATAGCAATTGCGATTGAAGGACTACTAAAGGTCCCTACGTTGTGGCTTGAGGTGCATTCGAACCCGTAACCTTCTGGCTCCAAGGCATTGAACTTACCAATATTACCCATACACCACCACGTCCACTATGGGTGGTCATCGATTAATTGTCGAAAACAAATTTAATCTAAAATTAATTAATTTATTAATTAAACGTTAACTTCCGCAGCCCAAATACATATATATGCACATTACACATGCACATTTACGTACATACAGACAGAGCAAACATACACTCGTCAATAAACATGCACTGATACACACAATCATACATACATCCATATACAGATGTGTGCCTGCATACCGATATACATATGTACATGCAATGAACGATGACTGTATACAAGTGCGTTGATAAAAGCATACACGCATAAATTCATAAATCAAAACATATATGCACAAGTAAATGTGAAAACAAACACAGATAGTAAAAATACATATACACAAGCAGACATACATCATTACCAAAAAACAAACGTACTTGTAAGACATATACTCTGGCATTTAAAATTAAGTGTCTCCAGAGACATTACGCCCCCCCTCCGCCCCCAAACGGGATCCGGCCAAATCTCCTCTGAACATTTACCCCTGGACTTCCACCCCCAACCCCACCCTCACCCATGGATTTCCCCTCAACATTTCAATAGGAGAAATCCCCAGGATATTCCCAAATGTTGATGAAAAGCAAACATTTATATCAATACGGACATTGTAATGTTTTGATGCTTGTGGGAATGTGGGTGGAAATAAAATGTTTTAGTAGACTTTTAATATAGGAAAAAATTGAGTTTTCTAGAATTTTAAAGCATTTATGTTAGTCTAAAATAGTACGACATAGGGTAAACATCCCAATTTTATTAGGCATTTATTTACTTGAACAATTAAGCTTTTTTATGGTTTGAGTCATAAATAATTAATTAATGTTTACTTGACATGATGCTTAAAGTAATTGTTTAATAAAGTTTTGATATATAGTTTACCTAATCTGTTGCTATATAAAAAAGAAAACAAACAATGGTTCGGAAACTGTAGCTAGAATACATGGAAAAATACAAAGTTATTTTAAATGGTTTTCAATTCTAGGTAAAACAAAAAATTAAACTATAGTAAACATTATTAGTCAAAAGTATAAATGATGCAAAGGTGCAGCCCTGGACAACTCTACGCGAGTGTAAAACAAAGGTCAAATTGCCGGGAATGTCCAAGTAGGAAGGCGGAATTTCCTGGGAGAAATCCATGGGGATATGTCATGGGAAAAAATCTACCCCGGTATATACGAATAGTACGGATTCACACAGACATATACGGGATATGTATGCACAGGTAAATTACCCCGAAGGAAATCCAATGGACTTGTCCCTAACAATGTTGGCCAACTGAGAACCAATATTCACTGGGGGTCATTCAATGCAGCACCCGCATGCATCGTGGTTGCTTACAGTGTAACTGGTTAATCAACATTGCCTGCAAAGGTTCAAACTCTGGTGTATCATGGTGCAATGGCCAACCTATATAAAGCACTGGCATTCTTTTGTGAAATCATTAAAACCTTTATCGCAAACTGCTCAAGGATGGTGCTTCTGCCCAAACACCTGTCATGTGCATCAGTATCTTTAAAAAATCATAAAATGAAGAACATATTTGTTATAAAGATATCACAGATGGGCATGAAAAGATAAACTGCTATACCAGGTAAATCGATTAGAATTGCAATTAAAATCTTGCAGCAAATTGATTTAAAAGAATTAGAATTAGTTGTCTGTCTAATCGATTATTAATCAATTATAATTATTTAACCTGATAACCGATTGGAATCAGAATCAGTCAATGAAATATGCTCATAAATTTGTTACAACTAGAATTAGCAAAATCTTGTTTGTTTGTCTGTATGTGCACTTGTTATAGCGCCCCTTCAAGCTCTCTACTCAGAGGCGCTCCCGACTACAGAGCGGACACTGCATCGAAGTTTCACGCCGAAGCGCTTAGCAATTGTGACTGAAGGACTTGCCCAAGGTCCCTAGGCGGCGACTTGAGGTGAATTCGGACCTGCAACCTTTGGCTGCAAGGTGACGAACATACCCAATACACCACCTTGACCCGTTTGACTACAATTGCAGTTGAATATAATTAGACTTTATATGTATAGCCATAGATCTGTCTAATCAACAAACTAATTGACTGATTGAATTGCCAAACGATTAGCATTAGGATCAGCTATTTATTTAATCATTGATTAATGATTACAATCTAATTGATTAGTTAACCCCCTCTGACAGACGTACAACATGGTACAAATATATATATATATATAAAGCACACAATGTGCAATCATTAAATAATGTACCACATGTGTACAACTATACGTGTAAGTGTGGGGGAGGTGCGGACAATTAATACATATTATTATCATCTATCAATTCACAACTTCTAATCTGCTTCATGAATGTCCAATGCACAACCATACTAAAACCAGCAAACATACACACTAAACACACACAATAATATCCAATTATGTATGTTACTTAACAGGTACGCATGTAAACAAGAACGTATTTATAAGAGCACTCTAAAGCACCTTTTAAAAACTCCGCATGTCAACAATACATCAAATAAAACAAATATAATCAAATCAAATAACAGGAACATTGGCGTTCGTTCAAATAGGGGCAGCCAGCCATGTCCTTAATTGCCAGAGCTCTTGTCCCACTTATAGCACAGACACCAGTATCCCACATCATCACGGCCCCTCGTTTTCAGCTATTATGCATGCATACACGTGCTAATCTAACTGCTACATAAGTCAGCGTAGTTCCGGGACAGCAATTACCCCAATCAGCAGCTGCTCATCCAAAGTCGGCTCTGCTAACCACTGCGACTAGTATATCACATTACTTTAAACAGTGCGGGCGCCGCTGATGACTGCCGAGAGCTGTAACTGAACTTTGTGGCTGTTTCTGGGGTCTCACGGATCTTCGCAACATGGGTCAATCCATTGCATGGCTTCCACTGTGAGATTCTCAAAAGGCACTAATTAGCAAACAGCCACATATGCATGCATGCATAATTGTAGCGTACTGTAGTGTAATGACGACAATTTCTATGGCGCCATAACATTACACATAATATACAATATTATACTTAGGTTTTTGCATTTTGCTTTAACACAAATTAACAATTGTCAGATAAACTGGTATATACAAAGATGACACAACTTGATGGTGAAGTCCAGAATCTCGTGGGAGTTTAGTAATTTACGGAATGAAATTCACAGCTCCAGGCATTTTAATGGACATTTATTTTCAATGAAAGGAAAAAATGACTGAAGGAAACTTTTATGAAAAATTTACCACAACAAATTACCCAAACGAGATTTACTGAACGAAATTTCTACCTAAAGAAGCAAATTATCGGGTTATATTGACTACATGAAATTTGATGAATGAAATCATTCATCTAGTATGTACACAAGGGAGGGGTTACCCAAAACGCATGCATGCTGGTGCTTGGGGTCTACTGATAACACCCTGATAACAGTCTGTCTATTATTAGCATTCATATAAGTTTATGATCAGACAAGTACCGTAGTACCGGGAGCGGAAGGACAGTGGGAAAAGTGTAACTAGTTTGTGCTTCTTTCTGAGTGGCTTAGATAATAGACTGGGGAGGGGGTATCAAACGTACGTACAGTGGGGTGGGTGTAAAAAGTACAAGTGCATAGATAGGGAGGGACCAATCACCAAACGAAATTTACCAAACTAAAGTTACTGGGGGGCTGAGTGATAGTCTAGAGGTTGGCATGCTGGACTCTCAACTGAGAGGTCGTGGATTCAAATCTTGGCTAGCGTATAATTTTTTTTCGAGACTTCTGTTCTGTTTAAACCCTCGTCAAGTTGTCAACTCAGCTAAAATGAGTACAATGACATCATAATGACATCATACAATGACATCATACCCTCAGTTGGATGATGAGATGATGAAACAGAGGACTGGTCACCAGAGTCTCCAAAGGAATTTTTAGAACTGACTGCACATCCACCTTCTTTCCCTTCCAACCCACCATGGTAAACTACTCCCAATCAAAGGACAATGACCTACTAGCTTTCACTCCACTATTACAGTGCACTTCTAAAACTGCACAAATCCGTTTTAGAACTACAAATTGTGTGTACAACTGCATGATTAAAAAATACCCACTGCTCACCCGACCTCATATGTGAGGCTAAAAAATGAAGTCATTACACACGTAATAGTAATACCTAAGGCTGTATCGAGAACTGATTTAAAAAGTAGCCCAACTAAGTTTACTGGAAGAAGTTTCTATTAAATATAGGAAGTCGCACCTGTAGCTTGGCAAGTGGAATGATGTCTCCTTTGGGTGGCCGGTGCCAAACAGTTGTCTGGCTGCAGGCATTGTAGTAGTAGAATCTCTTTGTCTTCTGATCAAAGAGCTCCCACCATTGATTGCTCTCATCCGAAAACCTTTTCCTAAAAAAAAAATAGGAAACCAGTATTAAAATTCTATATAATCACGCACCCCTAAACATAGATAACAAAACCCAGAAATAAGATAATGGTGAATGGGAAGGAAGGCAGCTGGCATACAAGTTACAAGTTGAAACAGATGAATAATGATATGAAATCAGTCTTCCTTTGAACAGTTCCATGTTTCATTTTACCTTCCTTACTAGTATATCCTCTGCCAATTTCACACCCTATCTGTGTCTCCACAGGGTTGTTGTGTAACTTCTATCATGTGATACAAAACCCTGAGGCCAAGACCATGAACATTAGTTTAGATCTGTGTAGAGCCGGTGGGTGGGGGGCAGTTCTGGCTTGCCAACGGTGTTTTTCTGGTCTGCAGAGCCTCGTTTACAGACTTCAGAAATTGAGAATAACAGTTCAAATACATCATCTGCGAGGCTTAATGAGTTTGAACCAACATCACTTAAAAATTCATTAGGAGCTAAAAATAACTGCAATAACGAAGATCAAAATCAAGATTTTTTAAGCATAATTTTACTGCACCCCCATTTTACTCAGGCACGATTGGCAACACCTGCTGGAAAATAATATAGCCACTCGCCTGCCATTAAGAAGCTTCACACTGCTGTTGTAGACGCAGTGAGATTTGCAGAATGTAGGCTCCTAAATCCTAATCCCCATTGAGCACTCCAGACTTTCTTCTGTACATTTAGAATATAGAATTCTATAGCTGGATAGGAGTGTCACACAATAAGGAAAATTCTCCAGGCTGATTGGGTATTTAATTTCTGGCCTGTTCAATTGCACAACTTCCGGATTTGTACCCTGCACCACTGTGGACAACACGACGCTCCTTTATACCCTCATTCCAATGGACAAATGACATTGGCCCAGGCTGTCTCAACCCCCACTTCGACCACTTTAATTTTCATCCAGGTACTGGACCCCTTAGCAAAACTCACACATACATGTGGCCTAGATGTACTCAACTGAATATTCAATTCTTCAAATGCATTGGTATTCGGAGATAGTCACCCATGGTTATGGTTGGAGAGTTCAGGCCACCTTATGGTTAGGCTCTGTCCCAAATACCTCAATTTTCCTTCAGGTACTGGACCACCCTACCCCTTCCCCCTGACCCCGCCTTCCCCCCAAAAAGTAAGTGCAGTGGACCACGTTAGAAAAAGTTACACAAGCATGCAGAGTTGCAGACCAGATGTACTCAATATAACAACCAATCCGAATCTCCATGCAAGTCAAGTGCACTGCTGGTCAGAGATACCGTTAACAACCGTGAAGGATATCACACAAAGCAGGCAAACGACGACTGCAGCTACTACACTCGAAGCACACACTCACGGCTTAGTGAGATCGCATTATACAGGCGAGCACAGCCTTGAACATTGAAATCATAGTAAGAGCTATTTGATTCGGTGACATGTATTATTGTCAAATCAAATCAATGCACCTGCTCATCACCTCTGCTTTTTGTAAGAACAGTCAGGACTACAAAACATATATCTTCTAGTCGGCCTGTTGCTTTAATAAATTTAATAATAAAAACAGCATCTTATATATCCCGCTTATTCTGTCATTCGCCTACAGATGAACATAAAAAGAAAACTTTCCCCGGCAGGTCCATGGTTGCCACATGGTTAAATAAAACAAGATTCCACAACTTTCTTCCATGACTTTTACGGCTTTAATATTTATTACGAAAAGGACCTGTTTTCTATTTGTTTATTGATCAATGCAATATTTTATTGCACTCTAAAATAGGATAATAAATGTGTGCAACAAGTTACATGTACAATAATCAGTTAATTAATGTCGATTAGACACCTCTTTTTAATCTGTCATGTGTGTTATGAATACGATAAGAGTAGTGCCATGCGCAGGATTCAGTAACCTTATCCTATACTGTGTGGTGGAAACTGTAGAAGTGCATCTCCTATCAATGCGGAAGGTCTTAGATGCCCTGAGATGTCGTTAAACTGAACACTGTATTCTATCTAACACATAAGCCACTCCGTACTTGGGTAAAGCCATTCCACACACGAACCAGGGTGAGAATTGAGATCAGGGTTTCAAGCCCCAGACTTTCCTAGTCTCCATAGTTAAAGTGGTCTTTGCACAGTGCACACCCTAACTCCACAGTGGATCATAGTATGATACCCATTATTTTTCTACAATAGCCTATTTATACTTATTTTAGACGAAGCAAGACTTTCTATTTGTCAACACAGAAACAACAAAGCTTATACATTGGAAGGTATTTTTATCACTGTTTTCAGGCAGGTTGGTAGCACATCAGAGGAGTGTCTTAAGTTGGCTACATAATTTTGCCGTTGACAACGACAATAACATATGTTTCTTATATAATCCATGTCTTTGATGTTACCCTGAGAACTTTTCTTAGCATAGCCATATGAGGTGGGTGGCCTGTCCTCTCCCTTTGATCTTTCCATCAAGTGAACTTACAACATAGACGCCTTTGCTAGAGGTCACTAGTGGAACAGAAATCTTGAAACACCTTTCTGCCTTGTCAAGGATTGAACCAACGCCCTATCGATTTATGGAACAGTACACATTAACCACAAGACAGTAATGGGACAGTAGGCCTACACACTAACCATTAGACTATGATGGGACAGTACACCTAACCACACTATAATGGTTCAGTACCCACTAATCACAAGACTAAAATCGGACAGTACACACTAACCGCTAAAGTACTATCAGCCAGCCTTTTTACATTAAATCAAATCCGCTAATAATATATTGGAGTTGGACAGGAGATTTACATACACTTTGACTCCCGGGGGTGGGCTCCAGCTGATCTCGCCGGTTGTCAGATTGGCAAAGATGTACTTGCGACTGGAGGGCTCCACTATTTCCACCCATTCTCCAGCTGGAGGAGTAGGAGGAGGAGGAAGAGGAGGTAATTCCCTACAAAGGAAAACAAATGGCCCAAGGTCTATTAAAGTATCGGGGACAAACTCCAGACTAACTTTACTATATCATAACATAATATAGAATTCTACATTTTCATAATCCAACAGAGCATCGCATAACAAGAGATAAACATAAAGATCATCATCATCATCAGTCTCTGACGCCAGACTATTGGCAGTGAAGGGTACAAATAAATGATCCCGTTGCACATGGTCATTTGCAAAGTCCACTGCTCGTCTTAGAGTTAGTCCAAGTGATGTCATGTCCTCATTCTATATTATCTATCTAGCATATGCTCGGTCATATGTTTCTTTTTCCTTTGAATCCGGCAAATAGTGCATTAAACAATTGTGCTGGATCCGGTCAAGTGGCATTCTCTTAATATGCCCAATCCACAAACATAAAAGATGTCCAAATTATTATGTTTTGTAGCTTCAAATGATGATTAATTAATTACATATGATTATTTTGTGATTGTGCTCGTTTAGATTTGCAGGTAGTTCCATAAGTACATACTTATTTACTTAGCAAAGCATGAAACAATAGCATAACATAGCATAGCCCTTTTGAGGCCCTGCATAGGCCTACTGATGTTAGACCTTTTTTTGCAATAAGCCACCTTGCCTAAGAACTGCAACTTGAGCTTCTTGCTCAGTGTTTGCCTCAGTCAATGAATTTGTTCTTTTGTCATGTCTGGAGATCCCCGATTTGTTTCTCTTGATACGGCAGTAAACAAATTTGCAAATGCAATTATAACATAGCATACAATAGACGAACACAACATGACAAAATACACCAAACCACAACATTCGACACAACAAAGCAGAGCATGATGCCTCTAAGAAAAAACCTTTAAGGGGCGCTATATAAATTATGACTGACTGATCGATTAATCGATCATTGATTGGCAACATGCCAATCCAGTTCATAGCATAACACAGCAACTAAGGTCGTCCGCAAACTCTAGGACAGATCAATTCTGCAAATGGTCCCCATTTAAGTTGTCCTCCCTGTGAAGAAGCTGGAATCCAAAATGGCTAGCCATAGAATTGGTCATTTAGAAAAAGGCCACTATAGACAATTTTACGTCATGTAAATAAAGTTTAAACACTAGAAAAACTGATTAGGCACAACAGATTGATAAAAAGTTTCAAACAGAAAAGTGAAATTGAAAACAGACACCCGAAATGTCAATGAAACAGAAGGAAAATTAAAGTAAATTTTTTACCAACTAAACGAATATGATAACAGAGACAAAAGAGCAAAAGAGTCACCAATTGATCCTCAATGAAAAAAGTCCAAAATTGGTCAAAAGAAAAACTGTCCTCAGTCAAACAATTAACAACCAATTGTAAACTTCTGGATCGGCCATAACATAAAAATTTATAACAACATGTGCATCAAATTAACATATATAATTACATAATACAATACAGAGGCACGGTAGTGTAGTGGGTATGTTCGTTGCCTTGCAGCCGAAGGGTGGCAGGTTCGAATCCACCTCAGGCCGCCGCGTAAAGACCCTGGGCAAGTCCTTCACTCACAATTGCTCTGCACTTCGGCGTGAAACTCCGATGCAGTGTCCGCTCTGTAGTCGAGAACGCCTCTGAGTAGAAAGCCTGAAGGGGTGCTATAACAAGTGCACATACAAAGAACATAATTGGCACAAGTATAGAGATGCACTACTTAGATACACAGTACTTAGATACGCAGTACTTAGAAGCAGCCCATGCAGGCAGTGTTACATTCAGACGGATCCCACAGGTGTGGTGCAATCTATCCAGCTTCCAGGATGGAAATGAGACTGACTCCGCCTACTTCCATTGTCACGACAACAGTTAGTTCGATGTGTGCCATATACCATCGGAGTGCAATGACCAAAAAAGTCGTTTCAAGCATGTTAAATAACGCAATAGAGAAACATTATTTACCTCAGAGGAAACAAGAAGCCGAGAAACTGTGAGTACTCACTGGAGTTATTTTACAGACAGTGTTGCATATACAATGATACAACCTATCTGAGGTCATCGGTCACGTGAACCAACGGCAATTTGTGGGGCATGGTGGTTTAGTGGTGGCGTTGGTGCCTTGGGTTCCAGGTTCAAATCCACCTCAAGCCACTGTGTATGTACCTTGGGCAAGTGCTTCACTTGCAACTGCTCGGGCGTTTTGGCGTGAAACTCCGATGCAGCATCCGTGCTGTAGTCGGGAGCGCCTCTGAGTAGAGATTGAAGAGGCACAATGGCAAATGCAAGAAATAAATAATCATTTCGGACACATCTTCACCCCAGACTCAGTGTATAGCATCACACCAGATCCGAAACTTGGTACTTCTACAGTGAGATTCGCAAACTAAAAGAGAAAGAACCCCAGCATCACCCATATGTGTGTGACACTGTGTTTTTGGCCACAATAATCGACAAGCATCGAGTTTCACATATTTTATGCTGGAAAAATAGCAAATAGCGAGTATCAGTTATAGATTCGTGAGATATACTGGTAGGTTAAGGTTTCAGCCAAAAAATTGGAGATCTGCCTCCTCCCCTAGGACCAATTAAACCATGGGAGACCAAGGGTGAGAAGTGTTTTGTGACTTCATTTTATTTGACCTCTCTGTATCAAGGCAGATGAGCAATCCCTCTTCTTCCTCTGTCTGTCTGTCTGTTCTTTCACTGACAATGTACAGTCAGCATAGAACTCTCATTTTACAGTTGAGTCCGCAAGGGGTACAAGTGAAGCAGAAACCTCCAAACAGTTTTGCTCTGGTGGAGATAAAACAGTCCAGCATGCACGCAAAGCACCAAACCACAGTGAACGCCTAACGTAACACTAAACAATTATCATACCATTTCTGAGTATTTGACCGACATTGATCACTGCCTTGACCTACATTGGTCACTGCCATTTAGTAACTTGTATTCTGCTGATGTCTAATACACAGGCATGAGCCAATGGCACTGTAAAACCAAACCATAATCAGACCAATATATCCAACACACACCTAAGAAATATATTCTATAACCATTCTGAAGCATAATGACCTTAAAAGCAATTCTTTATTACTAACTGAATAGACATTTAAAGTTGTGTTACTTTTACAAGTTATGCGCTTCTGAGAACCTTACAACAGTAAAACTACACTCAGAACAAAGGCCACCATGACGGACGACTTTATTTAAAGGAAAACATATGTACACAGTCGCCAGTAAATAATATTACAAAGCCCCAAAGTTTAATGAATGCCCTGCAAATGACTGATGGGCTTACACAGCTCAGACTCCACCCAGATCCTAATTGTTGCCAGAGCCCTGTGCAAGTCAGAGGCATGGGCTCCTAAATAACTAAGGCTGATCATAACCCCCTATCAGTAACTTAACAGCCTATTTATAAAGCACAGCCCATGTTCCACTCACCCTTAGACACAAGAACCCTTTAGAAGAACATTAAGGAGAATGAGACAGTATTGAGTCTCTCCCTGTAATTAAATCCAGAGAGTCAGCCACTGGTTAGAAAGAAAGTGCAATTGACTTCAGTTGCTCAAGTGCTATCATAATTGTAATAGCAATGGGTGATTTATTATAGCACCTCTTCATGACAGACTCATCACAAGCCAATCCTCTCGCTATCACCGCCTGACCGCTTTTTTTATATCCCATGTCTCGATCATAAACAGACATTCATAAGCATGGCTATACAGCTGACCTCAATATTCTAGATAGGAAGTCACACAAATACCCAATATTGCAAGTACTAATGGCATCATCATGGTAATGCAATAGAAAGCAATGTAAGTCCAATGAGGAGTTTAAAATGTAAAACAACAGGGGCAGATTAAATCACTAGGGGGGGGGGGGGGGGGTATGAACTGTCATTACCATCTTAATCACATCCCCAAGCTGAATCTGATTTGGAATCCACATTTACCAACCAATTCAGTGTAGATTATAAATATTAAAGCTCAAGAATGGTCATGAAGCGAAGAATCCTGGAAGGGAGAATTCCAGAAGTGGAAAGAACCAGCAAAAACCTCTTGAACAAACACAGATTGGCACCCATGGTTTACTGGGTGCCCTGTGGAACCATTTCCAACCATTTCCAATACCTAGAGCCCTCAAGACAACATTCTACTCTATCTACTATTAATCCTTTGAACCCGGAGCTCCTGTAACTCTATGGATAACGGGCCGGAAAACCGGTCCGTCGGGTTCAAAGGGTGAAGGCTGTTCTGGTTAGCCGGCCAAGCTGGGGTCGGGTCAGGAATGCTTCTGAGTAGATAGTCTTGAAGGGGTACTGTATAAATTTCAGAAATGAATGAATGACAATCGTCTATAACTGGGATGTAAGAAAATCAATAAAAAGGAACTCAACAACTTCCCTGCATTGCAAGTGCTCTCCAATTCAGCCGCTTATAAATTAAAAACTGAAGTGGGCATTTTTCATAAACAAGACTATGAGTTTTTGGGCTGAGATAGGCTATTAATATTGGAATTTTTGCAAACCAATTATCTATTGCATAAATCTAATTCTTAAACCGAAATCACTCTAATCACTTTTTATTGGCCTAGAGACACCACGATGTGATTGGAAAGGGATTTATCACCAGAATGCTATATAGTCAACTTGTTTGACGATAATATATTTAGTAATTATATTATATTTAACTTGTGATTTTAATTTGCACATCTTTATTACCTATTGCTACTTCGATGTATTATAATGATGTTCTGTGTCCCATTGTGCGTTTGCAAGTGGAGTAATAAAGAAAATACTTGCTTACTTACTTTTTCATAGAAAATCCGCTATTACCAGCATAATGGTGATAAACAAAAATGATGGTCGATAAAATTCAGTGAAATATTCTTGTTATTATTATCATTATTAATTAGTGTTGTCTAGCTTTCAATTGCCTGCAGTGTTGACGACATTTTTGAGGTAAAAAGTGTTTAAGCGGCTCTGTAAATAACTCGCTTCGTTCGCTGACAGCTAATCTTAATTCACTTTCATTTTCACCATCACAAATGTTAAAATCTGACAAAGTACAAGATGATGTTGCCTTTGCAGATCAGCGTCATAGCACAGAACCATACCATGGGCAACACATCTAGTCATCGACCATAAATTTAATTGTTGCAATGAGTTTAATTTTAAAACCTTTAAACTTAGTATAAATGGATGAATAAATTCTTATAATTTTCACTACTAAAAACGATTTAGAAAAATTAATTCGATAATCGCTTTGTAAATAGTAAAAGCAAAAGATAGTTTTGAAAGCTGATAATCAGATTTCCTAGTAACGTTAAAATCCCAAAGTTTTAACTGTTAAGGTCCCACATCCAATTATGATATTCTTGTTATTATTATTATTATTATTAATTAGTGATGTCTAGCTTTCAATCGCCTGCAGTGTACACATCACAATGCTATTTTAAAACATTTGTCTTTTGGTAAAACTGATTTCATCCCAATTTCACAACCGCATCCTCTTACCTCATTGAACCAATTTAAGATACTTCTACACAGTTGTCCACGGGTTTTGGACGCATGAATAACACACCAATCAAAACATACAGTGATTCGGAAATTAGTCGGATATATATATACGTCAGATCAATAACCAATAATGAAAGAAGTAATTTCTATAAAACATCCTATACGATTGCTTCCGGCACGCTTTTCACTTTCATGTTTCTATACTTCTAGAAGATGTACGTGGCACGGTCTAACAAACGCAACAAAACAGCCAATGCGCAACTTTCACACATCAGCATTATAAAAGTTGTTTTCAAGAGGGTATAGCGTCAGCATAAATCCCAGTAACTTACTCTCTAGAATGATTCGGCCCATATAATGGCCGAACGACGATTTTAACCAATCAGGATACAACTCTAATCCAAAGTAAAATATTACCTTTCAGACATCATGTCCTTCGGCAAGTTTCATAACGCCAATTAGAAGAAAGCGCAAAATGCGAACTGATTAAAATAATAGTATAATCCATCTGTAAAGTTATGTATGTTCAAAACTCCGCCATCTTCCTTGTGCACCTTACGCCCCTTCGCTTTAGGGAGTGTGTTAAATCGCACCTGGTGTGAAAAGAAGAACTCTCCACAACACACGATCACCGTATAGCAATTTTTAAGTTTAAACCTATGACAAAAAACCGTATAGCATCCAATGTTGTTGTCCAATAAGCCATGGTCATCACGGAATTTACGAACTTTACCGAAGTTTGTCGATTCTAAAAATAGAAATCAGACGAATCGTCGTTAACCACGCTGCCCACGCACTGCTCTGTAGGGCCTTGTAGGCCTAATGTCACATGTAAAAAGTATAAATGAGTGTTATATCAATATTGCAGGTTTTTGCAGCACATCCCTAAATTTGCTCATCTCTCCATCCATATATTATGTTTGAGGCATTACACTATCCATGGGCGGAGACTTAGGGGGATCGACGGTACCCTCAATGGATGTGGTGAGGGGACGGCCATGCATTTGTCCCTCCACCCCAATAGGTAATCGGTAGCCTAAGTTTTAGGTCATCATGTACATAGGTGCAATCACGTCCTGAAAGTTGGGGGGACCATAATGAATCACGTCCTAAAAGTTGGGGGACCATAATAATAAAGCTAGGGACCACTCAAAAGTTGGGGGGACGCGTCCCGTGGGTCCCATAGGGTGGTTGCGCCTATGATCATGTACACATTTCACGAAACACACTGAGATTGGGTTATAACGTTAGAAGATAGAAGAAGATATCTTCGAACAAACGAGACGAGGTGATGACTAAAAAAGGTCATCAACTTTTTTGGCGTATAAAATGGTATAGCCTACTTTCCGTGAGAATTGGACAAACGACTAAAGAAGGTTTTCAGATTTTCCGGCGACTACAGATGAAATTCTTCCTTGCCCAAGGCCGAAAAATTTGCCCCCGCCCCACCTTCGAAACGTTCTGGATCCGCCACTGCTCTCTGACAACCTGCAAGAGTTCGGTTGCTTCACGGTTATTCAAGCTGGCCACTGCCCTCTCCGTCCGCATAAAAGGAGTGCTCCAATTTATCACTGTAGAGCAGCCTATGAGCTAATATTATTACAACTTAAATACTTAATATAAATTAATCGCATTGTAGGCCTGTAGACCTTCAGCAAGCCGCCAGGCAACCGAATAAACGAACCAAAGTGTTTGGATGATGATTTAATCTTAATCCATTGTAAAATGTCCAGTGGTGTAGTGGGGCGGGGACGCGGGGGGACGCCGTCCCCCCACTTTTTTGAAAATTCTTGCAAGATTGCACTTTTTGCTACAGTTTCTACTTCAATTTCCATGGCGTCCCCCCACTTCAATTTCCAGGCGTCCCCCCACTTCATTTTTTAGGACTACACCACTGAAAATGTCACATAGAAACAAAGAGCTTCAACATGAAATCTCCTTATTCCTTGCATCATGATTGTGCTAGTGAGTGCATTATTTATTCATGGTAGCATTTCATTTGGGGGGGGGGGGTGTTCAAACACCCAACACCCCCTTCCCCCCAGCAACGGCCTTGGTAATTAAGGTGCATAGCCTAGGCCTAAGACTACTCAGAAAGCAGGCTAGAAACTTAATTAGTTCAACGTGCCAACTGCCGTCTTAGCGCAACAGTCGTGTCATCTGGCGAATGAGAAATCAATAAGAAACGCTTTCCACCACAAATGAATTGCCAGTCGATTTTTAATATCTAATTTTATTTGCTTCACTCCTAGGCTGGCTCATTCACCCATTTTTAATTTTTAATAATCATATGTCTATAGGCCTATATCGGTTCCAAGCTGGCGCTGCACCATGGATTTTACAGACGCTATGGCATTCCAAAGACTTTAACAGAAAATATCTGCAGGCGCCCATGCTAGGCCCGTATTAGAAAAACCTGTTCCCATCTTAATTGAAAGGTTTAAAGTCTAAACAGTTAAACCTAACAAATCAGTTTAGTCTACGACCATCTATAGCCTATCTTCGAGAACTCTTCGCCAGCCAGCCAACACGCTCTAACTGATCAGATAAGACAGCTTAGACAGGACTGTCTCACTCTCTCGGCGGCCGGTCACATATCACCTCAAGTTCTCCAACCGAGTCATAACCTATCCAACACAACAGGCCTACCAGGACTTCGGAACGATATGCTTTCCGAATTAGGCCTAATTAACCTACACTCTTTTAAGTTCCTCCACCATCATTTCTAATCACACACCATCACCGCTAGGCCTATCCATCACACCTCGGGCTTCTCATTCTAAATTAAAGTCACACCTCTTCAAGAACTCTTACCTGTCTCGTCTTTCATCTGATCCTCCACTTTTAAATAAATTTAAATTTCCTACCAAGACAACACCAGCCTTAGTAGCAAAGATATTATAGTCATAGTCTAGTAGCTCGTAATCGTATACGGCTACTCGTAATCTCCACACTTATAGAGCGCCACTCGAAAGCCAAGCGCAGGGCATCAGCTTATTCTCGAGCGCTGTTTCACTCGCTCTGATCTTATTGCAACCAGACCCGGAACTCCTTTGGATTACTCTCACGGATAACCCTTTTGATTCAACGCAGCGCTCGTGAATAAGGCGGTGCCCCGCGAATGGCTTTCTAATGGCCGGCGCTTTAGAAGTTTGGAGATTTCGATTACGATCATTACGATAAGTCTACTTCTATCTGGTGAACTAATAATTACAATAATTATTATTGGTTAGTAAGATAAAATAATGGTCAATGCAAGCTTGCTCTAAAAGAACTGCTTTAATTATAGTCCTTGATACTGCACGCTCAAAATGCGGCGTAATATAATTCGGCGTCTGAAAAATGGTAAAGATTTTGTTTTTATTTTGTTTACTGGCATCATATTGATAAACCCGTGCTTTCAGAGTTAACAAAATCAAAGAAGGAATCGTATTATGAAACAAATTTATACGGAACTTGACGGAACGTTGTTAACTCTACACTTTAACTCTCTGAAATTCAGCGGACTTAACTGAATTACTTTCGTCTGGCTTTCTTGCGGCACCATTAATTATTACATCATTCATTCATTCATTCATTCGGACATTTATATAGCGCTCCTTCAAGAAAAACTACTCAGAAGCGCTCCCAACTCCAGCGCGCACAAAAAGAACAGTTTTAAGTTTAGTAAGGAAGGATCCTGGTAGAGTTCCAGGGTGTAGGCGTAGCTCAAAAGGAAGGCCAAATAATAACAATGTAGAGCGAAGAGCAATAGTCGTTTATATCTTACGCGTTATTGTCAGTGTTTAATCCAGACGTCTCTGGGACAAACCCCCCAGGATTGATATTCCCCCCAGAAAAATTTGACAAAATGATATTGGTTTTTAGCTGCTGTTTTCATCATTGTTTTACATAAAGTGTTATAATATAGGGCCTACCGTGATATTATTTACTGTTATATGATCATAATGACATTATTTACTCTTAGCTGGGGTACCCGTCTATATATTTTGCTAAGATGACATGTTAAAATGCTGCCATTGCAATGTGAAAATTCAAAAAGTTTCTGATGGGGAGGGGCAAATTCCCCTCTCCATACCCTCTCCTCCCAGTTTCTGCGCTATGGGCCTCACGAACGTCCTACGGACGCTTCATTGTCTCCCCCAGAAACCTGAATTCCCCCCTCCAGAGGAGGGGACTAGATTAAACACTGCGTTATTGTATTGTAGCCTATTTTCGTTCAATCAACCAATAGGAGCAGGCAAGACACTGAGCACTCCTTTACATGTAATTAGGTTCACTGGTTCAGTTATTTAAATTTAGATGTTGACTTTAAATTAGTCCGATATTGGCGCCCTAATGGTGGGGCCTACAAGCCCAATCAGTTATCATTAAGTTTTTATTGATGTATATATATCATTATTATTATCATCGCCAGCAGCAGTAGCGACACCATCACCATCATTATTTTCGTTAGCCAAAGCTCTATTAACACCATGGTCTACCGTCTACCTAAAGTTGCACTACAGCAGTGCTGCTATAAGAGATTTCTGGAGTTCCCTTCTGTGTTGAAAAGTTCCAGGGTCATTCCCATTTACAAAAGTAAGTAAATGAGTGATCTATATTAACACGAGGCAAACGCTCATCCTTAATTATTTACTATAACTAATATTAATTATGCATACAGTGCTCTGCAGGCAGTATTTGGTGGACAGTGATGGGTTGCCTGGATGCTCTTACAAAATTTTAATTCAATTTTCTGACAAGTCTTTCTTCAAGGTTAAACTGTCACCGCTCAAGAGGTTGCTAGGTTCAGCTCTGCATAAAAGTGGGTCGAATTATAATGTCTCTAACTATAGAACCCCCATAGTAAATGATTGGTATATGGATCAGAATTTCAATTATTAACAATTTAACAGATATTACTAAAAACGATTTTCAAGATAGCTAACAAACACTTTTTATTGTATGACTCTAATTCCATAAGTATTGAGCTTTTTGTATCGATAAATGATGAACTGTATGGAGTAAAAAACTAGCTTCAAGAAATATCGAGGACGACACCAAGGAAGTAAATTCGACTTTTCAATTGCGTTTGAGATTTTATCCTTTTTGATCAGCTATGGCATGTAGGTGGAAGGACTGTTCAAATCAGTGTTGAGATTGCAATAATATTATTTTTCTTTTGTATTAAAGCTAGAAAGGTTTGCAATTGGTGGATACATATATTTTTAAATTACCTGTTAATAAATTTTGCAATTATCTGTATACAACTAATTTCCCAAGGGGTTCATCAAAGTTATAATAATTTTTATTGGTCCGATCTTATTTTTAATCTGTATTAGTGACCTATCTAATGTGTCACCTTCTATATATGTTTTTTTGCTATTTGCTGATGATTCTAATATATTTCATACTCATAATTATATCAATTAATATAATATTACAAACTGTTGATTAAGAGTTTCACTGAGTGGCTGTTTGGTTTAGATGAAACAGACTTACTCTTAATTTAGGTGAAACAGATTACATCCTTTTCCAATCAAATAAGATAAAATTTCTCAATGAAGATGCTATCGTACCTGGTGAAGGGACCAGAATTCACTCAAGTATCATCCACAAAATTTGCGTACCCGGTATATATCGACCAGCATCTAAATTGAAAGGAACACATCAATAATAATTTTATTTCCACCAAAACTCAGAAACTCCTGTCTAGGTTGAAGGGTCGTTCGTCTGAGGCATATATGCAAACCAAAGCAGACCAATGGCTGGGGAGGGCATTTGAATTAACTCTTGTGGTTTGTGATAGTGTATACTCGTATGCTCACCAGCCAAGGTGAGAATGGGGTTTGTGGGGTTCCAATTCCATCCCCCAGTCTTTCTTAGAGCCCCATAGTAAAGTCTGTTTTTCATGCCCCAATTCCAAATGGATCATAGTCCAACTCTGCAGTTATTTTCCCACAATTCTCACACTGCCCACCAGCCAAGGTGAGAATGGGGTTGTGGAGGTTTATACCACTAGTCTTTCTTAGAACCCATAGTAAAGTCCTTATTGGGCACCCCAAGTCCACATTTATCAACGTCTGACCAGACGAATTTTCTATAATTGTCATACTGCTACCAGTGAATAATGGTTTAATAGCTGAGTGAATGCCGGTTGCCCACCATCAAGAAGCAAACTCTGCTCTATTTTACTTCATGTCACATTTTTTATCCACAAAATCAGACAAATGCAGTCTGGTTAGTTTGCAGTACCTGTTTTAGCAAAAGAGCCTGTAAATTGAGCATTTCATAATTATGGTGGTGCGCACGACTCAAAGAAAGTGCGTCGGCCAACTGCGAGCCGTGAGCGGTAAACATTAACAGAGCATTGCTAATGATCTGCTACGCTTGGCATATGACTTGCCATTGATTTCGACCATTCAGTCTTCCTGTTTGTTTAACGTGAGCGGACATTCCTCTAAGGAGACGGCATTATTTGGCAGTCGCCGACGCCCGGCACAGTCGCCAGCACGGCCGCCGTTGCAACCGCCATCGCCACGTTCTCTTCATCGACAACCACAATCAAGTCGATAAGTCAGCGATCTGTGTGTTTTTAAACGTCCATCCCCGACGGGCGGACGGACGGACGAACCGCTGCTGCCGCTTCTTCTTCTAACTCTTCGAAGACGCCCGTGGTTGAGAAGGTCGTGTTAATTACGCAGCCCACAGTTACCCACAACTGTTGGCGAAAGTTGTAGACCTAGGCCTATCGATGAGGTCGTGGGTTGCTACGAAGAAGCCACGATGTTGTGGAATTATGACGACTATTATTCGAAATTTGTAGATTTTTCGTCGTGGTCGCGAGTGGCTTCGAGGAAGCCGTGCTATTGACCTCGCTGGCTAACGAATTTATTCCAGTTCATGTACATACTTTATTCCGTTTGGATGCCCGTGTCGCGCTGACTAGAACCAGCCTACCTACTAGTGTTGAGTGTCTTCATCTTCATAGGTAAGCCTTGTCCAGTGCTTGCTGTATGATAATGTTGAAGTGGTAATCGGTTTATGCAAGACATGCAAGCATTGCACGTCTATGTTTGAGTTAGTTCGATAATAATTTTTATAAGAGATGTTATTTTTGAAGAGAATGTTGTTTATTGACATACTCCAATGTTATTTCGTTTTAAGGTAATCTGAATGAAAAGCTGTAACTATGGAAAGGCTGTCGATTGCTACAAGATCTGCAAGACAGAAGGAAACTTTTAAAGGTGTTTAGTTTTGTTAAAGCCTAACAATCCCAGAAAATCTTGCATCATTTCTTTATAGAGTGCCTCTGGGATATTTTAACACGCATGGGCTACTACTACTGTTCAGTTTCTAACATATTTCTTTGCACTAAAGCACCAGTGATACACTGTGAAACTGAGGCATTTAATTTAGAAGCCTCTATGAAGAATACCTGTTTTCCTAATTTCCTGCTTTGCATATTTCAAGCTATTGCCAACATTTCTAACTGTGACCATTTTGTTTGGCCACTCCTGTAGTGTAACGTATCTGCAGACCCATATATATGCAATTATGCATATAAGTCTGCTCACATCATGCTATGCTCACAAAGCATTGGTAGTTTTTGCTACATTGTTATGTTCCAGTGGACAATGCAGTAATTAATGAAATGTACGCATGAGCACATCCGGTTCATCAGTGGAAGCAGAGGCGAAGTATCAAGACTAAAGGTGCACAGCTTTCTAAAGGGGTAGCATTACTTTCTGGTCTCTACTTTGTAACAACATTCAAGACCCTCAATTGAGACCACAACTGTATTTTCAGACGTATTCTTGTTTTTATTTACCACAGGCCTAAAAATGTTGTATAAATATGTCTACTGAAGCGTTTATAAGGCTAATTACGTTGAGTTTATGGATTGACATGAATTCATCATCACTTTATATCAGCTAATAATGAATTTGTATCTATAGATTACGGGTCTAAGTTTCCGTCAATCAAGGGTGGAATACTTTATCAGTAGTTATAGATTATTTCAAATTTATTTTGCAGGAGTGATGAAATTGACCAGTTTCTGAGCTACAAAGGGCATGGGAGTGCTCAAAACCTTGTGTCTCAATAGGAAAGGATTCCTGTATAGAGTAGACAATGGTATCATTTATGTTGTTATGTTGTCATTATTTCAGTGATTTTCACTACCACAACTGACGCTTGATTTATACTGTGCAACAAATTCCTATTTATTAAGTGTATGTAACCTTGTGTGCAAGACTTTGTCACTTTGATGCTACTGTCTTTCAGCTGTAAGAAGTGAACCTGAAAATCAATAGACATACATGCACATGTTGAAGCTGGCATGTTTAGATTCACAAACACTGATGGAATATCATCCAAAAGCTGTGTATATGCTTTGCTCCTGGAAAGCTTCAGAAGATGCTTTCCTTGATTGTCAGTATGTTGGTGTTTGGTATTGTTATGGCATCATTAGGGAAGGGAACCAATTTCCCTTGTGGCATATGCTTTAAGACGGCTAGGTATTAATTCTGTTCCAACTATGGTGTCGGCATCTGTAATTTTTGTGCATCTTCGTGTTCCTGATAACAGTTTTTACAGCGAAGACACCATGTCTAAGTGGACTTCTGTCTTGTTCCAAATGTCGGTCAGTTGATTGTATACGACGAAACCTGTGTTTGTTGGTCAGATGTTTTGGACTGAATTCCTAACTGCCCATATTTTCGTCTATAGACGTACTGATGGCTGCATTATGTATTGCTGATATGGAGGGTTCTTGGTCAAGCAGATTGATGATAAAAATAATTGCACGCTTTTTCTAGGCAGGATGTGAATATAATGTAATGCAAATGGAGCACCAATATTGCACTAAGTTTTGGAACCTCCTACTATCAATCTATCAATACACCAATTTAAATGTTTGAGCATCAAAAAGCAACATTGAAGTTTAAACTGGTTCTTATTTGATTATTTGGTTATATATATATATATATATAAGCATTATACTATATATAAACATTATAATATATATATAGTTGTGTGTGTGTGTGTAGTGGCGTGTGTTCAAACATATATAAGATATATTTAAGTTGGAGCTGATTGCAGTCACACTCCAATTTTCTGATTTTATTTGCAGTTTAACAATTGACACACTGAGAAATAACCACGCTGATGTAGTAATCCAAGATTTCCCTTGGCTGCAATAAATCCGTTTTTGTGACTGATTCACTGCTGATTCAGAACCAGTATACAGAGAGAACATTATACTGCTTGAAATGATGAGACATTCATTTCCTGCACGACAACAATTCAGAAGACAAAGGACAAATATTTCTTGTATATTGTTGCATATTTGATGTAATTAAATTGGCCATCGTGCACAAATGCCTGAATTTTATCGTCGTACTTTGAGATTCAACCCTGTTTTTACTGGCATTTTTGCTTGCAGAGTTCTGATGACTTTTTCACTAATAAGGACGTGTATTAAAACGTCGCGGACCAGTGACTGTTAATCAACACATTTGATCATCGGGTGCACTTAGGGGCCGGGCGAGATTTGTTTCAGCGTCGCATCCGAGAGAGCCCTTGAGCCTGAATGCCTGAAAGAATCGGGCAGCGGTCGTCGTCTTCGCTGAAAGGCCTTAAACACGTCGGCAATAATGTGCATTGATCTCGATTGATGGCGCCGGTCGATAACAATGGAAAGGCGAATTGTTTAGTGCAACAACAACTGGGGGGAATTACGCGTCTGGACTGATTAAATAAGTCGCCGGCACGGCGAGCGGCCGCGAATGGACTTAGGGCCTGAATGAGAATCGATAGATGTGTGCCTTGTTCCGTCGGCGGCGTTGAAAGATCTGACGCACTGGTGCCATAAGCCCCAATGAATACGTCTGTGATGACAATGGTCATCTTAGATGTATTTAATTATGCTCCGCTACTGCGACAACTGCGTCCGACGCCAGTGCGGCTGGTGGTGGTGCTGCTGCTGCTGCTGATGCTACTGCTGCTGATGCTACTGCTGCTATTTGGTGCTGCTCTAATATTCCTTTTTGTCTTGCTTTCTGCGCTGGTATTTGACGCCGACTCTGGTCTCTGTGGACAACTGCGTCCGGCCAAATAGTTTTTGTCTGAATCGCGACAATAGGACGTTCATGTTGGTGTCACAGAAAATCCGGTGATTCCTAGGCCTCGAAAGATTGTAGATGATGCGGCCTCAAGTGAGTAGTAGTTGAGCGAGCTGTTGAAGAAGCAGTTGACAACATTGCTCGCAGTGAAGAGAAACTGTTTATTCTTTGCCCAGTTTCATTGGTAACTGAATTTTGGTGTTCCTTGAAATTCATGTTCCTATGTTTGAGTATTCTTAAAACTGAATACTTACCGATTATTAATGAACGTTCTAGACTGCGCATGAAATTTTTGAATCAACTGTAATGCAGCGTCATTTCAAATTACAATTTTGTGTTGCTCTTTTATGTTTGTTCAATGTTGTCACAGTATTTTTTGGAGTCCTTCAAAATTTCAATATTGCAGCATAAGCAGATTAACGAATTTCATCTGTTTGTTTCTTGACATGACTTCTTAATTGTTATCTATGTCAGCTGCTGACAGTCAGCACTTGCACCTGAATTTTGTAAAACAAACAGAACAATTTCTCTGGAATCATTTGAATCCCTCTCATCAGGATCTACTAGTTTCATAATAATCTGAAACTTTCAATGAATCTTGCTGAAGGTTTTTATCGCAGATTGTTACTTTACTTCAATGCGATCATCAACTTGCGCATTGTTTACTATGACAAAACCTCAAAATTTTAGTTACTTCCAGCAATTGGTTGTTGTGCATTGGTTCCTGACGTAGACAACAAGCTGCAAATGAGAACCAGCAAACTTCCTTGAATCGTGAGCATTTTTGTCCAAAGACTACCAATGGATGCCTCATTTAAATGACATTCATTCTATATAAATATCTGGCTGTGCGTTTTGAAGGATTGAAAAGACGGGAACTGTTAGAATTGATGACAGTAAGTGGTTGATTGGAAAGCTTGCTTGATTTCCACATTCAAAGATCCACGTTTGATAATTTGGATTCAAAATATGTGTTGCCTATATATAGTTGTTTAAATTACAATATGTTATCATGGGTTTTTCAATGCAATCATGTGTCATTTCAATGCCCATGTACTTCAATGCAATCATGTGTCATTTTAATGCCCATGTACTTCAATGCAATCATGTGTCATTTTATTGTCCATGTACTTCAATGCAATCATGTGTCATTTTAATGCCCATGTACTTCGTTTCCTTTAAAGGAATTTTTTATGATACCATACTTTGAGACACTGGCTACGTTGATGTTGTCAGAAATTATTTGTCAGTTTGAATTGATAGTTCTTTAAATATAAATTTTAATTTAAAATTCTGTGTCGTACTGGGAAACATTTACATGTATATGATACATAGTGCAGGACTTTCAGCAATTGCATCTTATATTGTTATAGGTTAGGAAGGTGAATTTTTTTAATCAGTGTCTTTTACAGCAGCCTGTTTGTGATTGCCATTCTTCAAACAAGGGAATTGTCATGGCCATGCTTATAATAGTAAAAAGTAGTTGCAAATCTATATCAGGTGTACAAGATTCCTAGATGCATTGCAAGGCGCATAGGCCTACTGGCAAAATTATAAATGGTGATACATGCAACCCTTCAAGATTTTATAATTGATACCCGAAGTCACCACTTCTTTGAATAAAGTAAACAAATGGCAGACCATACTCAGAAATGGAATCCTTGACGTTACGGAGCAGGAACTGGAAAAAAACATGGCTGAATATCAGTTAATGAGTCCGTGCTGCCAACAAAAAACTTGCGACCGCGTCGGTGCGACCGTTTCTAAAGCTTTCGACATCGCGCAGTCCAAGTATTCCATGTAATAGGCAATCTGAATCACAATAGGGCGTATTGATCTATGTATGACAGACAAGTCAAGAGTCAGGTTACAGCGACTACGGCATCCGCACGCAATCTGACAATCAATGCAAAACAGTGAATATTGCATGCGAATTATCGGGGTGCTAGAATGAGTAAATGTCACGCAGTCGTGCGTGGCACAATGGTGCTGGCGCGTTGCCAGGTGTAGGCTGGAAAATAATGTTGCGGCCGGCATTGTGACTGGCGTTGTCACTTGTATTTTTGCTTTCACCGATCGCAGAAATTAATGAAGTCTGCGTTGACGACTTAATCGTACCAGATGCGGCGGTTTTGTGCGTGAGCATGTAACAACAGATTTATGAAGCTGCCACGATGTGCAATTGCCAACTAGAAGCATGCCTTCTTCTATGCCTTTCCCGAAAGGAAAAGATTAAGAGCCAGTCTAGAATGGTGTTAGCCAATATTATTTCCTTTAAAAGAGTTGGGTGTTCATATAAAAATTGCTGGCTAAGGTGATTAGTTAACATTTTTAGTGGTTTCTTATTTCCCGATGATGGATCGTGGCAGTTTGTTTTCATGAAATGAAATACATGTGAATATACTGCTCAGTTTTCTGTAATTCTGCTGAAATTGCTCAACATCAAACAGTTGTGTGTTAATTGTCTCGTAAGAAAGAAAATACTTTGATGACCTAACTTTGTATCAGAGATTACTCATGCAGCTTACATTGATCTTTCATATATGTGTGTGTTGTACACAGTACACACATTTGCATATGAGTTATAGGCTATGAGATATCAAATGCATGTGTGTATGTATGTGCTGCATAGAAGCTTTGCTGTGGTCCGTCCGTCTTTCTGGAATAAGTTACCTATTAGTCTCCGTAATGAACTTCTATGTCTTTCTTTGCCCCTTTTTCGCAAGCGTTTAAGACCATTCTCTTTGATTGTAGTTTGGTGTCAGGTCGGGAGCGCCTCTGAGGAGTTCTCTTGAAGTGGCGCTATATGAATATACGAATGCAATTACAATTATGTATGCATATGTGTGGGTATGACATTTGTATGTGTGTCTATGTATGAGCAGACTTAATATGGCTCATTTTTGGTAACTCACAAAGGCACTAATGTTCCACAGTCGAATACTTTGAGCGCTGAATTTTGCTGTTGTCATCTCAGTTGTTCAAGCTTAGCACTGTCCTAAGATGGCAGTGATGAATCTGTAGGTGTGAGTGCATTAGCTGGATTTTCTTAACATTTGCATTGCACCGTTCGTTAACCATTTCATTGTCACTGAAATATGTCAGTTCTAAGAAGCAGCATCATAGGAAGAGCTGAAATACCTGATTATATTCGCTTCATAGATGTTGAAAAAGGAAGAAACCAAATTTAAAATATGGGGAAAACGTCGTTTTTCACGTAAAAACCCAAAATCACGAGATAAAAATGAAAAAGAAAATTCTTTGGCTTTGTTTAATCTTGTAGTGCCTTTAAAAATTGAAAAATCTTGTTTACACAATTTACTTTCAATCATCAAATAAAGACAACCTTGCTAGTAAACACTTAGCAGGATAACATTAATCCGCAACAATTTTTTATTCTCTTATAACTTTGGTTTAATAAGAATTTGAGTAATTAAAACATTGAACTCTTTGGAAACTTAAATTGTAAACATAGGTCCATATAATCACTGCTAACATAAGCATTAACAATTAAGAACAACTTTCTAAGTATAGTCAACAGAGTATACTTAATTAAAAATTATACTTGAAATTATTAGCTCTACTAGGACTTGATGTCAAGTAATTTTTTAGAAATTTGATTTCTTGTACTGTGCTATTTATTTCTTTATTGATGACATTGAAACTGTTAAATTATGACAAATTAGTTCAGTCATTGAAAATAGGAATTTGTTTCCTTATGTGGAATTGTTTTCTTTAACTTTATTTTTGTCTTGTAACTCTTATGTTGCTTAAGGGATATCAGACGAAAATAAAGTTAAAGAAAATGATTACAGACAGTAAATAGAAAAATAAGGTTACATGTAAAAATACCTCAAAAATGGGAAATGTGGCGAAAATAAAGACGAAGAAACAAGACTTTATGAAAAAACAACTATGATTAGCATATATATATATATATATATATATCATCTCATCAAAAATATTATTCAAATTTTTGCACAGACTAAGATTGAGTATTGCAGCAACAGTAGCATTAGATAAACTTGTACACAGAGAATACTTGTGAAAATCTGATCTCATTGTGGCTTTTCAAGGATATCATAATTATTGTTTTGATTATTAAATTAACAGCAAATTGTACAGTTTCAGTTTTTAAGTCTAGTGAAAAAATGTTTGAATTTGTTGCACAGGAATTTGAAGGACCCTGTTAGAAGCGATTTTCCCAACCGTATCTGAAGTTGAACTGCAAAGAGAATTTCGGTGAATGCCAAAAAGAAGTGGTAAGCACCATCTTCATTCAAAAATTCCGTCATCAATATATAATATTTAATTTATTCATAAGGTTAGTCAATGCTGGTTTGACCTCATAAGAGCAATGCAATATTGATTCCTCGCAAGCAGTTTAATAAAGCGTTCATTCTTCATTATTACTGGCCTTTTGTTTTTTGGTAGGATAAAAGTCATTGTAGCCTATTATAATGAAACATTAGTCCTATATTGTAACATGTCGAGTCCTAATAATTTGGCAATATCAGATGATGAATGTGAATTTATAGTTTTTGTACTTTAGTTGAAAGTGTCCAGAGGGTTATTTTTGGCTGATTAGTTGAAAATCTCTCTGATCACTCACCTCTATTCAACGTCAGTGCATTTAATTTTATGTGAATTGATGCGATCAGACTTTTCAGGCCAAACTTTACGGCTAAATCCCGCAACGCTGTAGCACGTCCGTCCGTCTTGATATGCGCGCATTCACCCCATTTAGCTGTGCGTTGCGTCTGCTGTTAGGGGCAGCATGTCATATACAATACGAATTTAGCAACTAAACCCGGTTATAATAATTGTATTTCTATGCCGGATGATTTATGCAATGCAGATTGAACCGTCAAGCACAGCCGGCAGCAGATATCGCGGTATCTCATGGTTGGTGATTAGATGTAAATGATGCATTGTACCGCGATCAATCACAAAAATATACAAAGTTATTACCATTACTTGTTCGGACATCGTCACACGGATCCCGCGTGGATGAGCGTATCCGTGCCCGCGTGTGCCAGCGTCCGCGCGAGGCGGCGTCCGCGCGAGGCGGCTCAGGACGTCAAGCATTTCGAAAATACAATCGAATTTTGTCGGGATTACGTGTGTAACAACAAACTCCATCGAATGAATATATGAATACATTAACGTGCCGGCGATCAATCACAGACCGTATTACTGCGTCACGTCCAGCAGACGGCCGTCAAAATTATTGCTAAGTATTGTAGAAATGTCGTATGATGTTTGAATTACACGTTCGTCGGTTTTCGCTGCTCAAGATCCTCTGGATCGTCCACTATTCTCGGATCTCTGCGTAATCGACGCCAGAAATGCTGGATGAAACGTAATCTATTGTGATTTAATCCGACTTCGGCAACGCCATTCTATAATCAACATTGCCAAAGTGCACGGCTTCTGTGTAGCAGTGTAGGCTACAGACGCAGTTATGAGAGTGAAAGCGTTTTATAGGCCTACGATGAAGACCTAAGTCAAATAACCTTTGCCGAGCTGGTGTTGTTTTCTGCCAAACTTTCATCAACCTTATTCCTGCAGCATTAGAGTGCTTATAACTACTGAGGCAACTGTTTAAAAATGAAGTTTTGTCTGGGTGATAGCTTAATGGGGCAACTCCTTGGACTCCATCCCAAAACTGCTGCAATTGCTGTTGAAAGTATGCACCGCTAGACATTGGCGGATCGGGCTGAGCCTTCTCTCAATTGATATTGAAAATGTGAAATTAATCAACTTATTGAAAACCTATAATAGCAATGGATGTTACAGTCACTATATGTCCTCTTTAGACCGAAATTACCTCCAGATTTATATAAAGCTGACACTCTTCTGTAAGCTTACTCTTATGGATTCACAAAATTTAATGGAGTAAGAATGAATCCCATTTGAGGATACCTTGGTGAGTGGTGAACTCAAGAGATGTGATTTTTCAGCTAGATGTGTAGGGTCTGGCTTTAGTTATGGATCTGCATAAATAATGAAGCAGTTTCAAGTTGTTATACTATTGAAACAATTGGCTGTGTATGTAATTTTTTTTATCTTCAGTGGTAAATGCCGGTGAGGAGAGACAAAGGGTTGTAGGCCTACTTAGCAAAATGTAGACTGAATGTTCATCTTCAACGGTTGATATTCTGACCAAGTAAATTTTTTTACTGCAGAAGAGGCAGATCTCACGGCAGGTTAAACTTCAGCAATAGGACTGTTCCATGCATGTAGTCCTATTATTCTGGTTGCTCCAGTTAGTCGACTTGAAATTGAGTCAAGTAGCCTATACATCCTAAATACTATCCTATTTGAGCACTTGTTTGATAATTTGACATTTGAATTGCTGAATGCTATGATAATTTATAATTATAATAGCCTAATTGGTGTGTATGTATTGTGAACCTGAGGTTTGTTTCTTAAGTTCTTTAACGGCAAGGTACTGTTCCCAAGAACTGTTTTAAGTAAGACAAAAGTAAAATGCGATTGCTGATTCACCTACCTTAACAGTGTGGTATATAATAGCATGTGCTGTTATTGCATGATTTAAATTGCCTATAAGTTGCCTATTAGACTACTATTAATCATGGTAACAGGCTACAAAATGACATTTGGATTTGGCACTTAGTACTTACTTGTCGAGTCCCTCACTAACAAAGACTCGGCAGAGCATTTGTGATCTAGAATTCAACGCGTCTCATATCTGTGAGACGTTACTGCCATCTGGCGAATGTGTTGAATGAAAGCACGCTAAAGGTTCATGTGTTCAGCTCTGTACTGTCTATTGAATCTGTTGCATGGATCTATAATTCTATATCATAACCAAACGTCGCCTGGTAATCCCTGTACAGTTGAAAGAATGAAAGGCACATCTAAAACAAAATATGACAATGCATCTTATGAACAACTGAATCAGCCGACAAGAGCCGTCTTTTGACACTTTAATTTAATGCCATTATAATTTTTAACTAAGGTGATCAAAATATTAATATATCCCTGAATGAGAAATTGAATGTCTGTGATAGCGGTTTATGTCTGTTACATTCGACTCTGAATCCGCTTAATTAGACCTGTCTTGTTTAACGCCTTATATGAATCAATTTGCACCTTATATAAATAGATGAGTTCTAAGTTACGCCCTACTTAACTTTCCTTACTTTAATGAAATCACTCTTCTCTCTGAATTATTTACAAACCTTGGCTTAATTAGCATCTTACATTTCTAACAATGAGTTAATTGTTTTAACGAATTACTTTACTTTGACACTTTATTACATTACCTTGCTCATCTCACTTTCACTGTGCAAAAGTGCTACTGCATTGAACGCTTCCTTTGTGAGGGTAGAGTATATCCGGTGTATACTTTGCCAATTACCACGGCTTTATGGCCCAGTAATACAGTGTAGCCTCTAGGTTATTTCTGGAACACATTAACGGTGTAGAAAATCGGTCGTCTGTATCGCTGGCCCAGTAACACAGAAAACCGACACGGTGCCTGGCGCGAATCTGCTTACTTGCTCACACAGACTAGTTGAGACGATAGATAAATGTGGATAGGCCTACGTGGTGGATACTGGCTTGCCATTTCTGAAGGGGTACTAGTTTTGAGGCTATAGACAATGTTTCTGAGCTCTTCAATTCTCAGGGGTTATTATAAAGGGCAATTTATCAAAATGCAAAATAATCTCCTTTTGTTATTCTTAAAGAGATTTGAAGAGTTGTAATAACGTGAAGATAAAATAATCGTATTACTCATACTGACCTCTATTTGTATTTCACGAAGACTATTTGGGAGAGGTTTGATACTAGGGTAAATAGGATTACTTAGGCTAATAACGTCTAATTTCAGCGCTATTTGGATGAGGTAATAATAATTATACAGGAAACCGGAAACTTACTTATTGTCAAAGTGCTTTTGAGTAGGAGTAATACCAATGCAAGGGAAATCTGGCATTTCCTAACTTATTTTTAGAGAAACACTCGAGTTGGAGTTAACAATGCGAAAGTAAATCAGGCTACTCACCAGCCTGTCAGTTCTCTAGGGGTATTTAATACAATGGGGGTAATAACACACAAGGGTTCGTATTAACGGTACACGATCGTTATTGTGTTGGCTGTGACTGATATGCCCTGCCCCGGGAGTTACTTGCAGGTCGTGGGTCGCGACCCCGTAGCAGAGGTCGAGCCAGTCTCTGACAGGGCGGTATTCATTAGGCAGGCGCGCTGAGTGATAAGGAGGTTGATGAGGTTGGCAACGAGCGTTAGACAGGAAATGCCAGACAAAGGAGTATGAGAAACAGATGAAATGTAACGAGCAAACAGTCGTCTAAGCCCCTGCTGCTGATGCTGATGATGTAGAGGTGCAGAGGCAGGTACGGAGGCGGCGGCGGCGGCGTTTGTGTTATTGTTTTTCGGTTCGGGTCTGGAATGTAATAACTAGTCTTCAAACCATCTTTAAGCGCTCATCTTTATTGAAAGCCTGTGCTGCATGTTCTCGACGGATGAGGAGGAGGAGGAGGAGGAGGAGGAGAGGTGGAGGAGGTGGTAGTGGATGAGAAGGATAAATGTGTGAAGGATGTCGCGGAAGAGGAGGAGGGAAGGGAAGAGGAGGGAAAGGAAGTGAATGGGAAGGATGAGGGAAGAGCAGGAAGAAAAGGAAGAGGAGGTGGAAGAACAAAGAGGGGAAGACGAGAGAATAGGAGGAAGGAGTGGAAGAGGAGAATGGGTGGAAAGAGATGGGGAGGAGGAGGAGAAGGAAGAGGAGGAGGAAGAGCTGGAAGGAGGAAGAGGACAGTGCCAGCTGATCCGGTGCGGAGTCAAGCGGTTAATGACTACTTCTGCTGTGGCATCACCACCACCAACACCACCGAAATGCCATCTGGTAAAACCATGAAGGCCGATTTCGTTGTCTCTGAATGGTCTGTGGTTTCTGATATAGACTTCATTAGGAAGACAGGCTCAGTCGGTTCACCACTAGACAAACGTGCACCTCTTTAATAAAGGAACTCGTTGATTGATTCATTGATTTTAATTTTTAATGAAAGATTGCTTGATTGATTGCTTGAGAGAATGATTGACTGACTGATTGATTGGTTGGTTGGCTGATTGATTGATTGATTGATGTGAAGTGCATCAAGAAACGTAGACACGAGCTATCCTCAAGCAAGTTAGCACAATAATAATATTCTTGGTCGTTTAATTTTAAACTGACACAGCGTATATATATATATATATATAGTATGATTTATTATTAGAATTTATATTGTGAACGGATTATAACAAGTTATTACGGTATAGTCGAATTTAATTATCGGCAGCCATGCAAGGCGTCCATAACGACCTATATACTGCTGCTCATTTTACCAACTCCATCTACCGAATGGAAGGTTGAGTGAACGTTTGTTATGGCAGTTGGATGCGATCCCACACCGAAGCGCTTTTCATGCGTTAGTGTTTACCATTACCCTTACCCAATGCCTCATAGCCTAGGGTGGAGTTGAGATCGTCCTTGCTACTACTTAATATACCCTTTGTAAACTACTTGATTCAAACACCTCCCACCTCACTGTCGTTTTGCGTGCATAAAAGGCATTGTTAATACGTTGGTATCTGGCCAATGGGTTTCCGGGTGCTTATCTGTAACTAATGATTATGTCAATTTCCCAGTTGGCCGCCTTTCTAATCTAATCTAATCACGTAATTGACGAATAATTTATAATGCTCTAGGGTTAATAAGTGCAGCGGACTTCCGAACAAAAGGTTGCGTTGGGTTGCAATGGATACAGCTATAGCGTCCGGTGTTGTTGGCGGTTGGCGTGTATACAGGTGTCGGGGTTTCGTATTCCAGACGTTTCTGTTCTGGTGGTGGTAATATTGCAGTTTAACGTCACTGTGTGGTTACAAAGACCATTAGCGACGCGCCCTCCTACTTTATCCAGGCTTGGGACTGGCACTGGCAGAGTGCAACCAGTGGCAGAGGTGGTCCTGTTCTGTTCACAGCCATCCTTGATGCGAGGGTTGGCCGGGTCGTGCACAATTTTTCTCCATTGCAGTCTGGTCTTTTATATCAGTTCTACCATTGAGAGTTCAGTCCACGTTATGATGTTATCCATCCAATTCGTTCAGGGTGAGAATTGCCGGAAGTTGCGGGGGGGGGAATCAACCCCCTAGTCTTTCTTAGGACACCACAAGTAAAGTATACTCGTTGCATACCCCAAGTTTACAGAAATCAACGTCTGATCCAACCTCCAAGTTATTTTTCTACAATTATAATACTGGGCTCGTTTTTGTTTACCCTGTCCACGTTACCCTGGCGTTGTGCCTTCAAGCATCTCCTTATTATTTTCCAGTCGAGACAGGAGAAATATGCCAGGATTTCTTCTTCTTTGTTGAATAGATTTTCTGTAACTTTTAGCACAGACGTTCGTCCGTATTGAAATCTTTACGAAGTCTTTTTGAAAATGTCTTTGCACTTGACGATTGTGATTTCGGAATGCAGGTCTGGTTGAAACAAATGCCTTGCGAAATGCGATCGTACATGTCTTCCATCAGCTCTGAGTGCATGGGAATTTGTTCATTGGGATCTGAATGTCTGCGGCAGCTCGCCGGTGGTGACTCTTCCATTTGTCTGGGCTCTGTTTGCTTATTGACTGGCGTTCTGTTCTTAATGACTTTAACATTAGTTACATTGGCGTAGGCAGGTATGTATGTATGTATGTATGTATGTATGTATGTATGTATGTATGTATGTATGTATGTATGTGTGTGTGTGTGTATGTATGTATGTATGTATGTATGTATGTATGTATGTATGTATGTATGTATGTATGTATATATGTATGCACTTTTGTATGTATGTAGATTCTATAAAGTCTATATGTATGTATGTATGCATGTATGTATGTTTGTATGTATGTAATGTATATATGCATGTATGCATGTATATATGTATGCAGTTCATAATTATGCAGTTCATATATATAATATATACATGCATTCATACATGCATAATTTTCTTACATGCAAGCATGCTTACATACATTGGAAAGGTGCTATAATAAATGTTTGCATACACACATACATACATTACATACATACATACATACATACATACATACATACATACATATATACATACATACATACATACATACCTACATACATACATACATACATACATACATGATAATACAAACACACATACTGTGACATACATACATGCATACATATACATGCACTTACTAATGGTTGTGCAATGTAAATGCATACCAGACAGTTTCCAGACTTTGGTTGAAATCAAATCAAATCCGTTTTGTAAGAGACAACACCCAGCAAAGAAAAAAGCTGTATTTAGTATCAAACATGCCATAATTGGTTGAGCAAGCGAGTGGGACAAGTCCTGCTACCTAAGATGCTCATTGCTCAACACTGAGTCATTTAGATGGATGCTCATTTGCCATGATATCGGTCCACATCAAAACTGGATATAATATTATGTACACGTGTTAACAGCCGACTTGTGATTGAGGAGAGCATCTGTATCACCAGTAAATCTAGTACAAGTTTTAAAAGAATTTAGATTGCATTTGATTAGATTATATTGTTAAAGGCAGTTTATTATTATTAATCCTACAGCATAATTGGGTATGAGATTTATATTTTGATTAGATTCATAGGCGGAGACCTGGGCCGAGAATTGGGGGGGACGGAAAGACGCGAGATTTTCCGAAAAATTTCTGACGACCGGCGAAATCTCGAAAAAAGTTATTTTCGCCCCCCAAAAAGTTAATGACCTTTTTTTTTTTTTTAGTCATCCGGCCAAAATCTCGACGAAATTTTCTATTTTCACCGCCAAAAAAGTTGATGACTTTTTTTTTTTTTTAGTCGTCCGGCCAAAATCTCGACGAAATTTTCTATTTTCGCTGCCAAAAAAAGTCTTGACGCTCAAACGTTGGGGGGGGGGGGGGGGACAAATGCATGGGCCGTCCCCCCCCAACACTTTGATTGGGGGGACCGTCCCCCCTGTCCCCCCCTAGGTCTCCGCCCATGATTAGATTGTATTGTTAAAGGCAGCTTATTATTATTATTAAATCCTAAGTATAATTGGGTATGAGATTTATATTTTGATTAGATTGTATTGTTAAAGGCAGTTTATTATTATTATTAAATCCTAAGTAAAATTGGGTATGAGATTTATATTTTGATTAGATTGTATTGTTAAAGGCAGTTTATTATTATTAAACCCTAAGTATAATTGGGTATGAGATTTATATTTTGATTTGATTGTATTGTTAAGGGCAGTTTATTATTATTACTAAATCATAAGTATAATGGTATGAGATTTATATCGAAATGAGAAGGTGTCTATGAACTTAAGAAGTTAGAAGGTTGGTTATAAGATTAGATTGTGGAAAGGTGCTGACGCTCGGATTTTTAATCGGCACCGCACGCGCTAATTTACACCCAAAGTGATGGGACGCTTTGAAGTGACGCTACACGATCAACAAGCGTTTGATTACATTACGCGGGTTGCAGCAGCAGGAGCAGCAGGAACAGGCCAACCTGTCTCCCGTTGCTTCTAAAGATGCTCGTTGGGTCAAAACCCTTGATCGAAAGGTGATCTTAGAATAGGTGATATTAAGAATGGAGCGATTGTAGCCTTGGCGCCAGTCTCTGTGATCTGTCGGCTCGCGCGGACAAGTCTGATGATGATGATTGGCTGTTGCTGCGGCAGAGAGGAACGGGGCGTGGGGGGGCTCCCTCAGCCGGGCTCATTAATGCCACAGAAACTTCGGCTGGCGCTGAATCCTTTATACCCGTTTATCTGGCGATGCTGATGATGGTGATGGGGAGGAGTAGGAGGAGGCTGACGAGGAGGAGGAGGAGTAGGGAGCTGTAGGAGCTGGAAGAAAGTGTTGTGCATTTAACCTACCTTGGCTTGCTGCTGAAGCTGAAGCTGATGCTGGTGCCTTGGCCGGCGGCGCGAGTTAAGTGATGGCATAAATTCCTTTGGCGTCGGGAACCGGCTGTTCATTCATTGTTCTGTCAGCGACGCACTATAGCGAAGAGGCAAGGAGTAAATATCTTCGAGATGAAAGAGACGCTGTTGAGCCTGCTGCTGCTGATGCTGACTGTGTGAACGACGGGCTCGTCCTACTACAGAGGTAACTCTTGTTAAAGATCTCGATCTCGATCTCGCAAGCGCTGCATCTCGCTCGCCGCCGCCGCCGAAGCTTCTTTCGTGTTGAGCGCCGCTCGTAATGCTGTGTAATGTAGCTGCAACACTTTATTACGTAAGTCTTGATGGTGCTTCTTCGCTGTGTAATGTAGCAGTTGTAGCTGTAACACTTTTTAACACGTAAGTCTTGATGGTGTTTCTTCGCGGCGTAATGTCGTAGTTGTAGCTGTAACACTTTATTACGTAAGTCTTGAAGATGTTTCTTCGCTGCGTAATGTAGCAGTTGTAGCTGTAACACTTTATTACGTAAGTCTTGATGGTGCTTCTTCGCTGCGTAATGTAGCAGTTGTAGCTGTAGCACTTTTTAACACGTAAGTCTTGATGGTGCTTCTTTGCTGTGTAATGTGGCAGTTGTAGCTGTAACACTTTTTAACACGTAAGTCTAGAAGTCTGTGCTTCTTCGTGATAGTGTTAATTATACGCCTATCACGTTTCTGTAGGAACAGCAAATTTACTCTTTAAACAATTAGAATCTATTAGATTAAAGAAAGTAGCAGGATTTAACGTCACTTGTTGGTTTTCGCGCACACACCAACAAAGTCCTATCCAGAGTTGACAGCTGATATCTGCCTGTTTGTCTGCATGTACGTATGCATGTATGTATGCATGTATGTATGTATGTATGTATGTATGTTTGTATGTATGTATGTATGTATGTATGTATGTATGTATGTATGTATGTATGTATGTAACTATGTATGTATGTATGTATGTATGTATGTATGTATGTATGTATGTATGTATGTATGTATGCATGCATATATGCATGTATGTATATTTATGTATCTTTGTCTGGACGATTCTACATTGTTTAATCCTGGGTATACGTACATTGAATTTGATGGGTTAAGTAATTAGCCTTTACTTGCAGCTGTTTAGCAATGTTGTATTGCAATGTTTGCAGCGAATACATTCATATTGAAGTAGACTATGTGCACAGCTGTGTGTGATAAGATACATAAATGTAGAAACTCAACACTGGCTTTTGTTTTAGGGACATCAATTATAAGAGGATGAGTAAATACGTTAAGCAGCTCCAATTGCTGACTTGCATTGGTTGTCTTTGTTCCCTCACTGACCGGTCAATTTGACCCGACTTGCTTCCAGAGAATTGCATGGCCCCATATAAAGAAGTTTATCGCCACAGAAATTGTCTTCGTTACATTCATTACATCTGCTATGAATTCTATGTTTTAGCCAGAAGTTGTGGTTAAATGTATAAATTATGCATTTACGCTAAATGTGTAGATGTATGATATCCAATCAATCAATCAACTCAATTAATATTTTATTGTGGTTAAATGTATAAACTATTTTTGGCCTATCTTGATTGTATTTGGTTAAACAAAAGAACATCAGAAAATTGTAGTAATTGCATTTTCAGAGAAACAGAAGAAAAATATATGTATATACAATTATGCTTATATATTATTATATATATTATGTATATTATATATTCATCATATATATTCTAGTAATTGCATTTTCAGAAACAGCAGAAAAAATATATGCTTGTATTGTATTTTTTCATATATTATGTATGCATTATAATACATATAATATTATATATATGTAAATAATTTTTTTAATTTATATAATTGTATGTCATATGTACATCTTGTGTATGCATGTGTGTACAAATGTATTGGTTTAGTCTGTATATTCAGTTATATTTCACTCAATTTATATTTTCATTTTAGGTGCATTTCTGAAAATTGGCCAGGTCATTTAGGATTCTTTTTTAGTTAATTTTGGCCTATCTTGATTGTATTTGGTTTACTTTGCTCTGTGGTTATTTATAAATGATACTGATGACAAACAGGTGTTAACATTCGGATATATCTGTGAGTAAATGTAGCTGACCAATATTTTGTCTTAAACTTGAATCTATTAATTAGAGAGCATTATATAGCAGTTATATTATAGCATATATATATGTATATATATATATATTATAGCATACATATATTATAGCAGTTATTATAGCAGTTATATTCCTGAAAGCTCATGCCTGATTTGGACCTATATAATTTATGTGGCTATCAATTTTGATATGATTTGGTGCCTAGGAATAGTATGCTTCCTGCAACCTGATTTTCTTGGATGCTTTAGATTACTTTCATGCTACGTTTTGCATCATTTTGGGTGCTTGCTGGTTAATTCTTTTTTTATCTCTTAGATAACTATTTTAATTGCCTTTAAGAGGTTCTAACAAGGCACTGTATCCGTGATCAAATACATTCACCCGTGAGGACTTTCGTTCTGAAGCCGGTACCGAGCTGTACTGCAACGTAGAATTAAACAGTACGTCCTGCGCTGAGCTGGTACTGTGTTCATTGTTCAAGACTTTTGTGAGCCGAGACCCTTGCAGAAGCAAGTCCGTGCCTCCCTTGCGCTCCCATCAAACTAAGGGTTATGGAAGACCTCTTAGCTTACAAGAGAGACCACTTTAGTTACGTTGAATCCCATAGTTCAAATATTATGGCAGTAATGCGGATACTCTGTAAGCAAACGGAATGCGTTGAATCAACTGGGATACTGTTACTTCTTCAATGCTACGGAAGATGTTTATGCGTTTATCTTCTTAAAATTTATGAATTAAGGTATAAGATAAACAGCTGGCCTGATGAGAGCCGCGGCGGACCGGCGCGCACCGCTGAGATCGGGAGCGGAGTTGGGTCTTGGATTTCTTGTCGCTCCTTCTCCGCTGCTATTTCAACTTTCGCGGATTGGCTCGGCGTAAATATATGCCGTTACATTGTTGCAGTCTTTCACGTCTCCGCTCTGAGCATGTATAAGTACGTATGCATTTATAACGCGCATTTTAAAAACCTGCCCAGGTACTAGTAGTAAAGTTCAAAAGGAATTGTAGATTCGTATACATATATGCAGGTGAACTATGATGGAATACATTACAATAAAATAGAAAGAAATAGATTATTATTATTTATTTATTTATTTTGCCCGATGTATTTAGGATACATCAGGGGTGTAATCGCTAACTACTGTTTAAAATTAGTCCAGAATTATTGTTATTATTATTATTATTATTATTATTATTATTATCTGCGAGAAGAATTTTCTTCACATGTAGGCTAATCCGACAGTTCTTTCAGCTTGATTCAAATAATAAGTACCAGTGCCATGTAACACGTATACTTTGCATGAGGCATGCTTCTTTGGAGGGAATGTGAAGTGTACTTTTTAAAACCATAAATCAGTTTTTTACGGGCAAAGTTCCTTAAGCAATACGCACATGGTCTCGAATAATTGGATCATACTTAGAATAGGCCTGTGCTATGACCGGGTGTGGTCTAGGCCTATATAGACAGTGGCTTTCAAGCTCAGTTTGTTACGGTGGCCGAGTTACATAAATGGGTTGCTTGTATTCCGGAATAACTTCAAGGATGCTTGCAGCATATATATTATACTGCATGAACAGGCGTGGAATATATCCTTTGTCGCTTTTAAGTCGGCGTTTGTTACGGGCCCGGCCGGCTTTTATCGGAAGCAGATTGGGCCCAGCGGCAAGAGAGAATGGTGTTTGTTTTCCATTATTACATCCAACTGAGTTGTTGAAAAATAGGCGATGAAGAAGAAGAAGATGCTGCAGCTGTTTGCGATGCTGGAAGTTTACGATAATTGGAATGTGTGTTTTCATTTTCCATCGCGCTTCAAAATGCCATCGAAATGTGTATCATTCTATCCAGCCAGCGTCGTCGACCGTCAGAGCGAAGACAATTAGGGCGAAAATGTGCCACAGTTTGTTTCAGTTGTGATCATCTCTTTAGTACTCTTGGCAGTTCTTTGTTTGCGCGGGTTGGAAAGGTGGTGCTTCCGGTAATTAATTACTGGTCAATTACGGTGACGAAATATACTGGATATTACGGGATAATTTCCGGCAGTTTATACGGTAATGAAGGTTTCAAAATCTAGAGTGTTTGTGTGTAATTCTTGTACATGAATTTCCTCTTGAAGAGTTTAGTGTGATGGATTGGTGAATATGTCTCTCCTGTTGATGGGTTTTGGATTTAATCCCCCTGGAGGCCAGTGAATGGTTAGCCCTGGAACTAGGTTTAGACTGGATGTCCATAGAAGTGTGCAGTTGATGTATTCAGTTTATTGGCGATTTCAATGGGAAAGAGACACCTTCGAAACATCTTTCTGTCCTGGTCAGAATTTGATGCTTGTTACATGTTTAACGACACTGCCATATCAAAGATGATTAGTGTCGCCTCCTCCTTTATCCAAGCTTGGGACTGGCACTGGCAGAATGCAACCATTGGCGGAGTTGAAGTATTTGATCCTGACCTCTTGTTTTATAGTGAGCCACTAGACAGGTATAGGCCTACATATATAGCCATGCATTGTTCATAAAGTGCCATTGACATTGTCAAACTTTGTTTTGGTCTGATCTGTTTCCTTCCTTTCCTACATTCACTTAGGCATAATCTCCGGAAGAGGCTAATAAGCTCAGTGTTTGCATTTCTATTCTGTATGGGACAAGATCGGGCGGCTGTCGTTTATCCTCAATTGTTAGCCGTTAATTGTTTCCCCGGTGGTTAATTGCTGTTCATATAATGGAACAAACTCTATTGCAGTGGAATGCCCCTATGCCTCTGTTTGGGTCACTTGTAATTTGGTTCCAATGTGATGTTGAAGAACTCTTGAAACCAGGAGACATGTCTGCTCCATCCAGTTTTAAAATTATGGGACACCCATGACTCTATTAATATTTCGAATTTGGATAGGTTTTTGGAAGGACGGATGGATCATGGATGGATTGATTGGTGGATGGATGTATGGAAAGGTGGATCAACGAATGGATTGATATGATGTATAGATGAGATGGACAGATGAGCTTATAGATGAATGGATGGATGAATCAACAGATGTATCGATTAAGGCAAAGTAAAGCAAATTGACTAATCCAATATTTGTTTGGTGTAGGGGCCTACTGATGTCCGATCATCTTTAATGATGATGCTGTGGTTGAAGAATCTTGGAGGTGAATTGTGAATTGAATATGATGATTATGACCTCTAAGCCTGCAGTACATATATGTATAGCGCAATATGGTGTCAACCCATTGAAGGCCAATGCCTGTACAGTGTACACAGATGAGGTCAGCTGTAGAAGGCTATGGAGTAGTTTCAGTTTAAGGACACTGGGATAACGAAGGTCGCTAGCATCGCCCTCCTCCTTTGTCCAGTCTTGGGACTGGCACTGTCAAAGAACGAACAGTAGTGGAGTTTATAGAAGGCCATTATTTTGAACAACTGTTAATAAATAGCTGAACTGTTTCCATGCAGACAAGGAGGGCAAGCCGTTTTTCATTTTGGTGACAAATGGTCAGTGTCGCCCAGCCCCCAATGGAAGGATTGGGAATAGTATATATATCCCAGCTTACACATCACCCTCTAAGAGTAATTGAATCTGGACTAGAGTCGCAGAACCGTTCACAGCTAAGCGGTTGGACAGGTGGACGTTGAAAGGGGAAGCTGGTTATGAGCTGGCCGAGTGGTTTCTTTGATTCCCCTCCTCCACCGTTAATTGGGAAACCTTCGAGGGGTGCGGATTCCATGAGAGACCTCTGTTGATGAAAGTAATCAGCAGAAGAAGGGGTTCATCTTCCCATCGGATGCTGCTGCTGCTGCTGCTGCTGCTGCTGCTGCTGCTGCTGCTGCTGCTGCTGCTGCTGCTGCTGCGACGAATGGCCGTTGTGGTTGAAGGGGTAATGGCGGTCAGTTCTGATAAGGGAAGATGACTTACGACCACAGCTGTACGTCCGGCTATCGTCTTTGTTTTCAGTTCGGCCGCCGGGGACAATACGGCGCATTGTTTGCACAATCGAACGGTCTCTGTTAATTGTGCGTCTTAATACACTTGGGAGACGAGAGACTGTGTATCTGGGGGGCGGGGCCAGCTCACAACCCCTCTGGTTAATGAGGGTGTTTGTCTTAGTGGGAGAACCCTCAGAAGTCGTCCAGATCAAAAGGAATTTCCTCCGGGTGTGCCCTTTCCGATTCCGGACATAGTTAATCTGTTCCACAGAACGTAAGCCTACTATGAAGTTGCCCTTTCCTTGGTTCGGTGAATCGCGTCCAGCGTGTCTGTCGCGGTTCACTGGAGAGGAACTTCATAGGACTTTTAGGCACTGACCAATTTGAGTTTAGCAATTATCTCGTTTTAATGGATTTCGATTTGACGCTTGCAGGCACCTTTAGCTCTGTATAACGTCGGATTCCTGGGTTTATATTATAACATCTAGTTTGAATGTTTTATTTAAGTAATGACAATAATAGTAATAGTTATAATAAGTTAATAACTAATAATAATAATAATCGATATTCAAGACAACGATGAGTAGGGTCATTCTGCACTAATTTTTAACCAATAGTTAGTAATGAAGTCCCTGGGGATCCTAAGTACTCAGGGCAATTAATTTTTAAAATGTATAATAATAATAATAATAATAATAATAATAATAATAATAATAATAATAACGACCATTTATATGGCTCCGTAGCGCGGTCATACCGCTACAAGGGCGCCTTACAAACGGCTAATTGCATGCGGATGTTGGTGAAATACTGTAAAATAAGCAAAAAGTTATTATATTAGTGTCGGACTGCATCATGGATGCATACTTGTATGCCTCCGTGTATTCAATGTATGGTTATTATTTGTAGATTAGGCCTGTCATGAGACATTGTGCGAACAGTTACCGCTATTTCCATCCTGCCAATATCCGTAGGGAGTGGGGGGAGTGCTCGATAGTGTATACAGTGGTCAACTTGCTGCACTCAATCAAGAAGTCCGGATTGAGATCTTCGTTAGGACAGACATTTTTTTCCAGATTTATGCTTCTCTGCACCAACTCAGATATAGAATGAATAGTAGGCCTATACATTGGCCTTCTCTGTAATTGGGGAGATGAGACGGCTAGGGAGAGGACTCGTACCGATGCTAAAAAATGAAGTTGCTAATGACTCATAGTCGTGGTTGTCTCAAGGCTCTATATAGCTAAAGAACTGCCTTCTTCATATATATATATATATGTATATATATATATATTATGAAGAAGAGCAGTTCTTTATATATATATATATATGTATATATATATATATTAATGCTATACGTATTAATATCTACTTATAACACGCGTCTAATACATGTAATGTTTCATCTAAAAGACGATTTATGCAACACCTACATGTAGCTCTTCAAGATATGATCTGTTCGTCGGTGTATATTAATCGTACGAACGTCTGATCTGTGAACAATAATTATACCTGGCAACCGAATTATTGTCGATCTTTTTACAATGTCCGTTTACACAACACAGACAGATCTCGCCGCTCATTTGCTAGTTAATAAATTTAATCAGGCGCGCTTCTGCTCGCAGCCGCGCGGCGTCTTAACTTGGAGCAGATCTAAGCGACGTGCAGTCCGGGACAAATGTTTTGTTTATCGGACAGCCTCTCGAGATTAGATTAGATTGGGATTAAGTGTCGAAAGGTGAAGAATCGGATGGAAGGGAGCGACGTCGTTTGATCATTCAGCGCCTCCCTGGTTGATGGTGCTGCTGCTGCTGCTGCTGCTGCATGGTCTGTCTTATGTGTGTATCACCACCGTCTTCTTTCTTAGGCCGATCCATCCTTCTCGGTATTATCTGTCCATCATGCTTTCAGCCCGTCGCTCTAACCTCTAAATCTCTCTTATCAATGCTGTCTATATGTATGCTTAACCCGAGCGTGTAATTATATATGTGCGGACGCCTTTGCGTTTGCGCCTCTCTGGTGTCTCTCTCGGTGTCTTTTTGGCTGCGTTTAATTGTGCTCCTGCCTATGTCTTTGTTTATGCTGTTAAAGGTAGTGTCTACTCGTAAGTAGACACCAAAATCGTAAGGCATTCACAGAAATAAGCTAAGGATGTAAAAACAGATTCAGTGCTACATACTGCCAGACAGTTTAGTCGAATTGCTTTCAGATGGCCACAATAATTTCTTACACTGTGGGTATGTATAATTCTGGTGGCTGCATGCATGTGTGTATCTACTGCCTTCAGACATTGCTTTCAAAGTGCATGGCAAAAGGACTGTGCTTGGTTATTAGACAGTTTTGGCTACATTAGTTTGTGCCGTTTCCAAGCAGTACTTTAGCGAGTTCCTGTTTAGCCTACCTGTGTTCGTACCTATCTTCACACCTGCAGCTCCTCGTCCACACCTGTATTTGGCTTATCTCTTACTTTGTTGGCCTCTCAGTTCATTAATTTTTACCCCTCTTCTGGCTGTCGTCCGGGTAGACCTATACATCTGTATCAGTGGTTCCCAACTTTTTTGACTTTAGAACCACTTTTTCTAAGTTGGAGGATACGAGGGCCAGTGTTTCTTAGTTGAAGAATATTAGGAGGCCACAGGGCTAAAATTTAATTAACTAAAAGCATATAAAATTGCTATAATTGAATCAAAATAGAATGTTTTATGTTATTTAGCCTATATAGACTTAAAATAAAATAAGTTGTAATGGAAAATAATTATGTGCTCTATACAAATTGTCAATTTTCATATATTTTTGTTAATTCTTTGAGAGATGAGGGCCACGTGTTGGGAAGCACTGATCTATATACAATACAATAGAACTGAAATTTGATATCGCCCTCCTTACAAAGTTCATAAGTGCACACACCTCGGCGGCACAACTGCAATTGTAGGCTATTGCAGAGCAATTGTGAGCGAAGGACGTTGCTTAAGGTCCCTATACACAGAAACCGCCTCGGATGAGGATCGAACCCGTACTCTTCGCGTTACAGGCCGACGTCTCTAACCACTCGGCCATCGTGCCTCTATGGTGGTTAGTGTGCTGGGTACAATTAACCGATGGGTTGGGAATCGAATCCACGCCAGGGCAGAACAGACGATCAGAGAAGTAAATGCTGGCTGACCGCCATCTTATGATTACCGATGCTTATAATATAAAAAATGATTTGCCTAACACGTCATAAAATACCCGGAGCTCCCTCTTAGACTGGCTTACTGCCGCTTACATGCAGTATACTGCTCTTCTTCTTCTTCATCTTTAGTCTGCCTCGTTTGCTTCTTCTTCTTTTATTCTTTTCGTCGGACTTATGTGTCAAGTGCTTTAATCGCTTTATCTGCAGGGCTCTGCTTTGATCTTGTCTTGTGTAGATGCCAACAAGTAACTGTCTATCCGCGCTCGTCTTAAATCAGAGCACGCATTATAAAGTTCTATGTAGCCTACTATCGGATAATGTTATATAAGATGGATGTGTGTGTTGGTCCACAGTCTCAGCCCTCCCCAATCTTATAAGCGGCATATATATATATATATATATATATATATATTTATATATATAGTTTTAGAACAGATTCTTATGTCGTTCGGTAGGAGGTCCTTCAACTTACGAAAGGAAAAACTTTTTATAAGTCGCTCATCCTACTTTTTTAACTGTGGCTGGGAGCACCTCTGAGTAGAATTTTTGAAGAGATGCTATGTAAATTCTCGAAATGAATGAATGAATGAAGAAAGTTTTATGACTTTTCAAGGCACGACATATCTTCATTATGATTGGGATTAAAAGATTATATATTATTGATTTTTTCAACGTTTAATGTTTGTGATCATCCATCCATTCGATTGGAATTGTATTCATACATAGTTGCATACTGCGTTGTGTAATTTTTAAATTAAATGAGAAAGCAGCTGAGGAGCTTTATTATTAACCTAACGGTTTAAATTGACAGTTACACTGTTAAGGCGAGGCTGACCCCACAAAAGGGCCCACAGTGTTCCCATTAGAGCAGTTATAATATACAAGGATACGTACCGTATATAGCTAACCATAACCATAGTCATAAGTCATAACCATAAATACATGTATGTATGTCTGGGCATGATCAGCGACCCTTGGTCCACGCATCTTAAAACCTTAGTTATGTATATCTGGTGTTAGTTTGCTATTAATGTTCGGAATGGGCCTATACGCCTTGGATGAGATCTTCCAGTGTAGGTCAGATCGGCCCTTGCAGAACCACGTACCCTTGCCAGTTTTCAAGCGGCCGGTGCCTCAGTAAACATTGTGATACTACGAGTCACAGTATACTTGGGAAGTGTTTAGCCCTAGTTTGGGCGGGGTGGTGGGCGGCTCTTGAGAACAGCCAGATACTGTTTCTGCATGTTGGCGCTGATTCATCCTTTGTTATTAATTGACAATACCCGGCGAACAACAGCCGTCATTATCAATTAGTTGGCGATTTGTTTGAACTCGTCTTCCCCGGGTCCATATTTAAAGGCCATCTGGAATTGTTTTAGCCAGACTTTATAGCGAAACCAAGCCAGATAGCATGAGTCGGCTGCTGCTGCTGCTGATGCTGCCCTAACTCCCGGCTGCTGTCAGGAGTCACACTCCTACAGACCTACACTCCCACGCTGGCTACAGCTCCAGCCAGCGTCAGGCCTTATTGTAACTGGACTTGGTACGTGCTTGCTTGGTTGCTGTTTTTCCGATTACTTAAATAGAAACAATTGAGTATACTATCTGGTGTGCTGGTTATGGTACTCCAGTGTGCAAATTGTAGAAAAATAAATAGGGGTCAGCCTATGATCCACGTGACGTTGAGGGTGCGAAAATAGGACTTGCAGTGGGGCCATAAGAAAGACGGGGGGGTTGAACCCTCAATCTCTCCCGGCAATTCTTACCCTAAAGTGATCAACTGTGAACGGAGAGGTAGCTAGGGTTCTGATTTCGGGTCCACACCTTGCGCCCTTGTAACGTAGCTGTAAATGAGTACATTGACCTACAGTGTCTGTCGATGGGAGGATCAGGCAGTGAAGGAGATGACTCGACCATCTTCGGTAGCTAAGAATCGTTAGCAACACGTCATATGCATGGCTGCCACGCGGTGTTCGCTCAAGGGACGCTCTGCCTGACCGTCATATCCCCCACGCATCATCCGCCGTTCGGTGTAGGGTCAAATGGTAATTTCGGACAATTGATTTAGCGCCTTTTCTTACGTCTCTGCCACCCGTCACGTTAACCGTGTCCTGCTGAAAGATTCAATATCTCCCGCTACGCTCGGGACTCAGCGCCGTTGGATTGAAATCTGCGCGAAGGACGTCAGCGTTTCTCTCTCCTGGGGAGTGGCCTCTTAGACACGTCCCCTCCCCTCTGCAGTGGGCCACGTACCGTCTAAATGAGCTTAATACGGATCAGATGGTGTGGGGAAGAAGAAGAGGCCGGGGACCCTGTCGATGGTCAAGACTCGGGGTCACCTTGGGAAACGAGAGGGAGGGGCAGCCGGTTGACTGGATTTATTGTGCTGGGCGACAATGCAATTGTCTTATTATTCGGCATCCAGTTGACCCCTATAACGAAATATGCATTTATGAGGAGGAAGACGTTGATTCGTATCTATCGGAATGGGGGTCTTCAACAGATGGCAGCACTTCTGGGTAATTTAGAGCATTTGTGTAACACCTACTCGCAGGTGCTCCCAGGGTGAGAATTACCCCGGAGTGGGGTGAAGCTTCGAACCCTAGTCTTTCTTAAGACCCATATTATGGTCATCTTTCACCTCCCAACTCTATGTGGATCATAGTCTGACCCCAGTTTTTTTTGCTGCTCTCATAATGGGTGCTCCTTGACAAGCCCTGACAAGGTTTGACAATAGGTACATATTACATTCCCAGGTCGACTTCCGGGGGGGTCTGTAGCGCAATTTCGACCATGCTTAATGTGTCTGAGTTTTCTCAATAAAAGAAAATAATTCTACGACCATGTCTGCTTGGGGTAGAAGTCAAAGGCGGTGTGCCGTTGAGTTAATCATGGATCGAACTGCCTTTCATTTGCTTACCTGTACTTAGTTTATCTCAGCTTACCTTTATGACTTTGTCTTTTCTCAGCTTACCTTTATGACCTTGTCTTATCTCAGCTTACCTTTATGACCTTGTCTTTTCTCAGCTTACCCTGCTGACCTTATCTTACCTCAGCTTATCCTACTTTACCTCATTTTGACTTATTTAATTTTAAAGTCACACCTTTTTGGTTTCTCATACCTTAGCATACGTTGTCCATATCACCGTGATCCTCTGATGCAGCATGCGATTTGTTTTCACTGCAGAATTATGTCATCGAAACGAAAGAACACACCAACGAAATGGTCCGCAGACGACCTGAGCGCAGCGGAGAACAGCTTCCGTCACGGCCAGCATCGTCTTCAGCATGAATCCGACAGCGAATCGGACGGCTCCCTCTACCTCGACGAGACCGACGAGCTACCCATCATCCCCAAATTCAGTCCGCGACAATGCAAGAGTCGCTGCATGACTCCTGAAGACATCGTGTCGTCGACCGTCGTGAAATCGAACGATGCGCTGTGCCACCGCTTGTCGGAGAACTCCGGGCAAGTGGACGGCGAGCTAGGGGCGACCGGTGGAGGTCAGTGGCTGGACACGAAGGGGTCGGTCTCGAGCGAGAGCTGCTCGGGAAGGGACGAGGATATCATGGACAGTCTACGAGCAATGATCAGTTCTGCGGAGACTCTCGACGACAAGCAGAGGAAGCTGAACATGATGATCGTGCAGCTGCAGTCGCTTAAGGATAGTCTCATTCAGCAGAACACGATCGGGGTACGTATTGTATTGTTTTGTTTGTATTGTGTATATATTGTTTTCTTTTGTGTTGTATTGTATTGTATTTATTGTATTGCATATATATTGTATTGTATTTATTGTATTATATATATATATATTGTATTGTATTGTATTTATTGTGTTGCATATATATTGTTTTGTGTTGTATTGCATTTATTTTATTGTACTGTATTGTGTTGTATTGTATTGTATTGTATTTATTGCATTGTATATATTGTTTTGTATTGTTCTGTTTTGTATTGTATTGTATCAATGTTTTGAATAAATGTTTTTGTATTAATACATTTATAATGCACCATTACGAAGGTGAACCACCGTTCAGAGGCGCTCCCAGTGCACAAGGCACCGAGAAAAGAATAGGTTATGAGGAAAGTAAATGAGGAGGACGGATTACCAGCTATAATTTGCGATCGAGTAGGGTGGCTTTATACAGGAGAGCTTGATGACTGCATGCTTGTCAAAGTGAATGTTGCCACAAATTTGCACACAGTGCAGCTTCTGTGGAGTGCTGCTATTGGGGTTCTTCTATTATACAGGGATGTTATTATGTGTGGGTGCTATATTAAGTTGATGAGTGCATTGTGTAATGTATATTCGTTATGCAGTGTGTAATATATATTCGTTATGCAATGTGTAATGTATATTCGTTATGCAATGTGTAATGTATATTCGTTATGCAGTGTGTAATGTACATTCGTTATGCAATGTGTAATGTGTATTCATTATTCATTCACTCTTTCTATAGTAATGCAGCATGCTTGTAAATTGTAATTGTAAGTGTAAGTGTAGTTTCAGGTTTGTACAGGACTTCTTCTGTTGAGACCCATTCTCAAAGGTACTTTAGTCCTAACGGCAAATTACTGTGCGATCAAACGCAATGGTTTTCAAGGGTTGAGACAGACCAGCGAGTATAACTCATGCCTGTATTATATACGAGAGGACACCACGCATTTGTGTATGAATAAATGTTGGCCTATGCATTTTTATGTATTCATATTTTTATACGAGTGCCTTGTGAGTTTTTATAAAGAACCTTTAAAGAACCTCTCACAGTATACGTGCCTATGCATATCAGGATGATCAAACGTGTATATCGGAACATTTATATGGCACCTTTAGCGAACCTCTCAAAGGGATATATGTATATCTTATCGCTGTGTGTAAACTGAAATGTAATGCTGTTATCATCGAACTGAGTGTAAAAGCCTCCTACATGTGCCGCTGCGACTTAAGATACAGACGTGTATGAGCATATCACTTGGTAATCCATATCAGGATTCTTCTTATCGCTGTGTGTAAACCACGGTGTCTTGAGCAGTGCTTTGATACGATAACTGCGTGCATTGTCTCGGCTCACACCGGGGAAAGAAGTCTTTTGTTATGCTGGAGGGGGGAGGAAGCGAGGGAGAAGGAAGGAAGGGATGTAGGGCGGGAGATGCGGGGGCTGGAACAAGAACCCTAATTGTGGAAATGGTAGTAGATGCTCTAATGGGCGTCAGGGCCAGGAGCAAGTAAACATGGTCTAATATGGATGGAGGGAACGAGAACGAGGAAGAAAGGAAGGAAAAATGGGGGGCGGCGGTGGATGTAGGGGTTTGTGTGGGGGGGGATCCGACGAGGCACTTAGGGTATAAATGTCGTGTGTGGAGTGATAATGTATTGTTTGGCTCTGGTGCCTTCCCTGCGGCCTTGTTTACACATCTGCTCAGACAAAGGCTGCTCTCATTAGCTGCCCAGCCTCCCCTGCATCTCGTCAGCCGCCGCAACAAAGCTTTCGTTTCATTTGGCTACAGGGCCCATCTTCTTCTTATTCCATCCTCCTCCTCCTTCTTCTTCTTATAGGCACTGTCTCCTTCCTTAAGCCCTCTCCCCTGCAACATCTCTCTTACCCTGTTCTCCCCCATTCTTTAAGTATATCCCCTTTCTGTCTCCCCATGCCACACTTTCACTTTCTGTGTAAGTCTCATTCCCCATTCTTTTTGTTTCACCCTCCCAGTCTCTGAGTATCTTCCTCCATATTGTCTAATTATCACAATACCCAATTCTCTAATAAGTCCACCTTTTTTCCTCTTTAAAATCTCCATTCCACCCCTCTCTTGTTCACCTTCCATCCAACAATTGATCATCTTTCAGGTATTGTATAATTTAAGCAATGCTTTTTAGGTACTTCTAGCATACTGTATTTAATTCTTGATGCACACATAAAAAATGTATGCTTATATATATATATATATATATATATATATATATATATATTATGTATGCATGCATACATACATACATACATGCATACATGCATACATACATACATACATACATACATACATACATACATACATACATACATACATACATACATACATACATACATACATACATACATACATACATACATAGTACATTCATTCATTCATACACACATTCGTGGAGCATGGTGGTGTAGGGGTATATTCTGTGCCTTGCAAGGTTCAAATCTACCTCAAGTCGTCGCATAGAGACCCTGAGCAAGTTCTGCATTTGCAGTTGCTCATGTGCTTCAACGTGAAACTCCAATTCAGTGTCCGCACTGTGGTTGGGTGTGCTTAAATCTGAGTAAATATCTTGAAGGTGTACTATAAACTAGTGCTCACTGCCTATATATATATAATATATTATATATGTGAATTATGTGTGTATATATACATACATATATGCATAGTTGCATACATGCATATATACATACATAGATATATACATGCATACATATGTACCTGGTACATACATATATATATACACATACATACACACACATACATGTACCGGTACATCTGTTTGTAAATACTCTCTGTGGGTCTGTCTCCTTTATTCCACCTATAATATCCTTACAATACTTTTGTCTCCTGTTATCATTCCATGATTTTTCCTAAGTTATTCCTCTTTGAGTCTCTGCTTGCCAATGGGCCTGGATTCATTCCCCCACATGTTTAGTCTTCTTCATTTTTAAATTCTGTCCCGTTTATAGTCACATTCTTTAAATGAAGGTCTTTATAATCACTCCTTTCTGGAACATCTAAGTCTCTTCCTCTTTCTTTCAACATCTCAATCCCACTCAAATAGCTGTCTCCTTGCCATGCTTCCTATTTTTTCGCCATTTCTTAAATCTCTTCATTGCCATCCCTTAATTCTTTTCTTTCTCCATTTTAAAAACCTATCCCTTGCCTCTTTCCCAGCTGCCACCTCCTATTCTTTTTATATTTTTAAGCCTCTCCTTTGCGACTTCTCTTCTGACCCCATCACCCAGACCCTATCTCCCCCCCCCCCCAAATTTCCCCACCCAGTCACCTTCCAACCAATAGCCGATTCGGTGGATCTGACTTCTGTCCGTAACCTACTCAGAAACGTCACAGCAGACATGTTCTAACTGGCTGGTTACACAAATTACCATCTGAGCTAACACAACACAACTGACGAGTTTGCTGCTGCCTTTGCACACCGAACCCACTTGCTTGTTGCTGTTAACGACACTACCATTTCAAAGATGGTTACTGTCGACCTCCTGCTTTATCCAGGCTTGGGACTGGCACTGGCAGACTGCAACCAGTGGTGGAGTTGCACGCCGACCTATTGGGCAGATGATGCCTTATGGCTTATGGCCAGCTGGATGGATCCCATATACAACGACGAATTTGGGCGGGTGGGAGGGGGAAGGAGCGGGTCGTGCCTCCCGTAGATTTTTTGGCCACCCCATGCTGTTTTCCAGATGCATCAATCATTGTTACAGCCGCGTTGTCGTGCTGCTAACTGAAGATGCGGCTGCTGCTGCTGCTGGTGATAGCGTATACTTTCACTCTTGGGTTTTTGGGGTAACGCCATTTATTTGTCCTTTAAGTGGTTGGGGCTTACGTAGGACCAACGACCTCTTATATAAAACTAGACACAGTAGCTGCCCTGTGATGTTGAAGCAACGGAGAAAGAGCAGGAGCAAGGTTTTTTTTTGGGGGGGGGGATTAGGTGGGGACTGCGGTGCAATGAACAAGCCACGTCATCAAGGCAGTAGTTTTGTCTCCAGCAAACCTTCCTTCATCATTTATCCGCCATTTTCTGTGATTCGTTGACCCCCCCCCCAAGAGGCTTTAGCAGAAACCACGTGATCCCACCGGTCTGCAGGGGACATAAGATTGCTATGAGCTGATTCAGATCAGGATGAGATAGGATGAGCTGAGTAAGATATGATTGAGCTGAAAGATCATATAGGATTGGGTTGAACTCGAATGGATGTGCTCTCATGTAAATGTTGCTTTGATAAGGTCATAAGATGGAAAGTTTCGAGATGAGGCAGAGACATGAGCAGTGGCGTAGCCAGGAATTTTCATGTTTTTTTGCCTGGCCGGATGCCCTTTCTGACACCAGCCCAACAGTATTACAGTAAATAAAAAGGGAATAAAGGAACAAAGGGAATAAAGTAAGAAAAACAATGGCTACTACAAGCAATTGTTTTGTTTTTCTTATCTAAGTGGATAAATAACCTTTAAAAAACTTTTTCAGAGGCCAATGGGGAGGTTTTAACCCCCGAAGTCCCCCCTGGCTACGCCACTTGACATAAGTGAGCTAACTTATAAGATTGGGCTGAGATGTAGCTAAGATGTATATTAAGTAATTGAGTTATTTGTAGTTTTGAGTTATATTAAGTAATTGAGTTACGATAGGATAAGATGAAATTGAGATAGGATGGAGGCTATGTAGGGTTGGGCTGAGATGAAATCATAAAATCGGGTTGTGATTGGGTGGAGCTAAGATACCGGTAGCCTATGATAAAGTCATATGATTTTGTGCTTTAAGATTGGATTCAGATAGATCATCACAGGTTAAGCTAGGGTTATTATGGTCAAGTTAATATAAGATCAGAACTTCCACAAGAATCAGTTGAGAGGTCAGACTGAGGTAGAATAGAATTAAATTAGGAGCATGATAGATTCAGGTTGAACTTAAATGGGACTGCAATGATCAAACAAAGTTCGGATTGTACGTTTTATTGTGTTGTATTAAACCTGGGCATTTATTTACAAAGCATCTCTAGCAGTAATGACTATTCATTCGGAGGCATTCCCAGTTTCCACTTGGATCTTGGTGGAATTGGGCTAAAGTAGAGTAGAGTAATAAGATAAGACTTATAAGATTAGACTGAGATGATAATTATCTAGGGAAGATTTTCCAATATTTCATCTGAAAGAAGACTTCCTCCTTCGAGTTCTGTTCGATCCGTGCCTATAACAGAGGAGCACTCGTAGGTGGTCACCGCGCTAAGTTCCAACAGATGCCGACCGAGTAATTGTTCCTGTTGACTGACCGACCAGTCAATGGTTATGAGGAGGCCCCCGCGTGATAATGTAAGACAAAGCCATCGACGACTGTCTTACCAGCAGCAGAGCATATCTGGTCCTGATCATCGACTCTCCTGGCAGTGCCAGCGTCGTGAGTAGTCGCGCGGGTCTGCTCATGGTTAGATTTCGTTTCGTTTAAGAGTAAATCTTGCACCAGCCCCGCAGTGCCATCTGGTCTGTGGACAGGTTTATGCACGCGCCAGGAATGCGGTCGACTTTCCACCAAGATTCCTCTTCCTCATGGATGCGTGCATGCAGAAACCGGGTTTCCATGGTTTCCGTGGTGAAGTTACGTTTCTCGTTTTTCGCTGCCCTATTTTGGAGTCCACTGATGAACTTCTCAACTGGCTGTGACTTCAGAATGAGAAGCTGGCTGGAGAGGAACGTGACAGTAGTTGTTGTTTTTATATTATTTTATTCATTTCCCCATTTCTACAGCACCTCTTCAAGTCCTCTACTCAGAGGCGCTCCCGACTACAGCACGGACGCTGCAACGAAGTTTCACGCTGAAGTGCCCGAGCAATTGCGAGTGAACTTGCTCAAGGACACTACGTGGCGGCTTAAGGCGGATTGGAACCTGGAACCCTCTGGCTTCAAGGCACCGACGCCACCACTGCATCACCATGCCCCACATCTGAGTTTATAAATTGTAGTGTGATGTGTTTTGATATGGCAGTTGAGCCTATAGTTCTGATAATCAGTCCTGCCCTGGTAACATCAGATTCCTGGGTTTACAGGATCTAATTCGAATGTTTTAAAAGTAAATATTATGTGGCATGTATGTTTAGTTATTATATGGTCATGTCATTAATATGGCGCCTAGCAATAACCTCACAGAGTGGTGTAACGTAACTTCTCAGCCAGTTTTGACTTTAGAAAAGAAGGTTTAAAAGACTACGTTATTCTGCTGGTCTGGGTCGGTAGCGCCTCTGAGTAGGGATCTTGAAATGGTGCTATATAAATTCTGATTGACTTAAGGGAGCGAACATCATTTGGTTCCTCGTTTATTGTGACAACAGCGATTTTTCTTGTAATTATATTTGCAGATAATTTATAAAGCACGTCTTCAAAAGTGAGTTCGTACAGAGATACAGAAACCGGTAGACAGACAGATTATAAATAGCTATAAAAGAAAAGAAGGAAGTAACTTGGCCACTAATGACCTGGTTCTTTTCACAACCGCTGCTCTCATTGGTCTAATTTTAAAGTGGGAACCGGTCACCCCCAGTGTTTGGGTTTCCGAGGCAAGATCCCCAACGATTGTCCCATCCAAATATAGAAACCCTTGGTCCATCCTATATAAGAAGGTAGCTGGCCAGGGTTATATGCACGGGCATAACAACGGGGAGGAGTAACCACGGGGAGGAGTAACCCTGCCATATTTTTTTTATTGGTGTGCTGCAGTCCTCTCACCTTTTCCATTTTTGACTACCAGTGTGCAGTACCCCACTTTTTAATGCATGAAATTGAATAAGATATTTTACCAAGTTTAGTGTGATTGATTCACAATGTTCAAACACTTTTTAGTGATGACAGACAGACAGCCAGACAGACATATAGACAGACAGATAGACAGACAGACAGACAGACATATATAAATGGCTAATCCACCTCAAGTCGCCGCTCATGCACTTCGGCGTGAAACTCCGATGCAGTGTCCACGCTGTAGTCGGGAGCACCTCTGAGTAGAGAGCTTGAACGGGCACTGTATAGCAAATACGAGAAATAAATAAAATAAATATATAAGCCTTGATCAGATCAACATAATTTAGAAAATAAACTTATATCTGGCTGTGTCTGTCTGTCCATCCGTCCATCTGTCTGTCTGTCTGTCTGTCTGTCTGTCTGTCTGTCTGTGTTGTTTATATCTGTGTCTTTTGTATATCGGTCTGCTTTCAATTGCTTCCTGGCTCTATTCAATCCATTTGGGTTTTCCAAGGTTCACAAAGCTTTAGTTAGTGGCAAGTCGTGCGCCGATCCAAGGCCATCTAGGAAGTTATGCAAGAATAAATGATAATTGAGCTCAATTATTTCCTATTATAGATTGTTTTATTTTGACGTCCATAAACAAGGTCAACCATTCTATTTTGAATCAATTATAACAATTTTATATGCTTTTGGTTAATTAAAAAAGTTTGTCTTGTGGCCCACTATAATGTCCTTCAATTAAGAAAAAGCGACCCTTGTGTCCTCCAACTTTAAAAAAGTGGCCCTAGAGTAAAAAAAAGGTTGGGAACCACTAGCTCATGGTTGACCAAAAAAATGTTTGATTACTCCATATTAAAATATCCAAAGCACACTGACTCAGCAAGGTCTTTAACTTAGTCTTGAGTGGCCAACTTCACCAAACGAAATCGAATTTTCCAGTCAGATTGGTGCACAGTATGAAATTTTTTTGTCGGAAATGGTCAGTTGATGTAAGTGCATGAGAACATAACGAACGCACATAGCCGTGTGATGGGATAGGGTGTGACGATGGTCACCAGTGGGATTAGATGGGATATTGTGTGACCGGTGGTCACCAGTGTGATCAACAGCCGAATTATCATTTCTTGCATAACTTCCTAGTTGGTCTTGGATCACCGCATGACTCGCCACTAACTAAAGCTTTGAGATGAGGGCCAGATTTTGAGGCCTGGCGGGCCACTTTTACATTACATCTTTCGGGTTTTATATAGGAAGGCACCATGTGCTCATTAATGATGTTAAAAAAAGTCTAATCTCATTAACCTATAGTAGCCTATATAAGCATAGAATTATTCTTTTTGTAATTTATGTCATTTAAATTCCAACGACAAATCCAACCTGTTAAGGCTAAAGACATTCTATAGGTATTATATTGTATTTGATAAACTGCTGTTTGTACCATATAGCGGTGTGTCTATCAGTTTTTGGTACCATTAAACGAATATAATAACTTTTGGCCCGCGGGTTGGGAACCGCTGAGCTAGAGTCACTGTGAGAGATTTTCTTCATGATTGCTTTGCATTATGCAAAACCGATAAACCTCTAGATGTGATAGGCTACTGATAGCCAATGAATGGCTAGAATAAAGTTTCAGTGATCTTATTGCATACAAATTCTGTCTGTCTGTCTGTCTGTCTTTGTGTGTCTGTATTTCTGTTTGTATATCTGTGTGTGTCTGCTTGACTGCATGCTTGCCTGTCTGTCTGCTGTCTGTCTGTTTGTCTGGCTTTACTTGCTTCCTGGATGTTCTTACACTGCAATACGCTTGTATCTTCCTGCATCATCACTCTGCATTCGAACATAATTACCGATATTATAAAAGTGAGAGCAGCGAGAACAACAGTTTCAAATTCAACGTATATCATGGTGATTATATTGCACCGTCGATTCTCGGCCAAACAGACGTCCATGCGAATTTCCTTTGCTTTTACTATTACATTACATAACATAGAGCGTAACATTAGAACAATTGTTTGTTGCCGTTCGCCGCTCGATGTTTCTTTCGTTCAGACTTTTGTCTGACTCTTCCTATAATTATCCCTCAGATTTGTTTCATCTCGTTTTTTCCCATCGATCGATCGAGACCGTGATGATGGAGCCGGAGAACTTTTCGGGTTCATCGAGTGCTTGCCAATGAGAATTCCGCCGATTTCGAGACAACTGGCTCCGTTAAAGCGCGCTCAACACCCGCACCCCCGCCGCAACCTCCACCCCCACCTCCCGCCGGTCGGAATGGCGGCGGCGTTGGTTCCAGTGCATGGAGCACCTGTTCTTAGACTATTAGCAATTGGCCAAATTACGAGTAAACAGACCTCTGTGTCTTAGCCTGTATATGATTGTGTCTATCTTTGTCCGCATGCGTGCCTCTCTGTTTCCTGCTCTTTGTACATGTATAGCCTGTCTTTTCCGTCTGTGTAAGTGCTGTCCTGCCTCTTGCTCTTTGTACATGTATAGCCTGTCTTTTCCGCCTGTGTAAGTGCTTTCCTGCCTCTTGCTCTTTTTGCGTGCGTATCTGTGTGTTTTCTACATGCTTCTATCTGCCTGTCGTTCTGTACGTGTGCTTGTCTGTGTCTCCCTAAATGTGGGTGTGTGTGTGTATATGTGTGCCGTTCTGCCTGTACTTTCCAGTGTTTAGGGATGTATTGTGAAACTCTACACGGATCGTTTGTTGTGAATTGTGGTGCAACTCGTAATTAGTTTACTGCGGTGAACCTGCAAGGGAAAAACCTTCATCTTTCCAGCCTCTCAAGCAACTGGCGTTACGCCGCTAATAGACATGCCCAGGCGGCGCTATATAAATGTCCTGAACGATCATCAAATCAAAGCCTGGATGTCTGTTGAGCGGCCATTTCACTAAACTGACTGCTTCAGGTCAGACATGATAGATGTGTGACCAAGGACTTGGCCAAGATTTCGTTTGGGAAGGGAGGGGTGTTTACTCAGCTGAAATAATTATTCAGAACTTCAGCAGCTTCCACATCATCATAATCATCATCATGATGATTAGATCATCATCATCATCAGATCATCATCATCATCATGATTAGATCATCATCGTCTGATGTACTCTATTGTAAAATTTCACATAGAAATTAAAACTTCAAAATTAAATCCCCCCCAGTACTTACATCATGTGTTAGTAAAAGATCTGTTTAATTTTTACTCTTATTTAATTGGAGGGGTTTTCAAAAATCCAGGACCTTCCCCCCTTAATACGGCCTTGAGTGTGACTATTCAGTAGAAGTAATGTCGACTTGATTCCTTTTGCATGTTGGTAGCAGAGCTAAAGAAGATTCCAGATGACATTAGATAGGAATATAATATAATATAGTATAGTACGATATAATAATTATAAGTTATTAATTTATAATATAATTTAATATAATAATAATAATGGTAATAATAATAATATGACAGTTAAAGCAGAAACTAGTAAAAACTCACTTAAGGAAAATTCAATATTTGAGACAAATCGTAAGAAATCTAATCTTCTATAGTATCTATTACATACAGACAATGTCGAGCGCACCCCGAAATTAAATAAAAGTAAAAATGAAATAGAGCTTTGCCTAAGAACTGTAACTGCTGTTATATTATATTATTCTGTAGCATTTATATTATGTTATATTACATTATGTTATTATCAATTTATTATATTATTTTATGTCATATTAAATATTCAATTGTTTAAGTATTATTAGCAACAATCCCTGTCTGTAGATATTCTTTTGTCTGAATACCTTTTACTGACTGCTCTGCGTGTGCCACTGTGCCTAGAGATATTGCTCGACAGAAGTTTTTGGCTTTTTAATCCCCGAAGTTCCCAGAATTTACCATTTTTCGTGGCTTTGATTTTCTTGAGTGGACGATGAAGATGACGGTTTTTGAGTGCTGAGAAATTAACAGCTTGGGCAACGGACTAAATTACTTTGAGGAGAATATTGGATAAACAATTCTTATCGTTGACGTTCTTTGTCTTGTCGCCGTTGCCTGCAGTCAATTCCGGACACTAATAATAATTATTAGCTATGCATGAAACTATAAACAATGTCTGTATGCACCGCACACGCTATAATGTGGCTGCCTTCGATTAGTAGGTTGTGTCTTGCTTTCAGATACAATATCTTTGAACAGATTGTATAAGAGCACAGTTGTCTGTATAGATGGTTCTAAAGTTCTTTTATGAGTTTGCAGCTGTGGACATTAGTGTGTGGCTGACATAAACTGTACCTGCTGTACTAGTATGTTGTCAAAACGGATGCCCCATTTTTTCCTCACGTGCTTTAGGCACCCAGTTCCGCCACGTGCGGGAAAGTATTGCGACTGGCCCACTATAGAAAACAAGTTTTGAACCTATCCCCTAGGAGGACAGAAACCATGGAGTAAACTAGAGCTCTGGGTTATAAGTCATAAAGCAGGCTGTGAACTAAACTATTGTCTCTGATACGGATATATTATGGCTGTAGTTTATTGCCAGACTGTGATAGTTGGGAATGTGACCACTAGGAAAACTAATGTATCTAGACATGACTTTTATGTGAGCGCCCCCTAACGACCTTCTCCCAAGTAAATTGATTATTTTATTTGGACAATGGATTTCATGACAGAAAACAGATTTTCTCCTCTGCATATATAAATGTGATGATGACGACGACGACGATGATGATGATGATGACGACGACTATGATGACTGTGATAAATGATAATTCTTGTTCTTAATGTACTACTATGGCTGCTGCTGCTCCTACTATACTACTATGCTACTATACTACTACAACTACTGTTACTGCTGCTAATACTATAATTGGGTGCTGTTGCTTCTGCTGCTGTTACTACTACTACAAATGCTACTACTGTAATTGCTATTGCTGCTAGGGCCTACTATTACTACTTCCGTGCTACTACACTACTACCAGTGCCACTAGTACCAATTATTATGTATATCTAATGGGAAGCCCGTACTAGATTGCCCAGTAATGATCTCTGGGCTGGAATTACCCTTTTGTTTGTGCTATTACGTGAGGGTAAATGTTTGGGGAAAACCCCGTGTTTCTCGGACTGATTATAGGCCTGCTCATATTACAGTAAAAGACTTCTTCTAGTCCTCTCAGCTGTTATTGTTGATCATTTTCGTGCGACTTTGCAATTGGTAGCCTGTATTAAAATGATCGTTTTGCTCTTTTATGTCGCATTTGCAAATTTATATTGTACGGCATTTGAGAATAGAACGCAGGGACTTCATGAATGAAGGTTGGTCTCAAAGACAAAACACTATAATTGTCTCCTTTGATTGTGACTGCACGAGTGGCATTGTGGATGATGGAATTCAAATTCTGTTGAGCTGCGAGTCTGAAAGCAGCAAATCAGAGCTTGCTTGACGAAGGCAGTTGTCTCAAAATTATATTCTTATAATCTGTAATTGTTCTCATTTCTTTGAATAGACCTAATTAAGTCTGATTTTGCAGTTGCCGTGCATGTGCGAAATTGCACATAATCAGATTTACGTACTTTTGTGTTACCTTAATTATTACACAGCAGGTCTTCCTCCTGCCCAGTGAGCGGCTGACTCAGTTGACTCCTTCAAATTAAGACTCAAGACTTATTTATTCTGTAAAGCCTACCCTGTTGTTCATTGGATGTGAGATGCCCTTGTGACGCTGTGTTACGGCGCCATATAAATTGTTATTTTCATTATTATTATTATTATTATTATTATTATTATTATTATTATTATTATTATTGACATTTTATTTTATAACAGTAGTTATGTCATCCTTAAGGGACTACCTCAAATACAGGACTAACTTCCTATAGTTACAAAGGCAATGTGGAAGAAAAACAAATTTCGTTATCATTATTATTATTATTGGGTTTTTTGCCCCGAGGTATTTGTGTGATACATATGGTGTGTTGAGTTGAAACCACATTTCTGTAATCTTTGACTGTGTTCTTGTAGATAAAAGAAGAAATGAAAGTCCTAAGTAATTCAGTTGACCAAGGTCAGTTTCGCTTTCTTCAATTTTTAGCAAAATTATGAAACTGTTGAATCTTACTATTCCATGATATTTTTATGACGATATTCATCAGTCAATTGCACTACAGAGTTTTGTTTTAAAGAGAACTTGTCACCTAATGGGGGGTGGAGGGGAGCTGTTTTTAAGGAATTTTTAGAACTGCACAACTTCTTTCCTTTTCCATTCTCCATAGTAAATTACTTGCAATCGGATGACAACGACCTTTTTGCAAGTTTTAACTGCACAGAACTTGTGACAGAAGTGCTTCTACAGCTGCACAGATCCATTTAGAACTGCACATTTTGTGTACAACTGCACGTTAAAAAAAGCCCTGGGAGTTGTTTTGAGTCATGGAAAAACCTGTCTTTAATGAAGGCCAATAGAATGCTAGAATGCATTAATCAATACCATATCTTTAGAAAAGGTTCTTAAATGCACACGCCAGACACAAAACTTGTCTTTTAACAAAGGTTCTTAAATGCACAAGCCAAGCACAAAAACTTGTCTTTATCGAAGTTGAATGGGTTAAGGCAATCAGAAATCTTTAAAAAGCCAAGGTTTAAATGAATGTGCATAAAGTTCTCGGCTTCATGACATTACATTTGGTAATCGTAAAAGCACATCTGCACCACTCACACTGTGCTGTACATTGCAACGCACGGCACCTCCCCGACGAGTCCTTTCCAGCAGCAGTCACAACCAACTTATTGCCTATCAATTATCAACAGTCATAAAGTAATTTTCGATCGGAGCGAAAGCAACAACTCGGATTTCGTGAAGGTGATAGATAGTGCCGTATCGATCAGTGCAATATGCGTTCAAATTTGTCACAGGTCAGACACGTTGCTCGACTGTCCAGGGAACTATCGATCATACTCGTTGGAATCATGACCGGGTTCGGTAAGCCCGTCGTAAGTCCGGCATTTCGGTTGGAATATTTTTGACGAAAACTTTATTCGTGTCGCCGCGGAAACTCAACAAGTAAGCGGAAGGAGTAAGCATCTGAAAGGCTAACTTTCTGTAGACGGTGTTTTTTGAAGCTGTGCTACTCGAACCGGTGTTTTCTGTTTATTAAACGACTGTAGTAGGCCTAAACCGAGTAAGCCTAATAATGACAGTAGGCCTACTAAAACTTTTCTTTTGAAGGAAATAAACAGCAGAGTACTTGTTGAAAGCGCTTGTAAGCCTATGTACTATGCTATACTATTAATACTTCAGATACTGCTACTACTACTACTACTACTACTACTACTATGCGGCGCCTATTCCTACTTTTACTACTTCTACTAATACTATATGCTATTAGCCTACTACTACTAATAATAATTACTATTAGGCCTATTACTACTAGACTTACTACTATACTACTATTACTACTATATACCTACTATATACCTACTATAATTAAAAAAATAAAAGGCAAGAAATAACAAGGTAGGCCTATAGCCTGCCACGACGTTATTTGAGAATCTTAAGCATTTGCGTGCATAGGCAACGTAGGCCTATAGGCTATGTAACCTATATATGCGTAGGCCTATACGGCACTGGATTCAGACTGAATCACTCCAGTGACTACGATTTTTGTGACTTCCGTTAGTTATGATAATGTAGCTATAGAAGTCGAGAGATAAGGTTATTTCGGCTTGAAATCGCGTTCTCAGCTGAGACTAAGACGGCATGTAAGAAAAAAACGCGTTAAAAACACGCAAATGTCACAAAACAGGTGAGGAGATCGCGGATTAGAGAACGCGAAGATAAATTCGTATGCATGTAATATTTTCTCGCTTCCTTTATTCTCCTTGATATGTCGAGATCAGAGAAGTTTCTCAGACTGCCGTCAGCGACCTTTAGCATCGAAGCGTCGACAAGATTTCCAGGAGTTTTTTGGGTGGATGAAAAAGGTTCCCGTATATTCCCGAAACATCCATCGGTAGCCTACAGAACGATGGTGTAAATTGAAGCCTTGATGGCTGTGTTGCGTCCATGCTGACCTGCAGTATAGGTAATAAACGAGAATTGCGGATTATTATTGATGTGCGCTTTCTTGCGGTGTGCGAGTCTGCCAAGATTTGCATGTTTATTTCCTTTGGATTGAGAAATACCGGCGAGCAATAATCGCCCATCTCCATGCGAGTCACAAAGGGTAGACGTCTGTGATGTGCGCATTTCTCATCGTCTTTTGACAACTTGTTGCCCATAAGTCATCGGTATATTCACTCCCGCTGAACGCATTTCGTGTTTGTTTATCGGCGCGATGAATATAAACAAGTAGGCCATTCAATATTGGCGGCCGATGTATACCCGCTGTCGTAGATAAAGGTGACTTCTATTTACTCGTCGTATTTATCTAAGTTCCAAGTCGGTTCTCGGCCCGGGCCCAACCCGTAATTCGATTCACCGTAGACCCGCGCGCGCTAGGGGATCCGGCATAAAACAGCCCTCCGATCCCGGAAAGCACAAAGATATTGTTGGAAGCGATCATTAGGCACAATATGGCACATCGACGGCGGCAGCGGCGCTGGGCCGAGTCTGTTCCTTCCTTGCTGTTCCTTCGTTTCCGCCGAGATCTGTATGCGCCGCGTGTGCTCCGTGTCCGCTCCGAGCGCACACCGAGTCTTCAATGCACTCGCTTGTATGTCTTCTCGGACCCGACATCCCGGATTATTACCTGGCACTGAAACTAACCCTGCGATTGACCTTGCTCAAGATTGCGGATTTGATTTGTTTTGATTTCAGCGCCGTGATTAGGCGCGTCTTTGCTACGGACCCCGTTTTGGGGGTAACTTATGTCTCTCCTGGCACTCTATTGTCTTCACATCTTTTTATTCACTGTCTTACAACGTTAACAATTTTAATCCAGGTTTATAGGCCCTTCCGATAAAAATGCGCACCAAAAGGTAGCCCAAATGTGTTCAGTTTTATACCAAAATGTGCCCAGTTTCGTCCTAAAATACTCCAGAATGAATTTACATCCAGGAACGTCCCTGAGAATCTCAGACTGCTTGATGCTTTGTGGGCTTCGTGAATTCGGCGCTCGCTGGTTCAGGCTCCCTCATTTTTTATCCAAGTGCTACTACCACTGTTGCTAAACGCCATAGAAGCTGCAGAGCGAGAATGCTCAATTTGATCATTAATGCCAAATAATGTATTAATCTGGGACTTTAGTACGCTTGACTCGCGGTGGAAGCGGCCGCGCTTTCGTGGGCTTTTCAGGGGCTAGAGGGGCTAAGCCCCCCAAGAAGATCCAGATTCAGTTTTTTACCGTGTAAACGGTATCTTTTCCCGGGCTTAGCCCCCCCCCCTCCAAGAAGGCGAAGACTCATAAGTTAGCCCCTCCAAGAACATGCAGAAACAAAACTCCGCCCATGCGCGCTTTCACCCTCTGCAGTCCTCAGACATATTGCGAACCTGCTTATCGAAAAATGTCATGTACGCCATTTGCAATGGCGTATCCTGCAATGTATCTAATGTCGGCTCACTATATAGAATTTCGGAGCTTTACTGTGCGTTCCTTTCTCGATCGCTCGAATCTGCTCTGCGCCTGCTCGGATCTGACGTAGAGTGCGCCCTCCGTGCATTAGGCTCCCGCGAAGTTTGATGTTAGTTGGTTTTTCACAAATGGGTCGCCACCCCTTGCTGTTTTCCCGATGCATCAATCATTGTTTCATCCGCGTTGTCCTGCTGCTACTGAAGACGCGGTTGCTGCTGCTGGTGATGATGCTGCTGATGCCGCTTAGACCTTACTTTCATCTGGTCAGAATTGAAGATGCTGACTGGTACTGCTCATAGCGTGAACCGGTTTCGGTGTGGTGATGGCGATGGTGAATTGCGGTGATGTTACAGCGGATGAATTGATGGTGAGTGGTAGTGGTTAAGGTAGTTCAGTTGGGGGATGGTGGTGTGGTGGGGTGGAGTGATGGTTGTGTTGCAGTTGCTGGTGGTGGTGGTGGTGTCGATGAGTCGTGATGACTAAGCGGTGGTGCTTTCATGCAGTCCAATATGATGCTGACCCTTTCAATTATTCTGTGATTGGTCGTGGGAAAGAGAGCGGTTGTTTTGCTCCTGTGGAGCGACAGTTCGCACGATGACTCAGAAGAGACCGTTGCGTATACATCCAGACAGCAACAGCTGCTCTGCGGTGAATCTGATTTTAGCGATTAATTCTAAGAATCGCAACCAGATAATAATATTAGAGTAATTGCAATGGCATCTGGTCTAGCGCTGAACCTACGCTATGCCAACCTTTCGTCTAACCTTATAAGCCTGACCCCATAGTTTAAGCATAAGTCTAACCCAAGCCCTGCGCCAAGTCCAACTGTAGCCTAGGGGAAGTGGGGGCAAGTTGACAGGGCTAAGAGTTTTTTGACCCATGTCATCTTTAAAGATGCCAACAAAGACTGTTTTCCTGCCACGCATTATTATTTTATAGCGCAACAGTCATCTTGCCCCATCCGTCAACTTGCCCCCACTTCCCCATATACCTATTCGTCTCAATCTAATTCGGATCCACTCATCATGTGACTCATGCGTTAACGGGTGCGTGTTGTTTGTATGTATGTATGTATGTATGTATGTATATGACCATTTATATAGCGCCTTAACAAGAATCTCACGAAGGCGCTTAACGTAGCTACCCAACAGATCTAAACAGATGCGATTTAAGAGATCTAGAAAATGTTTCCTGAGATGCATTCGGTGCAATGTTACGAATTATCAATGGAAGACAGTTCCAGTATGAAGGGCCAATGCATGAGAATGCACGGCGAGCCCGCATCGAAGTACGAGAGCGAGGAACCATCAGGTCCCCACGAGTAGAAGAGCGCAAGGATCGACGACCTGTGTTATACAGTCAGAGGTTATAAGCACCCAAGTTTTTTTCAAGATGAAAGTTTGATCGTTATGCTTTAACTCTTTAACATATGTAGCTGGTGGTTAAAGGGTTAATATTTTCATAGCGCAGTAGAACCGTAGAACCTTATGTGACGAAATTAGCAAAGACGAAGCGTGATTACAAGGTTGCGAATCGTAGGCCTATACAACCATTGCGTGTCGCCAGAGGGCCGCTGCCAATGGGGTTTATGGGACGCGATTTTGGCATTAACAATTTGTAAAAGCAAACAATCAAGTTTTTTCGTTTTGTTGTTTCTTTTGTGTTAAAAAACCACCAAAAGCCAAAGCTTTTTCACCTCTGGTACAAGTACATAAGTTTGTCAGGGTGGGAATTGTCAGAGAATTGGAGTTCAAACCCCCCCCTAGACTGGACCCTAGTCTTTCTTTGGAGCCCATGGTAAAGTCTTCTTTACCCCAACTCCACCTGATTAATCAGTGTCTGACCCGTCCCTGTTATATTTCTATTATTTTCATTATGCAGCGTAGGCCTATACGCATATACACGTTTTTTTATAGGGCTGAGCAGTTTTTGTTATAGGTCGCAGATGGAGCTGCAACCAGTGGCGTCTACCAATGGGGGGGTTGGGAGAACGTTCTCCCACGGTTTCTGAAAGTGGGGGTTTGACTTTTTCGGGTGTAAATTGGGGGGGTTGGTGAATTTCTATTAAATAAAGGCCTGGAATACGAAAATTATTATTTGTGCATCATTTATTATCGAAAAACATTATTACCTTGGACTAAAGAACCCACGGTTCGCATGATGTCACTTATATTTGGTAGGGAGTAGGACAACTCATAGACATTAGTGTCAGTCAGGTCCCTGGCATACAAGGGTGGAACACACCCATTTGGGATTGACCTCTTATCGCTAATCACGTTTACTGACGGAGCCAAGCCGAAGCCCCACCCTTGGAAGGTGATGAAGGCAACAAAATTAATGATTGCGACGGTCGCGCGGCAAGAATCAAACGACCCGTTTGAAACTTGCTGTGCACGTGTAGCCTACCCCAGTCTTCGGACATTGGTCCCTTCTGTAAAAGTAGCCTAAGCCTAATGAAGCTAATAACAGATGTTTCGCATTGGATTCCGAGCCAGCATATCGCTGAAATGGATAAGAGCAGCTCTGATGTAAAGCAGAGTCTTTCCATGCTATAGAGATGCAGCCATAAGTGCAGGAAGCTAGATGGTAGTCATTATACATGTAGGTCTACCATAGACAACCGAATTTGACTGTTTCTGTGTTTTAAGTTTTTCTTATTTCGCGAAGAGTTGCATCGACATCAGCAGGAGTTGTCAACAGCTAACGGTCTGTCTACACTAGGGAATGTAATCCCGGGATCCCGAGATTCGGGATCCCGGGAATCCCGGACATTTTACAATCCCGTAATTCCGGGATTGATAAACATGGAATCCCGTTTTTCGGGATTACCAAAAATTCGGATTTTTTATTTAATTATTTGACCTATTTTGCAACAATTCCTTGGTCAGTAGACGCCAAAACGACAGATAGGCAGAAGCCCTAGTGAGGGTAAGCTGGAGGCCATTTCCTTGCTTGGTTCATGAATACAGACTATAGTATAGAGTCCTCACAAAAATCATCCACACACACCATTCAGTTGACTGATAGAACATAAACAGATGTCAGATGCTAGCAGAGCTGACCGACTAGGCCGGTGGCATCACAGCGCCTAACTCTGATTGATGCGTGTTGATGACACCCCCACCCGTATAATTGCTTCGACTTGTGATGAGTGGAAGGACCTGGACAGCATACAGACGGGTTCCTGCTGCCTTAATATCAGAGGACTGCAGCTAGGCTAGCCTGCAGGATGGTCACTCACTGGTGTATCTTGGCTAGCCTGCTACCTTGTTGTGTTCCTCGCACTGTGGTCACTGGTCAGTTGGTGCATTGGTCATCTCGTATCGTCTGACCTAATTCCGGGCCGTCGTATGCAGAGGGCTATTACCCTATTCAGAGTGATCGCAACTTAAGCCCAGTCTGTTAAAGATGGGGGAATCTGAAATGAGCTCAACTCACGGCAATGTAGGTGAAAGGAGAGACACGATAGGGCAGGCCAGGGCGGCGAAGGAGAGGGGGTATCACTTGGTTGCTTAGTGTGAATAGAAGCCACTTAACGTAGGCCTATCACTATCAAGTTTCAAACAAACCCTGCTGCTGCCAGGGACCACCGACTAAAGCCCGTGCCGTGAGTCATAAGTGATCATTGAAGTACCGAAGACAAATTAAGCTTTACCGTATTTGACCTGCTGCTATACTACATCTAAGAAAATTTTTCATTGCCATTATAAGCCAATCCCGGGATACCGGGATCCCGGGATTGACTCATTTGTAATTCCGGAATCCCGGGCCCCGGGATTGCATTCCCTAGTCTACACAGAGAATTTCTGTGGAGAATTCGAATTATTAGCTTTCAGCTTCTAAGCGCATGGACGGAGATTTAAAGGGGTGGCGGAGATGCCTATATCGCCCCAATGTTTCAGAAATATTTCATAAATATCATTATAATTTACTACGTGCAAATAAAAAAAAAATTAAGCATTGGGAGCGACATTTAATGAAGTCTTGAACCACATCTCTGAGCACTGAGATCATGACAGCTTAAAATGCTACGTACGGCAGCAATGTGCAAATCCAAAAATTGTATGCAATTGGGAGGCGACACTCTAAGGTCTCAAACCATGGCTAGGCTAGTATCAGCATGGAAAATGAGTACCGGTAATTTTATTAAGACGACACCTTAAAATGCTGCCATTGCATTGTGGAAATTCAAAAAGTTTCTTATGGGCCACTGAAAAAGTACAGCTATTTTGTTAAGACGACACCTTAAAATGCTGTCATTGCAATGTGCAAATTCAAAAAGTTTCTGATGGGGAGGGGTGCATCCCCTCCCCATACCCCTGCCCCTCACAGTGCAACGTGCATGACGAGCTTCCTTCGGACGCTCAATTATCTTCCCCCCGCCCCAGAAACCTCAATTCCCCCCAGAAGAGGGGGACTAGATTAAACACTGTGCGTACGTAACAATTGTTTTAAGTCGGCGAAAATGGGGGGTTTGTTCTCCCACTCCAAGTGGGGGGGTTAGACGCCACTGGCTGCAACCCAGAAACATCTTCCTGCTCTAGTGGGGTTTGAGCCCCCCCCCGACCTCTCAGTTTACAGTGCAGTAGGCCTACGCTTATTCCGCTATACTAGGTCACATCCTTTTAAACTGGAACAATAACCAGACCCTACTTCGAATCGTAGCGAACGAGATTGCCTCACCCTTTCAACTCTGCGTCTTTGGGGAAATGAAGAGAGTAGGGAATCTGAGGGGTTAACTGAGCTTATAGGGACACTATAGCGGCGTTTCAGAACGGAGTGTAGACGATTGTTGGGTGACCACTGACCATCATGCATCGCTGTGGCAGATGTTGCTCTCCAATTGCGTAGAATATCTTCCGTTTCTAATCTCCGACTTTGCATACAATCGAGAAACAATAATCTTCGGAGAGGAAAGATCCGGCGTCCATTAGTAGCGCCGGTGTCACGAAATAGATTATACCCGTACATGAAGTATCCGGCCCGATTAATTTGAACGGAAGTTAGGACTCTCCCCTCGTATAAAAGGAGGCCTACAAAATCACCCCCCTTCAAAAAGTATCCCTGCAAGTTTGGTTAGAAATTGTGCAATTCTACTCAATTTACAACTATATAATTGCCTATCAGTCGTGTTCATGGATGGATGAATAGACCCCTATTCGTTTTCCCCATATAGTTTTATTATGGGTAGAATATCACGGGACACCGATGTTAGGCAAAATGAGTGTCCTGCAGGCGAAGACTGTTCCAAAAAAACTAATCACGCGATTGCGATGCAGGAATGTTTGTGCTACAGTGCTAGACCTGTCTCATCGAATCATTTTGTGCTAATTTACGACTATATTTACACATGATGGCAGATTTCATCAAACTATTTCAAACAGAACAAAAGTTATACCACTTTTAGTGAGGCCACCCACCGTTTTTTGACGATTCGAAAACGAAACGCAATAAAAAGTAACAAAAACACGATTTTATTAAGTGTCATCTCAAATAACTGTTGCCAAATGAACTTGGTAGTGATTCACAACTTGTGTTCAATGTGCCCACCACCTGTGCCAAAGCTTCTTTTGAGTCTCTTTGCAAAGTTCTTGATGGACCTGTTGATTAATCTGACAGATTCCTTATTTACCAATTTTATTGTCATCTTGCTAAGTGACTTCTAAGTGACACGCAGCTACGCTGGTACCCTGTTTCTTTTTTAAATAGTAATAATAATGATCATCTGGCAATATCAAGGCTATTTGATACCAATTATTTGAGATTAGAAACAAATTCGTGTTTTTGTTACTTTTTTGTTGCGTTTCGTTTTTGAATCGTGAAAAAAACGGTTGGTGACCTCCCTGAAAGTGGTATAGCTTCTGTTCTCTTTGAAATATTTTGATGGAATCTGTCCACCATGTGCATATATGAATTGTCTTTAAGTCTGTTAAATTTCATTTCGATATTCTTACTTTTGGCTAAGATATTGGCCAGAATAATTAGATTGGTTTTTTGTTACTTTTTGTTGCGTCGCGTTTTTGAATCGTCAAAAAACGGTGGGTGACCTCACTAAAAGTGGTGTAACGTTTGCTGTGTTTTAAATATTTTGATGAAATCTGGCTATAATGTGTAAATATGAATTGTCTATAAGCCTGTAAAATTTCATTTGGAAATTCTTACTTTTGGTTAAGATATTGGCAAAAAACCTAGGGGGGTCTTTTTTGGCGCGCCCTGTACATACTTGATTCTAATCAACCTTCAGCCTGTAGGCCTGCCGCCTACATCGTGTAAAGTGATGATCGAAGTTTTCGGATAAGATTAGATTTGACTTGTTTTAATTAGATCTATATTTTTAAAGTTTTGCTTCGGCTGTTTACATTTGATCTCTAGTTTGCATACCTTTTTAGTTCGTGAATCAGAGCGATAATAAAACGATTCGTATAATTTTTACCTGCTGCGTCAATAGGCCTATGCCTACTTTATGCGTCTTTGTGCGTATGTACATTTGTATAGCGCCTGTATTTAACTTCTGAGTGGCACCAGAACCTCTTAACGGGTATTAATTCGAATCTTCGTTGATGGGGTGACAAAAAAATAATTGACAAACAGTTCCAGCTATTCAGGTTGATTGATTTCAAGCTTCTATAGCAACTGCCTCCTTACTGCGGTCATCCAACATGGCACGTCGCCACGGACAGGTTTCTTCAGCCTGTCCATGCTGATCGCTTTCTAAGACGGCTTGTCTTCGCCGCGTCTTAAAGAGAATAACTCCAATTGAATGCAGTTCTGACCGCGGGCCGCCGCTTCTCCCATCGTCTGCATATTAAATAAGATTTTTCACGCGATCCTATTACGCGCGGCGGTCGTTCATTTCTCGCGTGAAAACTTTCGGCGAGCCGATTTCAAAGGACGGCGGCGCAGTCCGAAAGTTGAATTAGCGTCCTCGATCTAATAAGCGCCGAATGGTATTTGACGGACGAAGAAGAGCGAGCCGACAATTCGCGGCCGACAATTCGCGTCCGACAAACCAGCCAGCCGACCGTCCGACCACTTACCACGTCTGCAGCAGCAGCAGCAGCAGCAGCAGTCCGCCTGGCAGATGTCCGGATGCGCCGTGCCAATGTCACCCACCGATAAGAAGAAGAGAAGAGCTAATGCGATTTTCGGAGCTTCTCACAAGACCTGACAAGCGGTCAAACAAGCGAGTTATTAATATTCCCACTCAGCCTCTGACCGTCGTCGCTAAGATTTCCGCCCGTGCTAAACCAGATTTGCGGATTTGCCCGACCACCATTATCGATAAATGACGCGCGTTGACTTGTGGTGTTGCGGCGGCGGCTGTAGGCTACGATGACTAGCGGCGCCGACGTGTTGAGGACACCGGGGACAGGGACGGAAGACATCCCCTCCTCACTCGATGGGGGTTAGGATCGGAGTGCGTAATTCACCGGAATTAGTTTTAATGGCCGCCGGTTTTAATCTTCAGGAAATTGATCGATTTTTGTAAACAATTAATTATTTCTCTTTTAATTCTATTTAATTGTACTCGCATCTGCAGTTTCTTCGTCATCACTTACCCTACAACTTAATCACCTGGAAATAATATTATTGTTATTGACGTCATTTGATGGAATAAATTGGGATGCAGGGTTGCTTGTGAGAAACGTAGAATATTAGGGGTGGGGTGAATAACCAATGATGTTCCATGAGCAAGACTTTGGAAACACTTTCATCATGAATGATTCTGCGAAAGGAGATAGCCTGAAGGAATGCGAAACCACTGAGTCGCATAAAAGATTTTTCTCAGATCATTAATGATGATAATAATCCTGGTGATGAAGATTACGATGATGATGACGACGACGAAGATGATGACGATGATGATGATGATGACGACGACGACGATGATGATGATGATGATGATGATGATGATGATGATGATGATGATGATGATGATGATGATGATGATGATGATGACGATGATGACGAGGACGATGATGATGACGATGATGACGACGACGATGATGATGACGACGATGATGATGATGATGACGACGATGGTGAAACCTTTTCTTTTTGAATTCTCGGATGAAGTGGCAGTTAATCTCCCTAGTGTTTACAACACGTTGACCGATTTACGGAAGTACTGCGGAATGCGTTGGTAGCGCAAATAGTCCGGCCACCCGATTGAGACAACGCACGATGCGTCGTCGGCGGCGGCGGCGGCGGCGGCGATGGCATCTGTCCCCGTGACATCTATAAATGCCAAATTGGGATCAGAAAACTGTCACACGTTGTTGCATTACAGTGGTGACTGATGCCACGCCTAATTCGATACTTTCGAGACTCGCACCAATGATCGGCAATTGCGAGTAGAAGATTGCTATTGGACTGCGATCTTGACTGCAATGTATGGTTACAGCAGACACTATAGACACTAAAGTAGCCAGAAATGTCTGGTAATAAATCACAGACCATTATGAAAGTAACTTAATATCTGGAAACGGCAGATTGTATTGTATTGTATCTGACCATTTATAAAGCGCTTCTCGCAGCAAGAGTCTTTCAGAAGCGCTCCCAGTGCGTTCAACCCCGAGAAAACAGGCAAGTTTTTAGACGAGAGAATGACGAGGAAAGACTACCAGAGAGGATGGCAGAGGGAAAATTATGTAGGCCTATCCCTAACGCTCGTTGACATGAACCGTCTGGTTGTAAAGCGCAGTGACTGTGACTTGTACAGCCCTTCACTATAGGCCTATTAAAACAAATGTCTTGAGACAGCAGACACTTATGTAGCCACTGTTTCTGAAAACAGCAGACATTATTGAAGTGTATGCAGGCAGACATCAACTGTTCGTCGATGCTTAGTCCTTAAAATGACCGATATCTGTCTGTCTGTCTGTATGTTTCTCTGTCTGTATGTTTCTCTGTCTGCATGTTTCTCTGTCTGTATGTTTCTCTGTCTGTATGTTTCTCTGTCTGTATGTTTCTCTGTCTGTATGTTTCTCTGTCTGTATGTTTCTCTGTCTGTATGTTTCTCTGTCTGCATGTTTCTCTGTCTGTATGTTTCTCTGTCTGTATGTTTCTCTGTCTGCATGTTTCTCTGTCTGTATGTTTCTCTGTCTGTATGTTTCTCTGTCTGCATGTTTCTCTGTCTGTATGTTTCTCTGTCTGTATGTTTCTCTGTCTGTATGTTTCTCTGTCTGTATGTTTCTCTGTCTGCATGTTTCTCTGTCTGTATGTTTCTCTGTCTGCATGTTTCTCTGTCTGTATGTTTCTCTGTCTGTATGTTTCTCTGTCTGCATGTTTCTCTGTGTGTATGTTTCTCTGTCTGTATGTTTCTCTGACTGTCTTTAAGTAGGTTTGGCCGTCTGTCTGCCTATATCTGTGTTGGTCCCAATCTGTCCCCTTGTCCTAGAAATGCCATCGACAATCAACAGAATAAAATGATCGCTTGTCTTCTGCTCTCCGGTTTTGTTCAGCTGACGCTTTATTCATCTCCGAAATTTCCATCTGTTTAACCCGTTCCCGCTCCTCCGTTAGCTTTTAGGATTAGAGAAAGCGTTCCACGCCTCTCCCATTCATTCCTTTCCTCGGATTCCTCCTATCCAGTAATCCGCCCGAAGACCGCATCCACGTTCGTCATCTTCGAATAAGCTATTGGCCTATGTCTTGCTTGGGAGAATATTTGCGAGAAATTTGTATTGCGCGCAATTCACACGGAAATGAGTAAGGTGATGCAGACGGCTTATTTATATTTATTCATCTGTTGTGCTGCGTTCGTACGGTTGCTTGATGCCTTTTGTAATATCGGGGGAGGGGGCAGTGGCGGATCCAGAACGTTTCGAAGGGGGGGGCAGATTTTCGGTCTTGGGCAAGGATAAATTTCATCTTTAGACGCCGGAAAATCTGATGATCTTTTTTAGTTGTTTGTCCGATTCTCACGGATTATTATTATTATTATTGTTATTTTTTTTTGCCCCGAGGTATACAGGATCCCTCAGGGACTTCACTACTGCCTAATATAAAATCACAGTTATTGTTATTATTATTATTGTTATTATTATTATTGTTATTATTATTATTGTTATTATTATTTTGGAGACGGTGGTGCCATTGCCATTTACTTATTAACATTGGTTGCCGTGTTGGACATTGATATAGTGGTACTATGAATGTTTTCAGATTAATATTGACGATCTCAGAATTGGCATAATTGATTACACTCTTTTTCTGGTATACCTGAAGTTTTAAGGAGCATTTTCTTAATGGGCTGAATACAAATTGACTGATTGGCCATTCGTGCAGGGCTATTTCAGACAAGGTCCCTTCCTACCCATTGCTGTTCATAGCTGTGATCATTTCATTGTTATGGTATTTGTGAGATTAAGCCAACGTTGCAAGTCACTTTTGGAAATGATCCAAAATGATCCATTTTAATCCAGCATTATACGTTACCTTTGTAAACGATCTAATTGATCCAACATTACATGTTGCGTTTGATCCAAACTGATATAAATGATCTAACGTTGATCACCGTTGTTTCAAACTGATCTAAATGATTTTACATTACATGTCACCCTTATAAATGATCCAAAAATATCTAAATGATCCAGCATTGTGCATCACCTTTGTAAATGATTCCAAATGATCTAAATGAACCACATGCTGTAGGATATTGGTATCTGTAGAAGCATGATAGTACTCAATGCAGTTGTCATTTTCTGATCATAGAGGCACGATAGTACTCAATGTAGTTGTCATTTTCTGATCGTTCCTGTTGTAGTCTTCTATGACGATGTGAAGCCTCAACGAAATCAAAGTTCCAGTGCCTCGAATCCTCCTCATCCACCGACAGCGCCACCAGGTGTCACTAGTTTCTTGCCGTTTCAGAAACAACAGTCTTCCGGTCTTCCACAATCTCCGAAACTGCCCGGTTTCATGGGCTCCGCTCTCCGATCGAGGGAATCGGACCGAACGGCGGAAATCGCTCAGTCTCCGTCAGACTCTCCTCTCAATCTGAGCAAACCGAGGGAATGTGCGCAGCCGCAGAAATCGCATACTCAGCATAAAGGCGAGCTTGAGATCAGACTGCGACCCGCTCATCGCGGCGACCGTAGGGATCTGACAGTCCATCCCCCGTTGGCACACCACGTGGGTCTCCAGTCCCTTCCGTCTAGGTCCACGTCGATGACTTCCACCATGAGGGGATATGCCTCGGCGCAGCATGATGAGGCTGTCGGTTCGTATAGGCATCTGCTGACGCCGACCGGTCTTGAGGTTACTGCTGCTTGTGCTGCTGTTGCGAGCATGTCTTCCCTGATGAGTTCGTCAACTGTTGCTGATGTCCTCAGCAACAATGGTTCACTGCTGTCGTCCAGTCTTCAGTTTGATAAAGTAGGTGAATTTTTATTAGGTGGCTGGATGGAGAGATAGGCTTATGTATGCTATGACAAACTGAAACATACTTGGAGGATAGGAGACCAAGATGTTCCTTCTAATCTAATCTAATGTTGGCAACTTCTGTAGTGCCACCGAATTAATGATAAAGGCATCTGTTATTTGCTGGTCATGAGTAAAATAAGTTAACATGCAAATAAGGCTTGCAAGCAAAGGTGCATAACTATCATAGGTTTCTAGTATATGATATGCACCTTTGTTGTCAGCCCTTGCAATTGTAATATCCAGGGTTATTGGGTCGAGAAGTCAATAAGTCAACGTTAATTGTAAACAGTTTGAGGTGGTGTAAGTCCATAAAAAGAGCAATGTTTTATCTACATGTGGTTGTTTCTTTGTACCATTATTATTATATACATAAGTTTAGTTAAAAGGATGAATATTGTTTAAATGAGTTACTTCCTATAATATTATATGGTATAATTATGTTCACAAAAATTAACTTCAATTAATTACTCAGATGCACAGTTTTACCAGTATATGCATATTTGGATATTTGGTGTTCCTAAAATCTCATTGATAAAATAGGATGCTCCGGGTGTAAAAATATTAGCTATCTTCATTAAACGTTGTCTGTATACACGTTTATTTATTTTTCAATATCATTTCACGTTGTTTAAATTCTCAGAGATGGAAGTTTTCCTTAGGACAAGGTTCTTCAGAAGATCTTCTCCATTCTTTATTTTCTTACTTGTGTAATTTGTGCCGAGGCAATTGTCATTCCACACATCAAACGAACACTGATCCTGGCACAAGGCTTTTCAAATGATTGTCCAAGGTTCCGAAATACGCTTAACAATCTGTTCACGCTGTTCAGTGCTTTGTATCTTGCCAGTCTCAACTCCCGACGTTTTCATTTCAGTGTGCTTATCCTCTGGATTGTCTTTCTGTCTCATTCGATTGGCCCACTTCATTTGATTGGCCCTTCATTCGATTGGCCCCCTTCAATCGATTGACCCATTCTATCGTCGCTACCAGTGGCGTAGCCAGGAATTTTTCATGGGGGGGGGGTTTATGGCCGGAAACCCTGTTTTTTGCTAATTTTTCTTACTTAAATGGAAAAATAACATTAAAAAATCTTTTTTTTCGGAGCCAATGGGGGGGGTTTTAACCCCCGAAACCCCCCCCTTGCCTACGCCACTGGTCGCTACGATATCCACTGATTTTTTTTCATGATTTTTCTTACTTATTGTCTATTTTTTATATACTATGTTTGATACATCTCTTTCTGTTTATTTTACATATCTAATTGATTGATTTATTCTTTTTTTTATTTTTTCGTTTTTTTTATGCATATTCAATTTATTTATTTATATTTAATATTTGTCTACTTTATTGAATTTTCTCTTTATGTTTATTATATCTATCAATTAAAAATATGATATTTCTATTTATTTATTATCCTTCTCAATTGAATGATGGTTGTGCAAGTTTATCAATTGACTGGATAGCAGATCTGTGAGGAAGAACACAATCAATAGGAACATCAATTGCTGTTGTTAATTAAATTGTTGTATTAACAATGTTCAATTAACTACAACAATTGAAGTTTGGCGCATTGTTGAAGAGGCATGACAGAAATTCTAAGGATTATAATAATTTATTTGTAATCCATAATTTCTATGTTTAGATTCATAACAATATATGGAAAACCATGTAACTGTTTTCCAGGAGAAATTCCTTCAGACGATGATGGCTCGCAATCTTCTACCACCTCACGGTCTCCCACTTGCTGGTCTCACTCCAGCTTTACCATATCCGGGCCTTGCGTCGCTACGGTATCCACTGTTTTCCTCTCTTCCACCTCCACCTATGATGCACCCTTCCGCTGGGGTTCCGTCAGACCATGTGTCCGGCATGTCCAGCTATGACCAGCACCAGCTCTCATCTGACAATCTTTCACAACATATACAGGGTAAGATTTTAAAAGAGAATTAATTATATTCGGCCATTTATTTTTTATTATATATGTTTATTTGTTTTGTTTAGTTTAATTGCTCTGTTGACTTTCTTTTTCATTTATCGATTTTTCTTATTCATTCATGATTATTTTTGTTTATTTGGTTATATAGTTTGTTTCTTTGTTTTCTGTGTAGTTTTGTGCATTAAAGAAGTTTATTATTTGACAATTTACTTGTTTCTATATTCCTTCCTTATTTATTTCTTTTTGTGCTTATTTTTCAATCTTTAATAATTATTGATTTTTTTTTCGTCATGATTTTTTCCTACTTATTGTCTTTTTTATATACTATGTTTGATACATCTCTTAATTCTCTTTACATCTTCAATTTATTTATTTATATTTAACATTTTTCTACTTTATTGAATTTTCTCTTCATATTTATTATATCTATCAATTTAAACATATGATGTTTCTATTTATTTATTATACTTCTCAATTGAATGATGGGTTGTGCAAGATTAGCAATTTCAGAAGGTCAGAAAGGCGCTTTAGAAGTAGTCAGACACATACCATACATGCAGATCATGCACACATCCAAACGTACATGCATGCCTACTCACATACATAGATGCATGCATGCATGACATACATAATGCAACTGCGTGCTCACAGACATTGTTGCGGAAATCTTGTCCTTCAGAAACTTACCCTGTAAGTGGTTTTGACAAGTCATAATCCTCTCGTTCTCTGTGATATTTTTATGAATCCGGACGTTTATACAATGCCTTAAGAAGCTGATCCAGGGTGATAATTGGGGGGGGGGTGTTGTAGGAATTCAACCCCCCTCTAGTCTTTCCTAGGACCCCATAGTAAAGTCGTCATTGCGCACCCCATGTCCACATAAATCAACGTCTTCATTTTTTTTATATTTCTCATACTTGCTGATCAAAGACATATTTGTGTTGACGACAGTGTTAGATGTGTAACACAGCGCCAGGTCCATTTATGATGCCAGAAATGACACAGTGATTTGTTGGCATTCCGGTTTTTGTTGTTGAGATTGCGAGGGGATGATCCTTACATTAAAAATCCATCGTACATACAGACAGAAGACGTCAGTTTCTGCACTTCAGTTCAAACGCAATATCTGAATTGCATTTGAAATCAAGATAAATTGCATCAATGAATTGCATGCAACATCGGTTGCCATGATCTTCGGCAGAACTTGTAATTTTAATCCTAACCTCCATACTTCTAAAGCGCCACTCAAAAGCCAAGCGCGTGCCACCAGCTTATTCACGAGCGCTGAAATACCTTCTTCAGTCAATATATTGCTTTAAATTTAAGGCGCAGGCTCTTTGTTGATTTCACTGGAATTTGTTTTTTTCCTCGGCTAGGTAAAATGTTCGGTGCAAAAATCTTACGTCCGGGAAAACTACGAGACGAGGTGCCGAAACCCCATGTGAAGCGACCGATGAACGCGTTCATGGTCTGGGCGCGAGAAGAACGAAGAAAGATCCTCAAGGCATGTCCTGACATGCACAACTCAAGCATCAGCAAGATCCTAGGTGAGTTGTTTACAACGCAGAGAGTGCATCTGAGTAGGTTTCTTGAAGAAGCGCTATATAAATATTCGGAATCAATCAATCAATCAATCAAACGTAGAAGACAATCAACTTGTAATTATTATCAAGTGTATAAAAATATCTTGAGACTGATTGGTGTCGACTTCTCTGAGCAATATGACTTCTTTGTGCTGCCATGACTATTGACATCAACTCAACCTTGCCTCACAGTGCAATTAAAGAACACATTCATATAATTAACGAACAAATTTTATTCAGTTATGTTGGTTAATTTCATGTGGAATCTGTTACCCTATGCAGTGGATTTCATGAGGGTGCTTAGATTGCTGGACCACAGGGTCATAATGATGCCTGTTTATCCTTGGATATCACTAATATTATTAGAAATGGGATTGGCAAACGACAATGGAGATCATTTATTCCTATGCATCCCTACTAACTGGCTAGCCTCAGAAACATGATGATGATGATGATGATGATGATGATGATGATGATGATGATGATGATGATGATGATGATGATGATGATGATGATGGTGATGATGATGATGATGATGATGATGATGATGATGATGATGATGATGATGATGATGATGATGATGATGATGATGATGATGATGATGATCGTGGTGGTGATCGTGGTGGTGATCGTGGTGGTGGTGATCGTGGTGGTGGTGATCGTGGTGGTGGTGATCGTGGTGGTGGTGATCGTGGTGGTGGTGATCGTGGTGGTGGTGATCGTGGTGGTGGTGATCGTGGTGGTGGTGATCGTGGTGGTGGTGATCGTGGTGGTGGTGATCGTGATGATGATGATATGGGTATGCATCCTGATATAATATTTACGTAGTGCCAGTTAAGACCATGTAGACAGATCCAGCAGACACAATGGATCATGGCCATCTAATAATAGGCATGATGAGTTTCAACCTAAGCTAGGCTGAGACTGATTCTTGAGTTGTCTTTGGTGATAAAGTTTGTATTTTCGGTGGAATATTTCTTTATAAGGGATATTAGAATGTGGGCACGTGTAGTCAAATCCTGAATATATTGCTCCTGATCTTTTGATCTCATCATCTTCAACTGATCAACTCGTACAAATATCTATTTGCGGTAACGGGTACAAGTAAGCTAAAGAGTAAACAACAGCAAGCAGCCTTGAACTGCTCATCATAATAGCTAAACCAGGCCATTCTACATACCATGTTCCTCTTATTCTTTCTCTCAGGTTAATGCTAACTGGTTTTTAACAAGTATCTGCCTTCGCAATGCAACAAGCTAGAAAAAAAACTGCTCGGCAAGCCACAACAGTCAGCCTTCATTGTTGACTGTAAATCATTTTGCTGCCTGGTCGCTTGGAGCAGTAGTATGTCATTCACTCCTCTGTGCTACCAGATGTTAGTTTTTTCAAGATCATCCTGCAATCGACTTATAAGTGGTCTGCGTTTGAATTGACTTGTTTGAAATTTGGTTGTAATAGCATATCACACATAATTCTGCTATGCAATGGATTGTATATTGCTTTTTTTCTCTTCTTTCTGTACCATTTCTCTGTCTAATGCAGCTCCAAAGATGTCTGTTATGTTTTGTAATTGCATATTATGTTTATTTTTGTTGATTGTACATGTTTTCATTCGCAGTGCATTTGCAGGCGGTTCAATTAAGTAAATTAGGTACATGCTTACTTACCGTATGTACTTAAATAATTTATTATTATTGGACTGTTTAGTAATTAGTCTGCTGTCAAAGTAGTCAAACACTTGTACAATCGTAGAAAAGGTGTGGATGTATCATGTTCAATTGCTGAGGTTCTCCAGTTAAAAAGCCTTATGAATTCTTTTACATTCTCATCACTACCCACAAACTTCTATATCAGTTTGTCATGGATTTAGTAAAGGACGGCAATGATGGTGGTGGTGGTGGTGGTGGTGGTGGTGGTGGTGGTGGTGGTGGTGGTGGTGGTGATGGTGGTGGTGGTGATGGTGGTGATGGTGATGGTGATGGTGATGATGGTGATGATGGTGATGATGGTGATGATGGTGATGATTGAGATGATTAAGATGATTATGATAGACCACTAGTCATGGATTTGGTAAAGGTAGCATCTGTGATATTGATTATGATGCCGTTTATGGTGATGTTTGAGATGGTGATGATGACGCCAATGATTATGATTCTAATCATCTATTCCAATGTGAATATTCGTAAAGCGCTTCTCACAGCAGAGCTATTCAGAAGCGCTCTCAGCGTGACAGGCCCGTGAAAAAATAATGGTCTTCAAGTAGCGAAGAGATGCAGGTGAATTCCCCAACTGGAATTCTTCTACGAATTCCAGAGGGAAGGTCATTCCACATTTAGGGAAAAACCCGATGACGCTGGATTAATGAGGTTCGTGACCTGCTGTTGATGTTTTTAGGATCAAAATGGAAAGCAATGTCAAATGCTGAGAAGCAACCATACTATGAGGAACAGTCACGCTTGAGTAAGCTGCACATGGAAAGACATCCAGACTACAGATACAGGTATCACAAAAAAGAAACCATCTCCTCTTTGATAAGTCCCCGTCCGACCACTCATTCTTTAGATTTATTATGAAAGTGAGGCAATCAGTCATTTTTACAGGTAAGGTCATTTTTACCTGTAGGCAAGGTCATTTTTTTACAGGCAAGGTCGTTTCTTACAGGCAAGGTCATTTTTTACTGGCAAGGTCATTTCTTACAGGTGAGGTCAATTTTTACAGGTGAGGTCATTTTTGTTTTTACTTATAAGTAGGGCTGTTGATTAATCGCGATTAACGCGTGCCATTAACGTGTTAAAAAATTTACGATGAAAAATTGTAGCGCATTAATCGTACGCGTTAATTATATCTTATTAAAATGGAATCAAAGGCAGAAAAATCATTTTAAACGGAAAACTCATGCTTAAAACTAGTTATATAATTATTCTTTGCAAATAGGCCCTGTTCCCAAAAAGAATCGTGCGATTAATTTTGATATAAATTTTTTAATCGGACAACAGCCCTACTTATAAGGTGTATGGTCAGTAATTACAGGTTGAGTAGTTAGTAATGGTTTTATATGTTAGGTGATTGCTGGCTTCTACAGGTAAAATTGGGGTTTTATTAGATAAGTGGTTGTTTGCTAGAGGTAAGATAATTCCTTGTGACATCAAATAGGTTAAGATACATTGAAATGTGAAGCTTTTGTTCTGTTTAATCATAGAACATTGCTTTACACTACATTAAATTACATGGCGATAATTTACATAGAAATATGGGGTGCTTGATGGTGTAGTGGTTAGAAGTCAAGAAGTTGGGGTTCAAATCTCACAAGGGCAGAAATTTAGTTTAGCATTTCGACTACTCCACGTGCGTCTCATCTAAGGCAAGGCAGCTATAGTATGAGTACACTGACTGTACCAATCAATCAATCAATCACAAATTTATATAGCACCCTTCAATATCCCTACTCAGAGGTGCTCCCAAGCCCAAGTTAAGTCTTCCCTGGTCGAACAGAAAAGTCTTGAGAAGACGATAGAAAGAACCAGCAGAGTGTCAGTGGGAAGATGAGATGGCGAGGAGGAGGACTGTCCACCACCGGCCGTCATATGCTAAGGCCGAGAAAACGAAGTCTTCAACACTCCATACTCATGGTGGGCTCGTGCCTGACTAAACTGACTATTCTTCTTCCATGTTACATTTATAAACAAAACTTGTTGGTTGCCTTTACATTTATAAATAAAACTTGTTGGTTGCCTTTATATTTATAAATAAAACTTGTTGGTTGCCTTTATATTTATAAATAAAACTTGTTGGTTGCCTTTATATTTATAAATAAAACTTGTTGGTTGCCTTTATATTTATAAATAAAACTTGTTGGTTGCCTTTATATTTATAAATAAAACTTGTTGGTTGCCTTTATATTTATAAATAAAACTTGTTGGTTGCCTTTATATTTATAAATAAAGCTTGTTGGTTGCCTTTATATTTATAAATAAAACTTGTTGGTTGCCTTTCAGACCGCGACCGAAACGGACGTGCATCATCGACGGGAAGAAGCTGCGAGTGTCCGAGTACAAGCAGCTGATGAAGTCCCGCAGGCAGGACGTGCGCCATGTTTGGTACGGAGAGGCCGGCGGCTCCTCATACCAGGAGAACGGCGGCGGCGGACTGATCGACGAAAGCCACTTTCCGTCGTCAGGTACGGTACCTTCTGTCTTTGAGCCACAGCATCGGCATTTCTACATCTGTTTCTGTTCTCTTGTTCTGTGTGAGCACGCAGCAGCAGTAGCAGCGGAGGCTGGATATGGATTCTCGTTCATTTTCGCATCTGCTTTTTTAACCTTGACTGTAATTAACGGATGACCGATTGCGGACAACTCGGAGTGTAAAACATTTATTATTGGGATGGTTTATATGCCTGGCTTTGAATGTGCACCAAAATGTGGTTGGCAGCTGGTTTTAGATGATAACTTGCGTTGTTTCTGTTATGGTACCTAAGGTTTGAGAAATTCAAAAGGTTTTATAATGCCATTGTGTCACGAGACTTTCGCTTTGTATTCTTTGTTGGGTTGCACAGTTTTCACTTTGTTTATGCTGTTGTCTTCGGTGATTCTGGAGTTGGAATTTTCATTTGTTTAAATCACCTGCAATTCAGGAATATCAGGAATTTTAATTTGATTAACACTTAACAATAAGCATGATTGTGCACACTTAAGTAATTGGGAACCAATGCGGCTCTTTGTCAAAGCATTTAATTCTCTTGTGGTTTGCAGTTGAAATTACTTGTTGTATTTTTTCTCTCATTTCAAGCTCACCTCATCTTATCTTATCTACTTCTGCTGTGGCACTGCTATCAAAAATAGCACAAGGCGTAGATTTGATCACGAATTGCATTTCTAAAATTATAATCTGCTATCGGGAAGCGAAACTATGTCATACAAAGACGGATGAGTAGTAATAATTGCAGTTTAACGTCACTATGTGGTAACAAAGACCATTAGCGACGCCCTCCTCTTTTATCCAGGCTTGGGACTGGCACTGGCAGATTGAAACCAGTGGCAGAGTTGAGACATGAATGCTAGCCTTAAAGCCTTCACAGAACCATCTGAAAGAAGCATTTAGTGAAATCCAAATTTTAATCTGATCTAATAAATCTGTAAAGTGCTTCTTACAGCAGAGCTGTACAGAAGTACTCTCAATGTGACATGCCCATGAAAATAGAAAGGTCTTCAAGCAGCGAAAAAAGAATCCTTAGTTACCACTGAAAAACTGCTTGGTGCCCAATTCTTTTTTAATCTTAGTTTTTGAAATTTTATTTTGATACATAGATGTAAAGAACGTTGAAAATAAAATTTAAAAAACTGTGGAAAACGTTGTTTTTTTACGAAAAAACGGAAACGGAAAATAATTTGCCTTTGTTACATCTGAAATTTCATTTTAAGCTTAAAAACCTTGCTTATATGCAATTTTATCTTAATCTGCAAATAGCACAACTTTGTTATTAAGCCAAAATTAATTGGTATAAGTAACATTAATCTACCACAGTTATTTTTTCTTATAACTTTGGTCTAATAAGAAATTCAGAAAAATTAAAGGTATTGAAATCTTTTCAAATTGAAATTGTAAACATAAGTCCACTGAAGTTCATGCTGATCGACATAACGCAATTAAAATTTAATCAGAAGCAAAGACCATAGATGTGTACTAAATTATATATTGCACATTTGTACTTAAAATTTTTACTGATAAATATTAATTATATGCCCAAGAATTTTATATCAAAATAGCTCTTACAAATTTCATTTCTTGTAGGGACCTAATACATGTATTTCTCAAAAAATTAATGATGACTTGAACACTTACATAATGACACTCTAGTTAGATGAATCCTTGAGAGTACGGTGAAAACGTATGGAATTTCAGATAAAAATTAAATTAAGGAAAATAATACTAGACAGTAAACAAATAAATAAAGTTACATAAAAAATAAAAAACGATATAAACCAATGCGAGAATAAACAAACCAAAAACACGACTTTTTTGGGAGAGAATAAAAAACGAAAAAAGTTTTTTACAACTGTTTTGATATATTGTTAATTATAGCAACCTAGAGTTCCAGAGGTTTAGTTTTATGCTATATGAACCAACTCAAATTCAACACTGGAATATAACTCTGCGATATCCGTCTTTTAGTCTGAATTTAGAATGAACCTATGTTCACAATTCTATGTTGTTCTTACGGTTAGAATGTTATCTTGTTTAACTTACTACTGTGTTACTTTGTTCTTAATTCTAATTTGTTTCTAGAATTGGAATCTTGTTCTATTTTTCTGATCTCTTCTGTGGTATTCTTGATTCATGCAAACTACAAGAGAGAGCGGCATAGGTAGCGTAAGATAAATGGCTGCATGGACGTCATCCAATCACCTGCTCACAGTGGGAGTCTAATGTTAAACTTCTTCTGTCCAGCCTATCGCAACAGTGATTATGATGAACTGGTTCTCTGGTTGGCTAGCAGCAGGGTTCCAGTATCCTAGTATCGGTGATATATGTATGTATATATATTAGTATATATGTATGTATGCATCTATGTGTGTATATACTATCTATATATTATATATGCTCTTTTCTACTTATCAATGTATAAAGTTACGGGATGCTCTTTGCAATGGTTGGTTTGCCGAGAGGAGTTCTGAATTGATGTCTGCCAACTTAATAATAATTCTGAAGCAGTGGGTTACTGATATTCATAGATGCACGTGGGAGGTGCAACCCTATAGGGTGAGGAAGCACCAGCCATATACCACATATCTGCATGCAAGTGGCAGCACGATAGACCTGTTATAGTACCGCAGGCACATATTCTCTGCAGAGTCGCATAACTGTTGCGATGTTCTAAGTTCTAAGTCGAGAGCAACGATTTACATTGTAGATTCGGTCTAGACTAGAACTTCTATGGTGACATGGTCACATTTATTATCATAATGGAAGCAGCTTCACTTGGTAGTTGTCTGTGAGGAAAACTGCTTTCTGCAGAGCATCAGTTCTTGGTCCAGTCATCATCCGTGAAGACCAAGCGACTAAATGACAAATCAGAGTTGCCCAGACATTGGGGAAATCATGGCAGAGTGCATACATGTGTAGTGTCACGATGGTTAGGGGTATGTTTGGTGCCTTTAAGCCAGAAGGTTGCGGGTTCGAATCCACCTCAAGCCGCCGCGTATAGGGACTCTGAGTTAGTCTTTCACTTGCAATTGCTCATGCGCTTCGACGTGAAACTCTGATTCAGTGTCCACGCTGTTGTCTGGAGCGCTTCTGAGTAGTAATCTTCAAGTGTTGCTATAAGTTACAAGTGCTCATACATACATATATACATACATACATACATACATACATACATACATACATACATACATACATACATACATACATACATTCATACATACATACATACATAGTACATACCACTACACCGTAAGGGCATGTGCTGTGTTATGGCCATGGGCGAATAACGAAATTTTCGAAGGGGGAGGGGCAAAAATTTTTGGTGATCTTTGCCAGAAAAAATCTGATAACCTTTTTTTTAGTCATCAGTCATCCTGGTCGAAGTAATCTCTGCATGCAATAATATACTATGGCCTCTGATATCCTACTTTTCTCTCCCGCTGCATTGATTTAATGGCTCACGTCCTATGCACTTTTTAAATGTGGGCCATGGCCGAATTGGCCCCCCTGAATCCGCCCCATAGAAATTGTCATCATTTTTTTTTGCCCGAGGTACATTATGATCTTTCAGGACTTACACATTAATTAACATTATTGTAATTATTATTATTATTACTAGGTCTCTAGTTTGCTGTGTTGCTCTAACTCAGTGGTTCCCAACCTTTTTTGACTTTGGGGCCACTTTTTCTTATTTGGAGGACACGAGGGCCACTTTTTCTTAGTTGAAGGACATTAGGGGGCCACAAGGCTAAAATTTAATTAACTAAAAGCATATAAAACTGTTATAATTGAATCAAAATAGAATATTTTATGTTATTTAAAGATGTCAAATTAAAATAAAATAGTAATATAAAATAACTTTGTGTTCTATCCTGTCCAAATTGTCAATTTTTTCACAATTTTTTTTAATTCTTTGAGAGACGAGGGCCATTTTTTAGGACTGGCGGGCCACTTTTGGCCCGCTGGCCACGGGTTGGGAACCACTGCTCTAACTCAAGGTTTTACTTTAAATCATATCTACGTACTTACCCTGCTTCTACCCACAATCCCACATACGTTACACTTTCTGCAAACCCTACGAATACATTGCATTGAGGACTGCAATAAATGGTTTAAAACATGAAGACATGGTGTGCTTTAATTAACCAGGCGTTTCCATTTCTTCTCTCCAGGTGGCCACAATTCTTCCTATCCGGACGCTGGTCGGATGTCCACGTCGCCTTCCCCTTCGAACGTCGCTTCCCACCTCTTCATGCAACCATCGTCCTCTCCCTTCCTTCCAAACATGGAAGCGATGGTCGCAATCGCTCGACTCCAGAGCCACCTCTCCGCCTCCAACTCCGGCTGCGCTCCAGGGACTGTCGTCGGAGCAAGTCGAGTCGGTGGATCGAGACTCCTCGGAAGTCCGCTGTCGTCCGCGGCCGCTGCAGTGATCTCGTCCTGTTCGGACTCCGAAGTAAGTCGCGACGACGACTTAGTCATGTCGTCGTGTCGAACGAGTCGTCGTGGCGACAGGAACAGTGCGGATGCCGAGGTCGTCGTTTCCTAGTTACAGGATGTTGCTATGGTTACAGGGGAGGTTGCTATGGTTGCGGGATGTTGCTATGGTTACAGGATGTTGCTATGGTTACAGGATGTTGCTATGGTTACAGGATGTTGCTATGGTTACAGGATGTTGCTATGGTTACAGGAGGTTGCTATGGTTACAGGAGGTTGCTATGGTAACGGCGTGAGATGTCAACAGATTGTTATGACTATAGGTTTGACCCTTGGGGCGCTTGTTCATGCTCTGTGGGGGGTTTTCTTGAAAGGCTCTCTGCGTAGCTACCGTATATATACCTTCCTGCAACATTCATGTGCGTACGTGAACACTTTCATTCATGTAAAATTTCATCCATGCATGCAGAGTTACATGCATGGTATGAAATTTATTCGTGAATTCATTCAAATATACGGTATATACATTCATGTCAACACATGATGTACATACATTTATGCATATACATACAGTATATGTACATGCATATACAATTCATGCACTTGTATGCACTAAATACATACAGATGTATTTATTCGATGAATATTATGTTATGTATATATAAGTGATTAATATAAATGTTAAGTGTGCTCATAAATACATATTACATGCATATACATAATTACATATATGTTATATGTATAGTTTGTATTTGTATATATTATTTCGTATATATGGGTATATGTTTCTACTCATACATGCTCCATGCATAAATACACTGAGCCTTCTAGTCTTGACTATGAATGGGAGATTCCCTTTTTATTCTAAGATCTCATACAGCATTTCTAGTGCTGCCTTAAGTCAGTAGTTATTTTGACAGCGATGTGGAGCGAGTGTGGCTAACTTTAATTTGTAGCGAACATGTGTATATAGAGATTGGTGTAGCCTCTGTAACGGTGCTGCTTCTAGTATTTATGAAGATGCAAACAGTTACAGTTAGCCATCCAGGAGTTCTTCGCTGGCTGATACCAGTTTAACAGTTAGCCATCCAGCAGTTCTTTGCTGGCTAATACCAGTTACAGTTAGCCATCCAGAAGTTCTCGCTGGCTAATACCAGTTACAGTTAGCCATCCAGGAGTTCTTCGCTGGCTGATGCCAGTTACCGTTAGCCATCCAGGAGTTCTTCGCTGGCTGATAATAGTTACAGTTAGCCATCCAGGAGTTCTTCGCTGGCTGATATCAGTTACAGTTAACCATCCAGGAGTTCTTCGCTGGCTGATACCATGTATTTAGGGACGGTATTTCGAAGTTCAAGACTGCACCACTATCTCCGCATACCCGAACCGATTGACCTACTCTCAAGTCCTGGATGCGCATTTTTGTGGCATCCGAACATTCTTCCATTGTGTATATTAGAAAGAGAATGGAATGCGCTTCCATTGTCTGGTTGATTTCATTGTCGTAGTGGGTGGAGTTAATACTCGTTTTGTTAAGCTGTTTCATGTTGGTTGTTTGGAAATTTCTGTTGGTTAAGAATTTGATCTGTTCTTCCAATTGTAAAAGCGTTTCTTTTCGTAGTGACGTTATTTTTGATGATGATGATGATGACATTTTGATATTTTGGTTGAGATTCTCAGAGTCGTTCTCGGATATTATATAAAAATCCAGATTCTTAGGCATTTAACTTGATATTTTTAAACTTGCAACACACCATGCTGGTCTCCCGATTCGACTAGCCAGTAGGGTCGGATAGTGTGATGCAGTGGTGGTGTAGGCTATAGCCGCCGTTTGCTCTATAGCTTTTGGTTCTCGAACCTATAGATACCGGAATTCGATCGAGCTTCAAGGGATTGAATTTTTTGATTAGCTTCATACAGTGTGTAGGGTCTAATCAGATTACTAAAGTAGGAGATTTTGGTGAGTCATATTCTGATTTGGTTAGATGTAAATAGGCCTACTGGCCCAGTTAGCTGCACTGGTTTAGAGGGTAGGTTGGGTCTCATACTCTTTGTCATAGAGCGTAGGTAGAACGTGAGGCTGGTTTATGTCAGAGATATAAACCTATGGCGTGGCCCCTGCACGGGGTCCGTAAAATGGTGTGGGCGTCCATTCTAATGGGTGGTAAAGGGCTTGGGCTGACTGGATCAATTCATTTAAAAATTAAACAGGGTCGAAGCTGTACGAGCATGTAGGAAAGACCTTATTTAGAAGCTCAAAGATATAGATTAGTTGTCTGTAGCATTTACATTTATGTACGACTGAGGTGTGGGAAAGAACTTAGTAAAAATCTTAAGGATACAGGTTGCCGTTAGTTGTCTGTAATATTTACATTTATGTACTGAACTGAGGTTTGGCAAGACCTTAGTAAGAAAATCTTTAATTAAGGATACATTTGAGTTGTGTCTGTCACACCTAGAGTTTGGTTAAAGCATGACAGGCTTTACTTGTGTTCATGGTATTAACGGGCGAATATCTAGTAATCAAAGGTTTCGCCAGTGTTCGTTATTTATTTTGATTTGTTATTCGCTAGAACGTTAGTTATAAGGAAATATGATTGGTTATTAACTCTGGTGAACGAATTTTGTTAAGGTTCAAGGCAGAGAATGTTGTCATTTAAACTAACACTCTGTAATAAAGTAGCAATACCAGCAATATTATAATCGTATTACTCTAAATTTCTACTGCTCTACTCTACAGCTAAACGGCGGGCATCAACTTAGGCCACCTACTCACGATAGAAGCATGCATGGGCGCCCATAGATGTATCCCTCTGGAAAATTGATGTTTTTTTTAAATTAACACTTTGACAAATTCCTTCTTGCTAAAGCATTTATTATACTAATGATGTTGTAAAGTGAAACTGTGAAATTTACATTTAGAAGCATTGCTGAAAAATATGCATGTTCTTAATTTCCTGCATTGCATTTCTATAGCTCATGCTAAACAATTGACTGTGACCATTTTGGCTTAACTCCCACCTCCACTACAAAAAATCTGCATGCGATCCTGGAAGCAGGGGGTGTTGATGCAACAGACCTATCGTGGACTTCATCACCACCTTGTCTCTGCCATTTAATTAACACTCCTTGCTCTTGATTTGATGTTAATGGCTGTTGCATTAGCCAGTTTTTTTACGATTTCAATACTCCATTGCAAACATTTTAACAGTTTCTATGTCGTTTTTATAAGTCGTTTTGTTAAGACTTTTGATTAGAGTTATAAGGTCCTCCTGATTTGCAATAAGTGTTCATGTTCTTATAGGAAGTTAAATTTTTTACTTTGAGGAGAAAATCGACTTTTCTCTGCATTGTATATAGATAGAATATACGTATACATTTTATGTTAGGTCGAAACTTATGAAAAATGAACCCTCACAGCGATCTGTTTTTCGTTTTTAGGAAAGACGATTTCCTCCCAAGTACTCTTGCTGTACTTAATGTAAGGTCTGCATACTTGTACTTGATGTTATATTTGTTGCTGAGTATTTGGTTTCGTCATTATTAATTAAACTACTCTGAAACGTTGTTGCCCTAGTTTAAAAGAAAATTGTGAAGAACGGTTGTGTAGCCAGCACTGCAGTGGCCTATATAGGCCTATACTGTTACTTGGCAGTGGTCAAATTATAATATTTTATTATCAGTCTTCCCCCCCCCCAGTGGTGGCGAATCGCCGAATTTTCCAAAAGTCAGAACCTGCGTATATACGTCTATAGCCTAACTATGGCCCAATCTATAATCAGAGAACACAAAATACTTGAATGCATGTCAGCGATTTTATTCAACCAAGGATATATTTATGTTGACACGGGTATACTCTTGGTGACAGGTTAAATTTTTTATTGTGCAGATAGGCCTAACGGATATCCTATAGCAGACGGGCGCCTGCGTGGTCTAAGTCTCTAAAAAATATCCCGCTGAATTGAACCACTGCTGACAGTTAGTTGGCAGACCCGACTTCATCTCGATTACGAAACCTTGTGACCTTAATATCGTAATCACTGGCTCCCTATTCGCCAGCGTATTGAGTTCAGGGTAGCTGCATTGGTATGGCGATGTTGTCAGGGCCTTGCCCCAACTTACCTCCGTGAGCTATGCAGCTTTACATTGAGTATCCAAGGACGTCGTCAGTTACGCTCTGCTGATAGGGGAGTCCCCTTAGTTCCTTTTGCTCGTACTACTACCATGAAGAATCGAGCCTTTTCTGTGGTTGGACCAGTGGTCTGGAATGACCTTCCTTTTGAGCTACGCCTACACCCTGGGGCTCTGCCAGGATCCTTCCTTACTAAACTTAAAACTGTTCTTTTTGTGCGCGCTGGAGCTGGGAGCGCCTCTGAGTAGTTTTTTCTTGAAGAAGCGCTATATAAATGTCCGAATGAATGAATGAATGAATCGTGACCTCCAAACTTCTAAAGCGTTACTCGAAAGCCAAGCGCTGCACACCAGCTTATTCACGAGCGCTGCGTTGAGTCAAAAGGGTTGTCCTACAGTTGCATGCCTTCATATAATATACTCACATACAATCACCATACAGATAATTCAGTCTGCTCAGCAGTATACTGTGGCCCTCAGATGCACGCAGATGCTATCTTCATATACAGAGCCACGCATATCTGCAGCTTTCATAATAATATATAAACCTTAAGTACGTATGGATCAACTCGCTTTGTAGCACGTTTTTGAGTACCTCATAAATGTTCTGCACTCGTGACAGATCGAAACAACTGTGTTGTAAAACGGAGTATGACTGTATAATTATATATTATACATGCATATATATGCAATATGGATAGATAGATAGATAGATAGATAGATAGATAGATAGATAGATAGATAGATAGATAGATAGATAGATAGATAGATAGATAGTAGATAGATAGATAGATAGATAGATAGATAGATAGATAGATAGATAGATGATAGATAGATAGATAGATAGATAGATAGATAGATAGATGATAGATAGATAGATAGATAGATAGATAGATAGATAGATAGATAGATAGATAGATAGATAGGTAGATAGATAGATAGATAGATAGATAGATAGATAGATAGATAGATAGATAGCATGTGCAATGGAAAGCTGTTCCAAATGGAAGGTTGAAGACAATGAGAAGGCACGATTGAACAAAACTGACGTAAGCGAGGCACCTGCGCATCTCCTCAAACAGTAAAGCGCAGTTATCATCGTCTCGGTATAAGCTTAGCCATTACAAACATTAGCCTTCATGCAGAAGTGTTACAGTAGCCTGCAGAGACGTTTCGGTAAAGGTACTCAATATATATATATATATATATATATATATATATATATATATATATATATATATAGCTCCGTAGTTTAACATTCAGAAACATGCTTAGAGTAGGCTAAGTAAGTATAAGTAAGTATGTAAGCACGATATTTAGATGATGCCGTAGCTTTGTGGTTGGCATGCTGCCGGATTAAAGCTGAAGCCGGGGTTCATCCACATCATGACAGAACATGTTTCAAACTTTCCGCTCTACTCGCACCTACTCGCATAGAGCGAGCGCGCCAACAAAACGAGCGCATTTACCGCACATCATGAAGTGAACGATCAAGTGACAAGTGAGGTTGGACAATAAGCCACCCCACCCATCTTCTTCTTTAGTTCTCTGCCGTCAGACAGGTTCGGCGCCGTAACAAAAGCGCGCAGACAAATGCGCGCAGACAAATGCGCGCAGACAATAGCGCGCAAAGCGCGCAACAGGAACTTTCCCCGACAACAGCGCGCAGACAAAATCGCGCAACAAAAGCGCGCAACCAAAGCGCGCAACTACCCGAACGAGTATTTAATGCTGACTAATAATGATTAAAAACGTACCGCCTACCGCCTCAGGTTAAATTATTGTGTATGCTAATATGTTATAGAACAGGAACATGTAATTTAAACACAAATATTGTCCAATTAACGCCTAATTACACATAATTATTCCGAACTCATTCGAAATGAATTCCAATCTTCGGTGAATTCTCGCCTTAGAATGTTAAATAAATGTTTCATACACTCTCTGTCCTGAGTCTATGACTTCGCATATTTTCGGCCCCACTTGTTTGATGTAGTCTGTTACAGTACTTGATATTATTTATTATCTCATAGTAGTTTTTCATGATTTTCGCCGGCAAGTCAAAGCGATCTACTTATAAGAACAATATTTGGTCCATTTGTTCTTCTTGCGCGCATTTGTCTGCGCGCATTTGTCGTGCGCGCTTTTGTCACTGCGCGCATTTGTCTGCGCGCATTTGTCTGCGCGCTTATGCCATGCGCGCTTTTGACGGGTCACCGACAGGTTCATATGTCCAATGACGTCACGCGTATCTGTTCTGTGCATCCTCGTTCAGCTCTCTGTACCCGTCCTTTGTCATCATCCAGTCCAGTAGCATTCTTCTTGGCCTTCCTCTTGTCTTTTTCCTTCTCTCAAAGGCCGATGTTATAAGAAAATGAGGCCGCTATAATACTTCGAAACAATTGTTGACTTGCCTCTATAGAAGTCTGGGTAGTCGGTAGACTCGGTACTATAAACTCAAATGAATGATTTTTTATCTTTTTTCTACACATATATACGTATACTCAACTATATAGCTTGATATAATACTGTCGAATTATATTGACGAATTGAACATTTCAATGTTAGCCCCAGAGACGAAGTTCACCAAAACTGAGACGAAGATAACAGTCAGAGTCGACGTCAGAATCAACCGACATAGTCCATCATCAGCCTGTAAGAAGTACACTGACAGCGAGTGAAACCCGCTGGAACCGTTCCGCATGAGGGACGTTGACTTGCGCGGCTTCGTTGCGGTCTGGACGTGGAACTGGATCCGTTCCAGTTGAGCGACTTTGAGAATCGAGAGTTCAGCGTCGCGAGTGAGAACTGGATCCGCGTCGTTGATCCTATGCATCAGGTTCTTCGCGGGAACCACGCAGCTCTGCAAGCGTATTTACAGCATGCAATAATTCTATTCACTATTGTTTGTATGTTTGTGCACTTGTTATAGCGCCCTTTCAAGCTCACTACTCAGAGGCGCTCTCGACTGCAGAGCGGACACTGCATCGGAGTTTCACGCCGAAGTGCTGAGCAATTGCGAGTGAAGGACTTTTCCAAGGTCCCTAGGCGTCGACTTGAGGTGGATTCTAACCTCGAATCTTCCGGTTTCAAGGCAACGACGCTGCCACTGCACCACCGCGCCCCACTGTTACGTCATTGTTGTCCACAGTACTTTTTAAGTGCCCCTGAAGCATAATCCCTCAGGGGCGTAAACATTAATTGACGACTCTGGCTGGTACAGACGAGGACACGCTTCGGGGAGCGCGCTTTTTCAACTGCTGGCGCCCGCTGCTGGAACAGTCTGCCTACCACAGTTCGTTCGGCCAACTCAGTTGAGGCTTTCAAATCTCGACTCAAGAAGACATATCCCTTTTCTAAGGCCTACCTCTGACTGATTGCGTTCTTGTTTGTAGAGGCGCCCTTGTAAGGGCATGTGCTGCGTTACGGTGCCATAGAGATTGTCGTCATTAGGCTATTATTATTATTAAGATCAGTAGAAAAACGTCTGCAACGGCACCTATTCGTCGTTATTATTATTTTTTGTTGCCCGAGGTAAGCAGGATCCGTCAGGGACTTACTAATGCCTGATGTAAAATCAAAAGTCTGGAAAGGCTCTAGTCTATAGGGCTTATACTCATCTTCTGTTTCCTGGTCGGCGAAAGTGCCCTTAATTAAACTTAAGGGCCGCAGCAGGGTTGCATCTGTTATTCTTTTTCTTGTTTACGATTACGATTACGACGCTGGCCGGTAGGTAGGTAGGCCTATAAATGTCTAATTCATTGTTGTGAAAGCGGTCTGGCTTAAAAACAGTGTCTGCTGGGCATAAACATTTCTCTAGATGTAAAACATAAAGACCCGTTCATTCGCAGGAACAGGCGTGCTCAAGAGTATACATACGAGCAGCCAGAGAGAACCGGAAGACAGTGACAGAGAGAAAGACAGACAGACAGACAGCAGACAGGTAGACAGTCGAGTGTGTATGCATGCGTCACCCCACCCTCGCCCCACCTCACCCCACCCCACACCATCCCCACCCCACTCCACCCCATTCCCTCTTGCCTCTGAGACGGCAGCCAATGAACTGATGAGACTCGTCGATCGGATTTCGTAGACAACGTTTCCATCGTATACACCATACTGCGACAGACTACACAACTACAACAGACAACAGTACATGGTAACACTACAGTTCATGCATCAGGTCTACATTGCAATATACAAATTTACCCTCTCCATAGACTTCATTACCAAATGCTTTGCATTTCGTTACTCGTAGGCCTATAGCCTATTTATAATAGTCCCCGCACATTTTCCCGCACGCAATTTAATCATAATACCTTGCATTTTATAATTTATATACAAATCTTCACATTATAAAATATGCTATGCTATAGGCTTAGTAAGTTAGTATTAATACAAGCAAATAATGTTCTAAGTTCTTGTGACATAGGCTACTGTGTAGACCTACCCCGGAGCAAAAACTACAAAGAAACTATTCATGCAGCCATACACGTTGGACGAGTGGATTATTGTGTAGGTAGAATCTATAGGTCTAGACCCACACATGTGTTAGTCAGAAAGCGGGCTGTTTGGGCCTAAAATGGCTATTTATTATCATTATTATATTCGTTTAATGGCAACAAAAACTGATAGACACACCGCTATCAGGTACAAAAAGCAGTTGATCAAATACAATATATTACCTATAGAATGTCTTTAGCCTTGTCTATTTAGACAGATTGATTTACTAATTGAATATGTAACTAATTATAGCAAGGTAGTAAACAATAAATTTTAGGACTGTAGTCGATAAGCTACGTTTTTTGATTAAGCTTAACTTTGATTTAACTGCGTCCCAAAGCCTTAACGGAAAATCTTAAATGACCGATTTGGAAAAGATCAGTTTTGGCTATCGAACCTTTTCTGCTGGTTCCTGATTTAGTAAGTAAGACAGTTTTCTTGTCATCGTTACGGACTTGAATTTGATGTCGGAGTTGTCTTCAATGACAACACGCTCGGCAATACTATAGCCGACGTGTAGGAACAGACCTAGAAGAACAACACAATGTATCGTCAGGTTGTTGAAGGTTGGTGCAACAGGTTCTAGTGTACGGTGCAACGCAGTGCATGCAACAGGTTGTTGACGACTAGTGCAACAAAATGCAACAGATTTTTTACTATAGGATGAAACGATGCAAAAGGTTGTTTAAGACCACGACATATTATAGGTTGGCGACAAAAGCATTCGTTCATTGAAGAAAAAAGAAAAATTATTGCAACCTCTTGAGGTCGCCGTTTAGGAAACTACTCAGAGTTGGTCAAAGGGTGTTATCGGTGTCTGGTTCAGCGGCCCACACGGTCTTCCACCCCCCCCCCCCCCCCCCCCGCTTCTCCAGGGGACGAATTCTCACTTCAGACAGCTGCAGTTCCCCTCAACTCTCAAATTTTTGGGAAATTTTCGTTCCCAGGAACGAAAATTTTCCAAAAATTTGAGAGTTTCATTGATTAGATATATGTATCACGTACGTAACACTTCCCCTCACCAAAAATCATAGACGTAACATTTCCCAAAAATAATTACCGCTCACAGGGTGTTGTCGGTGTCTGGTTCAGCGGTTCAAAACGGCCGTCCACTAACCCCTCCAGGGATGGGGAACTAGATTAAACACTTACATTAGCTCACATCAATCGTATTAAATCAATATTGATTGTTACACTGAACCTTCTTTCTGTTCCATTCCAAACTGCGACTTTGCGCAGACGAATTCACCCTTTAGACAGCTGCAGTTGCCCCTCTCCGTCAACGAAAACAACGATCCGTCGGCTGGGAAAAAGAAATTTAAAAAAACAGATAAACAATCTTCATTATCTCACCTAGGAGGCTAGGAATAACAATTCTGCCCTCAACGCTAACGGAAGGTAATATTTTATATAGGCCTACTATACGGTTGAAAAAAGTATGGTTAGTAAGGTCAGGTAAGTAAATGAGGTTGGAAGCGCCTCTGAGTGGCTCCCTTGAAGAGGCGCTATATAAATGCTTCTAATGAATGAATGAATAAATTAAATGTAAGGTATACAAGCTATGATAGGGTTGGACAGATTAAGGTATGATTAAGCCGTTGGTAAGATATAATTATACGACGTCTTCTTCATCTTCTTCCTCTTCTTCTTCTCTTCTCTCTTCCGTCAAACGTGCGTTGACGATGAGGTCTTTACAAGACGTCTCCACGTTCCTCTGCCTCTTCTAGCCTAGAGTCCAAGGCATTTCTCATATCCATGTTCTTTTCTGTCAGGACTTCCATTAAGTCATCCATCCAAGGTCTTTTGCTATTTTCCTCTGCTTCTTATTCATTCCACATTCCACATTCCACATTCCTGATCTTGTCTATACTGCTGTTTCGTCAGCCCCTAGACCCCCCGTGTCTTCTCGTTACTGATCCGATCTCTCCTACTCCTGCCCAGTATTCTACGTAGCCAGCTCATACGACAACGTGAAGTAAATACGATTAGGATAGCCTACAATAATGTCGGATAGGGTAACAAGAAAACTCAGGCTAAGGTAAGCTAAGCATACGGTGAAGCAGGGCGATATATCGGGGCAATAGAAGAGATGGCAAGGCTGCAGTTATCCCAAGTACAAATTGGAAGTGGCAAAGTAAAGTATAGCTATGGAATGACGATGGATTGATGGATGGAATGAGCAAGCGAAGTAAGGGAGCAGTGATGGTTATATACCATAGACGGTTTCTCTTCCAGAGCACGGTTGACTGGGCGCACATGGTAGACTGACGCAGGTGGTAGAACCATCCGCCCGACAACGACATAAACTGGAGCAGTCCCTATCCGCGTTGTCGTAAATCTACACATATATCGTATTTATATTGAACACACCTGCAGTGCTAACGTTCCTTCCATTCATCCAACCATCAATCCATATACAAACAGACGCGCACACACCCACTCATACACACGCACACATACACATACATCCATCAACTAAACATGCATCCATCTACCTATCTTTCTACCTATTTTCATATATATATATATATATATATATATATATATATATATATATATATATATATATATATATATATATAATTGTATTCATCCGTTCATCCATCCATTCGTCCTTGAATCCACCCATTCAATCAAACATTCAATCAAACATTCAATCAAACATTCAATCAAACATTCAATCAAACATTCAATCAAACATTCAATCAAACTTTCAATCAAACATTCAATCAAACATTCAATCAAACATTCAATCAAACATTCAATCAAACATTCAATCAAACATTCGATCAAACATTCGATCAAACATTCGATCAAACATTCGATCAAACATTCGATCAAAATTCGATCAAAATTCGATCAAAATTCGATCAAAATTCGATCAAACATTCGATCAAACATTCGATCAAACATTCGATCAAACATTCGATCAAACATTCGATCAAACATTCGATCAAACATTCGATCAAACATTCGATCAAACATTCGATCAAACATTCGATCAAACATTCGATCAAACATTCGATCAAACATTCGATCAAACATTCGATCAAACATTCGATCAAACATTCGATCAAACATTCGATCAAACATTCGATCAAACATTCGATCAAACATTCGATCAGACATTCGATCAAACATTCAATCAAACATTCAATCAAACATTCAATCAGACATTCAATCAAACATTCAATCAAACATTCAATCAAACATTCAATCAAACATTCATCAGTCCGTCCACCAATCACAGACGTATTTCACATAGAATTATTTAATATGATGTTTCCAAGAGTCTCTATAATAACGTGCTTTTCATCCCTAAAAGTTCTGTATCTTCTTCAGTGGCGTAGACAAGAGGGGGTATCGGGGGTTAAACCTCCCCATTGGCTTAGGAAAAAATTTAAAAGGCCATTTATTGACTTAAATGAGAAAAACAAAGCAATTGCTTGTAGTAACAATTGTTTTTCTTTCTTTATTCCCTCTGTTACTTTATTCCCTTTTTATTTACTTTGCCTACTGTTGGGTTGGTGTCATGAAGGGCATCCAGCCAGACAAAAAACAGCCCCCCCTAATAAATTCCTGGCTACGCCACTGGCTTCTTACTCGATATAGATCAGATGACGGAATTTCCGAGGCAAGGCGATTCTCCTGAAGTCTCTTGCAATCTGAAAATCGAATTGTAAATCCTATTCAGTGAAAACAAAACACGTTGATATAGGGGCTTATAAGACTGGCGCCACTTTCCACTTTACTTAAATCTAGAAAACATCATGGGTGTCCGCGCGAGTGTAGGACATTTCCCCCCTGGACAAAACCCCCCCGGACAAAACCCCCCGGACAATTCCCCCCAGGGTAGGACAATTCCCCCTGTCGAACATATTGCGTGGAAGTGGTATTACTATAAAATTGCGGTCCTAAGTGTCCTAAGTTGGATTGATGAAAAGATATCTTGCTAAATAGAAGCCGGATTGATACAAAATAATTCTTACTTAAATAGAAGCTGGATTGATGAAAATATTCTTGCCTAAATTGGAGCTGGATTGATGAAAATATTCTTGCTTAAATGGAAGCTGGATTGATGAAAATATTCTTGCCTAAATTGGAGCTGGATTGATGAAAATATTCTTGCCTAAATTGGAGCTGGATTCATGAAAATATTCTTGCTTAAATTGGAGCTGGATTGATGAAAATATTCTTGCCTAAATTGGAGCTGGATTGATGAAAATATTCTTGCTTAAATGGAAGCGGGATTGATGAAAATATTCTTGCTTAAATTGGAGCTGGATGGATCAAAATAATTGTTATTTAAATAGAGGTTAGATTAAACGCATTTTTGCCTAAATGGAAGCAAATGGGGGGAATTGTCCGGGGGGTTAATGTCCTAGGCTAAATAAGGGGGAATTGTCCGGGGGGTTATTGTCCGGGGGGTTTTGTCCGGAGGGGGTTTGTCCAGGGGGGAAATGTCCGCGCCCCGCCCGCGCATAGGGCAAGAGGTGAAAATTTGTTCCTCTGGAAAACTGACACGTATAGCCTATGCCACCTATCTTTAGCTACTACCTTTTTGTTCTTAGCCTATTGCTTGGCGCAAAAACTCTAACGATACTAAAGTTGCACAAATTTAAAGTGATAATTGAGAATTCTGCAATTACTATACTAAGGTAGGTATTGGCAGTTTAACGTCACTGTGTGGTATCAAAGACCATTAGCGACGCCGTCCTCCTTTATCCAGGCTTGGGACTGGCACTGGCAGAGTGCAGCCAGTGGCGGAGTTAAACTACTATAGAAACCTCTGTGACAATTACCCATGCTCTCAATTTCCTGCGTTGCATTCTTCAAGCTCTTGCCGAAATTAATTGTGACCATCGTGTTTTGCCCTCCTGCAGAAATATCTAGGGGCGCCGATGAAGCCATTAGGTCAGCTCAGATATAGATTGCATTTAAATCAGATCAGATTACATTCGATTAGACCAGACGGGCCGCCGAGACAGACATGGGGGCAAATCCCCAGGACGCCGTCCCCATGGACGGCGTCCAGGCATTTATTTTAGAATCTGCACGCCGTCCTGCCACTTATAATTTGGCTCTCACAGCAGGGAAAGGTAAGAAGCGTCCAGGCACTTCTTTTTCTGCACTTTAGGCACTGTAATATTAAGCCTTAATTAAGATTGTTTAGCGGGGGGGGGGGGCGTGACAGCTCTGCCTAGGGGCCCAGAATTTCTCTCCCCAACCCAGAGATGAGACAAGAGACAGACCGAAGTGGACGATTGAGTGAACGGTCGGTGCTGTATCGGTTGCTATGACAACTGGTCTCGTGGGTATCTGCTGCGTCATCACGGCTGAGACTCGAAGCAGAGACATCGTAGCAAGATGGCCGCTGTGGAAGTCGTGCACCGACATATCTCAACAAACCAGACAATGCCGTTCAAAGCCAGGGAATACAGAGTGATTAGATGTGTAAAGCAATACAATGTAATGCAATTCGATGCAATGTGATGTAATGCAATTTAATGCTATATAATGTAATGTGATATCATGTAATGCGCAGCGTAAACTGATAGATTTCTTAGCACTGCGCAGAGCTGCCCAAGAAAGAACCGAATGAGAACGATGGTAGGCTATACCATTGTGCTCTTTTGGTTTAGCAGTGCACAAGGGAAGCTTGCAGCTTTAGAAGTCAGAGAACGCGAGCAATGACCCTGAGCTGTCGCAGTTGGTAGCAGCAGCTGCGGCACACCTGATCTATATGAGTTGCAAGGGTGAGTTCAGAGTTCAGGGGCACCCCGGGGTCACGCACCACGAAGAAAAAGTCATAGATGGGAATTGAGTAGAGGTCGAGCTTAGCCAGCTGTTGCCTAGTGCCCAAATAAATGAATTGGTTTTTTGGGCGTTGAGGTGGAGTCGGTTTGAGGACATCCAATCTGTGAGGGCCCCCATCGCTCGTGCATGGTGCTGGCGACCTCAATGGCTGCGAGTGGAGGGCAGTGCAGATATGCCTGAGTGTCATCTGCGTACAGCTATTGTAGCACGCCGTAAGATGCTAAAAGTGTGCCAATGTCAGAAGTGTAGAGCAAGTAAAGTAAGGGAACCAGGACAGATTTAGGTCTTTGTTCACGCAATATAAAAGTCGCATCGTAGACCTTAGTCGGCAACTATATAATCATGTTATGAAGTGCTCGTGCATGCGGCCCCAGGCAGAAGGATCTTGGCTTAGTTCGTCGCTATAGATCAAAAGACCAAGAATTGGACCCATTCCAATGAAATTATATGAATGATGCAAATCTAACCTTTAAACTCTTGGTCATTACGCTGCCTTAACTTTAATATATAGTTCCAGCTACTGATAGAGCATCGAAACGGTTAAAATATATTCTTCCAAATTGCAATTATTATTATTAGAAATTTAATTTATGCAGCGCCACAATACATTGTTCCGACATTGCATTATACCTTTGCAGATGTTGTGTTGCTGAAGGCGTTGTCTGGCGTCGTTGCAACGCACCTGTTGTTCGTTGCTTGTTGCACATGTGCAGTTGGTCATCAGCAGTGACCCCATGATGTTCAGCTGAGCCGTTCGACAGAGAGAGTTCGAAGGACAACCACCGACGTTCTTATCGTAACCACAGTACCTCTCGAAATCCAACCACCTCAACCTACAGGGCAACACATTCAATACATACTCACATACATGCACACATACATACAATTATACATATATACATACATAATACATACAAACACATACATACGTACATACATGTATACATAACATACATACATATTACATACATGCATACATACATACATACATACGTACGTACATACGTACATACGTACATACGTACATACATACATACATACATACATACATACATACATACATGCATACATACATACATACATACACACATACATACATACATACATACATACACACATACACACAGATACACACACATGCACGCACACATACATACATACATACATATATACATACATACAAACAGTATGATACACACATATACCTACAAACTTTAATAAGTGCAGAACACTTTCTAACAAAGACTATCGATGCGAATAATCATAACTCTTAAAGCTTAAGCCAACCGTACATGTAACCATTCGCAATTATTCCAACTGCTGCTCTAACAATTCAATCAGGCTCTAATTAAAACCTTCCGCCGATGTCACCAACATCCTGCACGCAGGTGCAAACGCCCGGCGGCTGTGTATAATACACCTATCGCCCACCTGCAATCTTCTTCTTGTACGCATCTTTGCAGCAGATCGGAACAGGACGGAGGAGGGAGCTCGACGACCGCACATGTCGGAATGAGGCTGGCCCTGAAGGTCATGCAGAGGTCGTCGTCGTGACGACACCGACAGAGGACGAGCGACAGTCCAAGGTCAGGACGAATGGATTCGTAGAACTGTCGCATCTCCGATAGACACATGTCTCGAGACAATGAACAGGCACCTGCAGTCTGGTTCCACGCGCACCTGCGCAGGAAGCTCTCCATTCCGGTTTGACAACCGACGTCGGTGAGACAACGTGCAAACGCACCTGGACAGGTACTATCTGGTGAACAGATGAGAGAAACATCAGCTGACATAGCATGACATAACAATATACTACGCGTTGTAATAGGTGCAGAAGACCTACAACATAATCTGCGGTTATAGAACCGCTGCAAGTTCACGTGGAACGCTTAATAGCTCGTTAATATTTCTTTGGTTTCCTCTGAAAGGCCGCGACAGCGTCCATGCACTGAGACCTTAGAACTAAGTAGGACTACGTGTAAGCCATAGAGGAGTCTATAACTATTGCACTGAAGAATTCCTGAACTAATGCTACCAATGATTTTTTAAATAATATTTATACCTGTGTCCTAGAGTTGCCTTGTTCGGTGCAAACTCAAAAAACTTCTCAAACATACATAATACATATACGGGCCAATTGTGATTTATCCACACAGACAAACATGCAGACATGCCAACATGCAAGCATACAAACATACATACATACATACATACATACATACATACATACATACATGCATGCATGCATGCATGCATGCATGCATGCATGCATCCATACATACATACATACATACATACATACATACATACATACATACATACATACATACATACATACATACATACATACATACATACATACATACATACATACATACATACATTCATTCATTCATTATTAGCATTTATATAGCGCCCCTTCAAGAAACTACTCAGAGGCGCTCCCAGCCCAGCCACGGCAAAAGAAAAAAGATTTAAGGGACTTAAGGAATAAGGATTGACTGGTCAGGTGGAGGAGATGGAGGTTAGGGGAGGTCATTCCAGATTGACGGCCCCACAACCGAGAAGGCTCGAC
>OX457042.1:26315399-26332899 GCA_949752735.1 Lumbricus terrestris
TGGCACAAGAGGGACAGAAGTAGATGGACAGACCAGTCAGTGGCACAAGAAGGACAAAGGTATAGAGAGGCAGACCAATCAGTGGCACAAGAGGGACAGAAGTAGAGGGACAGACCAGTCAGTGGCACAAGAAGGACAAAGGTATAGAGAGGCAGACCAATCAGTGGCACAAGAGGGACAGAAGTAGATGGACAGACCAGTCAGTGCCACAAGACTCAGAAGGACAGAAGTAGAGAGACAGACCAGTCAGTGGCACAAGAGGAACAAAAGTATAGAGGGACAGGCCAGTCTGTAGCACGAGAGAGACAAAATTATAGAGGGACAGACCAGTCAGTGGCACAAGAGGAACAAAAGTATAGAGGGACAGACCAGTCAGTGGCACGAGAGGGACAAAAGTTTATAGGGACAGACCAGTCAGTAGCACAAGAGGGACAGAAGTAGAGGGACAGACCAGCAGACCAGTCAGTGGCACGAGAGGGAGAGAAGAAGAGGAATAGACCAGTCAGTGGCACAAGAGGGACAGAAGTAGAGGGACAGACCAGCAGACCAGGCAGTGGCACGAGAGGGACAAAAGTATAGAGGGACAGACCAGTCAGTGGCACAAGAGGGACAGAACAAGAGGGACAGACCAGTCTGTAGCGATGCACTGGTCGAGCTTCTTGTTCTCTTTGCAGTAGTTGCGGAATTCCGTCAGCATTTGATTGCACCTCGTCTTTCTGAGGCAGGTCTTACGGACTCCGATGCAGGATACATCTCTCTCCTCTGGCTCCGTGTCTTCGTCATCGTCATCCTCATCAGTCGAATGATCCAAATCCAGAGATGGAATGATCCACGACACGTTCGGCGATGACCCTGCAGTGTCATCCAAAACCAAAGAATCCTATGGTAAATGAATAGGGTAACCCGGTAAGGTTAGTAACGTAGAGTAAGATGAGGCTAGGGTAAGCTTATATAAGGTCAGCTGGTAAGGTAGTGTGAATACAGTTAAGGAGAGAAAGGCATTTGAATTAGGTAAGTAAAAGCATAGGCATATAATAGTACATAAGTTAGGTAAATTAATTAATTATCTGGTGGAATGTTGAATGAAGTATCCTATAGTATACAACTGAATGAAAAAAAGGCAAAATAACATCAGTTGAGTTAAGGGTACGTGAGATAACGAGGTCGCATGCTAGCGTCACATGCTAACAAGGTAATAGGCATAGGCGGAGTTTACCAGGGGCTGGGGGGGGCTAGGCCCCTCCAAGAAGACCCAGATTCATTTTTTCACCGTGTAAATGGTATCTTTTCCCCGGCTTAGCGTCCCCAAGAAGGCTTTAGCCCCTCCAAGAACGGAAACCAAACTCCGCCCATGGTCATATACATGTATAGGTCAATGAGGTCATAGGTTAACGAGGTAATATTAGTTACAGAGGACATAGCTTATGTCTACATACAAGGGCGGATACAGGAATTTTCGAAGGGGGCCAAAATTTTTGGTCTTGTGAGACAGGAGAAACATTTTTTAGTCATCGACCAATTTTCCGGGAAAATATACCATTTCATCCGCCGAAAAAACTGATGACTTTTTTTTTTTTTTTTTTAGTCGTTGACCAATTTTTCGGGAAACATCCGCCGCTGAATCGACGGGAGGGGGCCAAGTCCCGTGTGATTTTGTAATGGGGGGCCTGATGTCCTGTTTTTCTCTCCTGCTACATTTATTTAATGGCTTGTTGAAACCAAATGGGGGCCCACGTCCCATGCAATTTTTAAATGGGGGCCATGGCCGGATTGGCCCCCCCTGGATCCGCCCCTGTCTACATATTATGCATGGTTGTATTTTTTTCTCGATCGCATCTCATTGAGTTACAGACCTTCGTGAGCGACGCAGGAATGGAGAAAGATCTTCTTCTGAACGCTGTCGCATTCCTTCGAATCGAGATCCGACGAATGACAAACGCAGTTCTCGAAGAATGCGTTCGTCTGGAGAGAGGAGAGAACGGAATGACAGTGCACTCGGTTCGACGTCTGACACGTGTAAACTGCACAAACAGATGAGAGCGGAGCACATCAAATAATATAATAGTCACAATTAGTAGGGTTATTGTAATCGTTTAATTGTAATGGTCATCGTAATCGTGATCGTAATTGTTATCTTCAAACTTCCAAAGCGCCACCCGAAAGCCAAACGCAGGGCGCATGCCTATTCACTAGCACTGCATCGAGTCAAAGTGCTTTGTCCAAAAGGGCTTATAGCCTATATGCATGCACTGTGGTCCGAAGACTAGATTAAAAGAGCAAAAAGAGATGAGTTGGCAATGGTCGGGAAATTTAGACGGGTGGAAGGACTGGCATGAAGAAAGACATAGGCCTACAGACAAACGTATTCAGTCAGAACAAGACGGATGCAGACATATATACATACGGCAAAGTCAAGTAACAGAGAGAAAAACAGAGACAGACAAAAAAATTGTTCTGATATTTGTGTTAACTAACTCATCGCATCTCCGCTACATTATCTATGTCATCCCATTTTATATCTAAACACTATGACCGTATCTCTTTTTAAATGAACCTATAATAATATTATTATTATTATTGTCATTGTTAGTGTTAATAATAATATTAATAATAATAATAATAATAATAATAATAATAATAATAATAATAATAATAATAATAATAATAATAATAATAATAATAATAATAATAAACACTAACGTAATAGAATAGATTCATAAATCCCGAGGGATCATAAGCACCTCGGGTAAAAAAAAAAATAATAATAATTAAAAAAATTGGCCATTCCGGACTGGTTTCATAGCAGTAGTTAGGAGATAAGTCCCCGAGGGATCCTAAATACCTTGGGGCAAAAAAATAATAATAATAACGAGAATTTATATGGCGCCACAACACATCCATGACGTTACAAGGGCGCATTACAAAATCGCTAATAGGATGGATGAGCCATGGAGAGCAAGAGCATGCTTCTAGCAGGGGTTTAAAAGAGTTCAATGTGCCGATGTCACGTGATATTCTATCCCCTCTTAAAGCTATCCGGGGATGAATTAATACACACACACACACACACACACACACACACACACACACACACCATGTATCTAACCGGTCTAGACTATCCGGGGGGGGCAAACCATTCTAATCCCTTTATTGAAAAATGCGTATAATTGAAAACTTCATGCTGTAATCAAAACTTAAAGGGACTCTAATTGTCTTAAGTGTCCTAAGCAATGTTCAGAGAAAGGCAACTCGAATTTATTTAGTGACTCTGAGTGTTCATAAGTGTTTTAAAAGTTCTAAGTGCTCTAAAACCAAAACAAAAAATTTATCTAGTAGGACCAAACATACCTGTTAGAGTCATTGTTCTAAACAACGCAGACGAAAATTAATTTGCAAAAATAAATACACGCGGAAGTGTCTTTTTCGACTTCTCTTCATTTGGGGGATACGATTAATACGGAGGATACTCTATTTCGTGACACCGGCCGACTGAAAAGCGGGAACCTGGAGGAAGTTAATTTTATCCTATTTCATCCTGTAATCCTATTGCTTCTAACAATCTCTGTAATAGCTAACAGACAGACATAGGCAAACAGGCAAACAGACAGACGCACAGGGGAATCCATATAGTGAATGCAAACAGACATTTAAGATGAAACAACGACATCGGGTTAATTAGCGAACACCTTTCGTGTTGTGTAGATCAGTCGACAGGAGGCGACAGACGACGAAACATATATATATACCTTGATGCCACAGTCGTCGTCTGACGTCTGTTCCTCTGACAAGACACGCGTGACGTCGTGACGTTGGAGGGATGACGACGACGACGACGCCATTGACGTCTTATTGGTGACCGTCGGTGACGGTAATTGTCGGATTTTTTCGACGAAGACAAATAAACCGGCACGAAACAAGCGGAGGAAGATCAGAGGAGCCGAGGAAACAATGGGATTTATTTTTGTGTGGAGAGTGACAGCGTTATACGGATTGTGACAATAATATATTATGATCTAATGTCTCATCTCTTGTCTGATCAATTCGATTCAAATCTATCCAATGCGATAGCTTACATTCCGATTTATAATAATTATACTTATAAAAAATGCAGAGGCCCTATACGATAATTCAAGTGGTCTGCAGGCTCCCCTGAGTCAAATTTAAGTTTACATGTATAGGGTCTACAACTCTACATGTATAAATGCTGCCTGCCTGCCTGCCTGCCTGCCTGCCTGTCTGCCTGCCTGCCTGCCTGCCTGCCTGCCTGCCTGCCTGCCTGCCTGCCTGTCTGTCTTTCAGTTTGACTATTCCTCGGTCTGACTGTCTGTCTAACTGACTCGGTTAAGAAAAGACTAGGTAAAACAGTAAGAAAGACAAACAGTCGAACAAACAGCAAGAGAGACAGACATGTATATGTATACACAGGGCCTAGGACAGGATTTGGAGGCCTAGGGCCACAACTAATTTTCAAGGCCTTCTCACTCAAGAATCTACGTCGAAATTCTGGATTGCTATGAGATCCTGCTCCAATGTCAACATGTCATAATATTTGAAGGATTTAAAAAGAAAATTATTTGAATATCTGATTCATTGACAATTATTGTTAAATGCTGTCCAATAATTTCACATTTTCTTGGTTCAAAACTCCATTATCTGTCAGTCATAGTTGTTACAGTTGTCGAAGTCTCTTGGATGGTACTTTCTATTTGGGATTAATTTATTTCTCGAAAATCTTCAGTCTGGCTGAGCCTATTGTTATTATCAGGATGTGTAACGAAATTTTTAATTTTTTGCTTGCTGAAGCAGCTTCCTTTTGTCAAGCCAATTTCTTTCGTTTCTCATGTCCACTTTCGAATGATCTTCATCTTTATGTAAGAGATTAGATTACAATAATATTTTTCTATTATAATAGACTAGAATAGTTAGGACCCGAGAGGAATATTTGCCATTTTTTCAATAAAATTGACAATGTGGTCAATTTTGTCAAATTGACTGATATTGTTAATGAATTAATGTAAATGAAATATCAATTTCAAAAGCTAAAAACAAACCCCCTAATCGTGCACTCGTTCCGCTCGAATTCGTCCACCATCCCAGGGCCCATTCATTTTCTACACTACCCCAAGCTCCAAATCCTGGCTACACCACCGCTCTAAGTGACTAAGGAAGTAAGAATATATATATATATATATATATATATATATATATATATATATATATAGTGTACTGTTTCAGAAACACATCCGATGATAAGAATAATAATTATATTCATGAATATTAAAACATTTTTAGGTTTCAGTGTTTGACTTACGACTTATAGGGCCTACGAGTGACGAGTTACGATAGAGTTTATACTGTTGAGTGTTGACAACTTTTCAATTTTACAACTAATAAAAGATTTACGAAAAAAATTAGTTTGCAATTATTTAACGTCAACGATTTCGTCACGAAATAATTAGAATTTGTATAATGCTACATTTCAGTGAATAACTCGTTAATTCCGTAATTCCCCATTTCAATAAATTATTTATTGAAATGGGGAATTAAGGAGTCATTTATTATAAATAAGTTCGTAATTCCGAAATTCCGAGGCCCTTTGTCGAGTGAGGCCTGGGGCCAAATGGCCCCAGTGGCCCCCCCTGTCCCAGGCCCTGTGTATACAAATGTATACATGCAATCAAATCGCGTGGCAGATAGTCAGTATAAGATAGATGTATCTACAGACAGCAGAAGACAAAATCATACAGTCAAAACGCAAACAAAAACAGTCCGAGAGACAGACAGACTGAGACAGTCCGAGAGACAGACGTATAGGCTACTGTCAATTGACGTGCACGTTTAATTGGACATTTATATTGCGCTATTATATAGAAAGTCGTTCGAAGTCTCTTTCCAGCGTCGTTCCTTTCATATATGCCTTTGTTTTCTGACCGGTGACTAGAGGGCGCTTATTTCAATCAATTTTCCTTATCTATCCGACAATCTCTCGGACACAGATTGGCTCCAAACGACCCTAATCCGTTTTATCAGACGACCGATGATTACGTCATTTCCGTCGATGACGTCAACGCCGACCTAAGACGACAAATAATCGAAAGAAATCAGGGCTGGTGATTTGACGTGTACCCATCAGACACGAGACGAAGTTCAAATATACTGGATTCAGCAGAAGACACTGTATTATACAATTTACATAATGTGGTTGTGCACAACTACTAGAGAATACTGCTATACTACGACGGCAAATGCAACGAAACTAATATACTGCAACAACAGCAGGCTATTATACTACGAGACGATTACAAGTGCGTTAACCCTTTGCCACTCTGCTGGATTAGTGATACAGTTGAACTATAAGATTATCCTACACCCATATTCATATTATGGAAAGATTTCGATATAGTGCACCAATTAATTGCTTAACACATTGACCGCGGGACCATTTCTTTGCAGTACGCGGCGGCACCATAGAAAATTTGAACCCCGGCAGTCCGATCGTAAATTTGACACATGGCAGCTCGATCATAAAATTCGATCGCAGGGATCATTTGTTAGGGCCTTATAGTATCTGTCGCCCTACGCAGCAGCCCTGCCAAAATCATGCACAGAGCGGTCATTGTCAATTGTCATTGACTCTTGAAATGTAAAGCGGAAATAGAAAATGCAAAGAAACTGTCAAATTATTAGTCTAATATATTCTAGATCTACAGTAACCTGTCTAAGGATAGGCCTAGGCCTACTCTGAATTTCAGCCGCCCATGCCACAGCACTCATCAGTAGACCTATGAATGCCACTTTCTAGAGTAGGCTGTAGCCTACAGACGGCTTGAAATCGTGAACTTTGCATAGGACCTTGTCATTGCAAATGTCACGCAGCTTGAAAAGCCTGTCATTTTCAGACAAATCTTCGCATTGCATTTGTGCCAGAATTTCAGTAGGCCTATGAGTTCAAATCTGTCATGCGTCATGGTCTGATTGAAAAGGGGAGTGACAATAGTTGGATCCCCAGCAATCCATATTGTCGGCTTCTTTATCATCGGAAAGACAAGTCCAGGAATTTTCTCATCTCATGTACTGTTGTGGAGTGCTAATAATAATTAGTGAACCATAGTTTTTGGTCTGAATGTGGACTTTTGTAGAAATTGGTCCACGAATTTGTTGGACTCTTCTGTAATCAAGCTCATTATATCATTTGTCAAGAATAAATCGAAGAAATCTATTAGACGTAACTCGGCAGTTAGGTTGATAGAGCTGCTAAGTCCAGCCTTATAACCCTATTCAAATCAACCTTTGGTATGTAATTCATGTCAGCAGCTTCCCAAGCACGAGTTCTAAATACAAGTGTCATGCGATATCATCGCAGCACCAGCAAGGCTCGGCCTGGAATATGACTCGAAGCCAACATGCATATGCAATGGAGACCTTGTAGGCCTCAATTATCTCACTCTCGGCATAGCCTAACTGTTATAAGAGGTTCAATGTCATCGATAGTTGACTGTGTATCTTTCTCGCGACGCGATCAGGCCTGGCTACTAAAATGCTTAGTTCAGGAAAATTATGTAGGCCTACTGCATGAGTCGTATGGTCGCAGTTAGGACTGCAATAAAATTCCATCACTAATAAACTAATGACCGCACCTACAGCTACAACAGACGTCTCCGCCCGCCCGCCCGCTCGCCCGCCCGCGCCCGCCCGCCCTATAATAAAACTCGAGGTCTGAATGAGGTACCGTGCTCTCTTACACGTGGCAGCCCATCGTAAATTAGACCGGAGGAAACCCCTACGCTTTATGACACGCGTCAGCCCTGTTGAAAAGAATCGACAAGCCAGGCCAGGTTGAGAATCTGATCTCCCATTACCAGAGGTGCCATTGATTGCCAGCAGGACTCCTAAAGTCCCTGTATATCTGGAGTACGAGTTAACTCGTACCTCGCGTCCCAGACAACCAACTGGAGTACGAGTTAACTCGTACCTCGTGGTCAATGTGTTAACTCGGGAAAGGCTTTTAAGTTCTCAGTGTATACATACGTATCCATCCATCCATCCATCCATCCATCCATCCATCCATCCATCCATCCATCCATCCATCCATCCATCCATCCATCCATCCATCCATCCATCCATCCATCCATCCATCTATCCATCCATCCATCCATCCATCCACCCATCCATCCATTCATCCAACCGCACATCCACCCATCCATCCATGGATCCATCCGTATATCCATCCATCCATTCATCCATCCATCCATCCATCCATCCAACCGTCCATTCATCCAACCATGCATTCATCCATTCATTCATCCATTCATCCGCCCATACATTCAACCTATCTATTCATCCATCCATTGCTCCATCCATCCATTAATCCATGCGTGCGCACACTTATGTACGCAACACATGTACATACAATGTCATACATGCATGCATGCGTACTTACATACATGCATGAATGCATACTTACATACATGCATGCATGCATATTTACATATATACATGCATGCATTCGTTTGTACCTACATGTACATGATGACATACACTCCTTGGCCTACTAACGTGCTGATATATATATATATATATATATATATATATATACATACATACGCACATGATTATACATGCATATACAATTCACATACATAAACACTTATTCACACAATGTATATACTTGCATAGTCCACATTTGCAATCATTAATATAAGCATTCCAATGATTGTGCTCTAAAACGATCCTCAAACGAGGCGTCCACAACGGTGTCTGCTCCTACGAGACACGACTCTTAAATCTCTCGACGAAGATTTCATTTTAGATTCGTCACCGGAAGTCGTTCGTTCGTTGAGCGCCTCTTTCGCCAACATCAAGACGTCGTCCTACAGTTCCGCTGATAAGCATCTCAAGATCTCAGATGGGATGCTGACAGCATCGGCTGCGGCTGCTGCTGCTGATGCTGATGATGGTGATGCTGATGGTGATGCTGATGGTGATGGTGATGCTGGTGATGCGTTGATGTTCGGGTCAGCATCCATTATGACCAAAGTACGCGCCAATTACCGTGGACTGCTGGACTAGTGGCAATTGAACTGAACGAATTCTTTGCGTACGAAGTCTACGACTATATATATCTATATAAATAAAAATGTAAAATGTTTGGTCCTAATGGGTTATCTCGGAAACTTCATCACCGATTCTTTTGAAATTTTTCGAACACGATCGTGTTTGTAAAAGGATATCCTGGAAAGAAACAAATCTCTTAGACCAAAAAAACACAACTTTCTCCTCGAGTTGACACGTTTATACATTTTGACTCTCACGCAGACGTCCGCCATCTCGCGCATGCGCTGTCGATAGCGCTGTAGATATAATATGGATTCGACCCACTTTCATTTCAACCGTCCAAAGATTTTAACTGGGTCACCAATCACAAACCTGGGAAAGAGGTCGCAACATTCGCGCGCGCTGTCCAGAACATGTTTATTTTAACTGGGTCGCAGGTCGCAACATTCGCGCGCGCTGTCGACAGCATGTTTATATAGCGCATATATTTAACTGTCGATATATATTAACTGTCGATATATATGGATTCCGCCCATTTTAACTGGGTCACAAATGACAAACCTTTGAAAGATTGCTGAGGGGGAGGGGGAGGGAGGAGGGGTAGGGGAGGGGGAGGGAGGGGAAGGGGAGGGAGGGGAAGGAGGGAGGGGAGGGAGGGGAAGAAGGGAGGGTTAGGGGAAGGGAGGGACGGGAGGGGGAAGGAGGGGGAAGGAGAGAGTGGGAGGGAATGCCGGTAGGGAGGGACAGAGGGAGGGAGCGAGGCAGGGAAGGGAGGTATGGAGGGAGAGTTGCACGGTCTTTTCAGCCACAGCAACGCGTGGCCGGGTACAGCTAGTATATTATAAATATGCAACTAATCTGAATTATATATGTATTGCAAGTGTGTATATAATAAGTAAGTATGTCACTGTATGCGTGCATGTATGTATTCTATACACATCCATGTATGGCAGAAAGCATGCATGTGTATATGTATTTGTGAATGCATGAATGCATGTGTAATTGTGTATGCATTCTTTCTTTCTTCTTTCTTTCTTTCTCCTCCGACGATGAGGCTCTAACAAAACTTCTCAATTTCGGCCGGTCTCTTGCGAGTTCTATTGCCTTTCTTAACTCCATTCCTCTGTCTTCTATGCATACATGCATACAAACAAACATGCATGATATATGTGCATATATGCGGGAATGTATATATGCATGCATGTGGTTTAGTGGGTTTAGTGGTGGGTTCGTTGCCTTGCAGCCGGAGGGTTGCAGGCTCGAATCTACCTCAAGCCGTCGTGTAGGAACCTTGGGCAAGTCCTTCATTCGCAATTGCTCAGCGCTTCGGCGTGCAACTCCGATTCAGTGTCCGCGCTGTTGTCGGAAGCGCATCTGAGTAGAGAGCCTGAAGAAAAATAAAAATGCATGCATGTATGCTTTGTGTGCTACTTTGTTATTAATTGATTAATTAGACCATAATTATATACCAAAAGATCCGTGGAGACTTATTATAGGACCTGCTTTTCTCTTTTTGATTGAAATACATGTAGCATCGTAATTATTATGTGCTCTAGTCAATGTAGTCATAGCATTAAGGAGACATCCATCCATTCATCCATCCATTCATCCATTCATCCATCCATCCAATCCATCCATTCACTCGTTCATCAAGAGCCTTTATATAGCGTCTCTCAGCGATAAATACTCAGAGTTGCAATTGGCGCCCAACCCTAGCGGAAATGAGCCGTTTTCAAGCACTTGCAGAAAGTACAGATACACTCCTATAATAGCTAAGACAGGACGCGTATCCAAAGACCATAAACATTCGAAAAGTCAAAGAATGAGAAAAGCACAAATGGAAGGATTACAATTTATAACATAGAAAGAAAAATGTTTCAGTTTAGACCACCAGCAAAAACACAAAACGACCATGCACTGCGGTGCCTGTAGCTATAGTCGTACTCAATTCCTGTCGAACTGCCATCGAACAGAAGTCCTGGCGACCATCCGATAATAACCCATTGTCGCCGTCTCGATCGTACGTCCATCTGGGAATTATGCTGGCGATGATTCCATTAGTTGACCCAAACCAGCAAACAGCCCTCAAGAAAACGACCCCCGGACCACAGAGCGCTGTTTCGATGTTGCTTTTGCCGATTATTATACCGATGCCGGGTATTCATAACCGATTATTAAATAGCCGATACCGATAATTTATTAGATGAGACCGGTTATTTCACTACTCGTTTAGTCGAGATGCTCGGTTACGAAACGTAAACAGATACTCTTTCTTTTCAGCGTCCATTGATATTTTCGCATTAGACCATTATAGGTATATAGTAAATCGTTTTGACGATCCAAATATAAATTAATAATGTACCATTGGCCCATTGCCGGATTATATAGTATACCAGTTTAATAGTTTATTTTAGAATGTGCTAACAAGATTTTCTTTACTCCAGATCTATGTCCGAGATCAGTATTTCCCAACATGTAGCTTACTTACTTATTGGCCTTTTCGGGAATATTATAAATGCCTATGTAGGCCTATACGCAAAAGGCAGAATGTTAGCCTATCTGGCTAATATATTTTTTTATTTCCTTCATTGAACAATCCCGTTGACAGACCGCAACCGGCTACAATGTACACTGTACCGTTATGCAATGTACACTGTACAGTTATGAAATGTACAGTGTACAGTTATGCAACTGTTCAAAGCAATTCACACGAACACAAATCACAAATCTTAACTACTAACAGAACAGGCGGTCTGCATGCGGCGCGACTCGAAATCTATCTTGAGAAACACTTTCTTATATTAAAGATGTTATTTTTTCTCATTATAACAAGTCGCAAATTCGAAACCATTATTGAGCAACAAAGAGGGGAATGTGGCATGCAAGCGACTCAAATAGCCTCTGCTGCTCAAATGCCCACCCACGCCACCTCCGCAGGGTTCAGTGGCGGCGCCAGGGGGTCAGAGGGGCTAGGGGGGCTAAGCCCTCCTAATAAGGCCATCCGGGGCTAAGCCCTCCTAAAAAGGCCATCAGGGGCTAAGCTCCCTAAAAAGGCTATCCGGTTATTTTGACATGCAAAACTTAAATATTTCCACGGTAGGCCCTCTCCCAAAAAACGACTTAAAAAAGGTCGTCGAAATTTTTGGCGGATGGAAATGGAAAATTTCCTCCGCGAGGATCAACCCCCCCAACTGAAATCCTGGCGCCGCCACTGACAGGATCCTCCCTTTTTCACAGTGAGCATGGCGGACGACCGAGCAGGCCTAGTCACCGGTATTCGCGAGTGCCCAAGGGCGAAGAGACCAAAGGACGGACGATGGAGGGATTGACACCGAGAGATGGTGTCTCAAAAAAAACAACACCGGAAGGATGGCAGCAGGACACCAACCTCCCTATAACAGACTCATCCCAAAGTAAAATGTTAACTGACGCCAAAACAGCTGCAGAGGAGAGAGGTACAAATAGAGAGGAGTGGCGTCGTTGGACATAGGCCTACTACCCTGACAGAGGGATGCAGGCAGAGATGCCACTTTGGATTTCGGAAAAAGGTCAGATCCGGTCGGAAAAAGGCTATAAAAGGCTCAGTGGCGTAGCTAGCCTTTTGTGGGCCCGTGTGCAGGGATCCTGCATGGGCCCCCTGTTTGGCCCTGTCAGACTGGTATCTTTTCGTTCTTGCCATCAAGATCGCAAAGCTAATCTATTTGCTATTAGGCCCAACACATGTGAATGCGACTCACTCAGAGAAAAAACATGAATGCTGCAGCTGCACGAATGAGACAGATAAATTAAAGTGTTTAAAGATAAAGAACGGAGGAGGAGAGGGAGGAGAAGGGGAGGAGAAGAGGGAGGAGGTGGAAGAAAAAGACGAGGACGGCGCGACAAAGACGCTATCAACTACTACGTCAGCTGTAAGAGCCTAATTGCAGCGATCTCTCAGTAGAATTTAAAATCTATCACGTTGCAGACTTTTCCACTGAGATTAGCTGCCTACTTAAAACAATGCCATGATATATCATAGAGTTTTCTTTGTGGCATTTTTGTCAGCAACAAATTTCAACCATCTATCAATTCTGGTCCAGGATTTGCAATTTGCACACCAAAAACGATACAATCATCAATTTCTTAAAGTAGGCCCTACCTAGAAATAAGTTAGCAATATTCTTTACAAGTGCAAAAATTTGTGACAAATACGTGATTCCCTATAGAACCCTGATCCACACTTGCTCAATTTGGTGTCTCCCTGATTTTGGGGTGAGAGCTGAGAAGATTTGAAAGCAGTGTGAGAATTGCTGAAAAAAACGGGGGATTAGGCTAGGTTTTGATCCACGTGGAGTTGGGTTGTGAAAAGGTGAAAAGACTTAACTAAGTGACCCTAAGAAAGACAAGCGAGGGTTGAATGACCTCAAACTCCCGGGCAATTCTCACTCTGCATGGTTGAGGGAGATGTCAGTTTACTACCGTTACTATATCCAGCATATGACCCGAATACACGAGCATGCTGTGGCAAGTATGAAGTTTCTGCGGTGCACCATTTAATTGCAATACAAAAACGTGACAGATAGATGATCACACCTATCCTAAACGATAGCATAGTCCGGCCTGTGACCTTTGCATAGGAAAGTTTGTGAACGAAAATCAGATGTGGGTATGATTCGTTTACTTTACTGTTCTCAACTTAAACCTGAATTAGACCTGTATTATTTATTGTCGTTCACACACATCAGCGTAATTGCACAATAAAATTTTATTATTATTGTCGTCAGGGCTGTTTTTAAGGATTTTTTTTATAACTGCACAACCCCTTCTTTCCTTTCCCATCGTCCATGGTAAATTACTTCCAATCGGAGGACAATTACCTTTTTGCTAGTTTTAACTGTACAGAAGTGCTTCTTCAACTGCACATTTTGTGTATATAGGCTACAACTGCACGTTAAAAAAGCCCTGATTGTCGTTCACACACATTAGCGTAATTCCGCAATCAAATTTTGACGGTCATGACTCGTGACGAAAAACAAGTTAAAGGGAATTCAGTATAATAGTCCTGCCTGCCTGTCTGTCTGCCTGCCTGTCGGTCTGCCTGCCTGCCTGTTGCCTGCCTGCCTGCCTGCATGCCTGCCCGACTGCCTGCCTGCCTGCCTGCACGGCGTCAGTAAAGTAGCGACGTAGCCTAATGCAAGTATAAACAGTGGCGTAGGCAAGGGGGGGTTTCGGGGGTTAAAACCCCCCCATTGGCTCCGAAAAAAAGATTTTTTAAGGTTATTTTCCCATTTAAGTAAGAAAAAATAGCAAAAAACAGGGTTTCCGGCCATAAAACCCCCCCCCCATGAAAAATTCCTGGCTACGCCACTGAGTATAAATGTTCCCAAAAACTACATCTGTCCCAAAATAATGTGAATAACTAATCATAGACTAATTATTCAACAATCTCTGTGGGCCCTGGAAGTCGTGGGCCCGTGTGCTTTGCACACATTGCACACATGGTAGCTACTCCACTGAAAAGGCTAGATTGACGATTTCCCTGTAAAATACATAGAATTTTCCAATTTTGCGGCTTGAAATTTCTGACGACCATTGTTTAGTCGTCCGATGACTAAAATTTGCTCTCTTTTCTTTCCCGAACAAATTTCTGACGACCTTCTTTTTTAGTCTTTCGCCTCAAAATTTACAATTCTTGGTCAAAATTCACAAAATTTTCGATTTTTTCACGTCTTTTTTGCATTTTTAGTCTAAAAATATAACTTTTTATATAAAAAGTTTTAAAAAATCGCCGTGAGAAAAAAGCTAGATTCTGACCAAAAAAAACTAGAAACCTAGACAAGACCAAAAATACCTAGATCAGATGGAAAAAGCTATGAGTGTCAACCCTGGATGCAGGGCACGAAAGATGAGGATTGAACAACAGTTCCCTTTCCGGAAATAAGAGTTGCTGCGCGTCAAGTAAGCAATAATATTCACATTCGAATTCAACGCCTGTGTCGCGTGATTTTAATATAGAAAAAGTTTCCTAGAACGAAACACCTTAAGTTAATATGCGCAAAATAAAGTAGCTTTTAAATAAGTCACTTCTCTGTTTCATTCCGCGCCTCGGCGAAGTATAAGGGGTTCATATTAGCCTATGTGTTTTAAAAATTGTTATTAACTTGATGTTTGTTCTGCTATCGTTATTATTAATAGACATTAATGTCCGGTTTTCGTCGAATGATCGTCGAGTATTGCGGAAGAGCTGAAACTTTCTATTTATTTTTTCTTCGTAATTTAATTTCTTTCGAGATTTTTATGTTCTTTACCATAAATATATTCAGGAATGTTAAAACAATAAGGGGGATGTTTAGATTAATATAAAATGTTGCCTGCAATCAGTGTTTGAGTGAGGCATCTCCAGGAAGAGCGGAAAAACCAACTTTTTAAATCCAGGAGTCAGGAGAGGAAAGAGTTCCCCCGCAAAAAATGAAATTCACCATAAAATTGTGCAGCTGCTGTTTGCATCTGAATATTGTATTAGCAAACCGTCATTAAGCTGTATTTGTACACAAAGACTAAAATAAAGTCATAAGAACAAACATTAGAGAAGATACATTACAACAGTAAAAAAAATACTAAGCGGAAAAAGGGCACGAGAAAAATCCCTCCCTCTGTCAGCGCTATGCGATGGCGTACGGTGAACAGCCGTTTGCCTCCCTCCACCAGAAACCTGGATTTCCTCCCCCAGCCCCTCAAAACAGGGGGACTAGATTGAACACTGCATGGGTAGCACTTGCAATAGTCTATCACTGTCTATGTTTTAGTGCGTAGATAACAATGGGTGCTTAAAAGATAGGCTAGGCCCTAGAGGAAAATAAATGAAATTTATTTGCCATAAAGCAATACTGAAGAAAATTATTGGATTGCAATTTTTTTACATCTGCACCAATTAATTGATTCCTTCGGTCGATAGCCGATTTTACCGATTGCTCAAGTTTTCGGTCCATCTGAGTAGCCTACTTTAATCGGTACAGTTCTGTCCTCCATCTGACTGGTCTTCACCATTCACCCTTTCTTCCACCGTACACCAAGAGTTTACCATTCCACAACGGAAATACGGATGGGTAAAAAAGTGTAGGGACATCCGTACAGTGTTTGTCTGACTGGCTGATTGGCTGATTGGCTGGCTGGTTGGCTGACTGACTGACTGACTGACTGGCTGACTGACTGACTGACTGACTGACTGACTGACTGACTGACTGACTGACTGACTGACTGACTGACTGACTGACTGACTGACTGACTGACGGCACACGTGGAAAGGGTCTACTCACTCTACTGAATCTGTGAGCGGCGCTTTATAAATGTTCAATTACAATTACAATTACAAAGGGACAGATTGATCGAGTAAAGAAGATGGACAGACAGACAGGCAGAGAGTCATTTGGACGTATAAACAGATAGGCATGCAGAGAGAAAAGGACAGACAGACAGAGAGACAGACAGAGACAGACAGAGACAGAAAGAGACAGACAGAGAGACAGATATAGACAGAGATACACAGAAAGAGAGACAGACAGAGGCAGGGACAGTCAGAGACAGAGACAGACAGACAGACAGTCAGACAGAGAGAGAGACAGACAGACAGTCAGTCAGACAGAGAGAGAGAGAGAGAGACAGACAGACAGACAGAGACAGAGAGACAGACAGACAGACAGACAGAGACAGAGAGACAGAGGAAGGGTAGAGTGGGATATAATTAACAGTTTCGTTGCCATCTAAAGGCATCTGTCTCCTTAACCCATTGTCGACCCAGATGTCACTGATGCCAGTGGTCTACCCCTCCCCCCTACCCCAACAGCATGTGCTCCATCGCCCGACTCTAAGTCCGGCGCTTTACCTCAGCAGCAGCAGCAGCAGCAGCAGGAGACGATCGAGAAGATAGATGCCTCAGACATCGATGGAACTAATCCAAGTTGTAGGCTAGATACATTGCATTGTGCCAATGATTAAGCATTACTTCAACAATTAAGACTCGCATCAATGATTTTAGGTTTAAAATTTTTAAAATATTATGCAATGTAACTTGAGTAAGTAGGAATGCGCATTGAAAACTACCCAGTAGGTCTATTATATAATTTGTATTATAATATAAATAATTTTATATACATGTTATAGAAGGATTACATTGTAAATCACGGTTAGTCTAAGCCTATAGGGCGAAGCGTCGCATTACAGGAGCTACGTACATGTATATCCCATGGTGGTGACGGCGAGACCTATACGCAATACAGCAATTACACTCCATGGCTTCTTGCAAAGACTTTTAAAAACTGTACAACCCTTTCTCTACCCATTCTCTACCCATTCTCTACTCTTTCTCTACCCATTCTCTACCCATTCTCCGACCTTTCTTTACCCTTTCCCTACCCTTTCTCTACCCATTGTCTACCCATTCTCTACCCATTCTCTACCCTTTCTCTAC
>OX457042.1:26335399-26582899 GCA_949752735.1 Lumbricus terrestris
TAGCCTTCTACTTCAACCTTAACGATGATGATGATGATGATGACGATGATGAGGACGACGACGATGATGATAATGATGATGATGACGACGAAGACTACGCAAAATCCACAGTTTTTCTCGTCAGTTTCCGTGTCAGATCAGAATCCTGGTGAAGTTGAATCGTCATCCGCTTTATTGACTTGCTAATCCATCCCTATAGATAGCCACACAGAAGAGGAACATATTACATTAAGAGAACGTTGCCGTTGCATTAACAGCAAATGGAAAATCTAATTTAATTATGTCTGATAAAATTGCTTCCTAATAATAGGCATTTTATTAGGACACGGTGGTTGATTGGCTAGGTCAATATATTATTGCCTTGTAAAACGGAGGAGAGCAGTAGTAGTGGTGGTGGTGGTGGTGGTGGTGGTAGTAGTAGTAGTAGTAGTAGTAGTAGTAGTAGTAGTAGTAGTAGTAGTAGTAGTAGTAGTAGTAGTAGTAGTAGTAGTAGTAGTAGTAGTAGTAGTAGTAGTAGTAGCAGCAGCAGCAGCAGCGGCAGCAGCGGCAGCAGCAGCAGCAGCAGCAGCAGTAGCAGTAGTAGTAGCAGTAGCAGTAGCAGTAGCAGTAGCAGTGGCAGTGGCAGTGGCAGTGGCAGTGGCAGTGGCAGTGGCAGTGGCAGTGGCAGTGGCAGTAGCAGTAGCAGTAGCAGTAGCAGTAGCAGTAGCAGTAGCAGTAGCAGTAGCAGTAGCAGTAGCAGTAGCAGTAGCAGTAGCAGTAGCAGTAGCAGTAGCAGTAGTAGTAGTAGTAGTAGTAGTAGTAGTAGTAGTAGTAGTAGTAGTAGTAGTAGCAGTAGCAGCAGCAGTAGCAGTAGTAGTAGTAGAAGTAATAGCAGGAGTAGCAGCAGCAGCAGCAATATTAGTTATTTCGTCATTATCGTCATCATCATCATCACCATATAGGTCATACATACACAATTACACAAATACATACCTATAGAGTATAGACTATAGTATACTTCTGGAAGACAATTGACTGAAACAATCAATATAAATGGTTAGCATATAACAGTTAAAATCAAAATACATGCATCCCGCTCGTTACCTGGTCAATTTCCGGTCTCGACTGCAGCGTATACGAATCGATCACCTGAGTCGTCGGTGATGAGTATTAGACCAACTGACCCGAGTGATGATGTCTCGGTCTGCGTTGATTGATTTCCGTGGCCATATTTCCACGGCACCTCGTTCTCCGTCGCACTCTGCAATGGTGCTGTACCGTATTGTATACCAACGACCGAACACAACAATCAACGAGATGCATTCCTCATCCTTTTCTTCTTCTGTCGTCCTCAGCAGCAGTTGCTGCTGCTGCTGCGTTAGCTGCTGCTGCTGTTGCTGCCGTTGTGATGCTAGGCGCTGTTGGCTGCCCGCATCCCTGCGTCAATTTTTGGCTGGTGGTGCTGTGATTGAGACATGGAGCGGGTACGAAAGCAGGGAGATATGGGGAGAAGGAGGAGGGGAAGAATAGAAGTAAGAGTATGGAATGAGTAGGTGGAAGAATAGGAGGAGTAAGAAGAGGATACTGTTCCGGAGAGGAAAGAGTAGAAGGATTGTAAGGTTGGAAAAGAAGAGGAGGAGGAGGAAAAGGGATGAAGACGACGATGAGAATGAGGAAGTGAAGTGAAAGAGGAGAAAGAATAGTGAGATGGTCATGAGAAGAAGAAAGAGGAAGGGAGAATGAAGACAAGCTGAGGAATTGTGTAAGTAGGTGCATGATGCTGAAGTGAAACAGAATTAATGCAAGGAATTGAGTAGAGGAAGGAGGTGGTCGTAATTGAGTAGAGGAAGGAGGTGGACGTAACTTCGTCGAAACATATAACTAGTCTATACTGTCCAGGTGCCAGTCTTAGTACCAGCATCAACATTATGCAGCACAAGGAGGATGGAGGAAGATGGTGGTGAAGAGGAGGAGGAGGTGGAGGAGGAGGAGGCGGCGGCGGAGGAGAACATAGGCAAGCAATTATTCCTCTTAAAATAGTCTCATTTTTGTCATTGAGCGTAGGACGGTTTCTGAGGAAATTATTATGACGAATGCCAGAAACAGTTGGAGGAGTTAAAAACTTAAAACGGGAGTAATTTAGAAGACAATATGGTGGAGAAAGCGAGGAACATTTGGCGTGTTTGTATACAAGAGAAACGTGGAAAGACAGCCATGGTTATTAACTGTTACCATGGTTATCAACTGTTACCATGGTTATTAACTGTTACCATGGTTATCAACTGTTACCATGGTTATTAACTGTTACCATGGTTAGTAACTGTTACCATGGTTATTAACTGTTACCATGGTTATCAACTGTTACGTGTTTAACGACACTGCAATGTCAGAGATGATTTGTGTCGCCCTCCTACTTTTTATCCATACTTGGGACTGGCACTGGCAGAGTGCAACTGCTGGCGGAGTTCGCCAAGGTCATCAATTATAGCGACTTCTTTATAATTAAAATGAGTGGAAGCAGTCTAAGATCTAAAAAGATTCCTATTCAAGATTGATTATGATCATCAATGAATTGTGTAAATTTTCTCTTGGGAATCCAATATTTCCATTAGTTCAAGTGAATAGTGAACATCCCATCTGATACGTTGGTGCACTGAGTATCATCCAGTAATTATCATTTAGCAATAGAAATGACAATTTATCAGCAATAATTTCTTGACTATCGTTATCGACCAAATAGTTCGTCATGCTCCGTGTAATAAAGCAGCAAATATCGTGATTCACATAATAGACATTAACTCGTCTGATATAGTAGCACAACATGAACTCACGATGTTTGCACACAAATATATTTAATATTTATATCCGTAAATAGATGTATAAAATGATTATATCTGTGTGCAGCTATGTATGTCATGTGTTGACCCTGGTGGGTGTATAATGTGGATGAAAAAAATTGTCGGATCTACGTCAATATTTGACGAAGAAGGAAAGACCGAGCTCGCGTCTTCTGTGGAAAATCAGCGAAAATGTATTACTACCGCGCAACGCACGAAGATGATATTGCGACAAAGACACAGAGAGACAGACAGACAGAGAGACAGAGAAATAGACAGATAGGTAGGCAGTGGCGTAGCCAGGAATTCATGATTGGGGAGGGGTTGGGTTTTTTTTATAGCCTGGCCGGATGTCCTTTCTGACACCAACCATGTATTACAAAGTATTACAGTAAATAAAAAGGGAATAAAGTAACAAAGGGAACCAAGTAAGAAAAACAATTGTTACTACAAGCAGTTGTTTTGTTTTTCTTATTTAAGTGGATAGATAACTTTCAAAAAACTTTTTCCCTAGGCCAATGGGGCATTGGGGGGTTTAACACCACCGAAACCCCCCTTGTCTACGCCACTAATTAAATTCGCAAAATATGTGAGCAGTTAAATTCGAAGGCGACCGGAAAGAATTAAGGCTGAATAGTTGCCACAGAAAACGTACACGACGGCAATGCAAGTAAACTATAACACAAGGAAATGAATAGTGACCTAAAATGACGTGTAGGCCTATCTTTTCGACGTAGGATATTCAACCATAATTAAATAGATGATATGACGTGATTCGTTTGTTTAGGACCCTTTTTCATCGACAGTCTAAACTTTCTAAAGTCACGTGTAACCACGCACACACGCACACACGTATAATATAGCGTGTGTGTGTGTGTGTGTGTGTGTGTGTGTGTGTGTGTGTGTGTGTGTGTGTGTGTGTGTGTGTGTGTGTGTGTGTGTGTGTGTGTGTGTGTGAGTGTTCTTCTGTGTGTGAGCGTGTGCGTGCATGCGCGCGTTCATGTGCGTGTGCAGTTTCACAAGTTTCTTTGGCTGTAAATAATTAAGTAGGCCTAAATAGGTTTACCTACGTTAACCAAGAAGTAAGTTTCCCTTCCTTCTCCTTCCTTCCTTTGCCACAGTGAACAAGTTTAGTTAAACGACGCTTGGCGTAGTTAAGCTGCACTAATGGTCTACCAGACATAATAGATTCAGCTGCCATTTTGTCGCCACATTATTATTGTTTTATCATGTCATGCACTCACTTCAACAGCCGTCCAATCCGAAGATATGAGGCGCCAATGTTCATTATTTATATTTAATCATGGCAACCTGCAGACTGATACCGTTGAATTTTATAAAGTAGGTTTCAAACAAACTCAATAATTCAACTTCTTTAGTGTCATTCTTTCTTGTCTTTAAACACAAAATCCACGAAACATCGGCCATGCACAAGCTTTCGACAGGCATGAAAATCCGATATGTAAGCAACATAACCAGTACTTAAGTCCCGAAGATGGACGATGCTTAGCCTCCCAATGGCCCACGATGATATGTGCGATGCGTTCTGGCTGGGAAATGACTTACAATAATTTAAAATGCTTACGAAGATGTAAGTAATCCACCGAAGGACCGGGCGTTGTTCCTTTGAGACAATTATGGGACTCATAAGCAATGTCGTATTGGCGACAATTGGATGCTGTCTGGAACATAGGGAAGCTGCCTGCTTGTGTGATAAGGCGTAGAAATTATTTAAGGTCAAACTTAATGAAACGTCAGTCAACTCTTCCTGCTCTGTGAAAATCTAACTCTCTGCTCATTCTTTAATCCTGTCTTTATGCATGGCCTACCTCAGTGATGATGATTGAGAATTGATGATGATGACGACGACGACGACGTCATCGATGATGACGATGATGATTATGATGATGATTATGACGATCACGGTGATGACGATGACGATAATGGTGATGACGACGACAACGACGACGACGACGACGATGGACGACGATGACGCTGACGACGACGACGACGACGACGACGACGACGATGACGACGACGACGACGACGACGACGACGACGACGACGACGACGACGACGACGACGACGACGACGACGACGACGACGACGACGACGACGATGATGATGATGATGATGATGATGATGATGATGATGATGATGATGATGATGATGATGATGATGATGATGATGATGATGATGATGATGATGATGATGATGATGATGATGATGATGATGATGATGATGATGATGATGAGTTAAGACACTCTTCTCGATCTCTCCTTTCTCGTCACTCTCTCCCATTCTCTCCGTCTACAGCAAAACTAAAAACAGCAAATTAGAAATTGATTCATTAATTCAATTAATTAACGCAGCTAATTTATTTATTCACTTAAATACACATTTCGATGTTTAACAAAATAGACTTCTATTTGTGGTGAGACAAGAGCAACGACGTCAATGATGACGACGACAGCGATGACGATGATAATGCTGATACAAAAATACAACTATGTAAAGCAATGATGACAACGACGAATAATACGATAATAAAGGCGACAAAGGCAGCTATATATGAATAATGATAGTGACGACAAACGGCATGATAACAGTCGCCCGGTTTAGTTGGCTATACGACACGGACAGGCGTCACAGACTATAGCAATATCGAGCTGGGTTAGTATTATAGTTGGAATAGTCAAAAACAGACCGCATATAGCTCCGTTTGTAGATGGCCATAAAGATCCATAGTCACTTAGGGCTTACGCATTATTTAGGCTTCGAGTGCATAAAATCCATAGTCTGTTGAAAGGCCTATATACCGAGGGCGCACAATAAAGGCTTTGTTCTCCAATTTCGAGTTGGCTAATGGAAGACGAGTTGTGTACGATTTCAGTTCAAACATACAGATCGACCTCTATAATAAGTCTATATCCTCATCATTCACATCAGCCTCTCTCTCATCCTGTCTGCAGATTACCACGCGGCGGTGACCCATATCTACGTACGCATCACCATAAAATAATGTACACACACACGCACATACACACACACACTCACAGACACACACAGACATTCACACTGCTGAATATATATCTTTACATATATGCTTGCTGGGGTTAGTCGACATTGTCCGGGAAATTTTGGTTTCTCACCTCCACCTCCGCCCCACCCCGCGCATGCCTCCCAAGCCCCGCTCAGCCCCACCCAGACCCCACCCTGCAGCTCCAACCCACTCTGGGGTATCTGAGGTGGTTCAGAAAATTTCGATTTCTAGGCCCACCCCACCCAACCCGGCCCACACTCAGCTCCACCCCTCTGGTAGAGACAGACAGACAAACAGACAGACAGAGACAGAGACGGAGACAGACAGAGACAGAGACAAAACTGCATCTGTTGCGTAAATTCGTCCTATGGAAAGCTTTGCCATTACCAATCGGAGAGCCCTCCTCCTCTTCCTCCTCATCACCCTCCTCCTCCTCCTCCACCTGCTCCTCCTGCTCCTATTGCTCCTTTTCCTCTTTCGTTGCTTTGAGTTGACCTCGTTGCAAGTGTCTTCTGCATCTCTACGCTTTCTGATTTCCCTCCTCTTCCTCCTCTTCCTCCTCCTCCTCTTCTTCATCTTGGAGACCATCCTGCTTCCATCTGTCCATTCGCCTTCTTCGCATCGCATCATCATTTCTCCCCTATCCAAAAAGTGGCTGGGCGGCATACATAGAGATATAGGGCTGTTGACGACGTCCATGATCGTCCAGCCACACCTTAAGCTCATGCGCCTTCGTCTTGCTCGATTCTTCACTCTCCTCTTTACACCTATTCCTTCTTTCCTTGTTTTCTCATTCCTATTCTTCCTAGTAATCTTTCTTCGCATAATACTATTCTCCGATTTCTTTCCCATCCACGCGCTTAATTCCTCCCATCCCATCTTTCCATCCTGCGTTTTGAGGTGGATTCCTCTCTGTCTCTGTCTCTACTGCTCCTCCTTTTCCACTGAAACGTTTCTTTCAATTTGGAATAATTCAGTTATTTTCGATTTATTTCAAGTCACCCTACATATAGCCACGCCTTCTCGTTCTACCAGTCAACCACTCCATCCATCCACCCATCATCCTACAACCAATCCATCCATCCACCAATCCATCCACCCATCATCCTCCCATTCTGATTCTTTCTCCCTTTCTCCCCAAAGATGACCAACGAGAAGGCAGCAAATGACATCATCGCCACAATTAGGCCGAACACACCCATCCCTAGATGTCGTGTCGGCCAAATTAAGCAGGCTGCAACGACGTATACATCGAGCGATTGGGGAATCCGAAATCCATCGTCCATGGAATGAACGCATATTAACCCAAACAGACGACACAAGACATTCAACACGACACACACGCACCTACGCACACACATAGATAGAACCACACGCACGCACACCTACACACCCACACGCACGCACACACACACACCTACACACCCACACGCACACACACACGCGCGCCACACACATAGGTAGAACCACACGCACGCACACATACCTATACACACCCACACGCACGCACACACACATACCTATATACACACACCTATGCGCACCCACACGCATACAAACACGCACACACATACGCACGCAAACACACACCTATGCACACACATATGCACACGCACGCACACACGCGCGCACACATACGCACGCACACACAGACCCACCTACAAACATACACCATACACGCACGCACGCATACACACATGCACACATAAAAACATGCTGTACATACGCACAAACACACAAGCACGTGTACGCACACTCGAAGATATAACATGTAAATAAAAATGCAAATATACATAGATCTACAGGGCGGGTAAAAAAAAAAGACCCCCCCCCCTAGGTTTTTCGCCAATGTCTTGGCCAGAAGTCAGAATTTTGAAATGAAATTTTACAGGCTTAAAGACAATTCATATCTACACATGATGGCCAGATTTCATAAAAATATTTCAAACACGACAAAAGTTGCACCACTTTTAGTGAGGCCACACCCCGTTTATTTGACGATTCAAAAACGAAACGCAAAAAATTAGGTATTTGTTTGTTTGTATGTGCACTTGTTATAGCGCCCCTTCAAGCTCTCGCTACTCAGAGGCGCTCCCGAATGCAGAGCGGACACTGCATCGGAGTTTCACGCCGAAGCGCTGAGCAATTGTGAGTGAAGAACTTGCCCAAGGTCCTTACGCGGCGAGGTGGATTCGAACCTCGAACCTTCCGGCTTCAAGGCAACGACGCCACCACTACACCACCGCGGCCCACATGTATGTATGTATGTATGTATGTATGTATGTATGTATGTATGTATGTATGTATGTATGTATGTATGTATGTATGTATGTATGTATGTATGTATGTATGTATGTATGTATGTATGTATGTATGTATGTATGTATGTATGTATGTATGTATGTATGTATGTATGTATGTATGTATGTATGTATGTATGTATGACATAACAGGTTCCTTATATTAATGGCTTAAAGTGTATGTCATACTATGAATGCATGTGTATTTGGATGCAGCAGATTATATCGCCGTCACGATGATTATATACTAAACAAGAATATAACGTGTACATGAAGCATGTCACACGTCACAAAGCAATCCAGAATTTGTGCTGAGGAATGTGCTTTCCTTACATCGACATGGAACAGGTGTTCAGACCACTTGCATCCGACCTACATTCACTGTTCTTCCTATACAGAGCCGTGTGTCTTACTGTTGTCGTGACGTGCAGGGTGCACTGTAGGGTAGTTTCCGCTGCGGCTCAGAGTGATCTAGGTCTTCGGGCTGTGACGTATGCAACGACGAACGACGATTCGCTAATTCCATTCCGACGTTTGGCTGTCAGGTTAATGGAGACAAACGACGCTCCGGGAGGACGCCGAGCGTCAGATGACTGATCCCATGCTCCGAGCGCTAGCTCTGAGCATGCTCCGAGTGCCCTTAACACACTCGCCATGTTGGATCGCTAAGGCAACAACATCATCATCATCGTCATCGTCGTCAGTATCATCATCACGATCATCATCATCATCAGCAGCAGCAATGATGATCATGAAGATGACAACGACTACGATAGTGATATTATTAAAAAAAATATATGACAACAACAACAACAACAATAATAATATTAGGCCTAATGGTGATGATAACATCATTATTATCACGATCCTCGTAATCATCCATAGTTCTATACATATAGCCATCATCATAAATATCATCAGCATTCCTGCATGGTCTTCCAATCATAACAGAACAAGTCTATAGAATAGTGAACGATCTTTTTCTCATTTTCATTCGGGATATAAACTCGGTATAATGTTCTGTAGAGCTGTGTATACTTTCTCCGAATCCGCTCCGTGCGTATTCGTCGCCGAATAAAAGGCTGATATTAAAAATTCATCGAAACATTATCTCACTTTCTCTTCCATAAAATATGTAAATCAATAGCTTTATATATATATATATATATATAATCATACATATATATTTAATAATTATTTATAGATATATAAAAAATTAGATATATATATATATATATATATATAATTATATGTATTCTTAGATTAATAAATGCAAATATAGCAGCTGCTATAATAATTGTGTGGTCATGTTGCAAAACAATATTAAATTTAGGCTACTTTGAAATTTAGCCTCTCTTCTTAATTTAGGCTGCGATAATTTACCTTAATTCAATTAAATTCCATTCTAATAAATAAGCTTGCCTGTCTTCTTTAATATTTATTTATTTATTATTTCATATATTGCCTGCAAAGAAATTGTAGGCCTACATAAGGCACAAACTTATCATATATATATACCTGCGCGTCCCAATACAAACTAGTTCCTCAGTCCTACTCCATCAATTGCATTGGCTTCCTGTTCAGTACAGGATAAAATTCAAATTGGCATGTCTGACCTACAAATCTCTCAGCACCAACGTACCTTCCTACCTTCAGTCACTACTAACTCCTTACATTCCTCCTCGTTGCTTGCGTTCATCGGGCACAAGTCTTTTATCTGAACCTCGATGCAAAACAGTTATGGGCTTGCGTGCATTCCATGCCTCTGCACCCAGGGAATAGAATCGGCTTCCGCTCTCTCTTCGGAACTCAATTTCACTTCCTTCCTTCAAAAAGCGGCTAAAAACTTACTATTTCTCCTTGGCTTTCAAGCATATGCCATGGATATCTTTAATTGCATCTTCCTCTGGCGGCTGACTATCCGCGCCTCAGATTCACATTTCGGTGTGACATTGCGCGCGTTACAAATTTATTTAATAAATAATAATAATAATAATAATAATAATAATAATAATAAAAATAATAATAATAATAATAATAATAATAATAATAATAATAATAATAATAATAATAATAATAATAATAATAATAATAATAATAATAATAATAATAATAATAATAATAATAAACAATAATAGAGGAATATTTTCTTTAAAAAACATACGTCACCTCGCACACTGACTTTTTCCGCGCGAGAGCACGTGGCCACCGCGTGTCTTCCTGGCTCACGATCTAACTGCTGCAGAGGTGCGATCAGCGTTTGCACAAAGAAGTAAACAGTCAGCGATGACTCATCGATATGACGTCATGGAAATTTCCAATAATTATAAAACCTGAGATGTACTTACTCATCCTGACTTTTCAGATTGATATTTTGTGACTTTTTTTGCTAATTGATGAAATTTTCTTGTTGTTATTACGCTTAGGCCCTAACGTCACTTCGGCTAGTTAGCGCAGAGAGCGCCTCTGAGTAGTTTCTTGAAGAGGCGCTATATAAATAATCCGAATGAATTACGTTGACAGAATATAAACGAAGCAGATCACTGTGTGCTTCAAATAAAATTACAGCCATGGTGAGAATTGTCGGGAGGGGTTTGGGGTATCAATCCCCCAGGGTTGGGATTTCAACCCCCAGTCTTTCTCCGTGGTAAAGTCTGTTTTTACACCCCAATTCCAGGTGGATTATAGCCCAACCCCCATTTATTTTTCCACAATTCTCACACCGATTATAGCATGACTATTGTATTCATTGAACTCAATGGCAAAGAGACGTTATATGTCGGTATGAGACCTGAAGAGCTCACAGTGGGATTCCTGGAAAATTCTGGACGAGTTTCATTATCCTTAGGTTTCTGATGTGGTCCAAACAGTGACAGTGGGACAGACATATAACGGATAGAGACATAGACAAAGATACAGAGAGACAGAGAGTGATAGTGAAACATATAGATAGTGAGAAAAAGAGAGATAATGACACATGGAGAACGACAGAAATAGACCTGATCCAAATCGAACCGGAATAAATCGAGTTTGAGCGAAATAGAGTATAAATCAGAAATAATCACAGAGACAGAGAGAGACAGAGATTTCGAATGACATAGGCTACGAATAGAGTGAGGAAGAGGGACACAGACAAAACATGGCGATAAATAAAAAGACAATGCCAGCAGCAAGGAAACACATTATAAGAAAAGACAGACAGACAGATAGATAGACATATAGACAACTACACAGACAGATGTACAAAGACAGACATACATAAACAGATAGATTGGAACCGGACAAAGACAATTCGCGCACCTGAATAGTCATTTACGGACCTTTCACACAGCCATACAGGAGACGGATCCCCCAATCCCCAACACCCCCGCCGCATTCTTCGTCTCATCGGATTCGGCTCTTCCATTATACAGCTAGTTACGCACAAAATTTCCCGCCTGATGATCCATCCGGACGAAGGCGGGCGCTATATAATCTCAGCCCCGGATGTTGCGTATAGATCAGGACAAACGGATTAACTGTCGCTCATCATCATCCGAAGAAAGAACATTCTCCACAGAACTAGATGAATTTCTCTTCTACATCAGACACTTGTGCGTGTGTGTGTGTGTATGTGTGTGTATGTGTGCGTGTGTGTGTGTGTGTGCGTGTGTGTGTGTGTGTGTTTGAGTGTGTGAGAGTGTGTGTGTGTGTGTGTGTTTGGGTGTGTGAGAGTGTATGTGTGTCCGTGTGTGTGTGTGTGTGTGTGTGTGTGTGCGTATGTGTGTGTGCGTGTGTGTGTGCGCGTGTGTATGTGTGTGTGTGTGTGTGTGTGTGTCTGGTGTGCGTGGGCAAAAGTACACGCGTCACCAGTGATGTCGTTATAAAATGACCATGCATGATGATAAAGATGATGCTATAATAATGGTGGCTGATATGAAAATGCTCTGAGGGCGACGATGATAATGACGATGACAATGACGATGATGATGATGCCGATTCTATGGATCGTATATAGAGTTTAAAATTATAACCACTTATACGAATAAGCCGAGAAGCACTGCAGGTAAATGAACAGAGGACAATTGGAAGATGAAAAGAAGGATGGACAGGAAAAGGAAGAGAAGGAATTGAGGGATAAAGACGAGATCAAGAATGAGGAAGTGAACGATCATTAGGCGCAGCACAGGCAAAAATGGGGGGAGACGGAACACCGAATTAAACCGCAACGCTGGCAGATGAGAAGGAAGAGCAGATGTTGCAGTGGGAGAGAAGAGTAAGATCAGAAAGACGAAGACGAGACGAATTGCAGAACGAATGGAGACGAGGAGGAAAATAGAGACAGAGAAAGGAACATAAGAAGGAAAAGAACACAACTGGATGAAATGAAAGGATGAAAGGATGAGCGAAGGTAAGATTGAGACAGATTTTTAGAGAAGCTCACAGGAAGATGACGACACGTATACGAGGAGAATTACAAGAATATATCTGGTCGGGAGCGATTCTGAGTACATACATAGTCTTGGAGGTGCGCTGTATAAATGCTCTTAATAAGGAAGGGTCACATGGAGATAGATAGCCTAAGAGTAGGTAAAAATGAATAAAGAACGAGTAAGAAAAGAAAGGAAAAGACATGATTAAACAAAAATACATCTTAGGACAAAATGGCAGAGGAATAAATGACAGACAGGAGGAGAAAGCCAATGAGGACGACTCGACGAGATAAACAAGCTGGAGAAGGACAAGAGGGACGTGTCTGTAGACAGTAAGAAGGAAGAAGACAAGAACAAAGAGAAGAGGCGATAGATAGGGACGCGCTAAACTTAAACATACGGACCGCGTTGACATAGAATTCTAAATTCGTCAGAGTCTTTATCTGGTGTCGACATAAACCTTTCGTCCAACTGGACGATGCGATGCGTTTAGCCAGCGGACCAAAAGATCGAGCGGTTCGCAGTTGCCACGCACTCCCCCTCTTCCCGTCTTCCCCTCCCGCAGCGCATCGCCCATTGTAACCCAGGCCACGCAGGTCCTGCAACGCCCGATCAGGTCGGCGAAGCAGTCGCTGGAAGGCCGGATAAGACACACCACCAAGGGGTCGGTCAGTCAGTCGGGCGGTCGTAAGGCGGTGTGGGTTGGGGGTTGGGTGGGTTGTTAGCGCGCGCTCGACGACGCCCAGGGAGGACGGAAGGAAGGAAGTAACGGAGGGAGTGGATTGAAGAGCTGCTAATTCTATCGTCGAATGCCAGCCATGGGTAACGGACCGTAGCGCAAATCAAGATGTCAGAACGGCGGGAAACTCAAATAAGACGCCGATGGTCGTACTCCGAGGAGTGATCTATGCGTGCGCTTCCGTAATAAGGCAAACACGCTCACACATGCATACACACGGATACGAGCACCTACACGCACACACACACGCGCACACACGCACACACACACACACACAGACTTATACAGTGATACACACACGAGCGTACAGGCACGCACGCGCATCTACACGCACACACACGCATGCACATACACATACATTCACACACACACACACACACACACACACACATATATATATATATATATATATATATATATATATATATATATAAGTACACACCCCCTGACACAGGCATATAATGATACATATACACATGTTACAGAGAATATGTATATTCCCCGAATATGTATATTCCCAAGGAATGTGTGCAATCATGTGTGTGTGTGTGTGTGTGTGTGTATTTGTACGTGCATGTAGGTATGTATGTGCGTGTGTGTGTCTACATAATTATATACTTGATACAATTAATTTTAGTTTTCACCTTGTAGATTGTGATTGTCTTCGAATGACTCTTTGTAGATGAGCAGCAATTAATTATGCACAATGCCATTGCCTTCGATTATTCTGACGCTGCTTTTCTCTAAGTGCTTGTTACTGCTTAACGACACTGCCACACCGAAGATGATTAGTGTCGCCCTCCTCCTTTATTCAGGCCTGTGACTGGCACTGACAGAATCCAACCAGTGGCGGAGTTTATCTCTTCGTTGCTCTATCACGCTGTTTTACATAATTGTAGACTATACGCCTGTCTATCTTTCTATCTCTCTATATATATGTCTGTTCCTGTGCCTGTGTGTCTCTATGTCTGGCTGTTTGTTTTTCTGTGTATCTGTCTCTATGTCTGTCTGTCAGTCTGACTGTTTCTACCCGCCACTGCCTCTGCCTCTCCCTCTGCTTCAGTGGCGGCGCCAGAATTTCAGTTTTGGGGGGGCTAAAGGGGGTAAATCGCCCAAATATTTCATTTTTACATGGGGAAAAAATGGATGGCCTTTTTTAGGGGGGTTTAGCCCCCTCCAGCCCCCCTAGCGCCGCCACTGCTCTGCTTATGCGTGTCTCTATATCTGCTTCTGTCTCTCTATAACTGTATCTCTGTTTATCATTCCGTTCATCATGCAGAACAAATCTGGTGCTTTGGAAGATCAGGAAAAATCCAGTGAATAAGTTGCTTTAAACACCACACTCCTGTTTAAAGCAGGATTCTCCTGTTTATTCAAAACAACGTTTATTCAAAACAACGTTTGTTCAAAACAAGTTCATACAACTAATTTCCTGATCCCCGTCTTCCACGGCGACGACCTTTTGACCCGGATAATGGGTTTGTAAATTCTCGCTTCCATCACAACAACAATTGTTTCCTAAATTGACCGTCGTGAAACCTGGTCTGACTAATCGCTCTCCAATGGAAGCCTACTTTAATTACAGTCTACCTGGATTTGCCAGGTACCATATAATAGCGATTCCCCGATTTCCCAGGCATCATCATGTGTAATTGTGTATGCATGAGCACTTGCAGTGGGCCTAGTCTTATTCTAAGCAGTGCAATTTGACCCCACACGAAATCTGTTACGGTTCCGCGACAGCGTGCGTAACTCTCGATGGTCGAGCGGTCATATTATACTGCATCGCATGGTGGCGCCCCACGGCTGTTATTCACCCCCCTCCTCCCCATTTGTGTTATACACGCGGCCCTCTGTCGAGACGAATCGGTGCTGAAAGGTGTATCCGGAATAGAACGGATGTTTTGTACGATAGAGACGTCTATTAAAGGGAATCTATCTGTCATCCCAGGATCACGACTGTATCTCGGCATGCGCTTTGTCTCAGTACGATTTCTGTCATGAGCCTGAACCTGTCTGTCTGTCTGTGTGTCTGTCTACCTGTCTATCTGTCTGTCTTTCTGTCTGTTTGTCTGTCTGTCTGTCTGTCAGTCTGTCTGTCTGTCTGTCTGTCTGTCTGTCTGTCTGTCTGTCTGTCTGTCTGTCTGTCTGTCTGTCTGTCTGTCTGTCTGTCTGTCTGTCTGTCTGTCTGTCTGTCTGTCCGTGCTGCTCCTCAGGTAATTGTTCGCACGCTCTGTAACCGAATGCAGCTTCACAAAACTCGTCAATCAGGTTTTTGCTTTTTTGGGAGGGGAGGGGATTGAAGTCTGGTTTTGAGGGGGGAACTTCCATTTTGGGCGGACACTGAACCACCGACGACACTTTGTGATCGGACATTTTTCTCGCGACTTTTTTAGTCTTTCAGTCAAAATTAATGAGAAAGTAAACCATTCTCGCTGCTAAAAAACTGACGACTTTTTAAGACATTTATTTACTTTCTGTTTGCGCAGATGACAATCGAGCATTAAAAACACCTGTACATGCGTACGTGCGTACATACATACAGGGTGGCTCAAAAAAAAACGTACCACCGGGGAAAATGCGATATCTTCGCAGCCGATTGGGGTTTTTCTGCGAAAATTTCACAATTTGAAGGGGAATGAATATACAACAATCCCTGAAAGTTTCATTTGAAACTTTTCATGTTTGCAAAAGTTACAGCTGTTCAAACTTAAAATTTCGTTTTTTCAATTATCCGGAGAATCATGCTCCAATACAAGTGATTTCATTAGGATGTTTGGCAAATTACAACACACACACATTGATGATTATGTCATACGACCTCACTATGAGCTGTAAAGAAGCTGTTTATGAAGCAATCTGCTGGTATTTGGTGATATTTTATAGATTAAGGTCTCAATTGGTGAACCCAAACAATGAACGTCATGGGCAAAGTTTCTGCAAAAGATCAAATGGGAACTCGGACTTTGCATGAACAGAGACTGAGACATCGCGTGATCATAGCAAAATACCCAGTGAAAAGTGGAGCCTGAGCACATTGAAGACTATCTGCAAACGTGTTTATGTAACGAAGATCAGATGTCGGAAGAGAGGCAGGAAGTGGTCGCTTGATCTGACGGAAAAAGCGCGATTTTCACGAAATTCGCTTGGTAATCGAAAGGTCAAGTTTGCAAAGCAAATCGTGGTTTCGGCATCAGATATGCCGGCGTGTGTTGCGGCTGCAAGAAAAGACTGCAATTAATCCCATTCAGTAGGTTAGATGTCAAACTCATCATTGAACTCGCTTACCCAGACTCATTGAAGACCAGGTATGCTCTAACATCTGGTTTTATTATGCAGCAGGACAGTGCGCCTGCTTGCTCGCACGGCAAGGTTGATTATGATGGCGCTACCTTATTGACATCAACTGAAGTAAATGCATTGGCAAAGATGATTTACAAACTCGCCAGACCTTAACCCTCTTGTTTATCACGTCTGGGGAGCTATGCTGGAACGCTGCAAGACATTTAATCCCAAGTTGGAGAACATTGGCCAGCTGAAGCAAGTCTTGCTGCTAATGTGGGGTCAGTTGCCGCAGGACCCGACCAACAAGGCCATACTGAGCTTCACAAAAAGAATTTGAGCTTGTGTTAAGGCAGGGAGTGGACACTCTCATTATACCTTACAATAAACTGCAAAACGGAATGCTGAGGTCGTAGTGAAAAGTGATATCATTTGACTTGGAAATCTACAAGTGACGTCAATTTTCCGCGGATAATTGAAAAAACGAAATTTTAAGTTTGAACAGCTGTAACTTTTGCAAACATGAAAAGTTTCAAATGAAACTTTCAGGTATTGTTGGAAATTCATTCCCCTACAAATTGGAAAATTTTCGCAGAAAAAGTTCGATCGGCTGCGAAGATATCGCATTTTCCCCGGTGGTACGTTTTTTTTTTGAGCCACCCTGTACATGCATATATAGTTATATACATACAATGCAATACATACATACAATGCAATACATACATACAATGCAATACATACATACAATGCAATACATACATACAATGCATATATACATACAATGCAATACATACATACATGCATATAATTATACATACAATGCAATAATACATACATGCATATATACATACAATGCAATGCATACATACATGCATATATATTATATACATACAATGCAATACATAGGCTACATACACGCATATATACATATAATGCATGCATACATACATGCATATATACATACAATGCAATACATACATATATGCATATATACATACAATGCGATACATACATGCAGATAATGTCTGCGCTTTGGTCTATTTCGATGATTGCTTTCGCAAGCGTATACAATAGGTTTATTTTGCAATCTACATCGGAGAACAATTATTGCAGCAGTGTTCGTGAGAGTCACAAAAATTGAAATGAATAGACAGAAACAAGAAAACAGACGGTGGGTCACAGAGAGAGAGAGAGAGAGAGAGAGAGAGAGAGAGAGAGAGAGAGAGAGAGAGAGCGAGAGAGAGAGAGAGAAAGAGAGAGACAGAGACAGAGACAGAGACAGACAGAGAGAGAGAGAGACAGAGAGAGAGACAGAGACAGAGACAGAGACAGAGACAGAGAGAGAGAGAGAGAGAGAGAGAGAGAGAGAGAGAGAGAGAGAGAGAGAGAGAGAGAGAGAGAGAGAGAGAGAGAGAGAGAGTGGGAGACGTAGACGGAGAGGGAGAGAGACATATATAGAAATAGAGACAGAGGAGCAGAGAAACAGAGACAGTGACAGACAGAGACAGAGAGACAGAGAGAGACAGTGACAGTGACAGAAACAGACCGACAGAGACAAAGACAGACAAACAGACAAAGATAGAGACTCGTATACGGTCCTTAATTGATCAGTGTTTTGAAGCCGCGGCCAATTGGACAGTAATTAAGACCGGCGTCTATCATTAACTTTGTCCCGCTTCTAATTGACCAAGATAAGAAATGAACAATCACTAACGACACCTCTCAGTTTCTCTTCATTCCCACTGCATCTGCCTCTACAGTCTACATCTCTGCCTCTGCATTCTTCCTCTGTGTGCCTGTCACTCTCTGTGACGTTCCTTATCTGCCTCTGTCTTTTTCTTCTCCATCTGCCTCAATGCTTTCGGTGTTTCTGCGTCTTTCTCATATACTTGCGGTGTCAGTTTCTTTGTATCTTCGCCTCCGCCTCATAGTCTGTGGGGGTCCTTATTGACGTGTTTCGTTCCAGATAATTTGTTGTTGCAGTCTTGTAGCATTCACGAAAACTTCTGAACAAAATATCGCTGCGCATTCGTCATGCAATCGACAATTATCAGGAAACCGGTTTCGAATATCAATCTGTCTGCAAGGAAATGAAAACCTCAGTTGCCTTTTACCGACTCTTGTTGTTGCTGTTGTCGCTGTTGTTGTTGCTGTTGTCGCTGTTGTTGCTGCTGTTGTCGTTTTTGTTGTCCAATCACACTCACGGTTACTCACCTATACCAATCTGACCTTGCGAAACGCATGTCGCGTGCCAACAAAGCTTTAGAGTTGAGGCTGCTTGCTCATTTGCTTACTCGCTTACTTAGTTACCGGGTACTTGTTATTTATTTATTTACTTTCCTGCTTATTTTTGGTTACTTGCTGGCTTTCATGCTTACTTGATTACTTATTTACTTACCTACCTACCTACCAACCTGCCTACCCACCCACCTACTTACTTGTTCTTTGGTAAGTAATGTAGGGTAAGGAAAAAAGTATGGAGAGGTAAGCATGTGGGGTCAACGGGCAGATCGCTTCTTCTAAAATTAATTGCCATAATTTCATCATCTTTCACAATTGTTACGTACCCTCGGTGTCATTTTCCACCCTTCTTCGCTGACAGGGTTACGACCAGAACGAATCGGTCTAGACAGACTGGGTGGTCCACTTCTTCCAGGACGTACTGCCGTGTGGACTCACTGACCTCTGACCGATTTATTTAATAACCCTTTCGACGACCTTCGTGTTATGATTGTATACAGCGGCGCCCGTAGGATTTTTTTCTTGTACGCACTGAAATTTTCGATGGAGGGAACAGGGAAAAAATTTTCGTCAAAGTCGCCGAAAAAAACTGATGACCTTTTTTTAATTATTTTTTTAGTCATCAGCCAAAATTTTCCCCCAAAATATCTTTTCCATCCGCCGAACAACCTGATGACCTTTTTTTTAGTCATCAGCCAAAATTTTTCCCAAAAATACCTTTTCCATCCGCCGAAAAAACTTATGACCTTTTTTTTAGTCGTCGCGCTGTACGCACTTGCGTACGTGCGTACGCCTGCGGGCGCCGCTGATTGTATACCAACTCCCACTGCAACGTGAAAGAATTTAGCTGAGCCATGTGAATTGAACAACATTACAAACGTTGCAACCCATGATACCAGATATGTTTAGCTCCAGAGTGAGAATTGCCGGGGTTGGGGGCTTCACCCCCACACTCCCAAAGTCTTTATTAGAGCTCCATAGTAAAGACTAGTGTTTTTCATGCCCCAGTTCCAAGTGGATCGTAGTCCAACCCCAGTCATTGTTCCACGACACTGTTTAGCTCCGCCACTGCGTGCACTTTGGGAGCGCCAGTCTCAGCCTCTCAGGCCTTGATAAAGGAGGAGGGCGACGCAAATATTCTTTGCCATCACACGCAGTCGCTTAAACTGAAACTACTACTACACTAGCGGTGTCAAAAGTTCGGGACGCCAGCGATTCTGCGAGTCTGATCAGCAGACCGTCACTTTTCCATTGACACGGACTACATTATATGCACGTGAGTAATTAAAAAGCTTATAATGGGTTTGCGAGATAGTGAGTTGGTGAATAAGTAAGTGAGTAAATGAGTGCATTTGTGACAGAGCAAATGAATTTGAGTTTGTGAGTGAGTTTGTACAAAGTTTGGGAGTCAATGAAATTGAACGAATTTCAATAAACGAATTTTTGAGTGGGTCTCTGAATGGGGTTGGGTGAATGCGTTTGTGATTGACCGAGTGTGTAAATGAGTGAGTGAGTGAGTGAGTTTGTGAGTGAGTGAGTGAGTTTGTGAGTTTGTGAGTGAGCGGAAATGTGCGTGAATTGCCCGCATATAATATAAAGTCCTTTCTCTAGTACTCAAATCCAAACTATTGTTTTTTTAGTCTTGCACCGAAATACCTGAAGTGATCTCATTCGTTCTGCTCTTTCTGAATCTTCTCATCGACTTCTCCGTTCTCCGTTTGTTCCACGAGCAAGGATCACTATTGCTCAAACTCGCTCCTTTAGGCCTACCATCATTGGGTCCTCCTTATGGAATTCTCTTCCCTCCACTCTGCGTTGGACTCTACTTTCAGGATAACTATCTACATCTCTCTCTCTTTTTAAGACCTTTTCTCTCTAGGGGTTATCGCACTGGGAGCGCTACTGAATGGCCTCGGTTGTGAGCGGCGTTATAGAAATTACTAATTGCATTACATTAAATTTATAATTTATATAGGTATTTATCAGGGCTTTTTTTAACGTGCAGTTCTACACAAATTGTGCAGTTCAAAAACGGATTCGTGCAGTTGTAGAAGCACTTCCGTGACGTTCCATGCAGTTAAAACTAGTAAAAAATAGGTCATTTTCCTCAGATTGGGAGTAATTTACCATGGAGGATGAGAAAGGAGAGAAGAGGATGTGCAGTTCTAAAAATTCCTTAAAACAGCCCTGGTATTTATTGCATAATTGACATAATTACGCATTACATATCGTATGTAGGACTGTAATGATAATTACGTATATTTAATTCCAATCAGCATTATAATTAAATGGTACCTTGGTGAATTTCGCCTGTCATTGACCATAATATATCCACGTCTAGAATTGCAGTAACACAATTATCTTATTCTAGAGATGTCTACAATTGCCTATAGTGACCTTGTGGCCTGTTGGCCCGAAGTGCATCTGCCGCACGTTACCTTAGTTCACGAACCCAACTAGGCCTCAGTGCCTCACTGGTCGGCTAGAAAACGCACCCACTCGCAGTGGCTATTTATAGATTCATGGCAGGCGGCAAGGCTGACCTGTGTGGGGTTATAAGGTAGACAGCACATTTCCACCCCAATGGGGGTAAACAAAGGGGAACTGGAGGTTCCACTGACGGTTGAGCGTGGGAGTGATGAGCCAAAGCGACCTGAGTGTAACCTGGCGCTGGGTAGCGGGGTTAAGGGAGAAAGGCTAGACGAAGATTCTTACACCAGGAAAGATGTTGAGACTAGACCAACGACGACCTCTTGTGCTGGACTAAGTAGGCCTAAAGAATTCTCCCCGAAACATTAGCGACCTAACTGCTTTGTTTCGATGGATGTGAAGGATAATGACCCCCGTCCTTCTCTTCCACTTCATCTCCAGCTGTTCTTTCCAACACATCGAAATTTATATATTATTATTTTGAACAGTTTTGCAGCACAGTTCGCTAGAGGGCGTTAATGGCGCAAAAATATCAAAAGCAGTTCGCTGCCCAAGCTGTGTATGAAGACAAGTAAGCATCGAGCCTTAGATGGCCTGAGAGGCAATCATGGCCTATGCCATGGGTTTGAAATGTTAGTGACTTCAATTTCTTAGCGTTTATGAGGGCGACAGTACAGTGGTCTACCTCGTCGTCTGTTCTTCCCATCGACGGTGCACGGTTGGTGTACTCATCATCGCTATGTTAACTTTTTGGGGTGCAGATGATGAAACAGAAGCTTCTAAAATGACAACTGATGTTCCCGGAAAGCACAAGTACATAATAATTATGTACACAACAGATGATAGAACATTTAAATGCATCAATGGATGGAGGAGACCAATAAGGGGCACTAAGTTGGCACAGCGATCAAAACCAAGGCAATAAAGCTTTTATAAACTAGACCTAGGCATGGGCGCCCGCAGAAATTTTTGCAGGGGGGCAAACAGTTTTCCACAAATTTTTTTGCAGCAAGAGCTTGAAAATGCAAAGCTGGAAATTAAGAATACGGGTATTTTTCAAAGAGGTTTCTTACGCATATTTCTCAGTTTCATTTTGTGTACAATTTTTAATACGAATAGTTTCCTTAGAAATTTGTTAAAAATCAAAAGTAGATGTTAAAAAGTAGTTTCCTAAAGGTGCGCTGTATAAGTCCATAGAAAAAACGAATGAATAAATGAACGAAAAATAGGTATCAGTTTTCAAGGGGCAAGTGCTCCTCTAGCTGCTTCTAAAGCGCCACTCGAAAGCCAATCGCAGGGCATCAGCTTTTTCACATGTGCTGCATCGAGTTAGAAGCCTATTCCAAAGAGTAGTCAGAAAGAGGTCCGAGTCTGGCCAGAGAGGGCCACTGGGCCAGAGTAACTGCTAATGCGGGTGTCGTCTAGGAAGGTGGAGGATCTGAGGATCAGATGAGTGTGGGTATCAATTCTTTTGATTAGTTCTCTTTGCCAGTTTTGTGTGTAAATCCCGAGGCACGATAACCAGAGTCCCTTATCCAAGTTTATCTACAGTTTGATCTCCCTGGATTCTGTACTGGCAGCATGCAAAATGGGCAAAATGGAGCCTGGCTTATAGCAGACTTGGTTTATACAATTACAATGCTGGTGAATAAGCAAATCTCCCTTATGTAATTTTAGTGCACTTTGAGAAATTTCAAATTTTTGCATTTGTAGGCCTATTTTTGCAGTTGTGATTATTTGCACTACAGATGGACTCCACTCAAGTAGGTCATAATCGACAGGCCTGCTGCTTGCATGGACGCCCGCAGGAGGGTTGAAAGCCAATGGTCGTTATTGCAGTTTTTAGAAAGAGCTTGAATATGCAAGGCAGAAAGTTATAAGAGCATGTTTATTTCTATAGAGATCTCTAAACGTAGATTTCTGACTTTCACTGTCTGTATCATTCGTATCGTTGGTGCATTAATGCAAAGAAATTTGTTAAAAACCCAAAAGTAGTAGTTAAAAACATAGGTGCCAATTTTCCAGGTGGGGGGGCAAGTGCCCACCTTGCCCCTATGTGCGGGCGCCCATGGACGGTGGACCTATAGGCTATATGAAGAAACAGACTAATTGCACAGAATGGGTATATTGTCCGGGGGGAATAATGCCCTACGCGAAATCGGGGGCTTTTGTCCGGGGGGATAATGTCCGGTGGGGATAATGTACAGGGGGGATAATGTCCTACAATCGAGAAATGATACGCGCAACATTTATTCCCTTGGGAAAAATTTGATGTAGGCCTACTAAAAAAGGTCATCAGGTTTAAGGTTTTAGAGTTTACCAGAAATTTTGACAGAAAGACTTTAAAAGGTTGTCAGAAAAGATAACTAACTGGTCGTCGGTCCGGCTCAGCGATTGCCGTCTTACCGTTGGCCGCTAAACGACCGTTTAATCCCCCCCAAAAAAAACCCCCAACTGAATTCCTCTTCCCAAAGTCCCAAAGCAGAGAAACTAGAGTACTATACTAAACACTGACTGCTTAATCAGGCAATAGGCTAATAGCAGCTACTTAATTATGAATTGATTGGTCAGCAAACAACATCTGACGTCATCAAGGTGTGGGAGGGGAGGGTAGGGTTGGTGTCGATGTGAAACGTTGTCTGAACGTTTCCCACCGTTCGTGTCGTGTGATAGACCTACAGTAACCCAGCTGGTGACTTTGTTTTGATTGAGAACCTGCGAATAAACCGTTTTCGGCGACTACGGTTTTTTGGGCGCCGAACAAATTAAGAGCTTACCATATTGCGATTCTATGTGGTGAGTTATTAATAATTATTAACCTATTGATTAAGTTTAGTTGCACTTTGGCGACGCCCAGTCACCTGTGTTTAATTAATTGTTAATCTCCAGAGGATTATGCTGAGGTCTCCCTTTTAGACAGGCGTGGTGTTGTCATAAGTCGGAAACCAGTGTTTGATCTAGTCCCTCTGCCTTGGAGATGGGAATTCGGGTTTCGGGTGGGAAGGGGGGGGCGAGAGAATGTCTGTTTTGGCCGGACATTCTGAGCGGACGGCTGGGTCGCCAACGGAATTTTGGTCGGCAAAATTTTCTGGCGACCTTTTTTTAGTCTTTCGGTCGTCTCAAAAAAATATGCCATTTTCGCTGCAAAAATAACTGATGACCTTTTTAGTGTTTCTTTCATTTCTCCCGCCCCCAAAATTTTTCCCCAACAATCAACATTTCCATGCACATAGGCTATGCATGGGCACAAGCTCCACGTTTTTTCTGTGGGGGGAATGGGGGATTACAAATTGACTTCTGTGGGAGGGAATGGTAACCTACATACTTAGGCTACATGTACGCAGCACTTCGCGATTTTTCCTCGCGGGGGAAAATCCATTCCCTTGGAGGGGGGAAGAACTTTCCACCAGAGACGGTCTAGATTAAACACTGGCTGAAAACGATTTATAATACAAGGGCAAACAATCAGTAAACCACTTCTGAAATCTCTCCACTGGCTACCTGTAAAAGAAAGGATAATATACAAAATCGCCATCATTACCTACAACTGCATGTGTAACAACAAAAACTCCTTCATTCCTCTCCGATCTCACTCAGAATTATGAGCCCTCAAGAAACATGCGATCATCCGAAAAGGCGGAAACCGCACACATCGCTGTCAAGGCCGTAGCTAGGGGGGTATTATGGGTGTCTGAACACCCCCCGAAATGGAAAATGTGAAAAATAATAGAATACATTTACGAGCACATGGTGTAAAAACCATGAAATAAAACCATAAAAACACCCTCCGAAATGGAAAATTGTTTTAAAAAAAAACAGAATGCCGGATGGCTTTTAAAAAGGTCATCAGTTTTGGGAAGGAAAATTGGTGACTTTTTGAACATTTCGGCCGGATGACTAAAAAAAGGTCATCAGTTTTTTAGGAAGGAAAATTGGTGAGTGAAATCAAATCCTGGCTACGGCCTTGATCGCTGTCGCGCCACAACTGCATCTAGATCCTTCACCACATCAGCGAATATGGAACAATCTTCCCTCTGGGATCAGGAACTCTACAGGGTGCGCCAAAAAAGACCCCTAGGTTTTTTGCCAATATTTTGACCAAAAGTAAGAATTTCCAAATGAAATTTTACAGGCTTATAGACAATTCATATTTACACATTATGGCCACATTTCATCAAAATATTTCAAACGGAACAAAAGTTACATCACTTTTAGCGAGGTCACCCACCGTTTTTTGACGATTCAAAAACGAAGCGCAACAAAATTTGTTTTTTTGCCACTATCTTGGCCAAAAGTAAGAATATCGAAATGAAATTTATAGGCTTAAAGACAATTCATATCTGCACATGGTGGTTAGATTCAAAAACGCGACGCAACAAGAATCGTCAAAAAACGGTGGATGACCTTACTAAACGTGGTGTAACGTTTGTTGTGTTTGAAATATTTTGATGAAATCTGGTTATGATGTGTAAATATGAATTGTCTATAAGCCTGTAATATTTCATTTGGAAATTCTTACTTTTGGTCAAGATATTGGCAAAAAACCTAGGGGTGTCTTTTTTTGGCGCACCCTGTACATCGATGACAACTTTCAATCTGAAGCATCTAAAACAGAACTTTTCACACAGGCCCATCTTGACTGACTTTTCCCTACTCCTAGCGCTTCTGAATCGTTGAGCTACGATTTTTAATCGTTTGCGTACGAACTTATTGCACTTAAATCTCCACATATTATTATTATTATTATTATTATTTGTAAAGCAGGAAAACCGAGTAAGCTAACTTATTTTATTGCGTCAAGCCGTGAAGGACAATGTGTCGTGGTAGGGCCTATGTTTAGCGGTAATTAATTTTGTGGTCATTTTGTGCTGTTGACCTAAACTCGTAAAATTAAATTATTAGCAAATATGCCAGTTACATTAACCCTCATTTTCAATTTCCAATCAGTGTATTGAACCCAATAAAGACATGTTTAACAGTTACACAGAACTGTAGTTAAATATATGTACCAAAGAAACGATTAAAAAATGCTAAATTCATGAAGCAGTTCACGTGGGAACAAATGGCACATTTGAAGGGACAGGTCCCGCTAGATAGGGGGCCGATTGGCCCATTCCACGGCGTGACACAGCTGTAAAATCTAGCCCTACATCAGACCAACCTCGCCGCTTTAAAACGCTACGACAACATGACTTTGCACATTAAAAAACACAACAACTCCTCCATTGCTTCCATCCAGCCCAGCTCTGTTCTCCTCAGCAGCAGTCAACCACAGGCCTGCGACTAGGCTTGACAAGCCACCGGCCTCCTGTGGCTCCGGTGAGAGCCTACCAGCCAATGACGAACAAGGGCAAAGGCAGCTCACACACCTCCACCCCCCCCCCCCCCAGCCCACCCTCCCCGACAGGGCAGCAAGCCTACGGGCGTCTGGCGATAGCAAAGCGTAGCTTGAACGACGGCCAAGTTAAGAGCTGCAGTTTGCACGTTGACATTATTCAGCTGACCGTTTATAGACTTGGAGTTGAGCATCGTGTAACGAACGACCAATCTACAAAACCAACGCTACTATTGTGTCACGAAAGAAACGCCAGAAATCGTCTCTTCAGTGGAAAGTTTTACTCAAAACACTGCAAAACACAACAGAAATCACAGAACCAACGTCGGTGACGATTAATAATTGATCGGCCTTTTCTTTCGTTGACTTCTCGAAGGCGTTTGACAGCGTTAGAATCAAGCGCGTACACAGATACATGCGCTTGCTGCTTGAAGGGCCAGCATCAGCACGAACAAAGACAACAACAGTCGAAGCGGAGCTCGATACGCAGGGTGCATCAAGTGCACGCTGCGGGTGGCGGCCACGCTCAGGTTAATACCTCTTTGTCTCAACATAGAACCACGTTCATATGTAGGCCTATCTATCAGGTTCACTTTTATAGCGCATTTTAGAAGATGTCAGGAAGCGCTGTATATGCGATCGTATGCGTTTATATAAAAATTGGTACAGCACCTTTATAAAAAAAGATCTACATGGCAGCCTGGGTGTTACTCCTTTGCTTAGAAAGCTCTGGGTAAACAAACTATTATAGTCTTTGTTTTGTTAGTGGGTCAATCTTTTTTGGCCTGTATATCATATATATATATATTGTATATATATATGTATAATATATATGTTTAATATATACATATATATTATATAATTACACATATATATTGTGTGTGTATGTATAAGAGGACATCTATCCAGTTATCCATCAATCTTTGGCCCTATTCTGGCTAAGGCCTTTGTAGAGCAACTGCCATATAGCAACAGGTGATGATGCACCAAGTGTAATCTAGTTATGTTATCTTATGTTATCTGCACAACATAATTATAATTATAAAGCTCCAATGTACATTTTAGACAGTCACCCCGCCTGCAGACTGAGACCACCACTGCTTTACTACTGCTAAAGTTTCTATTGGCCTGATTGCTCAATTGTGTTTGTTGCCGAGGTATGTTTTCTTAATTAATATTGACCTCACAAAGGTATTGTACAGTAAAGTTGAAAGCATTATATATATTATATTGAGACAACATAGTATTAGAATCTACGGTATTATTTCCAATGACGTCATATTCAGTGATATTTAATCCAAGGATATTGAATCTAGTGATATTAAATCCAATGACATATTCAGTTATAGAAAATTCGAGCATCAGTACCATATTTTATGATATTTAAATATATGTATTCAGTGATATATATATATATATATATATATAATGGTGTGTACTGTGTATATATCTAGTTGATTAATTAACTGAAGTAAAAAGTCTACAGTCATAGGATGTTGGAAAACTCTGGCTACAACAACTACTGTTTCTTAAACTATTATCACTTTCCACAGCATGTTCATTGTTCAATGCAGGTTCCAAGTGAAATCATCAGCATTGTGAAATCTACACAGAACATGCCGTTATGGAAGTTCAATCTAGTCGTATCATTGATAACTTCTATTTCACTCTCTGGGTCGTGATCTGAGCCATGTGTTCCCTGACTGACCTGTGTGTTTCTTAACTGAGCCATGTGTTTCTTGACTGAGCCATTTGTTCCTTGATTGAGCCATTTGTTCCTTGACTGAGCCATGTGTTCCTTGACTGAGCCATGAGTTCCTTGATTGAGCCATGTGTTCCTTGACTGAGCCATGTGTTTCTAGATTGAGCCATGTGTTTCTAGATTGAGCCATGTTTTCCTTGATTGAGCCATGTGTTCCTTGACTGTGCCATGTGTTCTTGATTGAGCCATGTGTTTCTAGATTGAGCCATGTTTTCCTTGATTGAGCCATGTGTTCGTTGACTGTGCCATGTGTTCCTTGATTGAGCCATGTGTTCCTTGACAGCGCCATGTGTTCCTTGATTGAGCCTTGTGTTCCTTGACTGAGCATGTGTTCCTGGACTGAGCCATGAGTTCCTTGACTGAGCTATGTTCCATGACTGAGCCATGAGTTCCTTGACTGAGCTATGTTCCATGACTGAGCCATGTGTTTCTTGACTGAGCCATGTGTTCTTGATTGAGCCATGTGTTTCTAGATTGAGCCATTTTTTCCTTCATTGAGCCATGTGTTCCTTGACTGTGCCATGTGTTCTTGATTGAGCCATGTGTTTCTAGATTGAGCCATGTGTTCGTTGACTGCCATGTGTTCCTTGATTGAGCCATGTATTCCTTGACAGCGCCATGTGTTCCTTGATTTAGCCTTGTGTTCCTTGACTGAGCATGTGTTCCTGGACTGAGCCATGAGTTCCTTGACTGAGCTATGTTCCATGACTGAGCCATGTGTTTCTTGACTGAGCCATGTGTTCTTGATTGAGCCATGTGTTTCTAGATTGAGCCATTTTTTCCTTCATTGAGCCATGTGTTCCTTGACTGTGCCATGTGTTCTTGATTGAGCCATGTGTTTCTAGATTGAGCCATGTGTTCGTTGACTGCCATGTGTTCCTTGATTGAGCCATGTGTTCCTTGACAGCGCCATGTGTTCCTTGATTGAGCCTTGTGTTCCTTGACTGAGCATGTGTTCCTGGACTGAGCCATGAGTTCCTTGACTGAGCTATGTTCCATGACTGAGCCATGAGTTCCTTGACTGAGCTATGTTCCATGACTGAGCCATGTGTTTCTTGACTGAGCCATGTGTTTCTTGACTGAGCCATTTGTTCCTTGACTGAGCTCATATGCAGGCAAGCAGGCGCATTTGAATCGCCAGATCATATTGATCACTATGAAGTCTAAGGACCGAAGTCACCAAATACAGTTGGTATATTCATCAAAGATGCATGGTGGGCAGTCTTCCTGTTGTATATAGCTCATAATGGTTGCCCTGCTTCAAATCAATGTGTACTTCTGAACTTTGTAAGGAAGGCATTATCACATTACGGTTGTATTGTATTGTATTGTATTGTATTGTATTGCACCTTTATTGAACACCAATCATGAAAAATCACATTGTGATTTGGTGACAGTGGGAGCCAAAAGGAACTTATCGTCCGGCTAGCTGGGCACCATTTGCACAAAACGTTTCAAACCTATTCGGAAGAGTCAGTAAATATCTTGACTAACGGAAGTTAACAACACACTAATTCCAGTACCTATTTATCTGTGATGATATTTAGTGTGGTGACTGACCATGCATGAACCTCTCGTTTTTTACTGAACCAGTACGTAAAGACTTCTTCGTAACGAGTGCTTTTAAATCAATCAATAAATCAATCGGAATTTATATAGCGCCCCTTCAAGGTTCCTGCTCAGAGGTGCTCCAAGCCCAGGCCAAGCGAAAATAAGCAGTCTTCAACAGTTGATAAGTTGAGAATAGTTTAGGATGCGTCATATAGTCACGGCCTCACGGGAGCCCGTTCCATGTTTTGAGATCTATACATGCATGAACATCATATACTTGTAGTTTATTGATGCTGTCAAACGGCAGTATTCCCAAATGCAAATGCTTATGCCACATAAACTTGGATATAGGCTACTATGCTTGAATATGATGTCATTGGATTAAATATAACTAAGTTCAATATAATTGGATTAAATAATCATTGAATATGATATCATTGGATGTGATACCGCTGGATTCAATATCATTGAATCACTGAATATGATATCATTGGATGTAATGCCGTTAGATTCAATATCATAGAATCACTGAATATGATATCATTGGATGTAATACCGTTAGATTCGATATCATTGAATCACTGAATATGATATCATTGGATGCAATACCGTTAGATTCAATATCATTGAATCATTGAGTATGATTCATTTGATTCAATATGATTATATAAGCTGCGGACGCTCCTGTGCACCCCATAAACCTTAAATCTTCCTCTATGTATATATTACCCAATGTGCACCAATAGATAGAGTATTGTCAATGGAAGGGTGCTGTACTAAGTGCACTGACGACTAGAGCAGGTTCTAGATTTCTACACTGAAGTCTATGCTCCGCGTTAAATGTGACTGAGCCTATTGGGCAAGGGTCAATAGCCGGGTAGTTAAGGAATTATTAGCCTACAATTGATGTTTTCCAAAAAGCGATGGCCATGGAAATGGTGACCCTAGTATACACCACTGCAATAATCTTGCAATTCCAGAAAAATATTTTGAAAAGAGGGTATACATATGTGATGCTATAGCGACAGCCTATATAGTATATAATCATATTGAATCAAATGAATCATTTAAATTCAATGATTCAATGCTATTGAATATAAGGGTTTAGGCTATTACATCCAATGATATCATATTCAGTGATTCAATTATGCTGAGTCCACGGTATAATCGGCATTACATCCAATGATGTCATATTCAATGATTCAATGATATTGAATATCCTACCCTAGTGTATACACAACAGTAACAAACATCCCGTGGCCTGCATGGCAGGCTCATTCCACAGCAAGCCGAAACTTGAAAACTATAAAATTAAACATTAAGTTAAATTAAATTAAAACAACATGATATTAAATGCAAAGCATGATGGTTAAACAAACATTTCGAAGTTGTGTTTTTCTCACTGGTTCCTCTGAAAAGCCGTGTTTTCTAAGCAAAATTTGAACAGTGATATCTTTGGGATAATATAGCCTAACAGGGTTGTAAAACGCTTGGCATAGGGTGAGAGCATTGATAAATCAGCCCCTGGGTAAATGTGATTGCAATCTAAGCTTAAAGGCTGGCTGTCAGGAAGATTTACAGTCGGACGAATTATAGACGAGGACTATAAATCTAATTAGGTACCTTTTATTCAAAGGAATGCAAGGTATTGTGCTCTGCGCAGTTGTGCGTGTTTGAACTAGGGTAATACTGTTGTTTACAAAGATCTGTTAAGATGATCACGGGCGTGATTTTGTTTAACACTTCGAAGTGTAATTTTCCAATCGTCCGAATATATATAGAAAGTTATATTTGTATTCGGTTAAAGCCCAAGGGCGAACTTGTCACGGTGTCCCTAGAAGCTGACCCTTAAGGGTAGGCGTGACTTATTAAGATATGCAACCAATGAGAATTTGTTTGAAGCAAGTACCCTAACAGGTAAGTTCCATGACAGGTAAGCTTGTTGCTGCCGATATATGAGCTGAGGAAAACTTCAGTACCGCTCGTACTTTTGCAGTGCCAGTCCCAAGCCTGGTTAAAGGAGGAGGGCGACACTAATCATCTTTGATATGAAACTGCAGTGTTGTTAAACAGCAAAAAGCAAGCGAAAGGCTGAGTAAGAGAGAAGTGGTGAACGAGTGCGAAGTGATGTAATATAACTTTGACTTTTACTATTCACTTCCCAATCAACTGGCTGTTTGTTTACACAATTGTATCTCTCAAGTGGTTTAGCCCAAGCTGTGATTCATACAGGAAGAAGAACCATTTCTTGACTCGTGATAAGTATATTGCCTCCCTCCATACTTTGGAAAAGTTCAAAATGACTACACTGTAGGCTACTAATGAAACTCAATTATTGCACTCAACAAGCATGATGAGAAATTTTAAAAAATACACTGCACGAATTGGAATTATATTTCTACGAAATAAAACGATTATGAAAATTGAACACTCTTGGAACTAGCTGCTCCTTGACAAAAAATGAATGCTCTAATAAACTGTGAAATGGTATATCCAGAAAACATCAGCACCAGACCTGTGGCAGGACTGCTGCTAGGAACTTCGATACTTCTCATACTGTAACAGTGCCAGTCCAAAGCCTGGAGAATAGGAGGAGGGCGACACTAATCATCTTTGATATTTCGCAGTGTCTTTAAATTGCAATAAGCATGGGGCTGCTGTACTGGTTTGACTGTTGTGCTTCTTTGGTTGTGTCCCTGCCTACCTGAGTGATCTCTGTCATCGGGTCTCTGTAACAGCTTAAAGAAAATACACTGCACGAATTGGAATTACATTATGGCTCAGTCAAGGAACTCATTGGCTCAGTCAAGGAACTCATGGCTCAGTCATGGAACACTTGGCTCAGTCATGGAACACATGGCTCAGTCATGGAACACATGGCTCAGTCAAGGGACACATGGCTCAGTCAATGGACACATGGCTCAGTCATGGAACACATGCGACCTGTGTAGCAACCAGCTATAGCTAAGTACAATGGCAAGTAGAAGGAGATAGATGCAAGGATGCAAACGAAATGGCGCAGGTGAAGAGTGCAGAGGAACAGATTTGAGGATGTACTGTTATATGATATAAGAAATGGATAGCAGGGTTTTTTAACGTGCAGTTGTACACAAAATGTGCAGTTGTAGAAGCACTTCTGTACAGTTGAAACTAGTAAAAAAAGTCATTGTCCTTAATTCGATTGGAATTAAGTAATTTGCAAATTACTTAATTCCAATTGTAGGTAATTTACCATGGATCATGGATGATGGGAAAGAAAAGGAGTTGTGCAGTTCTAAAAATTCCTTAAAAACAGCCCTGATGGATAGACATATGGACAGACTGCGAAAGAGAGACAGCAAGAAAAGAGCCATATAGAGTGAGAAATACTTAGGACCAAGTAGACTGTATATAGATACAAATGGAAACTTTGCAGTTGTAGCAGACTGTCGAGATGCGACAAACTAGGTAAATGAGACCGAGATTCTGACAGAGACAGCGAAAGAGACAAAACAGACGCTAGAGGGCCAAAGGGACAAACTACGAAAAACCACTTCCAACAGAGAAAACATGTATTCCACTGTGAGGCCGATTATTACAGACAAGAGCAACAACTTCTCAGAACTAATTATCTATGACGAGAGACCAAAAGTGGAATAAAAAGAACTATGGCAGCAGTGGCGTAACTAGGAACTCGGGGGCCCCTAGACAAAATATGAAGGTGGGGCCCTCTCCCTACGGTACTTATTGAAATGTATTATTACTTATTAATTTACTGAAATGCTGATGTATATGAACAAGATACTAGTATAAATTACAGTAAACTGTAAGTTCCTAACAAGGCTGAAATGACAAGTCTTGCAAACTCGGGGCCCCTCTGGGGCCTCTACACTCGGGGGCCCTTAGACTTTGTCTTACCCAGTCTACCCTATTGTTACGCCACTGTATGGCAGTAATCTTCAAATTATTTCTGAATGGAAACATGGGATGAACAGATGACGATGCTGCTGTTACTACACAATTGTCGTATCTCTGGGCCACTAAACCTGTCAGAGAAGACGCGTAGAGAAGACGCCTAGACATCCCCGATCGCTAAAGAGTGCCTACAAAGAGCGACTTTATCTACGTGGACTTTCTCCCACTGCTGTCCACATGTTGGCCTAGACAAAGATGCAGGCCATGTTTGTTACCAATTGAAGCTCAGGCTGAAGTTTACAAACTCTGATCATTTCTGCAACTCATCAAGAATACAGCTGTCTTCTTCAATGAGTATAATAATATAGAGAAAAATCAGGACCATGGTGGTAGGTCTTTATAGGACAATTAGGACATAGTACCTACTCTCCCTTTTAACACACACGCGCACACACACGCACACACACACACGCACGCGCACACACAGTTTCGTATAATTATTACTTGCAACAAACTGCAGAAATCTTATAGGCCTAAGATATTTAAAAATAGAGGCAGAAAGCAAATGTGACCAGATTAAATCTGTGTCGCAAGCTATGATTATACCAAAGAACTTTACAGATGTCGTTAAACATCACACCGTTTCATATAGCTCTGCATTGATGGCTTGAAACTTTAAAAAGGTACCGCAAGCCAGGACCACCTTCGGTCTCTTTTGGTCTCCTGGGTAAGCTAACTGATACTACTGGAAGACATGGTGCAATTACGACCTGCATGTATTATGCTGGTGATGATGATGATGATGATGATGATGATGATGATGATGATGATGATGATGATGACGACGACGACGACGACGACGATGATGATGATGATGATGATGATGACGACGACAACGACGACGTATGCAAATTTTGATCTAAGCATTGGGGATGAGTATTGCATGTAGTTAGTCAGGCAGACGCGGCATGACGAAGCGGAGAGACAGACAAACACTCAGACAGACAGACGGACAAAGAGATACCGCATATCATCATCAGTTGACACCGTGGCCAACAACAGAACTTCCGCCAAGAGTTGTTCGAAATATTTGACGGTCGAATCATTTCAGTCTGTCAGTCGCCACGGTCACCGCCCCTCCCCCACCCCCATCCTTCACCCCTACTCACCGTCCCCCTTCTGTACTTGGCGTCCATTGCAAATTCATTCTACATGAGATGCAGTAGCGGTTGACATACGATCCCACCAACCAACCACCGAACAATCTCAATTTGCATGTAACGCGATATCTGAACGTGTCCGAATACACACGCACAACACAATGTATACTATAATATATATATATATTCATATATATATATAAGCGTACCCTTATAACGTATATATATATAATGTACAAAATGTAGTATAAATATATATACATATTATATAATTATATATTACAAATATATGTTATACATAATGTGTGTGGGGTGTATCTGAGGAGGCTTGTGAAGCACTCTGTATGTTGCCAAAGTAATGTGCGTGGGTGTGTATGACAGCAATGATGTATAATTAAATATTGAGTATGCCTGAAGCTATGCTCTACTGATATTATTAACATTTGTTTTCATGCAGATTCGTGTGCTGAGTTTATGATGAGCAATTAAATATTTTTGTCAGATATTTAATGTTGCAAATTATAAGAATAAGTTTAACGCGTCTTTGAACTGCTTAGCAAAGGTGTGTGTGTGTGTGTGTATGTGTGTGTGTGTGTGTGTGTGTGTGTAAGTGTGTGTGTGTAAGTGTGTGTGTAAGTGTGTGTGTAAGTGTGTGCAGGCCTGTGGATGAATCACTGAAATGATGTGTGTGTTTATAATTTACACATACATAAATGTAACAAAAATGACACACATGCACATGGAATGCATTAATACAATATGCTATAATATACTGAGAGATTGAGGCGGAAAGCTGGTTACGTTTAGGGTTGGGGTTTGTGCCTATAGGACCCTCAAATTCCTTGAAACGGCTCTGTTTATATTAAGTTTTGACTTTGGTGGTTATGTCTTTGTTGGATTTTAAGTCTATTGTTTCATCATATTTGCAGCTGTTGAATCGTCACGTAGAGAGGAAGATTCAGAATACTGGATCTCCGAATGAGCAATCCATTCCAATCTCACCTAACATTTCGAATATCCACCACCACCACCACCACCATTACCACCACCTCCACCATCCTCGTGGGTAGAACCGGTGACACGTCCTAAACCACCTCAAAACCAGAGCACATCCCCGTTGTACATCCTCTTCCTTTATTCATCTGCCTAACCATCTCGAATTTTGTGAGCACCCCCACCTCCCATTCCACATCTTTTTCTTTCATTCCCGTGTCTAACACCTTCAAATTTAGAGCACCTCCCTAATCCTTTCACATCCTCTTATTTTCCGTTGTCCATCATCATCTAACCCCACTCCTCCATCATCTCTTCCATTCTCTTCCATCCTCCTGCTCCAGCATCCCCCCCTCGAGACGTGCCTAGATGGATCGCCTGGCAAACGTTCTCGCCGGTTCCCGCAAGATCCGCAGTTCCAACGACGACGACTTTGCCGACCGCCTCAGTTCCCGCTACACGGTCGTCCTCCTCGTCGTCTTCTGCATCCTGGTCAGCATGAACCAGTACGTCCGCAACCCCATCACCTGCTGGGCCCCCGTCCACTTCACAGGCGCCCACATCCGCTTCACAACGAACTACTGCTGGGTGAAGAACACCTACTACTTACCGTGGGAAAACGAGGTACCCCGACAGACGGACTACCGCCAGATGGTACCCTACTATCAATGGATACCCTTCATCCTGCTCGCCCAGGCCGTCCTCTTCTATGTACCATCCCTCATCTGGCACGGGCTGAACAGCAAGTCTGGGGTCGATGCCGATAACATCCTGGCTGCGGCGAATACTTTCTCGCGCACGGAGAAGGTGGAGACCCAGGATAAGACGCTGATGATGCTGACGAATCAGCTCGATCGGTTTCTGAGCCACCGCGTCAAGGGCAGAGGATGCAGCTGCGATCCGAAGAGCATCCTGTCGGCCACCTGTTGCAGATTGTGCGGACGCAGGTAATTGATTTGCTTATCATGTCCAACCCAGAGTCTAATCAACGCTCTAATCTTTAGTTTAATCTGATCAAGTATTTAACATATACAAATATGTAGTAAAATATCATCATCATGATATTTAATATATATCAAAATATGATCATTATAATATTTAGCATGTAGTAAAATATTTGTGCACGCGGTTTCCGCTGCAGCCCCAGTGCAACTTATTTAGGGTCTTCACTATCATGGTTAGGAGTTGTCACATTGGTGTTGCACCTGCCTATCTATACTGGAACTAGTGGCCGCCGATCCTTTCCCTCTGATCTTCGCTGTGACTTGATCGTCCCTTTGGCACGCACTTCTATAATGTAACATCGGACCTTCTTGGTCGTGGACCCCACTTTCTGGAAGGGGCTTCCTGTAAAGCTCCGTCTCCTATCTATGGGCTATAGGAACTCTTTACATGTATTTTATACTTGTGTGAAAGCTGTTATTTTCAGCCCTGGTTGGACCGGGAGCGACTCTGAGTAGCTATCTTGAAATGGCGCTATAGTCCTTTATGTGCCAAGGGGTCCCGTTTGCAAAATGGTGTTGGGGGGAGTTTCTCACTTCCAATCAGTCAGTGGGTCCCTGGACATGACAAATCACCGAGGTGCTTGTCTGCCATGACGTCACGAATGGCGTAATTGACAAATCCAATATGACCCACTGACTGATTGGAAGTGAGAAACTGCCCCAACACCATTTTGCAAACGGGACCTTATGGCACATAATGGACTACTATGCTTGTTTGATTGATTGTATTGCCTGCATGAACGTATATATATATCCTTTCACAGTTAATTATAGGTGTGCAACCAGCGCGACAGACCAAGAGGGAAAAATGGTCTGAGTCCACAGCAAAAGAGGCATTTGGCCAACTATGATACAATCAGCTTTTCTCTGGACTAATGTCTATTACGTAATCCAATCTAGTCCTATCTTAGATATTGCCTATCGCGTGTCTGCATGGGTGCATAACTAATTTGATCCACCCAGTCTACCCCCACCCATTGCCCTGAAATTAGAAGGCAACACACCCCTCTCCTATTATCTGTGGTTCAATCAGGGATGGGCAGTAATTTAATTGAGTAATTGAAATTACGTAATTTAAATTACAATTGTAATTGGTAATTTGTAATTTGATGCTCTACATCAAAGTAATTTGTAATTTGTAATTCAATTACATTTCTTCCTGTAATTTGTAATTTCAATTACATTCTGCAAAATCAAATTACTTTGAATGGCCTATATTAAAATTCTCTGATGAACTATGCGATCTTTGCAACAGTGAATCATCCGTATTTTAAGTTATGTGGCTACCTGCACAGTTTGCAGACCAAACTAAAAGAATACATGAGTTGCTAGTAACAACATCTGAATATACCACCGGTAGCGAACAAAATACTGAGCATCTTTTAGTGGTCATAAAGAAGAAGAGGAAGAATTTAATTGTTTTAATGTGCAGCGTGCAGTTAGCCTACCATAAATTAAGTCGACTAGCAGAAACAAAAACGATTTAGAAATCTTGCAGCATATGGAATGTGACAGAAAAGGGAACTAATAATGCCTCATAGCTCTACAACTACTAACAAATTCTTTAAATACAATTTAATGATGCCCTGCCTTTGTCTGCACTAGTAGATAGAGATAGGCTCTTTAGTTTTACAGGCATGATTGCAAGGCATAACAAACGATCAGATAAGCCTAACATGTTTGAACGGCTGCTGCTTCTAAAAGAAAGCTAAACAATAAATAATGCACATAGAAATAAGGGAAAAGGCATGCACTTCCTGCTTGAGGTTTTTATTCCAATGATTTAAGCCCAAAGTAATTTGTAATTGATGTAATTGAAATTACGTAATTTGTAATTTGTAATTTGAGGCTCTGAGTCAAAAGTAATTTGTAATTTGTAATTCAATTACATTTTCTCCAGTAATTGGTAATTTGTAATTCAATTACATGCTGCCCTGTAATTTGCCCATCCCTGGGTTCAATCCACATGAAAGTGATACCTCTTTCTTGGCTGCTGTTTTAGCAGCTCTACCACCGGATATTTAGTCATAGAACCCTGGAGTTATTAATAGTCTCGCTGGTTAATTAATTTAAGACGTAGGGCCTACGCATTAGGGGAGGGTAAAAAACGGATTGAAATCCACCCTTTACGGAAGTCGTAATGCATACAAAGCAACAAGGTTGGGCCGTAAGTTATATAGAAACGCTAATACATAACAGTTCATGGTTCACCAATAATTGGGTGCACACACGTCTAAGGAGTGCATATAGGCCTGCCCAGTGCCCATGCATGGGTTTCTATATAGCAGGGTTATTAGAAAGCTTGTTAAGTCTGAGGCCTGGCTATAATAAGCCAGATGTCTTTCACAGCGAGATTTTTCGTTGGCTTGATAAGCGAAAGCGATTATCGTTTCGTTACTTGGCAAGACTTGCATGCATGCTGATCTAATCGCAACGCTGCGATAATCTGACCTCCGTTCCATTTAGGCGAATGAGACAAATCGCACCCGGGGCAGTGCGGACACGGTTTTGCGACGTTAAGGTTTGTACGATGGTTTAGTGGTAGGCTAAATGTGCTCAACTATCGATCAAAAGGGTGACGATTCAATCCTGACTAGGCAGAGACTGTTCAAGTTGTGTAGCCTATAACCCAATGAAAATCATAGCGTTACATAACTTGCACTGCGCTTACTACCTCAGAATAATATTTGCCTGCTTTCTTCCAGTTGCTCAAGACCTATTTTTTACCTGTGGCTGGGCTGGGAGCGCCTCTGAGTAGGTTTCTTGAAGGGGCGCAATATAAATTTTGAAATGAATTAATTAAATTAAAGTTACACGCAGCGAGCGGCTTTTATAGTATACGCTATGCTAAAACGAACTGGAGAAGCGATGATGATGGCGTGTGGAGAGGGTACGAGGAGAAGAGGACGGCCAAGGACCAGATGGATGGAGGATGTACACAGAAGGACAGGGATGAACCTTGAACAACTGAGGGATGAAACGAAGAACAGAATGGAGTGGAGAAGGCTGGTCATGACGGTCGCTAGAGTTCCTCGAACTGACGGCACAAGGTGACAAGGTGATGTTAAAATGGAATGCACTTATAGAGTGTTCTACATGTATGCCGAGATAATAAATGGTTTCAATTGGTCTTTAAAAAACTCTCAACAACGTCTGGATAGGAACGTTGCTCAAGTCGAGCGGGACAACGACCTTAAGGACCCCGTTCTTGCAGGCAACATGCAGATAATCTGTTCGTGGGAGATCAGACGGCTTGGTTGACGACTAGCATAAGCCGAGGCAGAACAAATGACGTCGATGTAGTAGCACCCTGGTGACCACGAATGCCTCTCGAGTCTGAAGGGGTTGTCAACTTCTTATTGGCACCACCAAGAAAGTTTTATTTGCTATGGGTAGTACTTGTTTTGGTCGAATTGTTTTGACTTCGGGTCATAGGTGAAATTTAGAGCCAGTTTTCTAATTGCTTCTTCCGGCCATGAAGCTGTTAGTGATCAAAGAACACCGGTTTTGGTAGGAATTGATTTCTAATCGTAGTACGTAATTGACGTCAGACCACTGAGACCAGTTGCGATTTGCCCTTCATCTTTCTCCCAAGGACGTTTGCAGCTGTGGGCTGCAGACGGTTTTTGTTGGAGGAGAGAGACAGTCACAGACAAACAGGCAGACAGGCACACACACATAGATACAGACAGAGACAGAACAGGTGAAGGAATTCAACGGACAAGGGAAATAGAAATACAGAAACAGGTAGAAAAATGGTCACAAACAGGCAAAGAAACATAATTATATAGGCTGCTAGTGATCAAATTTTTAGTAGTGAACTCAAATTTAAGAATTAGCGGTTAGTTGTATTATCAGTAAATAATGACAAACGTAAAATTAGTATTTTTCAGTGTTTATCTTTAATTTGTTTTTAATATTTATTGCTAGTTATGAGTTAGGTCTACTTAGTAGCTTTTGTTCACATTAGTTGTCTTGTTTACGCGTTTCGCTTCAAATGTCTTCAAAAGCAATCACGTAAACAAACACGCACTTTAGCACTGATAAGTTCGAGGGAACAACATGTTTTGTTGACAATGTCATCGTAGCCTAAGCAGGTTGAACTAAAGTCTGTGACACGGAACTGAAGTGGCAGGTATAGCCTACACATGCAGAATACCTCAGCAGCTTATACGCGTTTTATCGAGTACAACGAACGGTCTTTGATTAGCCTACTCGTTTAAAACTGAATTTAATCGCTAAAATTAACGTTTATTCGATAAATTTTCCGGGTAACTTTCGCAGCTCCACACACACACGCGCGCGCGCACACACACACACACACACACACACACACACACACACACACACACACACACACACACAATTTAAATAAGCCCACAATATATATATATATATACATATAATAATTATTATATATACATATTAAGGGCCTTCATATAGGTGGTAGTTGCAGTTTAACGTCAGTGTGTGATAACAAAGACCATTAGCGACGCCCTCCTCTTTTATCCAGGCTTGGGACTGGCACTGGCAGTGTGCAACCATTGGCGGGGTTCGGCCCTCATATATCTGTATATAATAGTTTTATAGCAGAGGCAAAAATGCACTCCTTGTGTCATACGCCACATTCCCGCGGGTGGCTGACACTATTATTGCTCTGGCTAGGTCATCGGGTCGGGGAGGTCACGCTGGCAGGGGCAAATGATGCATCGAAGGGAGGGGGTTGACTGAGGTCAAGGGGTCAGTGAGAGCAGAAGAGGCAAGCGCTATCAAGTTTCCATGGCAAATCGCGGAGCATTGATCGCTGGAGGTCGGTCGCCTGTAGATCGGATTTCGAGACACGTCACTGTTGTTGGTAGTCGTCGTCGTTTAATAAATGCAGAAAAATCATCCACTGTAGACAACAAAGCATCTGCAGGATCGGTGATCAAAGGCCATTCGATTCATATCTCGTTTGCCTGCCTGTGCATTTCTTGCAGCTGTTTTTCCCCTTCAAATCTGGTGGCGTGGTTAATGGTCTTTTGTATGCGTTTTGGTTTGTCAATATATCTTTGGTTTAATCTTGATTTTGTAGACCTTCCATTTGATCCATTGGGCTATTTGGTACATCATTTTGGTCTTTCAGATGGTCTTACATCTGGTCCTCCGATTGGTCTTCCATCTGGTCTTACATCTGCTGGTCCTCCATACGGTATTTTTGGTATTTCATCTGGTCCTCCCAGTGGTCTTCCATCTGGTCTTACGCATGGTCCTCCATATGGTATGTTTGGTCTTCCATCTGGTCCTCCGATTGGTCTTCCATCTGGTCTTACACCTGGTCCTCCATATGGTATATTTGGTCTTCCATCTGGTCCTCCGATTGGTCTTCCATCTGGTCTTACACCTGGTCCTCCATATGGTATGTTTGGTCTTCCATCTGGTCCTCCGATTGGTCTTCCATCTGGTCTTACACCTGGTCCTCCATATGGTATGTTTGGTCTTCCATCTGGTCCTCCGATTGGTCTTCCATCTGGTCTTACACCTGGTCCTCCAAATGGTATGTTTGATCTTGCATCTGGTCCTCTGATTGGTCTTTCATTTGGTCATCCATCTGGTCCTTCAGCTAAGTCTTATTTCTGTGTAAAATTTGGCATATTTGGTACAATTTTGGTCTTTTATTACGATCTTACATTTGATCTTTCATTTCATCTTGTGTACATTCGTTTATTTTTTTAAAAAGCAGGCAAAACAATGTATGTGTAAATTATCAGAACTGACAGTATGGCTACTTTGTATTTATGGTTATTTCTGCATAATTCTTGTCTCCCAATTGATCTGTCATCTTTAGGCTTTTCTTTGGCCCATCACTTCGCCTCTCATCCAGTCTGCGTGCTCTGTCCGCAGGAAAGTTTTGGTTATTGTGCGTAGTTCCGCTTTACGTAGCCTACACAGTGGCACAGGTCATAATTTATTTCACACGGAGTAACGCTTCCGTGAGCAGGTATTAGCATTGTGGTCAATGAGTGTCAGTGCACCTTTGTACCTTCTGCTTACTTCCACTCTATGCCAAAATGCGTGCTGTTGCCTGGAATGGAAAAAGAGGGGAAGTGCGGCGTGAACAACTTCACAGTCGTACTTGGTACTTAGAATATTTCGTAACTTGGTACTTTAGAATATTTCGTAACTTGGTACTTTAGAATATTTCGTAACTTTCGCACATAGAATATTTCGTGACTTTGTAAACGGAGTAGGCTATGTCCTAACTCGACAATTGGCACATAGAATATTTCGTGACTTGGTACTTTAGAGTTCATTACTATTTGGTACTATTTTGAAACTTTCTAATTAGAATAACTTTAACAGACTGCAGCTCTCACAATTCGGTCAACCCATCGAAGCCAATTAAAAATCTACACATCTGCCACTCTCGAGTTTCCCTCGCTGTCTCCGTCTCTGTATCTGTGCATGCACGTGTCCATCCGCCTATAAATTTCTGTACATATACCTGTCTATTATAGTCTGCATAAAAATACTAATTGTCAGTACGTGTATCGATTCCATTGTGTGCCTGCAGAGTGCATTAATATGCAGACGGTCGTGCATTTGAATAACATTTCTGTCACGTACAGACATGTTTTGCATTAAGGTGAGGTGGGCCCACGGAATTAGAAACGCCATCTGTAGTCAGTTAACCGCAGCAAATCAAAATGGCGGCGGGTCAGACGGCGTCACGCCAAACAACGACAACGGTCACACGAACTGAAAGGGAGACGGATGAAAAAGCAGACAGACACACACAGACAGGCGGACAGACAGACAGGCGGACGGACGGACGGACGGATACGTAGAGGTAGATGAATATACGACAGAGAAATCTGTAGATGGATGGTTTGTTGGTTGGTTGGATGGATGGATGGATGGATGGATGGATGGATGGATGGATGGATGGATGGATGGATGTATGGATGGATGATGGATGGATGGATGGACGGATTGATGGACGGATTGATGAGAAGGATAGATAAACGAATCTATGGATCGAAGCAGATACACATATTGCAGACAGACAGCCAAACAGACAGACACACACACAGACAGACAGACAGATAAAAAGTAGACGCAGACAGACAGAATTAGACAGCTATATAGGAAAACAGCATACATGTAAAAAAAGATGAAAATAAAATTAAAAAAACGGAAAAACATCGTTTTTCGAAAAAAATAAGAAAGACAAGAAATGGAAACGGAAAATAATGTGCCTTTGTTACATCTGAAACTACATTTAGGCTAAAGCTTAAAACCTTACTTATGCAATTTTATCTTAATCAATTTGTAAGTAACATTAATCTACCACAGTTATGTTTTCTTATAACTTTGGATTAATAAGAAATTCAGAAAAATTAAAGGTCTTGAAATCTGTTCAAATTTAACTTGTAAACATAAGTCCACATAAGTTCATCTTGATCGACAAAACGCAATTGAAATCTAATCAGAAGCAAAGAACATAGATGTGTAGTAAATTATATATTGTACATTTGTACTTAAAATTGTTACTTATAGATATTAATTATAGGCCAAGAATTTTATATTAAAATAACTCTTACAGATTTCATTTCTTGAAGGGACCTACTACATGTATTTCTCAAATGAGGACTTAAACAATTACGTAATGACCCTATACTTGGCTGAATCATTGGAAGTATGGTAAAACGTATGGAATATCAGACAAAAAATGAAATTAAGGAAAATATTAATAGACAGTAAATATATAAGTATTAAGTTGCATAAAAAAACGATTAAAAAGCGATGCGAAAAATAAAAACTAAAAAAGACGTTTTTTGGGAGAGAATAAAAAACGGAAAAAGTTTTTTACAACTATGAAAAAACAGAATAGAAATATAAAAAGATACGTATACATAAACTAAAATAAACAGACAGACAGACAGACAGACACATACAGATACAGTCGTCGTTTGGTTCGTAGCAATTCGATCTTTATCGTCGCCTTCGTCTTTCGCCCGCCAGCGGACGTGACGTAACAGACGCCGGTTGTGTTGAGGGGTCATTTCCGGCGGCGTGCCTATATGTATTCATCCACCTCCGTAAAAGTCCCATACGACATCTATACCCCGACCGGATGTAACGACTGACGAGAGAGAGCAGACGAAGATGTGCGTCGGCGGGCACCTGCTCGATTGGTCGACTCACTAACAGGTGTCCTCCGCCCGGTCAGTTATGATCCACAGAGAGGCTGCGGCGTCGATCGTCTGCGGTCGTGTTTCCGGAGATTATTTGACACATCCGGTTTCCGATCGGAACTCGTAAGATTATATATAAATTAGTGATTGAGGAATTAGTAGATGACATTGTCTCTTGGAATTACTGTGCTGTGTCTTATTTATGACTTAGGCTACAGATGGTTTCTATGTACTCTGGGTCAAATTGAAAAAATACGCTGTGTTTACCATTGCCAAGTTAGTAATAGGCTCTGTATGAAGTATATGCTATAAGCTTACAAAAAGACATTTACGCTGATGAGTACATGTACGTGCAGTCATAGATTGAGTATTCGCATATTACGAATATTAAGATTTTCAAATATTCACGAATATTAGCGAATATTAAAACTGCCAACGAATATTATATTCGTAAAATATTATGTTCTTTCAAATTCTTTATTCTTAATTTTTATTTTGTTATTTATGAAAATGTTGATCTTTTACTGAATGAATTGAACAAAATTAAGCTAGGCTACACACAGGCCTATATCAATAATACAATAACTTTAATAGATTTATTGTTAAAAACTTCAAGACCTCTGCTGGGTCTGGCCAATGTGGCCATGCAGCATTCATATAACATTCAATACTTAATGTTAGTCACTTTGTCTGACATCTGACCCTCCTCCCCAACTGAAAAGAGACAGAGTGACCGATGACAGTTGGCAAGTAGCAGCAATAGTATAGGCTAAATCAGAAATAGACTTTAACTGCCTATAATAGTAACTGCAAATTGAAAAAGTAGTTTTATGTCAGTGTAGCAGGATGAGTAAATATAAATGCCAAAACACAGGAAATAATGGTACCAGATTACAACTGAAAATTATCCTGATCTCAGTATATATATTAAGCGCATTGCATATTTTTAATTCAGCATTGCCTGGATGCGAGTGAATGTCTTAGAAACATAGGCCTACAGAAACTTAAACTGGTTTACCGGTCCCGGATAACAATGCGGTTTCGATGGTTCACTTTAATGCGTTTACGAATATTTACGAATATTTACGAATATTAAAAAATCCTAATATTCACGAATATTTACGAATATTAAAACCAAAAGTCACGAATACTCAATCTATGCGTGCAGTAACTGGCAAATTTAAACTATTGACGTGTATGCATTTATTTATTTCTATTTATTTATTTCTGCATCTCTATAGTGCCCCTTAAGGATGTCAACTCGGAGGCGCTCCCGACTACAGCGCCGACACTGAATCGGAATTTCAAGCCAAAACACATGAGCAATTGCGAGTGAAAGACCTGCCCAGGGTCCCTACAAGGCGGCTTGAGGTGGATTCGAATCTGCAACCCTCCGGCTGCAAGGCAACGAACATATTCACTACACCACTGTGCCCCATTATTATGAGGCGAAGGCCTACTGAGTGGTGTTCTATTCCCTCCAGCAAACACAGTATTCGAGAACAGACTTTCGAAGACAGTTACAACAACACCATGCCATATTCTGAGAGCACACTCCCAGGGTCTAAAATAATGGTACACTCTAAACGCGAACCACACCTTAAAGTAAGGTTAAGCTTACTTCGGCTTGTCCGTCAGGTGGATAGGTTAAGCTATATTATATGGTATCCTCCATAACTAACTTCGGAAGTAAGTTCTCTATGTTGCCACAAAGTAAGGTCAAGGTTACTTCGTGTTTGTCCGTCAGGTGGATAGTTAAGGTAACTATATAGCAACCTCTAGAGCTTACTTGACCAGGTCACTTCTTGACCTTTCTAGCAGGAATGGGAAGCTTACTTCACCAGGTCACTTCTTGACCTTTCTAGCAGGAATGGGAAGCTTACTTCACCAGGTCACTTCTTGACCTTTCTAGCAGGAATGGGAAGCTTACTTCACCAGGTCACTTCTTGACCTTTCTAGCAGGAATGGGAAGCTTACTTCACCAGGTCACTTCTTGACCTTTCTAGCAGGAATGGGAAGCTTACTTCACCAGGTCACTTCTTGACCTTTCTAGCAGGAATGGGAAGCTTACTTCACCAGGTCACTTCTTGACCTTTCTAGCAGGAATGGGAAGCTTACTTCACCAGGTCACTTCTTGACCTTTCTAGCAGGAATGGGAAGCTTACTTCACCAGGTCACTTCTTGACCTTTCTAGCAGGAATGGAAAGCTTACTTCACCAGGTCACTTCTTGACCTTTCTAGAAGGAATGGGAAGCTTACTTCACCAGGTCACTTCTTGACCTTTCTAGCAGGAATGGGAAGCTTACTTCACCAGGTCACTTCTTGACCTTTCTAGCAGGAATGGCGACCTTTCTAGCAGGATAGGTAATGTGCTTTGAAAAATGCTGCTTAGGTTACTATATAGAACCTTCAGTGCTACTTCCATGGATTCTTTTGGAGATCCTATACAATGAACCATAAAGTAGTGTGAACCATTCAATACAATATTACACTAGAACAGGAAACCTCAATGTTAATTTTATTAATGCAATCATCAGCATAATAATTTGCTAAAGTCAATGACTTAATTGCATTTGAACATTACCAATCAAACAAACAATCATCAACTATAAACGAAGTCCTAAACGAGCAATAGCTTAAGGGATGGGCCATGATTTCCAGTATGCAACGGCTTACACTGGATGGTCACAGTTGCCAAGATATAAGCAAACAAATATTTAGATTAAACCCAGAATGAGAGCATATCAGTACAACAAACCCTAAGTTCGGCATCAGTCCTACAATCTAGCTAAAACATCAAGTAAGAGGATTATATTAGAGAATCAAAAGAGTAAATAATGTTATTACTGAAGATGATGAGCAAGTACTAATAAAACCATTAAAAAGAAAGTCAGCAGGGTCATTCCGTGCCAGATCAACCGATGCCTCCTACTCTCCAATCCAGATTTTCTTGATATTTTACCAAAGATCAATTATCATCTGGTATGAAGAACTGGAAAGCTTCAAGTGTCCACGGTGAAAACTGACCGAGTTATGGGGTACTCAAGTTGGTGGGGGTAGGCCGAAAATTTAACGCAAATTTGCGTTTGTGAATTTTTTCCATTTTCAGACGTTAATAACTTTTGATCTAGAGCAGCTAAAGACATTTGGTTTTCAGTTCTGTGCATAGCATGGATTGGCAAGGTCAAGTAATATTTGCTGTCTTTGATAGGAGGAATTAAAAAGAATTTTTTTAAAGTATCGAAATATTTCTCGCCGAGTCCATTTTTGTCATGTTTGCAGACACACTACATTGGCAGCATATGCAAGAAACGAAAAAAATTGTGGTTTTATTCAGCTACTAGTGGAGTCTTAATTGTGCAATTTATTTGTGTCTGGGTTGAAATGAAATGCTGTAGCACTTTGCCAAAAACCCTTCATCTCCTTGACAGTGGTAACTTTCAACTGACCAAATGGGCGTGTGGAACACCTGCTAAGCAAGTCAAATGCACATCATTGGAAAACTTGAAGAAAAACATTTTTACTGATACCAATCTCTTGTTGGTGTTCTGAGGATAAGGTCATTATATCGCTAACAAGCGATATAATGACCTGATTTTTGCTGTTCGCATTGGTGCAAACACAATCAAATAACATTTAATTTAAAGTTAAAAAGAAGGATGAAGGTTTCAATAATATCCTCTAAATTTGCACATAAAGAGCATATTCAGTGTTCCTCCACTGTTGTAATTCTTATAACATTTATAAGTGTTTTTCTGCAAATTTCTTGAACAGAGATTCTATTTCATGAACAATTTCATCATCCAATATTTAGGTCCTATTGTGTTTATTGATGACACAGGGAGAAGACTCAGCAAATATAAAATTATTCTGTTCTTGCATATGCAGCCAGTGTAGTGCATCTGCAAACATGACAAAAATGGGCTCGGCAAGAAATATTTCAACACTTGTCCTTTTTTTAAAATGAATTCCTCATATAAAGGACAGCAAATATTACTTGACCTTGCCAATCTATGCTATGCACAGAACTGAAAACCAAATGTCTTCAGCTGCTCTACATCAAAAGTTATTGACGTCTGAAAATGGGGGGGGAAATTTGAAAATGAAAATTTGCATTAAAATTTGCGGATGCTTAAAAAATATTTTAATAGCTTATTCTTAGGAGCACCAACAAGAGTGTGGTATCAGTAAAAAAGTTTTTCTTCAAGCTTTCCAATGATGTGCATTTGACTTGTTTAGCAGGTGGTCCACATGCCCATTTGGTCAGCTGAAAGTGACCACTGTCACGAAGATGAAGGGCTTTTGGCAAAGTGCTACAGCATTTCATTTCAACCCAGACACAAATAAATTGCACAATTAAGATTCCACTAGTAGCTGAATAAAACCACAAAAAATTATTTCTTTCTTGCATATGTTGCCAGTGTAGTGTGTCTGCAAACATGACAAAAATGGGCTCGGCGAGAAATATTTCAACACTTTTAAAAAATTCGTATTAATTCCTCATATCAAAGACAGCAAATATTACTTGACCATGCCAATCCATGCTATGCACAGAAGAGTGCACGGAGAGTGGAGAAAAGTTGGAAATTTTGTTGATTTTGCACGGAATGACCCAGCAATGTTTTTACACAATAGGTATGCATTTTATACTAACATAATAAGAAACCAGTACTGATGCTAACAGCAGTGTTAGTATTAGAAATAATAATTATATAGTCATAATTAGTAATCATAATCTTAATAACAATGATACTAGTATAATCTTCAGCATTATTTCAAGTCATACCATTAGCAATAGCAGTAGTAGTAACACAATAACAGCAACAATAGCCTTTAACCGAACATAATGGTCAGTACCAATCAGGCTAAATCACCTGTTAGAACAAAAAATCCTAAGTGAAGAAGTAACTTTCATATTATCATAATCTTAATAACAATGATACTATATTATAATCTTCAGCATTATTTCAAGTCATACCATTAGCAATAGTAACACAATAACAGCAACAATAGCCTTTAACCGAACATAATGGTCAGTACCAATCAGGCTAAATCACCTGTTAGAACAACAAATCCTAAAAGTGAAGAAGTAACTTTTATATTATTCCAAATAGGACATAACAATTAATCATAATTTATATTCGTATTTATATTCAGTTTTTCCATTCTCAATTTGTGAAATTATAATCTCTTATCAAGTTCCAAAGTTCCTGCTAGACTACAATGTCCATTTATGGTAGATTTTTGGGGAAAGCCGCGGACTTGCTTTCCATGAGATCTGTTACTCTGTTACGGATCGATGAACGCAGGAACATCTGAAAACATAAATCCAAAATTTCATTAATAGTATCACAGCAAAAATTAATACAATTTTTAATTAAAATGTCACACTAGAGCTCACACATAGTGTACTTTGCAATTTATTGTGAGGGTGCCTGACAAAAGTGCCGCTGAGTCCTGCTAAAATTAACCTCAAAAATTGCAATCCTCAGAATTCTTCATAGTATTATATTCTATTCTATGATTTATAAAGCACCTCTCACAGTACAAACTAATCAGAGGCGCTCCCAGTGCGAAGAACTCCTGGAAAAAGAAAGTCTTAAGACAACAGGCAGAAAAAGTAAAGCCTCCAGATAAAATCTGGGAACGAATAATAGGAAGACGCCATTCCACAGTAAAGGCAGACAGAGGCAAAGGCACGATGTTGGGCTGTGGCAGTCCAAATTTTCCCACTATATAGAGAAATGAACCAAGAATAGGATTCCATAATATCATGTCATAAATTTGAACGAATAGAAAGATATGAATATTTCAACTTCACCTCCCAAAATTTCAGTTTTCAGCAAGTCCTTTATGGTGTTCGTTGCGATTTCGACGCCTGTTCCCAGTTTTGGTCTTCAGTTATCCTGGAGTAAAATTCAACGGAGTATATAATCACAAGTCACAACGTTCTGCAGTCACAACAACTTCCACCTTTATCAGAAATTTATAGCCCCAGAAGGCTATTTGCTGTTTCTACAGCACAGTGCCAGTCCATAGTTTCAAACTTCCAATTACAAAAAAACAGTCAATAACCGGAATCAGTCATTTTCAAAGAGCAGGGTCGTAGCAAGCTGTCATCAAAATAGAGGACATTTAAAGGTATAAAAATTTTAAACACAGGTCATTTTACAAGACATTTATAATAAAAAAAATCCAGTAAAAATTAATTGACATGACCGACTCAAATTTACTTGAAATTTAGCACTTTTCTTGGGTTAGATGAAACATGTGGGTCATTCCAGGTCAAACCATCACAGTGTTCCGGTATGATCATCTACAATTTTGATGAAATTTTGCAAGATGGTAGAACCCAAAAAGAAACGCTTAAAACCAAATTTCTAGACTTTTGGGTCTACCGGTTTCCGAGATATGTCATTGAACCTTGACCCAAACGACCCGATTTGCGCTGACAGGACGAGATTTAAACTACTGTATCTCAGCTCCGATTGCACCTAGAAACAAAGGTGAAATACCAAATTAAAGCTGAGTGAATGCTCTGTTTGGGCAAGGTATTTTCAGTAACAAAAAATGTGCGCATCTGTAACCTATTGACCCTGACCAGGTCATTTTGTACTCTCAAAAAGTTTATGAACTTTTTACCATTCAAGGATCTCACCATTCTAAAGAGTTGGTGAAAATTTCAGAGTGGGCGCTACAGTAGTTTTTTCATGATTTTTGAATGTCACCCAAGGGTGCGAACCGCATGTTAATATATACTTGACTGTCCCTTTTTATTCGATGCTCTCCACAACTATATATATTAAGTCATTAACAAATTGATATTATTTGCTAGCACTGGATCCAAAAATCTAGAATTTTGGTTTTGAGCGTTTCTCATTGGGTTCTACCATCTTGCCAAATTTCATCAAAATCGGAGATGATGCAGATTTTAATTTAAAATTGTGTTGATTTGACCTGGAATGTGTAAATCCAAGAAAAACATTTCTGGGGTCAATCACACTCTGAGATAAGAGTCGTCAAACTTTGATCCGAAACGCTCGACCATGTTCCTTTGGACGTGTGTTTCTATAATTCTGTCCAAATTTCAATATCCAATCTTCTGAAACTGGAATCGCCCATATGTTGAACTCCAATTTTGAGTGGAATTATAGACAAAATAATTATAGCGAGAGAACCATTAGAGGTCCCATTCTGATTTTTTCAGAGGATGTTCAAAATTTTAACCTTGACCCTTCACGGTCTTTTTAAAATCTGAAAACGACACATAAAGACTGAAGAGTCTTGAACATCCTCTGAAGAAATCAGAATGAGATCTCCAATGTTTCTCTAGCCATAATTATTTTGTCTAAAATTCTGTGCAAATTTCAATATCCAGTCTTCAGAAATTGGAAAATTTTACCCAACGTGAATTTTAGAAAAAAATAATTATAGTGAGAGAACCATTCGAGATCCCATTCTGATTTCTTCAGAGGATGTCCAGGAAACAGGAGGCGAGGGACGGGAGATGAGGGCACTGAGGAAGAGTGCGAGGCAGGGAGAGGAGGGGAGGAAGTGAGTGAGGAAGTGAGTGAGGAAGGGATAGACGAAGGGAACGGAGTGAGAGAGGGGACATGAAGTGAGGCCATGGGAGGTGAGGAGACGGGAGGAGGTGAGGGGAGGACGGGGTGAGGAACAAAGAGGGGAAATAGAGGGAGTGAGTGAGGAAACAGGAGGTGAGGGGATGGGAGGTGAGGCGACGGAAGGAGGAATAGGGTGGGAGGCAGGGAGGGGAGGAATTGAGTGAAGAAGGGATGGACGGAAGGGACGGGGGTGAGCGGAGAAAGATAGCTAGGGAGGAAGGAATGGGAGTGATAAGAGTTGAGGGGACAGGAGGAGAGGGGAAGGAGGGAGGGAGTGTGCGAGAGGGAGGGACGGAGGGGGGAGGGAAAGAGAGGACAGGAGGTGAAGGGAAGGTTAGGGGACGGAGGACGAGTGTGGGAGGGATGGAGGGGAGGAAGTGAGTGAGTGAGGAAGGGATGTACGGAGGAGACGGGAGTTGAGCAGAGGAAAATAGGTAGGGATGGAGGATAGGCAGCGATTGGTGAGGAGACGGAAGGTGTAGGGGAGGGAGTGTGTGAAAGGGAGGGACGGAGGGGGGAGGGAAAGAGAGGACAGGAGGTGAAGGGAAGGTGAGGGGACGGAGGAAGTGTGGGAGGGATGGAGGGGAGGAAGTGAGTGAGGAAGTGAGTGAGTGAGGAAGGGATGTACGGAGGAGACGGGAGTTGAGCAGAGGAAAATAGGTAGGGATGGAGGATAGGTAGTGATTGGTGAGGGGACGGGAGGTGAGGGGAAGGGAGGAAGTGTGTGAGAGGGAGGGACGGGGGGATAAGTGACAGAGGGACGGAAGGTATGGGAGGGGTGAAGAAACGGAGGTGAGAGGATGGAGGGAGGAAGATGAAGGGATTGAGGGAGGAAGCGAATGGGGCGCAGTGATGGTGGGTAAGTAGGAGATTGGCCAGGAACCCCAGCTAGTATACAATACGTGAATACGATACATATGACTATAAAACTTGACTTAAGCATTACTACTTTGACTTACTTTTTGGCCCACTCTGTACATACCAAGAAAGATATGGTGTGCCGAATTCCAGATGGACTATGGTACTACTACCATCATAGATGAAAACACGCCACAAATTCAGATGAATCCGGCAGAAGCGTTTAGAATACTGGTCGACCTGCACAATGTAGACACAACGCTTTTTAAAATACAAGCTGATTTGACAGAATAGACCTATGAAACAAAACACTTTTAAGCATACAGGTGATTCCGTGTCGATTCTAACAAATTTACAACCAAAATTGACATCAGCAACTCCGATTTACTTGAAATCTGGCACACTTGCTGAGTCACAGCAGACACCTGTAAACTGAAGAAAAAATCATTGTGTCAATTACACGCTGATATAAATGGAGTGTCAAACCCGACCCACTCGACCTCGCATGATTGAATGCCTGTATCTCAGCTTCCACGAGACCTAGGTATTCTTGGTGTCAATATTCAGCTCTTTTGTTGGCCTATTTGAGTAGATTATTTATAACTGTTTACAAGTGTAACATAAAGGCCATATTTGACTATTTAGCACTCTAACCTTGACCTTGTTCCCTTTTGCGTTTTTTATATTAAAAATATCGCACTTATAGATTGATGCATCTTGAATATCCTCTGAAGTAATCAGAAACGGGATCTCTAATGGTTCTCTCGCTATAATTATTTCTCTATCATTATGCTTAAAACCAAAGTTAAACATCAGGTGATTCCAATTTAAAAAACTGTATATGCAATTTGGCGTAGATATAGATAAAATAATTAATTATAGCACGAGAATCATATATAGATCCCATTCTGATTTCCTCAGAGGATGTTCAGTCTACAAGTGTTATTTTGTTTTCACTTTTAAAAAAGACCACAAAAGGTCAAGGTTAAAGTGCTAAATTGTCAAATATGGTCTGTCAAGCTTGTAAACAGCCACAAATAATCTACTGAAATAGGTAATCAAAAGTGCTGAATATTGACACCCAGAACACCTTTATAGCTCTCATACAAGCCGTGATACAGACTTACAAGGGAACGAGGTCGAGCAGTTGGGGTCAAATTTCGATGACCCGTATCTCGAGAAGTAGCTGACTTGAACAAATTTGTTAGCAACTTTTGGCACGTCTTACATAGCCCAACAGGTGTACCAAATATCATGGCAGTTGGAGTCAGTCATGTCGATTATGTTGGTTGAATTGACGTGAAATCGCCATTGCATGCCAATTTGACGGAATATGCATATGAAACAAACAAAACATTAGCAATATATAAAAATATTGAAACTGTCAAATCTGCATGCAATAAGAAAAGTTTTCAAAGAAAATGGAAGATGAAAGAAACTGCAGCCAAAAAATGTTGACTGAATTCCATATACCCCTACAAAAATAATCATGTTTTCAATGGCCGTTACTCACATGAACAAATCAAAAGCATTGAAGTCTCAACGTCTAGTGATGTCACCACCTTACTTGCTTACCTCCACTCACTTCATCCCTCACTCCCTCCGTCCCACCTTTCATTACAGTCCATATTGACACTGCTAATCACTCTACTCTCGACACCCATACAATCAAAAAATGTGCCTTAACCCAGTCTCATGCTCTGCAGGCTGCAGCCCGTCCAAATGGACATATCCTTAAATTTGGTCGACATGTAGCTGGAGACATTGCACTGGCAGTAAATTGAACATAGGATCGCTGCTCCGGTTCGGCAATGTCAGCTTGGTACTTCCCCAGACTACCTGCAATGTCTCTGTTGTTCCACGGGTATACAAGGCCCCTGCTCCTCCACATTATGCACAGAAGGGCGTGCCCTCGGCACCTGTGCACGAACTGCAATCATGCAGAATAGAGCCTTTTCTGTGGTGGGCATGGTTGTATGGAATGGGCTCTCACAGGAGCTATGTCTGGTTCCTGGGTCACTTAGTGAAACAATTTTTTGTAAACTCAAAACTGTTTTTTGCCGAGCCAGAGCATGGAGCGCTTCAGAGCAGTCCCCTTGAAGAAGCACTATATAAATTCTGAAATGAATTAATGAAAAAAGCATTTTAAAATATTCGTTGGTCAAATTTCTATAAACCGCATCTTGGCATACGAGGACTTATAATATGCCTCGTACAGTATTTTCCTATTGAAAGTGACAGCCCAAAGGAAATTGTAAACTCTTGAAACAGCAAAGGGATGAGTGCGGCCCCGATTAAGATCTTACTGAAGATTCAGTGTGAGGCCATTCCACATAAAAGGGTCCAGACCTTCCTCGGAGAACTAGATCATGTTCATCCACCCACAGAAGACACCGATTCGCAAAGATATTTAGGAGCTTGTCCCTGTTGACTTCCTGAAATTAAGAGCAGTACCTTGTTTTAGAAGCAACAGGCCAGTAGACAGTAGACTTCAGTCACGTAGTTGGAAATGCAATAAAAATACCAAATATAAATGAGGTATTGAAAAGAATTCAAGAAACACTGTAATCCTCAATTTCTAAAGTGCTAATCTGAGGCCTATTCATTTCGAATACAGGGCACCAGTTTATCGGGCACCATACCCGAGGAGTTGTCGAGAAAACGATGTCCAGTGAAGGGCAGAGGCCGGTAGCCAGAGATAGAATGCAGAACTACTAGTCTTCCTGAGGACAAGCAAGCTTAGGCTGAGAATCGAATAGATTAGAGTAGGAATTATTGAAAAGAGGAGGCTTATGCTACATATTACAGATTACATCCATAGAGGTGTATTATATAATGAATATACCACTAGAGAGAGTAACAAGTCTCTATATTGAAGTCGACGTATATTCGTGCCGACCAATCACATCATATCTGTCTAAATTTGTGCCGACCAATCAAAGGCGATTTCTCATACCGACCAATCACAGTCTTACAACATCGATCAGGAAAATAACTAAAATAATATCAACATTTTTATAATGATTCGAACATGTCGATGTTTTCTTGTGAATATTGCAGTTTTCTTGCAATATTCACAAGTTAACATCGCCATGTCCGAATTATACAAATGTTGATATTATTTTAGTTGTTTTCTATATCGAAGTTGTAAGACTGTGATTGGTCGATACGAGAAATCGCATATGATTGGTCGTTTTGAATCAGATCGACGTTAATTTATGACTTCACATCTGACTGCAGGGCAGATACCGCATACTCTCTCTAGTGCTAATGTTATACATGTAATACATCTCAATGATTACATCAGACATCAAGAAAAGAATGGTCAAGGCACTGATCTGGAATGTCACACTGCACGAAGCAGAGACCTGGACGATGAGAAAGGAGAATGTCAAACGAATAGTTCTAAGCGTTCGAGATGTGGATATGGAGAAGGATGGAAAGGGTCAGCTGGACAGAGCACAAATCAAACGAAGAAGTATTGAAGAAGGTGGAAGAGGAAAGATCCTTGATGAATACAATTAGAACAAGGCAGAGGAACTGGATGGGACATATACTGAGAGGCAACTCCTTGCAAAAAGACATAGTGGAGGGCAAAATGGAGGTGAAGAGGAAGACCGAGGGAAAAGTTCTTGGACTGGATGATGGAGGATGGATATGGGAAACTTAAAGAAAAGGTACAACACCGAGAAGAATGGCGTCGTTGGGCATCTGGACCTGCCGAGAGGCAGCAGACCTAAAGAAGAAGATGCTACATATACAGTTTTGATTAAATTCTTGTTCCACAGGTGCCAACTGACAGCATGCATAACACATCTTTCAATGGCTCAAGTCCATTCTTGAAGCGCTGGTGCTATATAAATCATCCCCCGCTCCTGGGGTAGGATATTATCCTCCGAGTCTATGATATCATTAGTAAAAAATGACGCAAAAATATTAGAATAGGCCTGTGTTAAGGTGAACATCTATGCATGCGACACTAGTTCAAAAAATCACTTTAGGATTAGGATCCCTTTCCCCTTCCCCTCCCCTCCTCCCTTTTCCCCTCTCCTCTTCCCCTCCCTCCCCTTCCCTCCTCTCCCGGGAATTTTAGGATCCCTTCCCCTCCCCTTCTCCCTCCCCTCCACTTCTTTCCTCCCCTTCCTCCAACCCCCTTCCCCTCCCTTCCCATGTGCACTTCCCTCTGTCCTCCTCCCCTCCCTTCCCATGTGTACTTCCCTCTGTCCTCCTCCCCTCCCCGCCCCTCCCGGGAATTTTATTGAATCCCTCCCCCTTCCCCTCCCTCCTCCTCCCCTTCCCCAACTTCTTCCCCTCTGTCCCCTTCCCACCCCGTTCACAAACTCTCCTTTTGGTTGTAAGCGTTGAATTAAAATGTTGATATCTCTGGTTTTAAAGCGAATTGAGAACTGAAAAGGTTATGCTGTCCCACAAATTCGCATAAAAGGATAAAAAATGTTTGGACGTTTGTAATGAAGCGGTCTCGGAGTATACCTTGGGACACAATACATACAGATCTAAGATTTATAGTATAGATATTACACATGAAAATTATAGTGACCAAACAAAATGGTATGGACAAAATGGTATTAGGGCAAAATGGCAGCGTACAAAATGGTATGGACAAAATGGTACGGATAAAATGGAAGCTGAAATAGAAACTGGATTGACAAAAATAACGCTTGATAAAAGGAAGCTCGATGATTTTTGTAGCTGAAATAGAGCTCTTGTGAAGAAAAAAGCTTGAGTAATGGAAGTTGGATTGGCGAAAAGAATGCATGAGAAATGCAAGCTAAAAAGAAGATGCCATTACTATAAGCACATCATGTTTATGTCAAAATAAACAATACAACCTATATGACGCATTTGGCGGATTCGTGTTTTGAACCTATGAATGAAAAAGTATTGTGAAGGCAGACACAGAGAGCAATTCAGAGAGACACACAAACATAGGCAGGAATGTAAGACATAGAACAGGGTGGGGATGCCTTAGTTCACTGCCAATATAAGCAATGAAACATACATGACGCGTTTGGCGGATTCGTGTTTTCAGCAAATGAATGAGCAAGTATTGTGAAACAAGATACAGAGAGCGATTCTTAGAGAGACACACAAACAAAGGTAGGAATGTAAGACATATAAGAGGGTGGGGAGGCTTCACAGACAAATATTAGCAATGAAACCTATATGACTTGTTTAATGGGTAAGTGTTTTGAGCAGTTGAATTAATAAGGATCATGAAGGGCAGACAGAGAAAAAACACAGACAGACAGGCGAATAGAGGGTAAGACACCTCGGTAAACTGGGAAAGACGAAAGACGAAAACACGGAAAACACGAATAAATAATGGCTATTTCTTATTTAATCTACAATGCAATGTAAATTTAATCTATACACCTCACACCCCAACACTACTAACATTACCCCAAATCATTTTTTTAAATTTTAGCCCTACGTTTGAATCAAATTTAAACAAATCTTCTGCACACGTATACGAAACGCCAAAGTTGGAATGTAAATACAATGCCCATCTGCCTTGTAAATAATCCTAAAACAGGCCACATACAGGCCATTGTGTTAATATCCATTTACCTAAGGCCTACCCCACACACTTCCACATCTGTGTTTGTCTTAATTACCCTCTGTCTATGTCTCTGTCTCTGTTATTAGCCTGCAAGACGAAAGTTGGAAAGAAAGCAAAGTGTTTACCTGTATACACAATTGGGCCCTAAACCAGGTCAAATACCTGCAATTTTCTTCATATCTATACACATAAAGCCTACACCACATTATTAATTATTTTCCGAGTTTCGTCTTGCAGGCCAATAACAGAGACAGAGCCATAAACAGAGAGTAATTAAGACAAACACACAGGTGGAAGTGGGTGGGGGAGGCCTTAGGTGAATAGATATGAAGAGAACGCCCTGTATTTGACCTGCTTTAGGGCCCAATTTTGTATACAGGTAAAAACTGCTTTCTTTCCAACTTTCGTCTTGCAGGCCAATAACAGAGACAGAGACATAGACAGAGAGTAATTAAGACAAACACACAGGTGGAAGTGGGTGTGGTAGGCCTTAGGTATATTGAGGTGACGAAAACGGCCTATATTTGGCTAGTTTCAGGGCTATTTTGTAAACAGGTAAAGATGTTAATTATTTTCCGAGTTTCGTCTTGCAGGCCAATAACAGAGACAGAGCCATAGACAGAGAGTAATTAAGACAAACACACAGGTGGAAATGGGTGGTGTAGGCTTTATGTGTATAGATATGAAGAAAATTGCATGTATTTGGCCAGTTTTAGGGCTATTTTGTAAACAGGTAAAGACATATTAATTATTTTCCCACTTTCGTCTTGCAGGCCAATAACAGAGACATAGACAGAGAGTAATTAAGACAAACACACAGGTGGAAGTGGGTGGTGTAGGCTTTATGTGTATAGATATGAAGAAAATTGCATGTATTTGGCCAGTTTTAGGGCTATTTTGTAAACAGGTAAAGACATATGGGTGGAAATGGGTGGGAAGGCCTTATGGGGGAGGCCTTAGATATATGGATGTGAAGAAAAAGGTATGCATTTTACCTGTTCTAGGGCTATTTTTATACAGGTAAACATATTGCTTCCTTTGCGGCCTTGTTGTTTAAGGCCTATAATAGATCGAGTTTGGAATTTTGGGCAAATATATGAATTGGCAGCTTGGACTTCTACTTTAAGAACTTTGAGATCAAATTCAACAATTTTTATTCATTTTTAAATGTTAGAAGATACAATAAATAAAGGCCTCTATGTGTGCCGGAAAAGCACGGAAACGGAATGCTGTTTACGGAAAGCAACTGTTTTCGTCTTGCTAGCTTTACCGAGGTGGGTAAGACATAGAACTAGGTGGGGAGGCTTCAGGCCAACCCAATATAAACAATGCAACTCATATGGTGCGTTTTCGGTATAATATTACGAAGAGACGGAACCAGATGGTTCGGAAAACGGAAAATATTTTCGTGTTGCTAACTTTACCGAGGTAACCATGTAGCCTACCCGCGCGACGCCTAAACCAACTCTAACCAACCCTCACGACGCCTCGAGAGGATGAGTGCTGAATCTCTTTACCTTGGATCCCCGAAACGAATATCCGCCAGAACCCCTAAATCGAATTTCTAATTGCAACTCAATTTTTTTTACACTAAACCTGACTAATCTGTGTTATCAGCAACATTAGCAGGATCATTATTTATTCATTCTTTCCTTCATTCACTGGATTTATATAGCGCTCCTTGAGAAATCTCAAAGGCGCTCCCAGCCCAGCCACGGCGATATGTCATGTACTTAATTTAGCTCTGAATGGCTTTCGAGAGTTCGGCCGCTTTCTATAAAACTGTTTTCGGGAAAAAGCGGCATTCGATTTGCCCCCAACCCTTAACATGGATCTAACCGACCCTCACAAAGTAAGCAGACTTACTGGATTTATATAGCGCTCCTTGAGAAATCTCAAAGGCGCTCCCAGCCCAGCCACGGCGATATGTCATGTACTTAATTTAGCTCGTAATGGCTTTAGAGAGTTCGACCGCTTTCTATAAAACTGTTTTCGGGAAAAAGCGGCAGTCAGATCAATATTAATATGAAACAGAAACGCGAAATGCGTATACTTACAAAACTTTCAATTTCTTCGATCAATAGAACCACGCCATGCTGTAACTTGAGAAAATGGCGAACCGGAGGCGATCGTTAAACGTGCTTCATTTTCCGGTAAAAGCTGGTACCCTGTTTTACCGCAGTTAACACTAAGCACCAAATGGCAGCAGAGTTCATCATTGTCATCATAAATGTGAAGGCCTATATGCTATAATTATTATTTATCCCACGTTTTACTCGATAGCGCCGTTATAAAATTATTTTTTAATGTTAGTAGCACAACGTATGAAAGTTATTTTGTCGTGTTGTGTAAATAATGGCATACACTAGGCCCATGCAGTGAATGAATGCTTGATACACCATCTGCACCTATGGGCCTAAATGTAACCAGTTATTTTACTGTCTTGTGTCTTTTGGTAATCATCTTAATGGAAATGCACATCTGTCAAATTTACCCGTAGCCACAATCGATTAGAATTATTGCAATAGAATTATGCTATTTTGTATAGGCCTAAAAGGCTAATTATAATTTTGTTATTGATGCTAAGACTTCGAGTCTAAAATGAATGTGATATTCAGTTCTTTGTTTAGCCTAACTCTTAAACTAGACTGCATAGGCTTAATTTTACAGGCTACAAAGAAACATTTTCTGCTTTCCAGGGCTTTTTTAACGTGCAGTTGTACACAAAATGTGCAGTTCTAAATGGATATGTGCAGCTGTAGAAGCACTTCTGTCACAAGTTCTGTGCAGTTAAAACTAGCAAAAAGGTCGTTGTCATCCGATTGGAAATAATTTACCATGGAGGATGGGAAGAGAAAGCAGAGGTTGTGCAGTTCTAAAAATTCCTTTAAAACAGCCCTGCTGCTTTCCATCTTAGTTGTTTTTAACTCATTAACGAAGTTTGATATAAAAAATATATAGCGTCTGAGAAGTAACCTTGAAGGGTGCTATAACAAGTGCACATACAAACAACATAATGAAAGCTCATGTAATATGTCATATAGGCTTAGCCTAATATTAATAAGCCTGCCATACGCAGGACTATGTATAGGGACCTACTGAAATATTTCGGATCGGCCTATCGTTCAAAATGTCAAAATCGCAATCCAGTGTTCTTTTTCATTTTGGTCTATTATGCTAACGTGTGTTGACATCAACCACCATTATTTCGTGTTTTGCAATAATTTACTACAGGCTTAGGCCTATGGCCTAAAAATGATTATAGGGAATGGTAGCGGAATCTTACTGGAAAATATAGGTCATAGGTCAACCCGTGCTAGAGAGACATCCTTTGTGTTCTGCTTGAAGGTCACTAGCCTATAAATAGCTTGGATGAATAAAATTAACAAACACACAAATCTAAACTATATTAATAAAATTTACTTAATATACTAGTCCAAATTGAATATTTATCAAACAATAATTATGTGTGTTTCGGTTTCAAGTATTTTGTCATTCATGGATCACTTTTATGCATCCGATATCGTAAAGCCGTGTGGTCGACTAGGCAGCGCGTCCGCCCTTAGTATCGGAGTTCGGTGGTTCAAACCTAGCCTCAGAATAATTTTTTAATTTTTTTTACCATCTTCTTAAAACCAATGTTTTTCAAAGGCAGGGGTTAATGAGACATTTCATGTGATTGACAATCAATGCTCGTCGAAGGTTTCACCAATAAATCCTTACATATATTAGAGTAACTAAATCATTTTAGAGAGTAGTCCGTGGTGGTCCTGCTAGGTAGCAACGCTTTGTATTGTACATGAAGTGTCAATAGATGAATGAATAAAAATAAGCATAAATTTAAACTATATGAACCACATTTGACTTAATATAGGCCTACTAGTTAAAAATCGAATATTTCTTAAAGAATAATTATGCGTGTTTCGGTTTCAAATATTTTGTCATTCATGGATCACTTTTATGCATCCGATATCGTAAAGCCGTGTGGTCGAGTAGGCAGCGCGTACGCCCTTAGTATCGGAGTTCGGTGGTTCAAACCTCGCCTCAGAATAATTTTTTAATTTTTTTACCATCTTCTTAAAACCAATGTTTTTCAAAGGCAGGGGTTAATGAGACATTTCATGTGATTGACAATCAATGCTCGTCGAAGGTTTCACCAATAAATCCTTACATATATTAGCTTAACTAAATCATTTTACAGAGTAGTCTGTGGTGGTCCTGCTAGGTAGCAACGCTTTGTATTGTACATGAAGTGTCAATAGATGAATGAATAAAAATAAGCATAAATTTAAACTATATGAGCCACATTTGACTTAATATAGGCCTACTAGTTAAAAATCGAATATTTCTTAAAGAATAATTATGCGTGTTTCGGTTTCAAATATTTTGTCATTCATGGATCACTTTTATGCATCCGATATCGTAAAGCCGTGTGGTTGACTAGGGAGCGCGTACGCCCTTAGTATCGGAGTTCGGTGGTTCAAACCTAGCCTCAGAATAATTTTTAATTTTTTTTACCATTTTCTTAAAACCAATGTTTTTCAAAGGCAGAGGTTAATGAGACATTTCATGTGATTGACAATCAATGCTCGTCGAAGGTTTCACCAATAAATCCTTACATATATTAGCTTAACTAAATCATTTTAGAGAGTATTCCGTGGTGGTCCTGCTAGGTAGCAACGCTTTGTATTGTACATGAAGTGTCAATAGATGAATGAATAAAAATAAGCATAAATTTAAACTATATGAACCACATTTGACTTAATATAGGCCTACTAGTTAAAAATCGAATATTTCTTAAAGAATAATTATGCGTGTTTCGGTTTCAAATATTTTGTCATTCATGGATCACTTTTATGCATCCGATATCGTAAAGCCGTGTGGTCGAGTAGGCAGCGCGTACGCCCTTAGTATCGGAGTTCGGTGGTTCAAACCTCGCCTCAGAATAATTTTTTAATTTTTTTACCATCTTCTTAAAACCAATGTTTTTCAAAGGCAGGGGTTAATGAGACATTTCATGTGATTGACAATCAATGCTCGTCGAAGGTATCACCAATAAATCCTTACATATATTAGCTTAACTAAATCATTTTACAGAGTAGTCCGTGGTGGTCCTGCTAGGTAGCAACGCTTTGTATTGTACATGAAGTGTCAATAGATGAATGAATAAAAATAAGCATAAATTTAAACTATATGAGCCACATTTGACTTAATATAGGCCTACTAGTTAAAAATCGAATATTTCTTAAAGAATAATTATGCGTGTTTCGGTTTCAAATATTTTGTCATTCATGGATCACTTTTATGCATCCGATATCGTGAAGCCGTGTGGTTGACTAGGGAGCGCGTACGCCCTTAGTATCGGAGTTCGGTGGTTCAAACCTAGCCTCAGAATAATTTTTAATTTTTTTTACCATTTTCTTAAAACCAATGTTTTTCAAAGGCAGGGGTTAATGAGACATTTCATGTGATTGACAATCAATGCTCGTCGAAGGTTTCACCAATAAATCCTTACATATATTAGCTTAACTAAATCATTTTAGAGAGTATTCCGTGGTGGTCCTGCTAGGTAGCAACGCTTTGTATTGTACATGAAGTGTCAATAGATGAATGAATAAAAATAAGCATAAATTTAAACTATATGAACCACATTTGACTTAATATAGGCCTACTAGTTAAAAATCGAATATTTCTTAAAGAATAATTATGCGTGTTTCGGTTTCAAATATTTTGTCATTCATGGATCACTTTTATGCATCCGATATCGTAAAGCCGTGTGGTTGACTAGGGAGCGCGTACGCCCTTAGTATCGGAGTTCGGTGGTTCAAACCTAGCCTCAGAATAATTTTTAATTTTTTTTACCATTTTCTTAAAACCAATGTTTTTCAAAGGCAGGGGTTAATGAGACATTTCATGTGATTGACAATCAATGCTCGTCGAAGGTATCACCAATAAATCCTTACATATATTAGCTTAACTAAATCATTTTACAGAGTAGTCCGTGGTGGTCCTGCTAGGTAGCAACGCTTTGTATTGTACATGAAGTGTCAATAGATGAATGAATAAAAATAAGCATAAATTTAAACTATATGAGCCACATTTGACTTAATATAGGCCTACTAGTTAAAAATCGAATATTTCTTAAAGAATAATTATGCGTGTTTCGGTTTCAAATATTTTGTCATTCATGGATCACTTTTATGCATCCGATATCGTAAAGCCGTGTGGTTGACTAGGGAGCGCGTACGCCCTTAGTATCGGAGTTCGGTGGTTCAAACCTAGCCTCAGAATAATTTTTAATTTTTTTTACCATTTTCTTAAAACCAATGTTTTTCAAAGGCAGGGGTTAATGAGACATTTCATGTGATTGACAATCAATGCTCGTCGAAGGTTTCACCAATAAATCCTTACATATATTAGCTTAACTAAATCATTTTAGAGAGTATTCCGTGGTGGTCCTGCTAGGTAGCAACGCTTTGTATTGTACATGAAGTGTCAATAGATGAATGAATAAAAATAAGCATAAATTTAAACTATATGAACCACATTTGACTTAATATAGGCCTACTAGTTAAAAATCGAATATTTCTTAAAGAATAATTATGCGTGTTTCGGTTTCAAATATTTTGTCATTCATGGATCACTTTTATGCATCCGATATCGTAAAGCCGTGTGGTTGACTAGGGAGCGCGTACGCCCTTAGTATCGGAGTTCGGTGGTTCAAACCTAGCCTCAGAATAATTTTTAATTTTTTTTACCATTTTCTTAAAACCAATGTTTTTCAAAGGCAGGGGTTAATGAGACATTTCATGTGATTGACAATCAATGCTCGTCGAAGGTTTCACCAATAAATCCTTACATATATTAGCTTAACTAAATCATTTTAGAGAGTATTCCGTGGTGGTCCTGCTAGGTAGCAACGCTTTGTATTGTACATGAAGTGTCAATAGATGAATGAATAAAAATAAGCATAAATTTAAACTATATGAACCACATTTGACTTAATATAGGCCTACTAGTTAAAAATCGAATATTTCTTAAAGAATAATTATGCGTGTTTCGGTTTCAAATATTTTGTCATTCATGGATCACTTTTATGCATCCAATATCGTAAAGCCGTGTGGTTGACTAGGGAGCGCGTACGCCCTTAGTATCGGAGTTCGGTGGTTCAAACCTCGCCTCAGAATATTTTTTAATTTTTTTTTACCATTTTCTTAAAACCAATGTTTTTCATAGTAGTCCGGTCTCTTAGCGGTCGAAAACATCGTTATTGTGCATTTTGGTGCTACAAGCAAAAGAAAGATATTTTTGAGTTCAGGAAGAAATTCTAAGAAAAGTGTGATATAGTGCCAGTGGAAAAAATGGGAAAAATTTTTCCACTTTTTTCCAGTTTTTTCCCATTGGAATTTTTCCAGGAACATTAAATCATAATGTTGAAATAGCTCATAACAAGCTGAAATTTCCAGGATATGAGTAGGAATATTAGTAGAATGAGATACGAAAAGTGCCAAACAATCCTTCAAGAGCTCTTTCCAAAATCCAAGATGGCGTACAAAATGGCCGCCATTTCTCAAGGTCATTAGTCATCACCTGGAAAAAGCTCGTAACAAGCCGAAATTTGCAGGATAGGCGTAGAAGTATGAGTAGAATAAAATTCCATAAGTGCCAAGCAATCCTTCAGGAGCTCTTTCTGGAAACCAAGATGGCGTCCAAGATGGCCGTCATTTTACAAGGTCGTTAATTATCGTCTGAAAAATGCTCGTAAGAGGCTGAAATTTTCAGGATAGGTGAAGGAATGTGAGTAGAATAACATATCAAAAGTGCAAAACAATCCATCAGAAGTTCTCTCTGAAAACCAAGATGGCGTCCAAAATGGCCGCCATTTTTCATTGTTGTTATAGTTTTGCAACCTGAGAAGCTGGAATCACAATGGAAGCGACACATACCGTGGTTCGGTGGACGAACATTAATCCCCTGGACATTATCCAATATCCATCCTCCCATTTTACGTATAAAATTTTCAAGTGGACATAACTCGGGTTAACCCCCATCTGTGCAGTTGGCCTATTTCTGCATTTAATTGATAACGCTTTATTAATATTTTTTTCACCGTGTCATTCCTTGTAAGATCATGATGGTAAAAACCTGATATTGCTGTTCAGATGTAAAGTCAAGACTTGTTAGTTCGATCCATTCTGCTATTCGTGACTAACAATAAGATTATAGTTAGAGTCATTTAGGTTTAGCATACATTTAAGTCGTCAATGCTGTGTTCGTCTTACCTTAGCGAATTTTTAATGCCGTTCGCATATAAAATTATATCTACAGTAAACATCAGCTGTGACGAACTTTGAACGATTACTGTAATAAAAGGTAACAAACAAGCTGCAGGTAGATAATGTGCGGGGATTATGTCCAGGGGATTAATGTTCGTCCTCCGAACCAGAGTACGTGTCACTTCCATAGTGATTCCAGCTTCTCACGTAGCAAAACTATAACAATAATGAAAAATGGCGGCCATTTTGGACGCCATCTTGGTTTTCAGAGAGAACTTCTGATGGATTTTTTTGCACTTTTGATGTTATTCACCTCCTATTCCTTCACCTATCCTGAAAATTTCAGCCTGTTACGAGCATTTTTCAGGTGATAATTGACGACCTTGTAAAACGACGGCCATCTTGGACGCCATCTTGGTTTCCAGAAAGAGCTCCTGAAGGATTGCTTGGCACTTTTGGAATTTATTCTACTCATACTTCTACGCCTATCCTGCAAATTTCGGCTTGTTACGAGCTTTTTCCAGGTGATGACTAATGACCTTGAGAAATGGCGGCCATTTTGTACGCCATCTTGGATTTTGGAAAGAGCTCTTGAAGGATTGTTTGGCACTTTTCGTATCTCATTCTACTAATATTCCTACACATATCCTGAAAATTTCAGCTTGTTATGAGCTATTTCAACATTATGATTTAATGTTCCTGGAAAAAATCCAATGGAAAAAAACTGAAAAAAAGTGTAAATTTTTTTCCCAGTTTTTCCACTGGCACTATATCACACTTTTCTTAGAATTTCTTCCTGAACTCAAAAATATCTTTCTTTTGCTTGTAGCACCAAAATGCACAATTTTTCGCTAACATCCCGGACTATAGGCAGGGGTTAATGAGACATTTCATGTGATTGACAATCAATGCTCGTCGAAGGTTTCACCAATAAATTCTTACATATATATTAGCTTAACTAAAATAATTTTAATTATTAATTATTGATAAGGCCTAATTTTTGCAAATACATCATTTTTTCGCCCCACCCACCTCCACACCACTCCAAAATCGGGGCGCGGACATTTCCCCCTGGACAAAACCCCACGAACGACAACCCCTCCGGACAACAACATCCCCGGACAATCCCCCCTAGGGTAGAACAATTCCCCCTGGTAGAACATATTTCGTATAAGTGGTTGTACTGTAAAACGCCGGTGCTAAGTACGCAAGTTAAATTGATGAAAAGAATTCTCGCTAAATAGAAGCCGGATTGGTACAAAATAAATTTTAATTAAATGGAAGCTGGATTGATGAAAATGTTCTTGCCTAAATTGGAGCTAGATTGATGAAAATATTCATGTTTAATTTGGAGCTGGATTGATGAAAATATTCTTGCTTAAGTTGGAGCTGGATTGGTGAAAATATTCTTGTTTAAATTGGAGCTGGATTGATGAAAATATTCTTGCTTAAATTGGAGCTGGACTGATCAAATATTCTTGCTTAAATTGTAGCTGAATGGATAAAAAATCTTGCTTAAATTGGAGCTGGATTGATCAAATATTCTTGTTTAAATTGTAGCTGAATGGATAAAAAAATCTTGCTTAAATTGGAGCTGGATTGATCAAATATTCTTGTTTAAATTGTAGCTGAATGGATAAAAAATCTTGCTTAAATTGGAGCTGGATGGATAAAAATAATTGTTATTTAAATAGAAGTTGGATGAAACGAAATTATACGTACAGAAATAGGCTATTTTCGCAGCAAGGGGGAATTGTCCGGGGGGTTAATGTCCTAGGCTAAATCAGTGGGGTCATTGTCCGGGGGTTATTGTCCGGGGCGTCATTGTCCGGGGGGTTTTGTCCAGGGAGGAAAATGTCCTACACTCCCAAAACTAATCCACCGCTTGACCTTACTTCAGGCTGCTTCAACTTGCTTCCGACGGGCCTAGTATCCTCCCAGCTGCTCTGATAACCTACTAGTTACTTCACATCTCTGAAGTAACATACATAGTCCATGATACTATAAGAAAGCCTTGGTTACTAAAAGATAACCTACCTTACTACAAGGATACTTGTAGTTGGCTTATTATTAAGTGTGTAGGCCTGGTCTGAGAAGAACTGGAGTTAAAAAACGCGTGAAACAGATCTGACAGGATGCACCGATCTGCAACCAGTTATTCACCACGGAACAGCCAACATATAGTGTACAAGACTTTTTAGAACTTTGGCCTCCCATCAAATGTCTTCTCCAATCAAAACAAGAACATATCATTGCAGTCATTTAAAAATCACATCAACCATCATCTCTAAACGGCCTACTAACGATATACACACTTGATGAATACACAAAAAATCTTGACAGCATAATATGAAATTCAAGTCGTTGAGCGTGTTTTCACCCCTAAAATTGATTGATTGATTGACTGATGTACGGTTTCCTACCGTTCCCCCCTTGTTTGATGGATTTGGTTAGCTGACTGCACCATGGTTAGGGGCTCACCCTGTAGAGCGTAGAGATCGAACATGCATATATTTTTTTATATGCCGTAATGCTTATGTTTGAATCTCATTTTTAAAGGTACGGCATTTCTTCCCTCCCCCCTCGTTTTCTTGCTGAAAGTGCCTCTGAATAGTCATTCCGCAAGAGGCGGCGCTATATGAACCCATGGATATACAATACCATATAATTTAGATGCAATGCAAAAATATTTACTTAGCGCCTCTTGAGAGTTTCACGAAAGCTTTGACTTCATTAGTCCTGCTTTTTGGAATCAGCTCTCTCTCCAATTGTCACGTTCTTCATTATTAACCCGAAGTGCATCCATTCGCACTGGGAGCGCCTCTGCTTGGTGCACCATGCGAGAGGCGCAATATAAATTTGTAGGTACAATAGAATACATTGTGGGGCGCGGTGGTGTAGTGGGTATACGTTCGTTGCCCTGCAGCCGGAGGGTTGCAGGTTCGAATCCACCTCAAGTCGCTGCGTAGGAACCTTGGGCAAGTCATTCACTCGCAATTGCTCATGCGCTACGTCGTGAAACTCCGATTCGGTGTCCGCACTGCAGTCTGGATCGCTTCAGAGTATCGAAATCTTGATGGTGCGCTATAACAAGTGTGCATACATACATGTATACATACATACATACATACATACATGTATACATACATACATACATACATACATACATACATACATACATACCTACATACATACATACCTACATACATACATACATACATACCTACATACATACATACATACATACATAGGCCCCTGCTTAGCGGGACTTGTCCCTTTTGGTGTGCCTATTTGCTCCCTCACTCTTATAATACCTATTCACTTTGAGTATTTTCTTATTGTGAATTATATCTATACTTTGTTAAACATGCATGTACAATTGTTGGGATCAATAAAACTATGTCTATGTCTATACATACATACACACACACATGCATGCATACATACATACAATGCAATGCAAATGTTCCGTTACAAATGCAGTTACACGAAACCTTTCTGTTTTCGTTTCTTCCTCCTCCAGACTGGGCAACTACCTGCTGCTGCTCTTCCTCTTCTCGAAGATCTGCTACATCGGTAACGTCGTCTGCCAGCTCTTCCTGCTCAACATCGTCCTCGCCACGAAGTACAGCACGTTCGGCATCGACATCGTTCGCGAGATGGTCAACCGCAACGACTGGACCGAGGAGAGCTACGTCGCCTTCCCACGCGTCACCTTCTGCGACTTCCGCATCCGCGGCCAGGACCTCGGCAACGTCCAGTCGTACACGGTCCAGTGCGTTCTCCCGATCAACCTCTACAACGAGAAGATTTACCTCTTCCTCTGGTTCTGGATGATCTTCGTCGCCGGAGTCAGTGCCGTCAACCTCGTCGTCTGGGTCTGTAGGGCCATCTTCTTCAGCGACCGCATGAAGTTCGTCCGCAACCATCTCCTGCTCGGGGACCGGATTCGTCGGGGTGGAACGGAGGGGGATTTGGTTCGTAAGTTCACGCATGATTACCTGAAGCAGGACGGCGCGTTTCTGCTGCGCTTGGTGGCGCACAATACGAATAACATTACGACGACGGAGGTGATGTGTGCGCTGTGGGATTTCTGGAGGGAGAAGATCAAGGAGAGGGAGACGGACGTTGAGACGAAGGGACTCTATCCGAATCCAGATCCGGATAATGTCGATACGCAGTCCGACGTGAAGAAACGACACGTATAAGTAGGCAGGAATCTTAAAAGTATTGTCTAGTAGAAGCAAATGGCAGTGTGTGCAAGGGGGGCGGTATTTGGCTTCGTTGATCAAGAGTAGTTTTAGACACCTTTTTAAAACTTATTATAGTTTTTATAAATGGGTCTGCCGTCGAAGATTTCTGTCTTGAATTTCAGTATATTATGACAGTTTTGATCCAAGCTTGCCTCCTGTCGAACTTATCACATCAACCTACATTGTGTCTTGGATGGTTGTCTTTCCGGAAGCTTAATGCCATCTGGCTAACAGGTATTATAAGGACCAGTGCTTTCGCTTGTTTCTGCAGGAATAATTTCTCTTTTAAATGATAGAGAAATTTATTATAAAGGCACAACGAATGCGTCTCATGCGTGATTCGCTGAAGGGGACAACATCATCTCTGGCTCCCCTAAGATGCCTGCAAACACCGATTGGTACAAGGGTCGTGTGTCCTTGCAGGGGTAACTGTCCACCATTAGCAGTTTCTGCCACTCTTACAAATATTTCAAGACTTTCGACAGTTTTCCATGCTTGCCTCCTTGCAAACGTAGTTCATCGACCTACATTGTCGATGAGAGGATCGAATGTCAAGGTAGAGGACTGGATTGCACGTCTTACTATTGCTATCGCTTCTTCCCCCATGGAAACTACCACTAGGGCAGTGGTATTACCAATGGGTTGGGCTGACGAATCAGAGGTGTGTTAGATGATGTTTTGGGGTGGTTGATTTCGAATAATAATATTTATGACGAACATTAATGTAAGTTGGCCAGAGTGATGGTTTGTCTGTGTGTTGAAGGAGTGGAAGCCACTGCAACTGGGACGAGTTTAAGTGAGTTCTGATCGGGAGCACTTAAAGAGAGTTGCCTATCGCCAGACAAAATTTATGTTACGGCAACAGACTATTATCACATTAGGGTCTGCTGTATCTAGACAATACTTTTAAGAATCGAGACATATGAAAATGTACGATTTTATTTAATAATAGCAGAGGTCGGCCATCTTGCCAGGCTGAATGGCACACATGCATTCTTAGAAAGTTGTGGCTAATTTGCTCACAGACATAGAGCCTTATCTGGTAAATAGCCCACTGCAAGACACTGTGTGCCTCTGTTGCAATCAGACTATTTAAAGATTTAATGGCAATATATAAATGTGTGAGATGCAGACACCTACACATCTGTCGATTTCCATGTGGGGGGGAACACCCCTTATTACCCCTAAATTCTGGCACCCATGGCTGGTCGCTATGTACATCTTCTTCAAGCTGTGTCTGTGAGATTTTGATGGAGCTACCCTAGTGAATGCATGTGTGACCATGTGATATTGATTAGTTTGCAAATATGATAATTTATGTTAGCGTCAACCTGGGTGGTGAGGCAACAACAATTCCACGTTCAGTTTACAATGTTCGTACATGAAGATATTTGGCTGCGGTGAACAACTCTTTTATTTCCAGTATTAGAGTCGCCCCAGCCACATGCAATGCTCGTGATGATGATGATGATGAAGTCTTGATCTTACTGATATTTTAAAGTTGATTATTTATGGATTCCAACTCGGATTGTCCAATTACTTTGTTACAAAACGAAAGATTCAAAGTTGGTATTTTCCGTAATTGGTTCACTGTCGAGATTAATTTTTGTTAAGCGTTTTTATCATGGTTTCTATGATTCGTGCGTGTCTGTCTGTACGTACTTGTACTTGACGTTTTCCGTTTTTTGTATGTGCCGTCACTGCGTTTGTTGGCTGTCACAGCTTTGAGTTTGACGTGAAAACTCTAGTTTGTGACGTCAGCACTTTTGTCTGAGTTTTGAAAGTGATTTTTAAACTGATTTGTTTTTAGTCAATTGTGGATAGGCTATTGAAGAGAGAGAGAGAGACAAGCTAATAATAAGTCTTTATTTTGATCTTCATTATCAGTCAGGAACATCACAGTAGTCTTTAGTTAAGACTTGACGGGACAGAAACATATTTATAGTCAGCTCTTGACATCCCTAATTATCAGTTCAGCGTCTGGGCCTAATTGCAGTAGGCCTATCTGGGACCGTGAGTTTCGGTTGGGTTCAGGTTAGGCGTCGTGTGGATCGTTTAGAGTTAGTGTCGTTACTAGATAGGCTACTGTCGAAAAATGCGGCATATGTGCTGCGGTCCCCCCGCTACTGCAATTACGCCAATATCTGTTTATAAGCATTTGCAAATAGAATTTTTAATTTGCCAGTTGAAAGCTTCTGGTTTCTAATCATGTTTCTAATCATTTTATAAATTGCGATGCCTGCTTTGTTATCGTGGTTTGCCTTTTATGGTGATCCGTTTTATTCACAGCAATTTCGAAGGCAAGGTTTGACGTGTGGCGTCACCAGCTATATGCCTACAATTTTAGCAGGTCGTGTGAGGTCATGGGAGTTTTTCAGCAGGTCGAAGCTATGATATGCAAAGAACAGGAATGCCACTCTGGTTTGAAAAAAGGTCAGATCCGGCCTAAAAAGGCTAGATAAAGCTAGATTGAAAAATTTCAGAAAATTACATTGGATTTTCGAACTTAAAATTTCTGATGACCTTTTTAAAAATCGGAAATCTTTTCTTAAATCTTGCGAAAAGTGTCAGAAAATTCGTCGTGACAAAAAACCTAGGTCTTGACCAAAAATTCTGTAAACGTAGACAAGATCGAAACAACCTGGATCTAGTTGGAAAAAGTTATGAGTGGCATCCCTGGAAAAGACGATATTCAAATTCCAAAGGATTTTTGGCATGTCATAAGGCAGGTCCAGAATAAAGTAGACAGTTACTGTACGTCAAACAACCTGCCGCTACGTATTGTGGCACCGCCACTGTGTTTGACGCTGGTTTGTGCGGACTAGTTGAAGTCGAAAACTGTAACAATTAATTCATTGTTTCAATAATTGATCTCTAATATTTGGTGCTTCTGTTGTCTTCAGTTTTGTACAGATTTCAGATTACCAATTCTGGATATAATGTTGTAGCATTTTTAGTATAAAGAAGCAGGAGCAGTTGGGCAGTTCATGTCTGCACCCACTGCTTCCAAATAACGATGTTGATCAGTAAAATATCGATATTGATTTTCCAAGGGTAAATTCCTGCTTAATTATATCACAGTTGGTTAATGGTTGCAGTTGCAGTCAATATTCAGAATAATTTTCGATATAGTCTAGTACTCTAGTGAATTGAAATCGTTTCTGGTATTTCTTCAACAAAGGATCCGACCAGTTTAATTTTTCTTTTAGAACATCTGTTTAAAAGGTCTTTGTTCTAATTTTTTAAAATCTGTTATGTTAAGTAAACTTGAATATTATTTTTGTAATAACTGTATTTTACCATGTAGCTATAGATCTAAGCATCATTTTTCTTGTGTATTCAGAAGTTTACTATACTCATTATGGTAGAATGAAAGCTACTGTACTTATTGTAATAGTTAGAAGGCTACGATGTACCTATTGTGGTAGTGCTCTGCATTCTAAAATACTCTGGATGTACATTGAGAGGATGTAAAAGCAATAAGGAAATGTCTTGTTATTATTTTCAGTGAAAATTCTTATTTGCTATTTGACGCTGTTTGTGTTAATTACTTCTATGTCATATTTCGTTAATTTATGGGAGATTTGCCTTAATTAGCAATTTAGCAATTTAATTACTTATTAAGGACAATATAGTTGCCGAACAATGGTTACTAAATGCGATTCTGCTTTCAAAGTTTACTGCATTTACGTGTATCTCTCAGTCAACACTGCAATGTACGTTTTGGAATGATCTGTATTACAGTTGATTGGATTTGAGCATTTTGTATTGTATTCGTATCTTCAAATGAACATTACCATAGTCTTTATAATCACAAACTGGAACAGTCTTTCAGAGAAAGCCCAAAATATTCCACCTGAATAATTTCAGCTTGACTTTGACTGCATCTGTGTAGATCTCTTTCAGATATTATCACGTGTCGCATTGTGTTGGTGCCTTCAAGAGGTCCATAAAGAGATGCAAATGTAACTACTGATACGTAATTTTATATACATTATTGCAATTAGCAGAGCACCATTAACGAGTTCATTTAGATGTTGCACTAGAATTAAAATGTCGATTGTAGAATTGCAATTGTGTTATGTATCTTTTAGGTTCATGTCTACAGCATATCACGTTTTCACCTATATGTTTGCATATATAGCACCCTGTAGAAATGATTAATGTATATAATTTATGCACCACCATTTAGAATCCATAAAAGACATGCAATAACTGCACCAGGCACCTGAAATATGGGTCAAATTAAAATATACATACATGTATATGCATAAATATATAATTATATATACATAAACATATATATTCGTTGATAAATATATACATATATAATATATATACACATGTATATTATATTCATATACAATGAGGCCATATCATAGTTTTAATCTACATAAATATTGCAATGTTTGTAAGATCGATTGTTTGGTGTTTTAGTTAATCGAAAGAGTTAATTAATTTTGCACAGTTGACCATCTGTTTATTTTTTTGCTGTATTCGATCTGAAGATGTCACAATTTCTGTGAGAAGCAATAAATAGAGACGAAAACGATTCAAAATGTGTCGCCTGTAATTTTTTGCTTGTTGCAATGGGTAGGTCTACTTTATCTGTAATGTAAAACTCCTACAACTGCCATACCGAAACAATGCGGCCAGTTAAATTTTATCTACTTCTACAGCGGCGAGATTGAAGAGGATGGGCTATAAGCCAAGAGGCTTGATAGGATATCACTTGCAATGACCAAGATCCCACGTGATGCCAAAGCATCACGATGCAAATGCGTAGATCTATATATTGTGGGGCACGGTGGTGTAGTGGGTATGTCGTTTGCCTTGCAGCCGGAGGGTTGCAGGTTCGAGTCCACTTCAAGCCGCCATGTACAATGTACATGTAGAAACCTTAGGCAAATCCTTCACTCGCAATTGCTCATGTGCTTCGGCATAAAACTCCGATTCAGCGTCCTGCGCTGTAGTCGGGAGCGCTTCTGCGTAGCTTTCTTGAAATGGGCGCTATAACAAGTGCACATACATACAAACATACATACATACATACATACACACACATACATACATACATAGGCCTACATACATCCAGTTAATGAACCATAATATCTTGTGCATGTTTATATAGGCCGACTAATTTTAGCGATAGCGTAGTTATGAGTGGCAGTGGTGTCTGAAGCATCCTCTCTTCTGTTGATGTGTAGAGCTGTGCTATGCAAAGTAGTTTCATCACGAGATTTCTGTGGAATAGAACTTGAAATTCAACGGCCAGACGTTGGAACGAAAATGGAACCGGAATGTAGACCTACAGCCGTCAGCTAGCTAATTATATATATATATATAGTGTGTGTATATATATAGGCATAATCTAATTACTTCTGTAGCGCATTTAAAACAAGGCATAGGTAGGCTACTAGTACTACCAGACCAGTTGATGTTGGATCGTACGCGTAAAATCGTCAAGCACGCGCTTAGGTCGAGCCTCCTAGCGAATGCGGCTCGGCTCGGATGTGTAAGACTATAATACACAGCATTAGCAAAACATAGCCATGCAGTGAAGTGGTTCAAAGTATATTTGATATATATATATATATATATATATATAATTTATATATTGATTAGAACCACTGCGAATTAACTTTGAACACTTAAATGCGCAATTTTCCCTGCAGCTTAGAACTTCTTAAACGCTGTGACTGTGACCACTGAGAGTCTGAGACGACAGTGCTGTCATCAACACCGTTCCACAAGTCCACAACTCTAGCACAGATTTGATTTGCTGTCCTAATTTCCTCTTCGTTTGTTAAACAATTTGACGATGTGACGCCGACTCCACGAGTTGCTTTGCTTGGTGCTAATTTAAAAAAAAAATTCCTAATGTAAAACCAGCTTTCCAGTGATGATCTTAATATATGCTTCAAATAGGCCTCCTCTGCTCTTCAATCTCTCCAGTGTTGTTAGCTTTTCATTCTTCATAGTTCAAATCATTGTTGTATGTATGTACGTACGTACGTATGTACGTATGTACGTACGTACATATGTACGTACGTACATATGTATGTATGTATGTATGTATGTATGTATGTATGTATGTATGTATGTATGTATGTATGTATGTATGTATGTATGTATGTATGTATGTATGTATGTATGTATGTATGTATGTATGTATGTATGTATGTATGTATGTATGTATGTATGTGGAATATGTGTATGTTTGTAGGCCTGTGCATCCATCAACCAATCAGAGCTTAGCCCTACACAATGTAATTAGTAATTTAGACCGCACATCTGCTGTCCTTTCAGTAGGACTACCATTAAAATTCACTTGCGAAATTATAGCAATTCACATTACTCAATGTTTTACAGATGTCAACATATAGGCCTATATAGCAACTGCAGTTATTTCAACGCGAAAGCGACAATATAGCTATGCAAATGTATATACATATATATAACATATGATGTCGTACACGGTACACACACACACATACACGCATATATATAACTTGCACTAGTGTATATCTGTGTGCATGTACATGAATACGTATTATAGTGGACGTGTAGGTCTATGTAGGCGTGGTAGTGCATGAGCATCTCTGATTCGAAGTCGATCACGTTCACGTGATTTTCTGTCAACATTAAAAGTGGCGACATCTGGTCTCTGAAATCGATTGAAATCAGCCGACAAACGGTCACTGCAGAATCGAACGATGAACAATGACAAGGCTATTCTAAGCCTATACCTGCGTCTCTGCAGCCTGAGATCACCGAAGCCTGTACCTGAAATTAATTGCAGAGTTGTAGCTATAGGCCTACCACATTTGTCTCTACACGTATACTATAGCTGCGAGGATACTTCGCATCTCAGCATCCAGGGTCTGTATCCAACTTGAGTTTCTTATACTTGAGACCGGGTCCTGTAAGAACGTGGATTTTTTAGCCGGTTATAAACTGATACACGTTTACTTCAGAGAGGTGAGTTTTGTTATAATAATTATATCGAATCGCACTTATAGGCTAAAGATGCATGATCGCCAAACCTCACTACTACAATAATAGCGATTAGTTTAGGTCCACAATCGTCTTTCATCTTCTATCGTCAAAGGGAAAGGGATGTATGCATGCTGTGACATTAGCCTAGTCCTATACTGACCATTCTAGTTACTTCTAAAAGGCGCTATAAGACCTATAAATGCTAAAATGCTGCTGGAAGAAATTCTACGAGTCAAACTCTCACCGTTTAGACTTGCCGGATATTTATAGCCTAGATTTAACTAAGTATATCAATAGACTATTATATATATTTATAGATTTAACTAAGTATATCAATAAACGTATTATATACTGATTTATAGATTTAAATAAGAATATCAATAGACGTATTATTTATATAATGTTATATATATATATATATATATATATATATATAAATAACACGCAGACACATGCAGTATAATTTATGATGTCAATGGTGCAGGCGCGGTTTGTCTAAGTCTATCGTTATCTAAATCACATAACCTCAGCCTGAGTAAGTAAGTAAGTAAGAATATTCTTTATTAGACTACCAGCAAACGTATACGTACATCAGTTTAATTTTCAGAAGAAATGAGCGATATAGAAACGTTTAATTGAAGTTGTATAACATTTTCACAATGAAGCTCCTTTGGCAAAGAATCAACTTATAGGACTTCTTTGCTATAATGTATTACTCTGCTTTATAGAACTAAATCAAAGACGGGAATCAATCCAGCAACGATGCATGCAATTATTAAGAATAGAATGACAAGCGACGCCCTTCTCGTGCTCTTCCTGGAGCTGCTTCTGCTGGGCTTCTGTGTGGAAAAAGCGCAAATGGAGCACAACAACGAAACAGAAACCTCTTTTACTACACTAACATCCGATGAACCTTTCAGTACTGCAGTTACTCCAGGCGCAACAACGCCCGAAGTTTCGACTACCAAAGCCGCTCAAGCTGAATTTTCTACAACTCAAAAAGTTCCTTTAAGCTCAGCAGCAAATGAACTTTCCAGCACTCCGGCTCCTCTAAGTTCCACTATGATTGAATCTTCTAATACTCAAGCTCCTCCAGGTTCAGAAACAACTAAACTTTCCGATACTCAAGTTCCTCCAGGCTCAGAAACAACTAAGCTTTCCGATACTCAAGTCCCTCCAGGCTCAGAAACAACTAAGCTTTCCGATACTCAAGTCCCTCCAAGCTCGACAACAGTTGAACTTTCTAGCACTCAATTTCCTTCAAGTTCCGAGGTGTCTGGACTTCTCCAAACTACAGCGGATATAAACCAAACAACATCTGAACTTCCCAGAACTCAAGTGACTCCCAACCCAACTGCAGTTCCAACGACATCCTCCTCCTCTTTGAATGCAGAAGATGCCACTCCTTCTGAAAACGCTTCCAGAGTTCCATTGGAGAGCGATAATGTCACAGACACAACCTTGAAAACGGACAAAATTACAGGTAGGCCAAGGCGTATATATAATTATATATATATATATATATATATATATATATATATATATATATATATATGGGACTTGTTCGGTTGTTCCCGTTCGATCCTTTGATCCACGTCAGCGAGTAAATACAACGTATATTCAGTTATGTTATCTAAAAATGAAATTATACGATAGGCTAGTAGATCTGTGTCATAATCTGTGTGACTCACAATAAGCCTAATTTCGAATTCTCTGTGAAATTATATAATAGTAGATTTGCACTGAAATCGTAGTGACGTCACAATTATAGGTCTCATTTGAGATTCTGAAAATGAATTTCAATAATTATTACAGTAGATCTGTGCAATAATCGAAGTGACGTCACAATAGGCCTTGTTTATACTCATCTATAATAGTAGGTCTGTATCATAATCGAAGTGACGTCACAAAGGCATAGTTTATTCTCAAAATGAACTTCTTTAATAGTAGGTATGTATCGTGATCGAAGTGACGTCACAATGAATCTAGATTTATATTCTCGAGTCGAACGTATAATAGATTTGTATCATAATCAGAGCGATGTTGCGTTAAAACAGCCCAGTTTTGTATTATGAAAATGAAATAATATGATAATAGATCTGTATCATAATCGAAATGACGCCATAACAGGCCTAATTTGGTTTTCTCAGTGAACTTCTTTAATAGTAGAATTGTATCAATATCGAAGTGACGTCATAAAAGATCCTGCAGCTTTACATTCGCAGAATGAACATCTATACTGGAAGATCTGTATAATAATCGAAGTGACGTCACAATAGGTCTTGTTTATGTTCTCGAAACGTACTTCTATAATAGTACATTTGTATTATTATCGAAGTGACGTCACAATAGGCCGTTTTTTCATTCTTGAAGTGAACTTATGTAATAATAAAATTGTATTATAATCAGAGTGACGCTACAATGGGCATAGTTTTGTTTTCTCAAAAATTAATAAATTATATGATAGTAGATCTGTATCCTGATCGAAGTGACGTCACAATGAGTCCAATTTCGCTTTCTCAGTGAACTTACTTAATTGTAGAATTGTATCATAATCGAGGTGATGTCACAAGAGGCCACCTTTTTTCTTCTAAAAATTAACATCTGTACATGTAGGCCCTAAACAGACATATAAGAGTAGATATTTTGCAGACCGTCTATTGTTATAGCAAACGATACCAAAGGTGCAACTGTTTGACTAAGATCATCGCGAACCGGATGTTGCAGATTCTAAGAAGAAAATATAGCAGAGCTGTCGCTTATAGAGGTCAATCGGACTCAATCCCGTAGCGCAGCCACAAATAGAAACGGTCAACTACTTCATAATTTTAGTTAGTCTCGGTGTAGGCCTACGAGATCTCACGAGAAGTCCTCTTAAATTCCCTTACAACGATAAGAAAGAATATAAAACTATTTGTTTTTGTATCATCAGTGAATTTATTTTAACAAATTAAAATTCTCTTTCATCTGTGATAAATAATATTGTATTTCAGAAGCCGACTTGTCACCAATGACAACCCCTAGCAGCGAACACTATGACGTTGAAACGACCGCTTTTCACTCTATGGACAACGCAACCGTTTCCTTCTCTAACGACACAAACAACGATACGTCATCTGTTGATTGGGACCCACAGGAAAATGAGATGACGTCACTGGTTACACAACCCTCTGACAGTAAACGACACATAAATACATTTACTTATCTTTTTAGATTTGTGGTTTGCAAGTAAGTAAATAAGTAAATGCATTTCCTTAAAGCAGGGCAAACCTGAGAACTCTAATTGCAAAAATTCCGACAATGCCAAGATGCTCAGGGTATCGGTCCATATATAGTTACTAGGCCCATAGCATGTAGCCTATAGGCCTAAGATCGTTTTGCAAGCTAAAGTCCAGGGTCAGTCAAGTCTAGAGGCAATGAGGGAGTCCAGGACGACATATGAGGGCAGTCAGCAGAGGATGCGAGTCCAGATCTGAAGGTCAGAAAACTCAGAACAGACATTACAGAACTAAGTTTTGCCGGAAGAGAGTTCCCGTATAATAGGGTCAGCAACGCCTACCCTTGATCACGGAATGAGACAGTTGATCAGAAGGCTGTTTAGCAACAACAACTAGTCTATTCCAATTACCCAATTATAGAGACTCCATGATCCATTTGGCTATACGTCGTTGGATTTATTACTACGATAACAACCTATAGGCCTAATTGTCATCATTATTACAATGCATAGCACTAAATAACATGTTTCTTGCATTTATTTCATGACTTGACGAGAACAGACGTTACAACGATGCAATCGTCTACCGATATGGACGCATCGCAGGCTCCAGAGTTCTCCTCATCCATATCCTCCTTCCACTCCTCCTCCACCTCCTCCTCCTCAGCATCATCATCATCATCACAATCCTCTCTGACGTCACCAGACCGTGACAGTCTTCCTCAGCCGCAGGAGATGACCTTTGCAGCCAAGGTCGCCCTCGTCTTCGGCGTCATGGTCGGCATCAGTTGCGTCATCGTCGTTGCCATAGTTTCCGTTCGACAGGTCCTCGGCTATTGGGCAAGGAGAGACTACTCGAATCTGTCACAGGAAAGCATGCCGTTCAGCTGAGGTCGAGGGTCGTCGACCTGATGTCAAGGCCAACGAAAAGAGGTCGCACCGAAGATTATAGGACGATGGGAAGATAGATCACCCAATTGAAAAACACGAAACTGGGTCAGGGCATGCATGCATAGGGCCTACATCATGTACCTTTTCCGATGTATGCAGGTCCTAAAGTATACCCTGAAAACGACAATATAAGTAGTTGCTAAATCCACAATAATTATTGGCTCTTATGTATAATGGAAGCCATGGCAACTTATTGTTAAGCAAGTAATTTTTATCCCGATGCATGCTGGTCCAAGGCAGAAACCATGGTAACAACAATAGATTCAGAGCGTCCAATTGTTGGGACAATGACATTGCTGATCCAAAAGCATAGCCTGCTGCACACGATGATAATCGTGGTCCTTGTGGACTTGAAACTATACAGCAACCAACGACAATTTCTTTACTCGTTTTTATCAAAATGTATCTAAACTACTTCAATGGGAGGGGTTTGCTTCACCTGAAAACAGTCAATCACGGAAAACTTTTACAATTATTGCGATCCAGTTTTTCTTTACCATTCTAACTTTGCACCATTGATCTGTTTCTCTGCCTCCTTCAATCTTTGGATCATCCTGATGCAACTCTCAGCTGAACGTGACGCGTGACGTGAAGTTTAATTTGCAGCGACAATCGTTGTAATTTGATTGGACAGCAGAACATTATTAATTACGCTTCTAAAACTAATTAAAGGTTTACGTAAGAGCTGCCGATTGAAAGCCATTTATTAGCAACTAGCTGGGGTACCCGGCGTTGCCCGGGAAATTTAGGATTCGATCCGCTACGGCCACAACCCCACCCTACCACACTCCGCCCTCTACCGGTAAATTTGGGTTTCACGAAAATTTCCACATCCACCCCACCCCTCCACCCCCAAAAATGTCAAACCAATAGCTGCGTTTTTTAAAATTTTTCTGGGGGGTTTCGCCTTCCACCCTGGCCCCCCATGGTGGTAGAGAATCGCCAACCCCTCGCCTTTGCGTCTCGTGCCGAGACCTACACATTAGTGAAGGTTTGGAGTGAAAAGCTCAAAAACTGTGAGCGTGCATTCTGGACAAATATACATACATACATACATAGCCAAGTCCTTTCTTATAGATATAGATTATAGTAGGCCTATACCACTGCAGTGACATATTAAGGCTACGAAACAAATTGTTGCGTCATATATAAAGCTACCAATAATTGTGTGTAATCTAGAGTTCTGGACATCTCTGGGTGGAAGAGAAGTCCCCATAGGCCTAAATGGCATTCACATATAGGCTATATATTCGAGAGGTGTTACATATTTAACGACACTGCCATCAAGGGCGGATCCAGGGGGGGGCCAATCCGGCCATGGCCCCCCCATTTCAAATCACCATGGGACGTGGCCCCCCCATCCATAGTGGCCAAAAAAAATTTCAGGGTGTCAGTCATGCACAGGAGAATTAATGTATAAATGTACTAAAAATCTATAATAAAAATAATGTATAAATGTAATTAAAATCTAATCTAAGTCTCTCACGCAATTGCATTGTCTTTATATAAAGCATCGAAATGAAACAATCTTTCAACAGTATCCAACTATGATTTATGGCATGCAATGTATGTTATTCGTGTATATATTCGTAGTACATTGTAAAAACATTAACACCAATAAACACAATTATAACTAAGTACAACTAACCATTAATTACAAATCAAGTTAACGCTAACAACAGTGTTTGGGATGTAATTTATTTTTTGCAGATGCCAAAAAAAATTCAGGGCGAAACATGTTAAGTTTTGAATTTAGTCTATATGTGCAAGAAAATGCGGTGAATGGTAACACATGTTTACTCCTTGTTTTTATTTGTATCTTACTATATTTCATTCAGTAGTGGGAAGTATTTTATTTATTCTAGTCTTAAAAAGTCATCAGTTTTTTAGAAGGAAAATTGAACACATTTTTGAAGATTTCTGACGGTTCACTAAAAATTCATAAGTTTTTGGGAAGCGAAATTGAACACCGTTTTTTAAATTTCGCACGGAAGAATAAAAAGTCATCGCTCTTTTCAGACGAAAAATTTAACACCTTTTTTAAGGATTTCACACGGATGACTACAAAAGTCATCAGTTTTTTGGGATGCTAAATTGAACACTTTTTTTGAAAATTTCGCACGGAAGACTAAAAAGTCATCACTCCTTTTAGACGAAAAATTAAACACCTTTTTTAAGATTTCGCACGGCTGACTACAAAAGTCATCAGTTTTTTGGGTTGCTAAATTGAACACCTTTTTTGAAAATTTCGCACGGAAGACTAAAAAGTCATCACACTTTTTAGACGAAAAATTAAACACCTTTTTGAAAATTTCGCAGCGATGACTACAACATGTCATCAGTTTTTTCGGATGCGAAATTAAACACCCTTTTTGAAGATTTTCGGCGGATTACTTAAAAAAGAACATCTAGTTGTCAGGAAAGAAGTTTTTAAGTAAAGTATATATTTATTGAGACCTTATGGCACTCTTATAAGCACTGAAAAGTACAGCTATTTTGTTAAGATAACAGCTTAAAATGCTAGCCTACCATTGCAATGTGAAAATTCAAAAAGTTTCTGGTGGGGAGGGGCATATCCCCTCCCCACACCCCTCCCCTACCACTCTCGGCGCTGCGCGCCTCATGATTGTCTTCAGACACGGTCAATTATCTACCCCTCCGGAAACCTCAATCCCACCCAGAGGTGGGGGCTAAATTAAACTCTGGTTTCGCCCAAAAACGACTAAAAAAGTTCATCAGATTTTTCGGCGAAAGATCAACGAAAAAATTTCCGACCCCAGCCCAAAAATTTTTTGGCCCCCCCCTTCAAAAATTCCTGGATCCGCCCTTGACTGCCATATTGATGCAGATTATAGTGTCGTCACGCCATTTAGGTCCCCGTTGACGGACCGTGCTAGCCCGAGATTTTAAATTTCTGAAACAGCCACCTTCGGGAATCGAACCGCGACCCGCACGACTCGAGGGGTGTATGCTTACATGTGTATGCTTACATGTGTAGCCTATAAGTAGGCTTCCATTTCCCCAGAAAAATTAGACACGTAACATTTCCCTTCCCCAAAAAAATAGAGAACTCTCTTGTTTGGGTATAATAGGTATACAATATTATATATAGCCTATTATGTCAAAATTCTCTGCTAGAAAAATTCCACAGCATCGATGTAGGCCTACGGTACTAAACAAAATGAAGGTCGTCAGAAAAAATTACCTGTCAAAGGGTTCGTCAGTGTCCGGCTCAGCGGTTGCAGCCTAAAACGGTTGTTTCCTCTACCCCCGGAAAACTGAATCCCCACCCAATGCAGGGGTGCTCAATTAAGCACTGTAATAATGTATATTAACCTAGCCTATATGCTATTGTTTAGAGCTTTATGCCTATGTTTTAGGTAAGTTGAGCGGCGGCGCTTCTATGAGTCAAACCTGGCACTTGAACATCTGTAGCTATTGCGGACTTGATTTGAAATAGCGCCGGTAAATAAGCTGGTCTAGCTCCCTGACGTGGCTTTTGTGGACACTGAAAAAGTCTAGGAGGTTTACATTACATTAGGCCTACATTACAAAGGGTCGCGGAAGGTCATTTGACCTGCGGTAGGCCTATAGGTCATTTACCTGCCGCAGTTACCCTTGATCTGCCCTACACTCAATTTCTTCGACTCTCTGAATAACTCCCACGACCTGACGCCACAGTAGGCCTATAAATAACAAACAGTACGTCGACCGACTCCAAGCCTCTGCTGCAGTCGAATGTATAACCAACTTTAGAGTAGTACGCCAATTTGTAGAGAGGTGTTTACGACGTCACAATGCACATGTTGTCTAGTATTAACGTTGTAAAGACGATCAGTTCACTGAATTAACTTAAGTGTGAAGTAGCTCTGTCAAAATGGCGGTGGCCAGAAAAACTAGCCAACAGGCAGGAAAACAAGTCAACGTAGGCCTCTTGTTACATGTTTAACGACAATGCCATATCAATGATTATAGTGTCGCCCTCCTCCTTGGGGTTGGCACTGGTGCCACTGGCAGAGAACAACCAGTGGCGGAGTTCAGCCTACTGTTTGTTATTTATACTGTGCTGACGCGACCTGCGGAAATTTTATAGCTGGTGCCGCTGACACGAAACGGAGTATCCCCCCTGAAAGTTATCCGGGGGGATGAATTGATCTATCCCCCCGGATGGAATTAACCGGTCTATACTATCCGGGGGGGATAAACCATTCTATCCCCTTTTTTGAAAAAGGCGCACAATAATTTTTTTTATGCCGTAATCAAAATTTAAAGTGACTCTAATTATTTTAAGTGTCCTAAGCAATGCTCAGATAGAGGCAACTCGAATTTATTTAGAAACTCTGAGTGTTCTTAAGTGTTTTAAATGTTTTAAGTGCCCTAAAAACAGGGCAAAACAAATTATCTAGTAGGAATAAACATACCTGTTAGTGTCATTGTTCAAAACAAAGCAGATGAAAATTAATTTGCAAAAAGAAATACATGCGGAAGCGGTTTTTTCGTCTTTTTTAAATTTGGGGGTATACAATTAATGTTTGGGAAGCTGAGGAAACTATGGAGATCAGGCAACATCTCGACAAGAACAAAAACCAAGCTATATGAAACACTGGTGCTACCGGTCCTCATGTATGGAGCAGAGTCTTGGTGTGTGAAAAAGGAGGACGAGAGAAGACTGCTGGTGGCGGAGATGGGATGGCTACGGGGTCTACTGAATAGATCACGAAGAGAAAAGATACGGAATGAGGTAACACGAGAAGAACTAGGACAGAAGGAAACAGTAGTGGAAAGAATAAAGAAAAGAAGACTAACATGGTATGGACATGTGATCAGGATGGAGAGCGGAAGAATGCCGGCAAAGGCGCTGCACGGAGAAGTGGAAGGAACGAGGAGCAGAGGACGGCCAAAGAAGAAATGGATAGATAACGTACTGGAGGACATAGAAGACAGAGGATTGGAGCTAAGAAAGGCAATAGAACTCGCAAGAGACCGGCCGAAATGGAGAATTTTTGTTAGAGCCTCATCGTCGGTGAACACTTGACGGAGAAGAAAGAAGAAAGAAAGAATACAATTAATACGGGGGATACTCTATTTCGTGACACCGCCACTGAGCTGAAAGTCGAAGGCCTACATATTATGTTAAAGTCAAGATCTGAAAGCTTATTTAAATATCGTGCTAGTGAATAATGTTTATAATAACAGTAAAAAATGGCCATAGTCAGCTCCTAGGTGGCGACTGCAGCAACAAAATGACGTCATTCACATAGCATTAACCAATAATCAATCATCAATGTTAAGAACACAGTAGTGGGTCGTTTGTAACTTACTAACTTAAGGTCGATCAAAATTAGCGATTTTACGTAAAAATGCCGCGATACGAATTATCCGTAATTTACAGGATTTCGGAAAGAGTACGACTTTATCTAATTCTTTTGTATTTTGAGTTAGATAATTTAGATATGTATACATTTGGCCGAATTTTGGCGTGACATGGGTCGATGAGCGATGAAAGGTGCTCGCCGTTCAGAGTTCCCCTACTTCGCTCAAATAGAGCGCTGCTACCTCAGATACCAGCCAGATCATGTTTGTTTGTATGTGTACTTGTCATGGCACAATTCCATCTCCCTACTCAGAGGCGCTCCTGACTGCAGAGCGGACACTGCATCACAGTTTCACGCCGAAGCGCTGAGCAATTGCTAGTGAAGGACTTGCCCAAGGTCTCTACGCGGCGACTTGAGGTGGATTCGAACCTGCAAGCCTCCGACTGTAAGGCAACGAGCATACCAACTACACCACCGTGCCTACAATGCAGTGCACATGTGATGAAGGGCACTCAGTATGTAAATAAAGCGAATTTTAATAGTATCAATAAAATATCAGACGGCATTAGTTATACGATGTTGCATTTTCTCATCATTGCAACTGTCATATAATCAACAATTACTTCCATTAATCGAACTTATATTTAAGCAAGAATTTTTTTATTAATCCAGGTTCTACTGTTCCGAATATAATTTTCAGATACAAAGACCCGATTTTAATCAATGTTATAATTTACAGATAATATAGAATGCTGGCTAAAATGATAAATTGTCCTTTTGTGACCTTCCTGAGACCCTTGCTGTTTGTCTATTTTGATAAAAATGTCATCGTTGCGTAAAATGTTAAATGCTTAATACTTACTGAGTGCATTGTATGATAGGATGTGGCTGGTAAGTTCTGGCAGCGATCTATTTGAGCGAAGTTGAGGTAAGCCATATTGTTTACTCACATTCAGTCTTCAGGATTACCTATATTGCAAAGGTCAATTGTCTCCCTGGGGGTATAAATGCTAACGAACCTGCTTTCGGATAGAGAACTCAATTATCTTCCCCCAGTCGTATTCGTATCATGTAAGTCTGCTTACGGTATATATGTATATGTACATATATGTATGGACTTTGCATACATATGTCTATGTACATACAACCAATATATCTATGTATATATGATATATATTTATGTACTTGTACGGGTACAAAACTGCTAAGTCTGGGTTTTTTCCATTGTTTTAAGATTTTTATAACTTCTGCACAAGTTTGCTTTTCATTGGTGTCGAGTCATAGGCGCAACCAGCCTATGGGACCCACGGGACGCGTCCCCCCAACTTTTGAGTGGTCCCTAACTTTATTATTATGGTCCCCCCAACTTTTAGGACGTGATTCATTACGGTCCCCCCAACTTTTAGGACGTGATTGCACCTATGTGTCGAGTGTAGTTTAGCCTAACATCATAAATATTGGTAATATTGTTTTGTAGCCGGAGCTAGTGCAGGCAATCAAACGGACGTCTGAGGCCATTATCAACAGAGGAGGAATTATTCGCTCAATGGAAAACATGAGCTCTAGGCGATTACCGTATAAAATGTTTAAGCATGGTTTACGATATGAAAATGGCAAGTAAGTGCCTTTATTTAATTGAATACTTCATCCTTGTGCCCGTGGCAGTACTTATCCCTTTCATTTGATTAATTAAATGCGATGTCTTGTCTTTCATGTTTGTTTTAATCGCTTAGCATTGTATTTGGAGATGATATATTTAATTATATATCACTTTCAGGCTTTTACTTAAAAGTTGCTATTTGATTGTGAGAATTAGGTGTACTGTCGTGCCACTTTTCTATATATAATATGACAGTAGTAAAGTCATTATGCATAATATCTACAAAGCCTTGATATGATTGAAAATGTAAAGCGTTTGTGTTGCTACTATAGTGGAATGTGCAGGATGTTGTTCTCTCCAGCTATTCCGCTCTTGAACGACCAATGGAGAAATTAATAGGTCTTGGGCTTCGGTTATATGGTAACATATAACATAGCGCCTCCGAGTAGGTACCTTGAAGGGGCCCTATATAAATTACGATTGATTGATTGATTGATGCTGAATCAAATATCAGAAGGATATGGGTTCATTACCCGCTTGAACCATCGAGTTTATCCGGCCTTTCACTTCACAGGGCCGACTCTAAAATGAGCAGCAGGACAGATAGACATCTTGCAGGCTGCCATACAGTAAAATTCAAAGTGCTCCTGTTAAGCTTGTTGTCGTCTGTTTTTGCTACTGCAGCATATTATGTTATCTTGTGCTTACTTGTCAATTCGATTTAGTAAACTATTATTATTTGTTTATTTATTTTCTAGCAGTATATGCCTTTATGCCATTTACTTCACAGCTAAAGCCAGTGCCGTATTATACTGCTTGATGACATAGACAGACATGTGTGCAGCTTGCCCAGAGTCAATGCATGTGCAATTCAGCTGAACTGGCTTAGTCCCGCTATATTTAGACCACAGATCAAGCCAACTTCCAACATAATCATGTACTTCTGCTGTGTATATAATTACACTTACAGATCTACTGAAGAAACTGAATCAACATGTATGGTATATGAGCTCAATTTTCCACCAATGTATAGTTGCAGCACAGAAGTAGCTATACACATTTGTAAACTTGCGATTCAAGGCGAGCAAACATTTTAAAATCGTTCTCTGTGTTTCTTGGCAGCTACTTCCTCATGCAATTCGACAGTCCGACTAAAATGCTTGACAGTTTATCGGAACATCTTCATCTTGACTTGGATATTATTCGGCCGCGAGTACTGCGCATGGAGGAGGAAGTATCACGACCATGCAAGCACAGGGCTTGCGACTTTGGAGAAATGACGCCAGAAATTCAGAAACGTCTCAAGGAGGACCTGACGAACTTCATTCGACAACTGTGAACCGGACATTTTAGCACGAACTGTGTCTCGTTTTCTTCCAGTCGTTGAATTGTCGGACTATGTCTTGAATTTAATATTATGAGAAGTTCTTCAAGATCACTCAATTATGCTTAAGCAAAGACTATTCTGGTCAGTGTTTTTTTTTAAGAGAAGTGCATGGTATTCATGCAAAGGATTGTTCAAATTGTTGATGATTTTCCAGATAATAATTACAATGAGAATGTCATTGTCACATTGACCGCCTACAGCCCTACACGCCATGTTAAATGACTGACTGAAGGACGAGTTAACTCGTCCTTGGCGGTCAATGTGTTAAGCAATCATGAATAATGACAATTTATGTTGGCACCCTGAAATGACCAAGGGTATTGGGATGAAATGGAATCCTTGGGGCTGTCTCCATCCGTATATCCATGGGCGGAGACCTAGGGGGGGACAGGGGGGGACGGTCCCCCCAATAAAAGTGTTGGGGGGGGACGGCCCATGCATTTGTCCCCCCAATGTTTGAGCGCCAAGCCTTTTTTGGCGGCGGAAAAAATTTTTGGCAAGATTTTGGCCGGATGACTAAAAAAAAAAAAAAGAAAAGTCATCAACTTTTTTGGCGGCGAAAATAGAAAAATTTCGGAAAATCTCGCGTCTTTCCGTCCCCCCCCAATTCTCGGCCCAGGTCTCCGCCTATGCGTATATCATATACACATGGAGGGTTAGAGGGGTCATGGTATTTATGCGATTTGCGCACGGGTGTGGGTCTCGGCAAAATATACATTTGCTAAGTAAATGTCTAAATTATGATGTCCACATTAGCATATTAATAGCTCTGTATTATAATATATCCTATGTCCAAAGGCATTTGACTGCATTAAAATTATATTCTGTTCAGATCTAAACAGTAGAACATAACAGTTAATATTTTACCTGACAAATATGATGTTTAAATAAATAGTACCTTTGTGGTAAAGCACATGTTTCATAGATGACTTCAGCTAAACAGCCTTTGTAAAAGACGAGGGTAGAGAAGCTTATTTTTATGTACACGTAGGTGTAGTCAACCAAATGCACGCAGTCCGAAAATACATTTTTAACATGTCTCGTGCAAAGAAAGCATTATATATGATATACTCGGAGTTTAAAGTGCATGGGGATTCTCTGCTTGAGTTCTCATTGCTCACCATACATGGAACCATAGAAACACATGTATTCCAAAAAAATCTTCAGCTCTCTCACTGATCACCCTAACGACTTTAACGACTGAATATACTATAATTATATCTCTGTAGAAGAAAGTTGGTTTGAAGCAGCTTATAATCTATGGTGGCTCGTACATACAACAAGTAGGTGACAGCAAGTTTTGCTGTTCAGATAAACATGTACCTATATTGTACTAATTAATTTTATGAACTGGACTCAAAGTGCAGAGTTTTATTTAAATCCATTCACGGTCTATACAAGCAAAATATTCTGTTGTAAATAAACTTCTGTGTTACTAGCTAGAGTGAATAGTTACTGGACAGGAAAAAGTAAATAGTCCCCTACAAATAAAAACCTACATATAGAAAATTTTATTAGCAACTGATTACAGTTACTTGGAAAGTAGCTTGAGTACTTTAGTTACTGCAATTGGGAACGTGATGAAATTAGACTTTGAAATTGATGAATAAAAAAGATACTTCAGGGAATTGAGCAAAAATGGAAAAATCTTGGTCATAATTACATGTTAACCAAAGAATTTGCAGTCTGATTATGATAAAATGCCTGTGGTGCTAGATCCTGTTTATACTGCCATAATTGATATAAAAAAGGAATTAGGTTACTCGAAAAGTTACTGCAAAATTGTTACTATGCCTCTTACATCTCTCTGGAACAAACTTCCGCCAGCACTTCGGCAAACTTCCGACCCATCATACGAACTCACCAAAACTCCACCTCTCGCTATCTCCCCACAGGTCTTTCACTCAAAACTGAAAACATTGCTCTTTCACAAATCCTATCCTGATTCCTCCTCTTCTCATCACATCCCTCGTCATTTCAATTCTAAACATCACCCACCTTAGTCGTCCATCTATCTGCCTGCCTGACTCTCCGGACTTGACCCGCTGCCTACCAGTTTTGTTTTGATTGAGCGCCTGTGAATAAGCTGGTTCCAGCGACTTGGCTTTTGTGGGCGCTGTAGAAGTCTCGAGATTACGATTACATTAAGTCTTGTTCATCAACGTTTCAATCAATGCTACTGAATGCTCACTGCTTTGAGAGGTGCTATTATAAGTTTCCAAGGCCGTAGCCAGGATTTGTTTCGGGGGTGTTTACTCGATCTTGTCCAAGCTGATAAGCAACCGAAATCAACTGACTAAATATCAGCATCCACAGCATCATCATAATTAAATCATTGTTGTGATCTAATTTTATTTTAAAATATAAAATAGAAATAGGAGCTTCAAAATTATATCCTCTGGTTCTTAAGTCGTGTGTTAATAAATGCATTATTTCATTTTTACATTATTTCTTTTCGGGGGATGTTCAAACACCCAAAACACCCCCTAACTGCAGCCTAGCCACTTTCTTAATTACTTTTTTGTTGATAGTTTTTTGGTGTCTTATGTGAATTTTGTATGTGATACTTGTTCACCAAAGTGCTGTTTTGCAATCAATCAATCAATCAATATACTTTATTGATCATCATGTATATGTATACATACAGTATAGCACAAACAAACAGTAGTTGAAAATGTCACATGCATAGATGTCAAAGGGTTAAGCCCAAAGGAACGTAAGGTTCCGCTAACAGGGTTGCCCTAATTACACGAAGAATCAATCTATCATCAACTTTCTGCATAACAGTATATGTGTATAGACAGTTGTATATGATCAAGGTGTAAAACAATCTCTTCCATTTTACAAGTTTATCGAAATGCATTGAATGTAAGTTATGCAACTTAAACAAGTGGGGAAAACAAAATAACAAACAGACTAAACTAAACTAAACTAAGCTAAAAAAAAACTAAAAAACACAACAGTTAAGAGAATACAACAGTGCACGTGTAGGTAGTGCACTTCAAAACAAAACCATTTTGTGCAATTATGCTATAGTATCCAAAATAAATAATTTCAATCTGTATTTGAATTGGTACATTGTAGTTATAGAAGTAAGATCAATAGGCAGAGAATTCCACATCGACGGTCCACATATTCTAATACTATGCAGTCCAGTAGTGGTACGAACACTTCTTTGGTGGTATCTATTTACAGATCGTGTATAATGTCCATGAAGGTTTATGTATGTGTATAAAATATTTTTATATTTTTATATATTTTTTTTGCAGCTGGTGATTTTAAGGATATACTTACTTACTTGGTAAGTTTCAAATTACTTTACAATGTGGTAGCGCAAAGCGTACAGTGACAACAGCGAAAGAAGAATTCGAAGTAGGCCTACATGATCACTGGTTTGTATAATTATTTGCGCTGAGTAGTGAAAGAGGTCGATTTGTGGCGCTTAAGGTTTACAGTTTAAATGGATGGTTCTTGTGGCACCTACAAGCCACCGTACGAATAGGTTATAACCATTTTGTTTACATTCTTGGTGCAAGGAATCTATATTTAGTAGGTCCTTGTACAGAAGTTTGTAGTAAACTTTAAAACTTGTAAGTGGTTGGTGTATTTAATATTATTGGTGCATTATTAATAATGCGTATAATATTAATTCGTAAACTCTATTTTTTTTACTTTAGAGAGCGGAGGCTAGTTGCAAAAGCAGTTTTCTTAAACTTTTAGCCGAGTCTATGGACCGAACCACAACTAGGCCTACTTTCTGTGTCTCGTATATGTTACAGTAGCGCTAGCGTGTAATTATTAATTATTGAGACCTCTAGTTGAAGTTATATTTGCTGCATACCAGGTACTTATTGCTCGTGCCAATGGTTTTCACCCTAATGGTTCAGATCATCTCTCACTGAAGATGCATTTCACCATCTGCTTTAAATTTCATTCTTGTCTATAGGTCCCACGTACAGCAGCTCTCAGTCCGAATTCGCAACCTGGTTATGACTGTAAATGTTCCAAAACATAGCACTTGGTGTGGTCTTTCAACAATGGCTCTGTAATCGCTATTTAAAAATACCATCAATTATTCATACTATCCTGATCCATCTTGTCCTTTGCCTTCCAATCTTTCTTATCCCAGACGGTGTCTACCGTAACCGTAGCCCTGCCTCCTTTTTTCCATGGTCTTATGGCAATCGGGCTTGGATTTCAACTTGGCTTATTTGGACAATCAATGGCTTGACACTTGTGTTTAAGCTTGTGCCTTTCTTTTAAGTGTTGCTTTAGAAATTTGATATTAACTTTATGATTCACTAACATTTTCTGTTTGAAATTTAGCTTGCTTGAGCAGACAGTTTCAATGACAAGCAGACCTGGAAGAAATGAATCAAAGACTGCTCAGCAGCATCATGTGAGTACAAAGCAACAACATACAATGCCACATCATCATGCCGGAGAAGCCTTAGATGATTTCGAGTTTTTTCTAAACCCAAATATCGACCAATTCATCGGCGACCCAGTTAAATTTGAGTTTCAGCCCCAAGTGTCACAAATTAAGCCCATAGCATGGAATTTTCAACACTTGACTTCAGAGAGACAGTCAGATTGGAAGTTCAAAAAACAGTTGTCATCAACAGCTCCACAGTCGTCCCCGTTTCAGAAGCAGCTGGGAAAGAAGACGACAGTTGATTGGCATTTTAAGACACAGACTAAAGATTTGAATACTGTCAAATGGAACTTTCACAAGCAGAGTTCACAAGTGAGCACTGTGAAGTGGAATTTTTCTACTCAAACTCCACCGCATGGCAGCGTAAACTGGACGTTTAAGGATCAAACAAATTGCATTTCTCAGCTGTGCTGGTACTTCACAAAGACTCTTCCCGATGGTTCAACAATCTACTGGAGATTTCAAGCCCAGCTGCCTCCTGTTTCCACAATCAACTGGGATTTTCCATCCAAGGTCCCCAGTGAGTCAACGATAAACTGGAAATTTGTACAGCAGTCAGATGGCGGGAGAAAGATGAACTGGAATTTTGCGTCAAACACTGCCCAAATTAAGCCCATCCACTGGACTTTTCAGCGGAAGATTGAAGACGAAAAACCAATTCACTGGCTGTTTGTTAGCCAATCACAGAAGAAATCGGATATCAAGTGGACATTCAAACCAAATCTGACGAAGGAGATTCATGCATCAAGTGTGAGGTGGGGTTTTGAAAAGAACATGGCAGAACGTTGCAACGTTCCTTGGGCATTCAAGTCGCAGATGGAAAACCTGAAACCGCTTTCATGGAACATGGATCGCATGTCGAAACCACCAAATGTGCCTCTAGGCTATGATGAAATTTCTTGCGAGAACCAGATATTTAAAGAGCGCTATGCGCAAGGAGGTAAACAAGATCATCGTAAAACTACTGTTCGACCAGTCGTGAAGACAAGTCGTAAGGTCGTGAAAAAATAGAATTGTGGAGAAACAAAGTTGGGAGATGTTAACTCTGGCGAGAATGGTCAGAAAGAAATAAAGTCAAGGAGAAATGGAATAAGGGAGAAATGACTTCACGAGGAACTAAAGTCAGCTGCAAATAGTCGAACAGTATTATATTGAGTAAAAACTCAATTTTTTACTCCGAGTTTATGTTCATTTATTTTTTATATTAGCATCTATTTGCATCTATCTGCAGATGATCTGAACCATGTGCTAAAGCTATCTGTTTTTTCTACGTTTGCTGATCACCTCGTTGGTGTGAGTATAGGTTTTGCTACTGTGCTTTTAAATGTGTATGTTAATAATAATATGTTTTCTTTAATTAAACGCCTGCAAGACGCACTGCGCTTTACATTTACAGGTTATGCACTTAATCTTAATTAAATTTAACTACCAACTGAACAGACAGCTTTGTAATTACACGGCACCAATGGTAGCCTACAAAGCAAATCCGCCCAACGGGGGCTCGAACTCACTACCTCTCGCACTCTTGGCCAGCGTGTTAACCACTACTCTACCGGGCCCCCCTTTAAATGTGTATGTTGTTTTTTGTTCTGGCATTTGTGACCTAAAACCACTAAGATTGCTTTCTGGAGACTAATTTTGTACTTGTTGACATGCTCCTGCAGAGACACCCCAGATACTGAGAGGCTTGGAGGTTAAGGCAACAGATCCCTATGAATCTCTTAAGCAGCATGCACTCAAGTTAAGTGTTCATTCAGGTGATGTTAAATCATGACCATAGAAATTGAACGAATGATCATATTTTCTAAAAATATCAGCTTAAACTGGTTATCCTTAAAATGTGGAATGCAGATATGGGTGCCTGCAGACATCAAGGCTGTAACCAGGATTTGATTTCGGGGGTGCTTACCAAATTTTTTTCAACCAAATTTTCTCACGGATCTTTTTTGTCATGACATGCTTTTCGTAGGATTTTTCGTCTGAAAACCGTTAACCGCTGTGTAAAGCGATCTAATTTCATGCTTTTTTCTTCTAAAATCGCTGATCTTCTGCGAGTTCTGGGTGGCCAGTACATTGCACACTGTAGTTCTTACATTATGTGCTAGTAAATGCATTATATTATTTTTACATTTTTCATTTCGGGAGGTGCTCAAACATCCAAAACATACCCCTCTACCTACGGCCATGGTAGACATAATATTTGGGGGAAACATGTGCTAAATTTCTGTAGCAGGCGCTTGAAAAATGGCATTAAATTAAAATCCTGGATAGTTTCAGGGAAGTTTCTAAATGTGAATTTGTCAGTTTCACAATTTGTGTCATCAGTATCATTCTCATGAATATACTTTTCCTACAGAATGTTTATGTTTTTTTCTTTTGCCTAGATTTTGTTTGTTTTTGAGTATTTAGAATGCATATTGTATATTCATTAAGAACTCTGTATTACATTTTTGATATATTTTTGTACATTTTGTTATTTAGTATTAAAAATGAATACTTGATGAGTTTCTACCAAACTTTTGTCGTCTGTTGTTATGGTCCATTGATTTATGGTAATAATGAGTCTTGTAATTAGCTTAATTTCTTTTATTAATCAGCAGCATATTGTGCGCATCATGAACTCAATCAAGCTGCTTTAATTATTGTGAGCATTGATAGAAATAACTTACACTATAGGCTAAACACCTTCTCACAATCTGGGGAAGTTTATTCCAATTCTATTGCACCGTTATCAAAATGGATAAGACATCAATATGAAAGGCCCTTTTATGGAAGGCCCTTTCGTGTGAAATAAGAGTTAAAGTCATCTTTTTCTAATCGGTTTCTGCTTTAAGGAATGGTGTTCGGCCTTAGAGTATGGTTTTTCCAGTGCAGCTATGGTGCCCCTGGGCCATTCCCCCCACCCCCGTCATGGGAGAAATTGATCATTCTGTTGCTGCGATTGGTTGTCTGGCTTTCAATTGAGCAAATTGTTAAGATGCATTCAGCAGATAAAGCTGGTGTTGTTTTTGGAGAGTGAGAAGGAGACGTACCACTGATGATAAAAGGGCAAAGGCAGCACCTTATTAACTGAACTACGCCACTGTTCACACTCTGACGGTGCCAGTCCCTAGAAAAGAGGAGGGCGACACTATGATCATCTTTGCTATGACAGTGTCGTTAAACGGCAACAAATACCTTATAAACTAGACAGAGGCAGTATTGCGGGTGTGAATTGTCCCTTCCCCCCTGCATGGTAGACTATAAGCCTACAACTGTGAGCATTTTTACATTGCCCTCCTTCCAAAGTTCTGAAGTGCAGACGATTATATGACAGAACATCCTTGGCGCAGAGCAGTATTATTGTACTTGTTCTCGAATGACTTGATCAAACACACACATGCAGCACACACTCACAGTATAACATCGTGCGAGGTTCTCGAATTCGTATTCCGCGCTGGATGTCGAGCGTAGACCTAATTGTTACCAATAATAGGCTATAGCCTATTGCAATGGCCACCGTACAACACTAATTTTCACGCCAGCAGCTGGTGTACAATACGATAGGTCTAGGATATAGGGGTCAATCCGACCATGTCCCCCGCCCCCATTTCAAAATTGGTATATTTTCCCGACATTTCAATCAAACGACTAAAAATGGGTCATCAGATTTTTGACCACCCCTCCCCTTCGAAATTTTTTGTATCCGCCTCTGGTCTAGGCCTGTCTAAAATAAATGACATTCGTGTAGGCTTACTACGACTGTTCGACAGATAGACCTCATAGTTGCCACAATTGTCGATTTTCGATGTTAATTGCTGCGCAAGGCAATTTCATTGATCCGCTTTTTGAACTTAATTGGGCGCCACCAGTAGGCCTATAGGCCTAATCCTACCGTATTCGTATTCATTCATTCTTGTAGCCTCTGGCGCGCCTGAAGAAACGAACTCGCGAGCATAATTATCCAAACACTATGATAAAAACTGCTAAGGTTAGTGCTGAACATAATATCTACACTATAGGCTAGTAATTAGACGATCGATGATGACTGACGATGAATCATGAATGTAATAGAATATCATCATGATTGCGTAATAATGATGAAAATAATAATAATATAAGAGCAGAAAATTATGAATTTTATCTTGATACACGATCGAATGCCTGGCGGGCCTGGCCATCTGCTGCTGCAATGCCAAATCAACGTTAGTCTATAGAATAAGCCAGGCGACAGATGGACCTACAAGGCTACAACTGAGACTTATATTGAAAGGATAGTCTGATAAACTTAAAAGTCAACTACGATCGGTTCAGCTGTTGCCAAAGACATGCAGGTGACGCTAAAACTCTGTTGAGCCAATAATACAGAACAGTAATTATCAGAAACATGAAACACTTGCGCTTCATAAGCAGTGTCAAAGACTTGGGTGGTTGGACGATGTTTATGGATGGCCCCCCACTTACGAGTCGGACGAGATCTATCATGGCCTGCTGTCTGAGCGAGGAGGCGAAGGAGCAAAAACGGATAAATCAGGAAATTGAGAAACAACTTCGGAAAGATAAACGAGATGCTCGAAGGGAATTAAAACTGCTTCTTCTTGGTACGAGTCGGAAGTTCCTCAGATCGAATGCAGGCCGTCGGTAGCCGTTCGAATAGATCCCTAGACTCCGGACAGCTACGCTGACGGCCATTTTGAAAACATTAATGTAATGTGGCGTAAAGTAAAAGTCGGCATTGCTTAAGCCCCGTAGAAGCTTAGTCAGGAGAACTAGAGCATTCGCGGATGCTGAGTCAGAGCAATTGTGTGTGGACGAACACTGGGCCAGTTTAGATCGAGGCCGGGTTTCGGGATAGAACGAGGAAACTTGTTCAGCGATTATAGTCTTGTCTACACAGAAATTTTGTAATCGATTGTGCATATTCCAAAGTTTTTGCTGTGACGGAGGAGTTGGGATTAGAAACTTAATGGCTTTTTAGGGTTTGGTAATTTTTTCCAATTTTTGCCCGTCTATCGCCTGTGTAAGGAGTAGAAAACGGTTCGAATTCTGGATTGAATCGCAAAAGAACTGCAAAAGTCGGATTTTAACTGATTTCTTTCTTTTAAAAACCCCCAACAAGCAAACAGAAACCAGATAGCTGTCGTGGGCCGCATTAATCGGGTCCACGTGCCACATGCCCGTGTTTGAGACCACTGATCTAAAAGATCTCCAGCTAAAATGTTGAATTACCTAAGAACTTGCCCACTGTGTTTTTATTATGTGGTTAATTATTTTCCATCGTAAAAGGTGTTGCTTCACTTTTGAGAAGTTAAAAGTTGATATTTAAATGTCTTCAAGTGCTTGTGCTCAGTGGCGGCACCAGCTATACAATTTCAGCACGTCGCATCAGGGTCATGGGAATTATTCAGCGAGTCGAAGATACTAAATGTAAAGAAGATACTAAATGTAAAGAAGATACTAAATGTAAAGAAGATACTAAATGTAAAGAAGATACTAAATGTAAGGAAGATATTAAGAATTCTTAAACTAAGGTTTAGGAGACCTGCACCAACTGTTGGTCTGCATTATAAATTCTTTTTTGGGAGGTCACAAGGCAGGTCAAGAGTAGTGATAGGCAGGCCAAATGACCTACAGCGACCCACAGTTGTGCTGCCATTGCTCGCACTTATTGATGATAAAAGTAATTGCTAGAAATAACTGGGCATCAGACCACGGTTTTGGGTGCAGACTATATGCAAGACCTCCAGAGGAGCATTTTCGTGCCTATGTATACATGATGTCTGAGCTTTCGTGTCGGTAGAGGTGCCACCATGTCATGGCAGGTCGTTTGACAAGCTGCCTATTTTACTATTGACCTGCCTTGTGACCAGCCAAAAACTCTGGACTCTTAAATGTCTTCTTTACATTTAATTTCTTCGACCTCCCATGACCCTGACGCAACCTGCTGAAATTGTATATCTGACCCTTCCAGTCTTCCACTGATTGTTGTTGAGCCCTTTAAATAATTATAAGGTGTTTTAAGATGTGGGGTAGTCATGTTACTTCTGCTTCAGAATTTATGTTGAATTGTATATTATATGACTTTATGCGATGTGTAGGCACAGGCGAGTCCGGCAAGAGTACGTTTATCAAACAGATGCGAATCATCCACGGGAGCGGATATTCGGACGATGACAAGCGCGGCTTCATTAAGCTTGTTTATCAGAACATATTTATGGCAATGAATTCGATGATTCGTGCAATGGATACACTGAAAATTCCCTACAGAGACCCAGAAAATGAGGTAAAGACTGAGGCAAAAAAATCATCTCTAATCTGGTTTGACTCGTAGGCTTTTCCTTTAACCTCTGAAGAAGGAGAACACGAATCTGCTAGGCTAACCCTTAACAGCAGACAGCAGTGTGTATGGTGTTGGTATAAGTGCTCTCCATTTCTTTCCGATCATACCTCCAACAGTGTATGGTTAGTGTACGTATTTGGAGTGAATTTGCTAGTGTCGAGGGAAGCAGAAATCTCACAACAGGATTTGAACTTTCATCTAAGTGCATTGAAAGTCTGATACTAACCACTGGACTATCAACACCCTCTTAGGAGTTGGCATTGAATGATGATGACTGTGTTGTAGAGATAGAAAGTATTTTATGATACATTGCCTTGTCTTTGTTTAGCAATCTTCCTTGCTCTACATTGTAAGAAGTTTGTAACATCTCAGACTTTCAACATATGAAGACCTGCGGCCAACTGTTGATCTGTGTGAAATGCAGTTTAGGGATTGTTTTATTAGGAATAGGACCTTAGAAATTAATCTGTAGACACACAGGCTGTACATTGAATGCAGCATCTACTACAATGGCCATATTTGTTCATAGATGGTGAGCTCAGCAATACTAGATACTGCCATAAAAGTTTCTCATCAGCGACTTGCAGATTTGGCTTTAGTACTGGGCATGCAGTATTCAATATAGGGTGCGTTCATCAGCACTACTATTATCACTGAATTTTATCGACGACCTGAACCTGAACTCTGACCACTTTCTTGATCAACATACCTTCCTCGGTATACACCTTCCTTTACCTCTCTTACCTTACCTTACATTTAGAGCATTTAAAAAGAAAACATCTGATTAGGTTTGAGTCCGAATCTTGAAGGGTGTTATATAAATTCTGATTGATTGATGAATTGATTGAGATTAGATTGCAAATGGATTAAATTAGGGTTTGGTGGTGATTTACTGGAAAATACAGAGCCTGCATTTTGTGATATTGCAGGAAAATGGAAAACTGATCAAGCAGATTGACTATGAGACGGTGACAACGTTTGAGAAGCCATACGTAGATGCAATCAGATCGCTCTGGGTCGACCCTGGCATTCAGGAATGCTACGATAGGAGACGAGAGTACCAACTCACAGACTCTGCTAAGTAGTAAGGCTTCAGTTTGTATCACATTGGGCAATTTTATTGACAGTCCTGTAGGACTCGCCAAGTGTGATTAATGGCGCTTCATGCTGCTTGTAAACCTGAATCGGATTCCATTATGTAAGCTGTGTGTGCAAGGAGTGAGACTTTGTGAATAAATGTTCTTGTTATTTTTGATCTTGATTTGCTTACAGATGAACTTTTTGTTCAAAGTGAACTTTATAACCATAATGGCTGGCACAAGTTGCATAAATTTAAATTGCGAGTTATTTTGACGGGACTATTTTTTGGGTCTGGATACATACATACATGCATACATAATTACATGCATACATACATTCAAGCCTGTTACAGAGGTCAGGAATGCCATTTGAAGCTGTTATGTACTGACAAGAAAATGGCAAGAATTTTGAATTTCAATTGAATGTGTATGTAGGAATTTTTAAAGGAATGTCTTGGAGGCATTAAGCATCTTGTGATTTTCGCTTAAATGCGATGCAGTGGTAGGCACTAGTATCTGCATTAATTGATATATTACTATTTAAATGCCGTCTTGTCATTAGTGATGGAGCAATTGGATGGTGTACAGTTTTCCTGTGAGGTTTTTCTACCAGAATCTTGTAACTGCTGCAGCGGTCCCTCTCTATGGAATGGATTTCCCCCATCAGTTCACTCTGTCATCCTCTTCGGTGGTCTTTCCTAAGTATCTTTCTCTTGCTGCAAAAACTGCCTTTTCTCACTTGGTTTCTTGCACTGGGAGCGCTTCTGAAAGGCTGTTGCTGCGAGGAGCGCTTTATAAATGGTCAGATACAATGCAACACAATGGCATAAATTTGTATTGTTTCATATTTGCTACAGGTCGCTGTTAATAGCGGTCTTTTCGTTGTTCTTGTTTCTTCTTTCTTCAGAATAATGTGATTACGAGTTCACAGTGTGTTATTTGATGCATGTATTTTGCGCCTTTCAGCTACTTGGACAGTATCGAAAAGATTGCACTGGCTGACTACTTGCCTACGTTACAAGACATCCTCAGAGTGAGAGTGCCAACCACTGGAATTATTGAGTATCCATTTGACCTGGACAGCATAATCTTCAGGTATACTACTTAATCTTCAGGTATACTACAGTACTGTACTTAATCTTGAGGTTTACTACTTAATCTTCAGATACAATAGGCTGCAAAATAGGCTAAACTAGTATTCTATTATTCAATGATCTGTGACTTTGGCTGTCAATGGGCCCCCGAATGCCTGAGTACCCGTTCGTGGGGTTGGGCCCGTAAGTCAATGCCTGATGCCCGGTCAGAGAATCCTAATATGTGAAGTAGGCGTAAGTTTAAAAAACTTTGTCAGTATAAGCAGACGCTGCCAGTAAAACTGTGTAGTACATATTCCCACGGTTATCAACTTGAAACTCTACTTCATGATTTGCCATTGAAGTGTTTGATTGTTTATGTTTGTTTGTATGTGCACTTGTTATAGCGCCCCTTCAAGCACTCTACTCAGAGGCGTTCCCGACTGCAGAGCGGACACTGCATAGGAGTTTCACGCTGAAGCGCTGAGCAATTGTGAGTGAAGGACTTGCCCAAGGTCTCTACGCGGCGACTTGAGGTGGATTCAAACCTCGAACCTTCCGGCTTCAAGGCAACGACGCCACCACTACACCACCGCGCCCCACATGTTGCTCATGTTGCTCCTTTTTTGCTGTAGGATGGTGGATGTCGGAGGCCAGAGGTCGGAGCGACGCAAATGGATACACTGCTTTGAGAATGTCACTTCGATCATGTTCCTTGTCGCCTTAAGTGAATATGACCAGCTCCTCGTGGAGTCAGACAGCGAGGTATGTCCAGTCTAGTGGTTGTTTGAACCTTACAGGGAACCAGCAATGTGTGTCCAGTTTGAACCTTACAGGGAACCAGCAATGTGTGTCCAGTTTTAACCTTACAGTGAACCAGCAATGTGTGTCCAGTTTGAACCTTACAGGGAACCAACAATGTGTGTCCAGTTTGAACTTTACAGTGAACCAGCAATGTGTGTCCAGTTTGAACCTTACTGGGAACCAGCAATGTGTGCCCAGTTTGAACCTTACAGGGAACCAGCAATGTGTGTCCAGTTTGAAACTTACAGGGAACCAGCAGTGTGTGTCCAGTTTGAACCTTACTGCGATGCTTGATCCCTGAAGGACTATTTAGAGTTTCTGATTAAGTTCATTTCATGGTTGCTAATCTTGCTATATTAGTCTTGATCCGAGAGTCACCAGTGAAGTTTGTTTCATGGTATCGAACCCTGCTGGCCGTTTTGGGCAGGTCAGCATTGCAGATGAAGTTCAGAGTACACTGTTGCTAACTTGTAGAATATTTAATCATTAATGTTCGCCAATCCTAGTCTAATAATGCTTTTGAGGAAGAAGTAGGTTCGGCTGTAGACGGTTTAGCGGTTTCATACAAGACAACCTACTCGGCATTACTTTGCATTTGCTGTCTCCGCAGAATCGAATGGAAGAGTCGAAAGCGCTTTTCCGAACCATCATCACCTACCCGTGGTTTCAGAATTCGTCAGTGATTCTCTTCCTCAACAAGAAAGACTTGCTGGAAGAGAAGATACTATATTCGCATCTGGTAGACTACTTTCCGGAATTTGATGGTGAGTATTTTGGGTAAATGCCAAATGTTGAGAATTTTAACTTTTATTTTTGATTCTCAGGGCCTAGCCAAGATGGCTGTTTCCAGTTTTTCCTTAACATGTGCTCTTGCTTTCTAGAGGTATGGTCGGCACATGCTGCTTTTATTAAGAAATTTTTTACATTATTAGGAAGACCCTTGGCAGGATCAATGAACTGTAAAGCCCCTTAAGAAGAGTCTTCTATCATCTAGACTGTGGCAAAATTCCATTCACAATTAATCTAACCAAGATCGATTTGGCAAAGAATGTCTTTGCAACACTCTCATATGACAGTTGTAGACCAAGTGTCTGTGTATTGGATAGCTTCTTGCTTCTCGCTGCCATCATCCATCCACTGAATTAGTCTGCATCCGATCTAGCAAAAGCACTGTCATTGACTAGCAGATCAAATTCCCTAGAAAAATCTGTTGTGTACAATCGAGTGGCCTTACTTATTAGATCATTTGTTTATCTACCCCAACCCCCTGTTTCTCTGGACTCCATAGTACGTTGCTGTGTATATTCTTCTGGGTTAGATCTGTGATAGGGCAAGTTTTCTTGTCTAGAGCCGGTATAAATTCTTAAAGTAGCTGAAAAAGCCCCTGGCATGTCGGGCGTCCTTTTTTGAATGTGGTGATTGGATATTATCCAACATTGCGACCTTGTTCGGATCAGGTTCAATGACTCCTTAGCAAGATCCTCCTGAATAGTGTACCCTGGACAAGGTTCTCTTTGTTCAAATGTTCTTGTCAAGAGCAGTCTGCGATCTTCGGGAGTGTTTTTTTTATTGAACCCCGATCCAGAACTATTATGGAGTCTTGTATATTCTGCACCTGGGCCCCAAGTAATCGCACCAACTTCCAATGTTTCTTCAAAGTTTTTCCTGAAATTATATAAGATCTTTATATCTGCTGGCTTATTAATCAGGTTTGCATTTCTGCTTCAGGTTGCACATGTTAAATAAATGTGGCAATAATAATAATAATAATAATAATAATAATTGCAATTATGATGTGTTCTAAATTGCAAGAGTTTGCTTTGAAAAAAGTGCACATCTCAGTGAGAAGTTCTGTTGCAAAAGTTCTGTTGGTGCTTCTCAGTCGAATGTTCTGATTGGAAACGTCCGTTTTCAAACTGTACAAGGCATCATCGCCTTTAGCAGAATAGATATATATCATCACAATAATGACGGGCATTCTCATTAACATTATGTCGTGCTGAGAATATTCTGTGTCATGGGCAACCGTAGAATACATGGGTCATTAAACACATTTTTTGTCTTTGAAAGAAATTGTGCCTTCATTCGTTGAAAATCTGCTGACACGATTTTGTTGTTGTCATTTGCAGGCCCACAGAAGGATGCACAGGCCGCAAGAGAATTCATTCTGAAGATGTTCGTGGAGCTTAATCCGGATCCAGACAAGATCATATATTCACACTTTACCTGTGCAACAGGTGAGCTGCTGTCTTCTTTTCTTCGTCAAATCTAATCTAATCTAATCTTGGAACTTTCTTTGTGCAAGCATCAGTTGATTGTCAGCTGAAAGATAACCACTGTCAGAAATATATCCATTTGGAAACTTATTCATTTTTTCGGAAACTTATATACGCCCCTTCAAGGAAAAACTACTCGTCGCTAGCCGCAACTTGGACCACCTTCAAGTTGAAAAATAGGTAGAAGGTAAGTAAGTAGAATCTATTGTAATGTAAGTGGCAAATGATTTCTGTGGCGTTTTAGTTTCAACAGCAGCTGCTGATTAAATTCTTCAGTGATTGCAAATAGGTTCCATTTTACAGTGCACATGGTATATTTTGATTAAGTTTTGTATTTGATGTTTTAGTTAAGTAGTCAATGTATATCATGCATACGAACTTGTAATTTCCATAGTTAGCTTAGAAATTTGCCATGTGTTTACTGAGCAACATAAACTTTTTTGCCTTCAGTACTGATTGGAAATTAGTTGCCCTATTTAAGTGGGACCAGATTTTTTAAACTTGTCTAATATAAGAATTACCAGTACCCTGCGAATATTTCATGTTTCTTTTGGTGATATTTTGGGACAATAAGTGTCCGAGATGGAATGACCTAATTAATAGAATAATAAACTGTCTTTCAACCACTTATCGTGCATTATCTAAGCCACTAATTAATCTAAATGTGCTTGTTAAACGATGATAAGTGTTTTCCAGGCATTTAATTAATTACATGTTGACCAGACAATTAATTAATTGATTTGTTGCGTTCTGTTGCAGACACGGAAAATATTCGTTTTGTCTTTGCCGCGGTGAAGGACACCATCTTGCAGTTGAATTTAAAGGAGTATAATCTCGTGTGACCGTGCTGCGTTTGTCATGAACTGTGTCATCGAGTCTGCCGTTACGTTACCTTAACTGGCAATGACATTCCTTTGTGCGACATTTCTTTCGGAGATGCCAGAGTCAGATCATCTGCCGTCTATGTTTTCTTAAAGCTGTTCTTCTTACCGAACTAGCTTTCACAGTCGGCCGGAATACGGTGCTTTAGCGTAGTGTTGTTTTAGGCGTTGGAGTGAGAGAGCGAAGGCGGGGAGGATGTGCGAGTAGCAGGGCAGAACTTATGCAACGTTGTTGTCATCGCATCATTGAGCATCTGACCACGTCCGGGGAGATGTCGGGTGCCAATCATCTGCATTTTTAATCATTTCTCTTGTTGCATGTGCCATACAAAGGCTCCATTTGATTATTGCCGCTAGTTATACGAATTTTGCATTCGGGAAATGGTTGGCCGCATTTTGAAGCGAATTTTTTTCTGTTGCTGAGGTTTTTTTAGAAATAAATAAATAAATACTCTCCTTGTGGTGGTACTCTTAAATGGGATTGCTTTTGTCTGTGCGTAGACTTCGGTTCAGATATCCTGCCAACGGTTAATTGCTTTGGTCGCTAAGGGTTTGTTTAATTGCGGTAGAAGCGCATGGCCCTGGTAGTCTCTGTGACATTGTGTTTCACAAGGCGAGACGGGCAATGGATGTTTAGGAGAATGTGACGAACGGGACATGGCTTTGAAACCCGCTTGAAAGCTTTGCATGAGGTTGCAGTTCATATTTCTGTTTGCTGCAGTTTGTTTGCAGAGCGTAGGAGCGGTCATTGGAGATGACGATGCCAAATACGTCTGGTGATGATGGCACAGAAATAGAAAGTGAGTGAAAGCAAGAGAGAAGAAAGGCAGAAGGAGGAAGGCTCAGTGTTTTAGCTTGACGAAGATGTGAAGAACTGACTGTTGTTATTATTGTATATAAATATATATATAAATATATAAAACTTATTCTTTAGATAACGTCAGAAACATAGTCTATTTATACTGCTTGTGATGATGATGATGATAAAGATGATGATGATGATGTTGTTGTTCAGTCGTGTTGTCGCCGGATGAATTCGCCAGATCGGACAATTCCTCAGTGTGACGGATATTAATGTTTTTTTGTTTGTCGAAACTAGTTGCAATTACTTCAGTCACTTATTAAACGATGTACGCTGAAATTATTATACGCTGATATTTATGGTTGTATCAGAGTAGAACATGTGTGCATGCGTGCGCCGCAACTTGCGTGTCATAGCTGATCTTGGTAGATTTGTTGCATTCGATCGTTGATATTAGAACGTTGGAGAACTGCCGTTTGTTCGTCCCTGCCTAGAAACACTTTCTTAGCTTAGGAATGTATTGCTGTTGTTTGACGGCGGTACCTCGTGATACGACACATTTTGGTGTTAACTTGGTTCTTTTTGGAAGAACGAGAACAGTTTTCGGTCGTTTTGGTGGCGAAGATGACGAGCGTCTGCTGTATTTCCTGAAACGTGGAGGCAGTTCGTGTTTATTTTCTGTGTCCGTCGCATCGCATAGGAAAACTTTTGGATGACTTTTGTGAGCTGTCTGTCTCCTCGGCGCAAACCAGCTGTCTGAATTGTTTAGTTTTTTGTATAGCGAAGAAATGGCGCTGCCCGAAGAAGTGTGCGCATTTGATTTTTTTTTATTCAGAAAAATCGTACATTTGGTATGATTTTTACATGTTGGTGGTCGCTACTGCTTAAGTTTGTTACCAGTTGGTGGTTGCTGTCAAATGAGCTTTTTATTTTGCTGATGGATTGGAAGCAAGGTTACAGACAATGGTGAAGAAGAGTTGTGGAAAGTGTCTTTTGCATTCTGATCTGATGTCTAACGTTTGCTTTGCTTTACGCCCTTCTTTGTTCAGAATTTCTTTGTGATATTAATTACGGTGCTTGTCTTTTAAAAAAATCAAACAAATCTGTGACAACCGCATGAATATTCATGAGAGCGGAAGTGATGAATATTTATGAAGGCAGAAGTGATGAATATTCATGAAAGCGGAAGTGATGAATATTCATGAAAGCAGACGTGATGAATATTCATGACAGCAGAAGTGATGTCACAATGACGAAGTTAGCCTCAGTCGTATTAGACCTAGCTCTACGCCTTTGCCACAGATCACTTTTTTTTAGATCACTGCAGTAAATGTTTTGGACGAGAGAAGAATTTGCGTTATCCATTACACGTAAAGCAATTGGAATATTTGTTGAGCGTTTTTCTTAGCTCCTACTAGGGAACATTGCTACACCACGTTTGGTATGAGTTTCGGGCCATTGCAGTGTGGCTTTTGTGTATGCAAGGAATATGTTTATGCTCTGTAGAGGTCAGCATAAAGTATGTGTATGTGATATGCATATGCAGTAGTTGTTTGATCGCAAGTGTGTACTCATTCTGCTTAATAGTCTGAAGTTTGCCCGATTCAACCATTCACACTTCGAGCGTTGTTTTGTCTAGCTCTGGAGCCCTGTTATCTAACTGTTATCTGTTGTTGCATGTTGGATCTAGGCAACACTGGTCAACCCGTTATACCTAAGACCAATGGCTGAACTATGCATGAGAATATATAGTTACTTCATTCATTAATTTCTACGGCACCTTGTCAGGTTACTACTCAGAAGCACTCCTGACTCTAGGACAGCATAAAAGTACAGTTTTTACAGTTTATATATATATAAATCTGTATATATATCCATATATTTATATATTATTATGCATTGTTTGGCATAAAGTCCTTGGCAAAAGCATCTTGCTACGATCGATTTGCTTAAGCTGATAGTCGCTGAACAAGATGCTTTCAAAAGTCCCTTTTGCACTGTGTAGTGCCAGCATGCTGGACTGCCATGGGATCAAATACCCGTCAGAGTGGAAATTATTTTGAGATTTTTGTAGTTACACGAGTCCACAGATAAGAGAGTACATCCGGGTTGTCTCTTCGGGTACTTGTTGATAGTTATTTATCTTTATTTATCCATGCCCCCTAGCCAACTCGGCTACATGTACTATGAATGCATTGACCACACGATATTGGTGAGCACGGTGAAGGGTATGACTGGCGACCAGCCATCATAAGCCGAGGCTAAGAAAACGAAGTCCCTAACACTTCGTAACCATGGCTACGGTAACCATGGCTACATCTCAGGATTAACTTCAGAAACAACTCTTCTTTTGATTGATAAATATTTATATTTATAAATACGCTGTATCTATCGGAACAAACCAAAGTTTCTTGGTGTTTGCGTTTTAAAGACTGCCACAGCGTTCAGCTACAAGCATTTTTTATGGATTTTTGTACCAAATGACGAGAGCGTCTTTTGGTAAAAACTTACGTTTGTAATGACGATTTATTTTAAGATCATTTACTTGGTGGTTCTGCTTGACTCGTTTTGAGGATTTTTTTCTCTTCTGTTGCGTTTTTTCCCTTTTCATCATTATCCTTCTTTTTCTCACGAGGCATCGTGTTATTTTGGTGCCATTAGAACTATTTTGAAGTTTTATGGTATCAATCTCTTTGTGATGTGACATTACATTACCTGAACATATTACATTACACTGATAATCTGATAATTAATTACTCTGATTGTTTGATATAGACTGCTTATTGAAATCACGCTGATTGTAACCTAGCTGAATTTTGCATTATTCTTGTAGTTGCACAGACTTTGACCTAATTTGGGTATTACGTTACGCCGAATAATTTTTTTCCATAATTTTTTTATGCTACTAGCCAGATGCTAGATTGCTGTCTTTTGTGATCTAATCAGAATTTCCCTATAAATGTACTGAAATTGGAATATTAGTTTATGCTGCTTACTCGTATAATCAAATAAAATCATTTGTATGATGGAATTGGACTGTTCTAAAAACTATTGACTTGTGCACAAGATAGAAGTTTTGAAGCGTAGTTTATAAGTTGCGGCATATGTGCTGGCTCTTGCACAACGACAAGGCCATTGAATCTTGTGCCAGTTCAACATTTGTTCAGTTCAGGACGGCAGTAGAAAGACTAAATCTTTAGAAATTGTGCTAGAGACTGTCAGTGACTTTTGGAAAATGTACCCTTCGTTTTCAAGGCCAATTTACCAGCAGGTAATTAGCGTTTCACCCTAAGGCGTAATTACCAAGGGCAAAGTAATGTCGGTGCTTGGAGAAGAGAATCAGTCTGGATTACTCAAGATTACTTAGTTTTAATTTTGCTTATATTTTTCTACTCGACGCATATATGATTCCTTGGGAACAAAGAGCTTACTTTAGAAGCCAATTAAATGTTTTAATATTCTTTTTGTAAATTTTTAATATTTAATATTATGCCCTCATCAGAAAACAGTGTGTGATAGTCTAATTGGTTACCTTGCTCTACTGTGACAACAATGTGAGTAAAAAAATTCTGTTGAGAATTTTGCTCCAAGATCTGCACCATAGCCAACTTGGCTATGATGAATACATTGAAGTCTAGCAAGTGTTTGGGTGTGGACGCATATATATATATATATATATATATATATATATATATATATAATTTATATATATATATATATATTGCAGGGTGTGGTGGGTTCGGTGCCTTGTAGCCGAAGGGTTCCAGGTTCGAATCCACCTCAAGCTGCCGCTTAGGGACTGTGAGCAGGTCCTTCACTCGTAATTGCTCATGCGCTTTGGTGTGACACTTCAATGGTGTCCACGCTGTAGGCAGGAGCGCCTCTGAGTAGAGCGCTTGAAGGAGTGCAATAGCAAATGTGAGAAATAAAAATATATATCTATAGTGATACATACATAAATATATATATTTATGTATGAATATATATATATATTCAAGTACATGCTTATATTTGTAACCGATGCGGAGTGTTAGCCTCGGGTCATTCCAATATAGTGATATTGGAACCTTCTTATAAGACACTTGATTATAAATGATGTTTTCTCCGATGTAATGTGGTCAGGATGTAGACCAAGAGCTTAATTAAGCCTAGGATCATGGAATTGTAGATCAGCCTCATTTTGTAGGTGACACAGGTAGGGAAATAAGGAGCATCAGAAATTGTTGATATATGTGTGTGTGTGTGTGTGTGTGTGTGTGTGTGTGTGTGTGTGTGTGTGTGTGTGTGTGTGTGTGTGTGTGTGTATGTATGCTATTTATGTATTTGTAAACAAATAATTATGCTCTGTTGTCTTAGATGATCATGTTGTCTTTTGGATTGTTCTGTTGTGCTTTGGAATATTCCGTTGTCATGGAAGCTAATTACCACTTGGAATATTCTGTTGTCTTTTGCAATAGTCCTTGGCAAATCTATTTCGCTGTTTGGAATTGCAATGCATTGTTTGGTATTTCTGGTGGTATTGTCGGACTTTGACGGTGGTATTGTCAGACTTTAACGGAGGTATTGTCAGACTCTGATGGTGGTTTTGTCGGACTTTGGTAACATCTTAACAGAGGCATTTTTTGTATTGCTGTCTACATTTTGGAGCACGGTTTTTTGAATCAGAGTCTTAGAACTTGCAGAGTTTATGCAAGAGTTAGCCGCTTCTGCAGAAAACATCATGCAGAAACTGATCCAGAGAAAGCTAGGATTGTTTGGGCACACCTATAGAATGAGCGACAAGAAAAGATCAAAGCACTGATGTTCGGACGGATGGATGGTACAAATAGGAGAGGAAGACCTCACAGAGAGTGGCTAGATGACATTACCGGATGGGGCAGAGCATCGCTCGAAGAGCTGAGCCACACGGCAATGGACAGACGGAAGAGCCTAGTGAAGATGGCATCAGACACCTACGGGCGTTGAGTCCACGGTTGCTGATGATGATGATGATGATGATGATGATGATGATGATGATGATGATGATGATGATAGGCACTTCTCTGCACAAACATTTTTAGACTTACGAGATTGAATGTATTTGATTGGTGTAGGCCAGTTAGTACTGTTTCCTAGCCATGCGATCATTTTCAATCAACCAATTCAAAGCCAATATGCTGAATCCAAATTGGTATTTGACGTTCATTTTGTGTGAAGTGCATTTTTTCGTTTGAGATGTTGCTACGCGTTATGTTCCACTTGATGTCTTGAGATAGTTTTTGTGTTCTTGAAATTAGCGAATTAACTTCGATCAGGATCCGGGTATAAAAGATGGTGATATTCACTTTTATTTTTGGTGTTGACTATTGTATTTTTTGCCCATGGGAGCAATTATCATTTTGTGATTTAAAAACTTCTCTTCGGTGGCGAGGTTTGTTTAATTCCTCTGAAGTAAGGGAATCGTGGACAATATTGTTGTCATCGTGGATTGTTTAGTCTCTGCTGATTGTTATTATTTTCTTTTTATTGCTATTATTATTTCCAAGGTAGCAATGATCCCTTGGAATGTAAAGCGTTGTCGTTGTTATTATTTGATTTTTAATACCGACAAAGTGCAGTGTGCTGGTAGAGAAGGAAATTGCATTTCACAGCGGCAGGCATTTTTGCACGAATGTTTATTCATCTGGTAATAGCAGAAAATCCTAAATGTCTTTGACTTTCGTACCATGGCATTTCAGTCAGTATTTTTCGGATTGCTGGTATTTCCTGCCAAACAGTTATACAGTTGTTTGACATTAATACAGGTGTTTGCCATTAATCATTGTCTTATGATTTTTTGGTGTAATTTGTGTTCACGCGTAGGCGTTGGCCTGGTTTCGAGTGTTCTGTATTGGACGCCTTTAGTTTGGAAGGGGGAAAAGCAGTTAACATGGGGTCATTTCGAACTTTGTCCAGGACATTTACGATCTTTCTTCATATGGCACTGGTAAATATGTTGACATGGCTTGTGTATGGTGTTGAGAAAATTTGGACACCAACATGACATGTCTTCACTCTTCAGTGGATGGACTATGCCAGTGGTTCCCAACCTTTTTTTTACATGAGGGCCACTCTTTCTAAGTTGGAGGACACGAGGGCCACTTTTTCTGAGTTGAAGGACATTATGGGGGTGGGCCACAAGGCTAAAATTTAATTAACTAAAAGCATATAAAGTTGTTATAATTGAGTCAAAATCTAATGTTTGATGTTTTTTATAGACATCAAAATAAAATAATTTGTAATAGAAAATTATTGTGTTCTATCTTGTTCATATTGTCAATTTTTTCATATATTTTTTTTAATTCTTTGAGAGATAAGGTCCATTTTTTAAAGTCTGGCAGGCCACTTTTCGCTCGCAGGTTGCGGGTTGGGAACCACTGCAGACTATTTTTAACATATTAGTCTTTGTACAACAGCAGGCCCCCAACGTTCTTAGCTAATATTAACGTAAACTGAGACTCAACTAAATTAATTTTCTCGTGGTCAGAAATGATGCCAAAGGAACCCTTGTGCCTGAACGTTTTGAGTGTTGGGGGGGCTATGACATGTTAACTAATATACCCCGTGCCAACGTCCCCATGCAGTCTGCTGCTTTTGTACTGCTTGAAATGCACTTGCTTTAATGGTCCGTGGCTATAGATGGCGCCAGTGTGCGACATGCGCGTGTGTATGTGGGTAAGAAGTGCCATTTGATCGCCGATATATTTCGAAAGGAACTCTGTTGATCATGAGCCGTCTTCTGTATTTTTATTCGGAGGTTGACTGCGAGTTAGGATGTTGCTTTGAACTTCTTAGCATGTCTGTATGATTTGTGTATTGCAGCAGCAGTGGCGGCGGTGGCAGCGGTGAATCTCTGTAGCATATTATACGAAATAATTATCTATTATATGTTTGTGTATATGTATGTCATTGCAACTGAACTTGATGAGTCGAACAATCTCTGGTTGAAATCAGGCGTTGTTTGTCATTTCTTGTGATTCTTATCACTTGCCCTGGAAGAGCAGATGTTGGCAAAACATGTATTCCCATTTCCCAGTGCTTAAGTGTAGAAAAAGAAGTGCCTGGACGCTCCCTACCCTTCCTGCTGCACGGTCCAAATAAGTAGCAAGACGGTGTTCAGATTTTAAAATAAGTGCCTGAACGCTGTCTATTACTGTCCAAGCACACTCACTTTACGCCCTGTGTATTCCTACACTTGAAAGTCATGATTATGCAATACAGTCGGGACAACTACCGGTACTCAAAATTTAGATTAAGTTGCGGAATAATGGCGTCATTTTAACCCTCTAATGACGAGCGTTTACTAGAGTGACCGGAAAATTGATGTGCTAACAGGATTGCATTATAAGGTGATTCTTTATATGGCTACAAAGAGAGACGCAGAGATGTCAAGCAAGGCTGCAGTCGAGGGTGTACAAGTGTACACTGTACATGGGTATACAGAATGTACTCGCTTCAAATATATGTGTTAATTACACATGGAAAAAAGACTTGCAGATAGGCCAAGGCAACTGTAGCTTGTACTCACTTCTAGTTTTGCCATTAAAGCCCTGATGTAAAGTTTCCAATGTATCGACCTTGCTATAATGCTTTATCCTCTCTGGAACACATTCCTTATCTCATTGGATTTGGACTGGACTTCTCCAGCACTTGGTGATTTTGTTAAAATGGTTTCACTGGAAGAAACCATTGGTTGGTGCATTGCAGTGACGGTGCCAGCTATACAACTTCAGCAGGTTATGTCAGGGTCATGGTCGAAAAAAATGTCAAGCATTTTTGCCTCCTTCCTCCATGGATTCCTTAGTCCTTCTTCCAACTAATCCATATGAAGTAATTAACATAAATAAAACCCTTAAAACCACCCACAGCTCAGGCTTTGATGATATTGATCCCTTCATAACCTTGCAAGTCATTGACCTGCTGACTGACCCACTTTCTGCAGTAATAAATTGTTCCTTAAGGAAAGGCATAGTACGATTAGCAATCAAAATGGCCAGGGTGCTACCAATCTACAAACAATGCACCAAATCGAAACTGTCCAATTACAGACCCATCTCCATACTATCCTTCTTTTCAAAATTTTATGAAAGTATTATATGACCGATTATTAATAATAATAATAATAATATATTTTCTTTAATTAAACGCCTGCAAGACGCACTGCGCTTTACATTTACAGGTTATGCAGTAATCTTAATTAAACTTAACTACCAACTGAACAGACAGCTTTGTAATTACTCTCTTATATTAAACAGAAGAATGTCTTGTACCCTCTGCAACACGGGTTCCAACCGGTTCACTCAACTTCTATGTCCTTACTTGATATCCAAGACAAAATTTCAGGGGCCTTTGATAGTAACCAATAATCATTATACATTGTACTTACTTATTATTACTTCTGTTTATAATTTTACATCTCTGACCTGTAACTTGGTGCGGTGTGTCACCTTGATTGTCTTTGACATTAAACGAATATACTATATTTGTAAACTGATAGGAATCGAATGGAACTGTTTTCAGTAGGTATACAGTATCCAGGTATGCCGCTTTTCCCACCTAGACCTAGGTTTTTCTGTCGTCTTTGTGTTTAGGGTTTTTCCTCCGGATCTAGCTATTTTTCTCGGGTTTCTCTCTGTGCAAAACAATTATGGCAATTCCTGAAGCATCACATTTTCAGGGATTTCACAAAACAGACGAAATTCTGTGTGTAAAAGGCTAAAGCAGGTGAAATGCGTCAGATTTGCACTTAAAAGCTAAAAAAAGTCAGCAGAAAATTCAAGCGCAGGAGAAAAAACATCCGTCTAGGCAAATTCCACGTATTTCTAACAAACTACCTATTTTTCAAGTATCAACGTAAAACCAGTCACATTTTTTATATCCTTTTTAAAGGCCAGCACTCACTTTTTTAAAAATTCATAGTGGTATCCCTGCGAATATGATTCTTTGCGACGGAATTGTGTTTCCGGTCTAGCCATGTGTCTTAGTTTTAAACTCTGTTTTCACAAACATTTGGTTTTAATGCTAAGCAAACTGTCGAATTAAAATTTGCTACAGATTAATCATCTGGATTTAGTTGTGCTTTAATTTATAGCTCCGTAGGCATCATAGCGGAAAATTATGTCTGGTGGAACGATAGAAATGTTGGAAAAACTCGACACGCTCACGCCGTCACTGAAGCATATTACCGATGGTAGCATGAAAAAGCCTGCTTCAGAACTGTGTCCGGTAAAAGAAAGTTAAAAGTATTATGTTTTATAGCTGCAACACATCTCAAAGATTATGGTTGTAGATTAAAAACTTTTTGACGTCTGAACATGTCTCTTCATCTAACCAACCCTCCTCACATCCAGCAAGCCGATCATCCTCCGTTAATATCGCTCTTTCTAGATCCCAGGCCACTACTCATCTGAAGTTCTTCAGCCGAAGAGGATATTAAAAAACCTAGAGAGTTAGATTTGTACATTCATTATGGATCAGTAGGTGTTACCGACGGCTCGGTAGCACGTAAACAGTATGGCCGTCACAGATGGAGGCACCTACGGATCTTTATATAACGCCTCTTCAGGATTGCTACTCGACTGCTATGGTTTACTGATTAGATCTAAACATAAATTAATTATTATTTAATCATATGCCATCGGACGACTATATGATAATGCGGAGTTATAAATTTATCTAACGTGGACGTCATAATTTAAAATTTAATTTGTGTGTGTGTGAACATTTTGTCGATACCCTCCCACACCGTATCCACCCATACGCAAATCTCTTAAATCTGGTCAACCCTTCCCTGCTGCATGTGTAATAAATGGGCAACCTCTTATGAAATAGATTTCCTGAATACATTGGAAATGCAATTTCAGTTATTGAGTCCTTACAGAATTTTGGAGATCTACATTCTAATATTCATGGGGAATATTAAGCGTAACCAAAACCATTTAGTAGATATTCTTGTTGACACTTTGCCAAGTTCAAGGGGTATTACCCTATTCAACACAGTCAGCACGGTTATTCAGTGTATGTATGAAATTTCATAGATTAACAACGATATTTCATTTTGCCCATCATTTATCATCAATATGACAATGCCTCACTTCTTTGCTTTTGTTAGTATGTAAAGTTGTAAACATACTAGAGAATGGTTGTCAAACATTTAATTTGCACGCTATTTCACTATTTAGACGCTGCAGGAATTACCGCGAGCGCACCTCGAGTCGTTCAATGCAGCCCTGGATATTCAGAACTTGCGGGTCTTGATTCGGGTAAGTTTCTTTTCTCGTTTCGATTTAAGATGTGCGTAAGTTTCTTTTCTCGTTTCGATTTAAGATGTGCGTAAGTTTCTTTTCTCGTTTCGATTTAAGATGTGCGTAAGTTTCTTTTCTCGTTTCGATTTAAGATGTGCTTCAAAGGATGTCCACCACTTCCGGTTTGCTGAAGTAGGTAAATGATAAAAAATGGTGGTGAGCATAGATTGTCTCAAATATAGTGATTCATAGTTGAATAAAATTTGTGAAATAATACAGCCCATCATCATGGAACTGTGAGCATGGATGTTTCAGTAGATATGTTTAGAGTACTTCTGTTTAAAGGAAAAGTATTTTGGTCTCATGTACTTTGACCTCAAGTACAATTACAGGTACTTTGATCTCTCTATAGTACTTAAAAACTGTACTTAGTATGTGCTCGAGTCCAGGTTTCAATTACAGCATCTTTGACAAGGAAGATAATTAGTATTTATTTATTTAAGGCACTTAAATTATTTCATTCCAAAAACTTATATAGTGCCTCTTCAAGAAGCCTACTCAGAGGTGCTCCCAGCCACAGCGAAAGAGAACGGTCTTGAGCGACTGGTGGAAAGCAGGCAAATTTATCCATGGTAGTAAGCGCAGCTCAAGTGGGAGCCCATTCCAAGCGGAGGGGCCAAAAACCAAGAAGGCTAGATGTTGGCTGACCAAAGAGCAGACCCCGAGGGACCAGGAGTTCCCCTCCATTAGCTGTAGGGCGCAACGCTCGCTAGGCGGCTAGGTCGGAAACAGGGCGACAGAGATCAGATAAGTAAATTATGTATTCGTAATGGTTCGTGCATCTAAAATCTGGTTGAATCTTACCTGCGTTGTAATTGCTGCTTGAGGGAACAGGTTTGCTTTGAGGTCGTTTGAGGATTGCTAATTAATGTAAATTGCCAATTCTTTAAACAATTGGTTTAAAATTGTTTGTGTTGCTTTTTGTAATTTAGTTTGTTTCTATAATATTACACTATGCCTCGTAGTTTATCTGTTAAAGTTTTGTAGCGTGTGTTTAACGTAAAAATTCCATAAAAGTTTAATGTACTTTTTAAAGTAAACTGTAAATATTACATTGATTGTTTGTTTTTATGCTACATTGTGTATGCGTTACGTTATATTTCAACTCAAGTGTTTTGAATTTTCTTAAATGCAGGATATCATGACAGAAGTCTCGCTTCCTGATGACAATACAAAGAAAGTTAGAATTTACTACAAGGTATTGTTGCTTTCTATACAATATAACATTTTCTTGCTACAGTTTGCTTTCTTGAAAAAAGTAATTTGGGTAACAATAGGCCATCTGAGCTGTATCTGTATGACTGCACAGTAGTTTTGAGGTCCATTCACCACAAAAATTGTTCGGTTAAAATTAAATCAATTTTTTTTTCTGATTCAGACTTCATTATAGACTTGATTTCATGCAGTACGGACTTCATGAACTGTCAGACCATTGTGTTTTGCTTAGATAGCGATGACTAATTGATGCTCCTCATGATTATGGTACTGTAGAAGTTTCCAGATTTGATTAGATTGCAAAGAAACACATGACAGCACAATCTGTAACATGTTGTCCTCTTTGCAGGATATTCGAGTGGAAAAACCGACTCTTGATTATGGCAAGAAATTCGAGAAATACACAAATAACAAGAAGCTGTACCCGAAAGAGGTAACGTGATATGATTTAGCATTGATTGATGACCTGTAAGGCTGTAGCAGCTGCAGTGGTTAAGTTAAGCTAAGTTGGTAGTGTTTGTTTGAATTGAAAAGTCTTGGCCTGTTCTAACTATATAAAGTTAGGTTGATTTGAGTCACTGATCCTGGCTGAATTACAAAGTTTGGTGATTGTACTCTCTTGTTATGATCTTATATTAGCACTAGTTGGATAAAAGGTATGGCTGTTGATCTAAGTTCAACTCTAGGTTGATTTAGCCTTCTTGGCCGATCTCTTTAAATTTTAAAACACCCACAGATCTCTTTCAGAATTTGAATTGTCAAAGCATCTGCCAATAGATTGCATTCTGTACGGGTCTTGTAACCTACCTATAGATACCCGGACTAAGTCACTAACACATAGAGCTCTCGATCTCTTTGTTCAGCACCTTTGTCTGCAATTATTTATGTATCAAGATGCTTGTTGGTAATTTTCAGAACCATTTCAGTGGTTGTCCTCTGCTTTTGGTTCTCCTCTGTCTTCCTAGACAGACCGGTTCGTATGTCCAATTTCGCCATTCAGCTCTCTCCATCCAGACCTCTGTCTTCTGCACTGGCCTTAGAAGTAACAGTAAGGTCAATTTACAAATGATTCACAGAACACTTTCTGGGAAATTAATCGTCGACTAGATCACCGCAGAGAGACTCTTAAATGACCTCAGGTACATAATGACATCTTCAATGTTTGTTGAGTGATATATTGCATTCTATAATCAAAGTCTCTTTGTTGCGTGAAACAGTGTCGAATGAGCGGAACATCGTACATGGGAAAAGTCACGGTTCAGATTGGTTGGAAGTTGAACGGCGCCATACAGCTGTCGCAAGAGCGTGAGATTGGTAGCATTCCAATTATGGTCAAGGTAAATCGATTAATCATTCAATCGTTTAATCATTCAATCGATTAATCATTCAATCGTTTAATCATTCAATCGTTTAATCATTCAATCGTTTAATCATTCAATCGTTTAATAGTTCAATCGATTAATCATTCAATCGTTTAATCATTCAATCGTTTAATCATTCAATCGTTTAATCGTTCTATCGTTTAATCATTCAATCGTTCATTACAAGGATTTATACAGCGCCCCTTCAAGTTTACACAACTTAGGCTGAATAGGACAGTTTTAAGATTATATACATGTACTATGTCTTTTACTGGTGTTGTGTACCTTTTTTAACAAAGGTTTTATTCAGTTAAGTAAGTTTTTTGATTTATAAATTTTTAATAAGACATTTAGGATAACATATTTTTGTAGTTACTTCCTGAATCAATGAAGTTGTGACATGTTGATTTCTTCAGTCATCTTCAGAATTAACCATGTTATTGTATATTAAGCATGTAGGTCATTATAGTTAAATACTGCAGGTAATACAAACATTTGCATGCATAAAGTAACTTAATTGCATGTTATTTGAATTTCTGCAGTTAACACCCTGATCAACTTTATTTCAGAGCAATTATATTTGGGCAATGCCACGATTAGTTAAATTTTTGATTTATTTTTATTTTCTTAGCCCATTTTTTCAATCATGTCTATTTCAGTCTGATCTTTGCCATTTGCACGGTCTCAAACCAAAACAGCTGGTCGCTCGTGGGGAAGAATCACAGGCAAGTGATGCAAAATTATTTGTAATTTAAGACTTGAGGTTACAGAGTTGAGTATTTTGAACAAGAAATACTTTTTTATAAGTAATTGCAGGTGCTGATCACCAAATGTCTGACTCCTTGAATAAGCATACGTGGATTGTAGGGTGTCTTGGGAGAAACACCTGTCTTTCTTTCCCATTTTTCCGTTGTACAATGCTGTGTTGTACTATGATGTCTAGGAAATTGATAGCAGAAGTTGGTTTAATTTTGTGTGTTTATGTTACTGGCCGAAACACTTTGAAAATGGAGAGCAATTTTATTTAGTTATCGAAATGAATGAAATTGGTATTAGCTTTGAGGTTTTACAACTAGACATTTATAATTAATTTAATTATTGGTTGTGAAATTGATGGCATTTTCTACATGATCAATTGTTGAATTGTTTTTAAGGAGTTTGGCGGATATTTCATCGTGAACGGTATCGAAAAAGTGGCTCGTATACTTATTCAACAGCGCCGAAACATGGTAAGTGGTCTTCAGTAACGTCAGAAATTTTACCATATATGTCAGTTTAAGTTTAATAGTAGTAGAACTTTTAGATTACACTTTCCTAGATGGTCTTCGTTTCTAGTCAGTTTTCTTTTAGAAATGGTCTGTCATCACTGAATATGAATCTGTTTATTTCCTGAGGGACGATTCTGTGCAACATGGTAGCGTAATAATACGAGAAAAGTGAAGACTGTTTGGAAAAAGATATAATGCAGTGTACAACCGCTGAGAGCATATGGAAGACCACAAATAGCTTGGATTGAGAACATGATGTCTTGGGACAGGTTTGACTGTAATTCAACTTCTGAGGACGACAGAGGAAAGATTCATCTAGAGACAGATGATTCATGGTGTGAAAAATGGCTCAAGACAACTGCAGCGTGTAGGAGGTCTGAGTTGTTGCCTTACAGACTTTGTATGTGAGGTTCTAAACTCTACTCAGACGGTCTCTTTTTAGGGACCTTCGGAATAGAAGTAATACTGAGGGGAAAAAATCTATTAATTCTGTTGGTCTGCTGAAGATCATAAAATTTGTTTTCTATTCCAGCCACTTGCTGTTAAGCGTCCGACATGGGCTGCCAAAAGACCAAATTACACGGGCATTGGTGTCAGTATGCGCTGCGTCAGAGGGGATGACCAGAGTATCTCTGTGAGTCTCAAATTTCCAGACTTACTTTGTAATAAACATTGGTAAATCTAGTTGCATTATTGAAATTTACAAGAGTTTTTGTAGTCTGTGCATTTGACTTTATGTTTGTACTGCGTTCCGCATGTATTTTGTGATGCTTGATATGTTTATATCTTTTCTATCTGCCTTTGGACATGATAAGGTTTGTATCAATGATACAATCAATCAGTCAATGATACGGATAGAAGACACTCAATAAATAATGCTAATTTATTCTGTCGTGACTTATTGGGAATTCTTTTAGTTACAATTAACGATTTAATTAATTAATATTAATTCTTAAATAGTGAACTTTACCAAATGTTAAATGGTTCACAGCCGTAGTTAAATAATAAAGTATTTGTAAAGCTTGGTTGAATTGACTTGAATATGAGAAGATCATTTGTCAGAGTTAATGTTATAAGGAGTCTCTGGTATGGTAGTTAGCCTAATTAACTGGAGTTTCCGTTTCGTTTACCTGCCATTTTCCAGGGACATGTCCTTCACTCCCTGACGACGGGAGAAGCCGAGCTGAGTTTCCGGGTGGGACGTCAGGTTTTCTACATTCCCGTGATGCTGCTGCTCATCGCTTTGACGGACAAACCGAGTGATTACATTGTTCGGAAGCTGGCGTCATGTGATGAGGATTACATCAAAATGTAAATGTTTTTTGCTCGTCTCTCATATCTCGGCCTCATCTGCACAATTTCTTTACTGGAGCAAAATGCTCTGTTGCTCTCTTTTAGCTATGCTTTTCTATTTCTGTTGCTTCATCCGACCTTTTGTATATGTGATGTGTTAGCCAATTGTTTTGAGCACTTTTCTTTGAACACTTATTTTGTGAGATTAAGCGATACAGGTATATATATATATATATGCAGTTTAACGTCACTGTGTGGTAACAATGACCATTAGCGATGCCCTCCTCCTTTATCCAGGCTTATGACTGGCACTGGCAGAGTTGATACAGGTGCGTTGAGCAAGTCAGTCATGCAGAGCTGCTTGGCTCCGTTGATTGATGCTCATTAGATAGGTACAGGTAGTTTTTTTTACAACTGCTGCATGTAATTCATGACTCGGTACAACCCCTTGGCTATTGAGACATGCTTAAGCAAATTGTATAGCAGTAGCAGCAGCATCTAATAAGCTATGCCACTTTCAGTTTTCAGTTTTATCAGCAGAAATCCCAAAAGATGTTCAGTCAAAAGGAACAATATGTTCTAGTGGCAGTGTTGCCAAATTGTTGAATTTATTACAAGCAGTAAGATCAAAGGATACAAATCACCAATTCTTCATGAAGATGACGAATTTGTGAATTGTTTCTCTTTCGTAAATGTCAACATTTGTGAAAGAGAAAACTGAAAGGAACAATTTTTTGTAGTGTTGTGAAAATGCTTTGAAACTATATTGGAAAGTTTGAACACTTTGTTCCAGCAACACGCAGAACATGCTGACGATTTTGAGGATCAAAGATGGCGTCACTCGCAGATCCGAGGCGGTCGATTTCCTCGGAAGGAGCTTTAGGATTAAAATTCCTGGCGAAACAAACGAGGAGGTAGCGAAAAACCTCATAAGGTAACATATTTTTCTAACAGCTGCAGAAACTTAAATCTTTAACATAAATTTGTGAGTTGAAGTTTTTGCTACGATTGTGGTTTCTATGATAGCATTGTTCTGTCCCCCTCCATGCTCAGCACTTGTTGATTTAAACTTTCAGACAAAATTTCTGTGAACTGTAAAATTTTGGAAACTTGCTGTAAATTGTAGTTTGTTAGGAGTTTTTCGCTTTTCTGGAAATTTTCATTTATCTGCTGGAAATTTTCAAGGTTTTTATTTCTTGATGTGTTTTCAGAAAGTACATCTGTATTCACGTCGATACGGATGAAGACAAGTTTCATGTTCTGCTGTGAGTACGAGTTGATAATCTAATCTTGGTTTGAGTACCAGTTGATAATCTAATCTTGGTTTGAGTACCAGTTGATAATCTAATCTTGGTTTGAGTACCAGTTGATGAGTACCAGTTGATAATCTAATCCTGGTTTGAGTACCAGTTGATAATCTAATCTTGGTTTGAGTACCAGTTGATAATCTAGTCTTGGTTTGAGTACCAGTTAATGAGTACCAGTTGATAATCTAATCTTGGTTTGAGTACCAGTTGATAATCTAATCTTGGTTTGAGTACGAGTTGATAATCTAATCTTGGTTTGAGTACCAGTTGATAATCTAATCTTGGTTTGAGTACCAGTTGATAATCTAATCTTGTTTGAGTACCAGTTGATAATCTAATCTTGGTTTGAGTACCAGTTGATGATCTAATCTTGTTTGATAGCTTCTTTAGTGCTGCTTTAGTGATGCACTTACCACTTGTTGCTTCTCGTTATGAATGATGTTTACCTAATGATCTAGGTATTGGTAAAACCGCAGTGTACATTTGTCCACACGATGAACAATAGCAGTTCCAAAGAGCCAGGCTGTGAGTGTGAAAAGCTGGTGGTGTCATTTCTGGTGCCGTCTGCGCACGAAGATGGGTGGCCGATCATCTTTCTTGCCACCCGGCAATGTGTGTGGTCGTTGTACTCTTTTTTTTACAGCAAAGTTGTCTAGTACGGTAGTATGAATGAAAGGAAGCCTCAGGGAATGACAAAGTTTTTGGTTAATGCTTTCGAACATTGTCTTATAAAATTATAAATAATTTTGATATTCTAAATCTAAAGTTCATTCATGTTGTGAGGACATCTGTTCTTCAAATTTCAGGGAGATGACTCGGAAACTGTTCCGCTTCACCAACAACGAGTGTTGCACGGAGAACCCGGATTGGCTGTGTTTCCAGGAGGTCCTTACTCCAGGACATCTCTACCAGCTTGTCTTCAAGGTGGGCATTTGGCCGAGCTTTCAAGTAAATTTGGAAATGCTACAGTAAAACTTAATGGCAGCCTCAATTCTGTTTGTTGATTGCAATATTATGCGATTGTTTTCTTTTAGGAATGTCTGTCTGTTTATCTTCAACGACTGGGAACGATTATCGAGAAAAAGGCTAAGAACTGCACTACGGCTGAACAGGTTGCAGGTTGGTATTAATTTAAAAGCTCTAGCAGTCTACTCTGAGGAGGGTACAGGGGCGGCGTAACTTTATCGTTGAAACTTTTTCGAGTTTCTGGCTAGAGGTCTCCAATCGGAGTTTCTTGGGCAATTTGTTATCATTTTATGAAATTACATAAATTTGCTGACATGTACTGATTTGAGATTTTGTTTAAATAGTCTTTAGGCTTGTTTATGTTATTTTGACTACCAAATGGCCAATTCTTTGAAGTCCTACCAAATGGCCATTTCTTTGGCTACCAAATGGCCAATTCTTTGACTACCAAATGGCCAATTCTTTGACTACCAAATGGCCAATTCTTTGACTACCAAACGACCAATTCTTTGACTGCCAAATGGCCAATTCTTTGACTACCAAACGACCAATTCTTTGACTACCAAATGACCATTTCTTTACTACAAAATGGCCAATTCTTTGACTACAAGATGGCCAATTTTTGACTACCAAATGGCCAATTCTTTGACTACCAAAATGGCCAATTCTTTGACTACCAAATGGCCAATTCTTTGACTACAAAATGGCCAACTCTTGGAACGTTTTAGATTTCATGAATCGTTGGATGGGGCGACTTGGAGATATAACGAATGAGATGACACGCTGGGTATCAACAGGCAGCGTAATGGCCAGAACAGATCTTGGACTTACCCAGGTAGTTAGAACATTCTGCTCTGTTTGTATGTATGTGCACTTGTTAGAGCGCCCCTTCAAGATTACTACTCAGAAGCGCTCCCAACCACAGTGCGGACGCTGAATTGGAGTTTCACGCCGAAGCGCTGAGCAGTTGCGAGCGAAGGACTTGCCCAAGGTCCTTACATGGCGACTTGAGATGGATTTGAACCTGCAACCCCCAGCTGCAAGGCAGCGGGCATACCCACTACACCATCGAGCCACGATTCTATCTGCAGCTGCGTTTTTATCACAATCTTTGTGATAGTCGCAATCATTGTTAGCTGAGGTTGGGTCACCAGCGACCCTGAATAGTAATGTTGAAAGGCCACTGTATAAATCTTTGTAATGAATAATAGTGAATTAATTAATTATTGATTGGTGTCAAATAACATGAATTATTTAAGATTTAAACAATTGCAGAATTTGTGCTCTACGGTGTGCCATTGCTTAAAACTGAACTGAAGATTTAAACGAATTAGAGAGCAAACTGAACTTTGAAACTTTGATTCACGTTGGCATGTTGATCTCATTGCTATTGTTAGAGTGGGTAGATCTATCTATCTTTATATACACATATATATTATATATATATATTTGTTCGTTCTCTGTGGTTGGTCCCAAGGGCGGATACAGAAATTTTCGAGGGGGGGCCAAAATTTAGGGTTTTGTTGGTGGGGCAGAGGAAAAATTTTCGTTGTGTCGCCGAAAAATCTGATGACTTTTTTGTTTGTTTGTCATCAACCTATTTTTGGGGAAAGATACCATTTCATCCGCCGCTAAATCGACGGGGGGGGCACGTACGATTTTGTAATAGGGGGCCTGATGTCCTCTTTTTCTCTCTCCACTACATTTCTTCAAACCAAATGGGGGGCCACGTCCCATGCAATTTTTAAATGGGGGGCCATGGCCGGATTGGCCCCTCCTGGATCCGCCCCTGGTTGGTCCGACGACCTGGAATGGACTTCCCTTGACTGTGCGACACCTCCCGAGTTGTTCTCAATTTCACAAACTGTTGAAGACTGTTTTCTTCGCTTGATCTTGGCCGGGAGCGACTCTGAGTTTGTACGTTGAAGGGCGCTATATAAATTACGATTTATTGATACATGATATCTCTCGGTTTCGTTTATTTTCAGATCACAGGATTGACGATTGTGGCCGATAAGCTGAACTTCATGCGATACTTTTCGCATTTCCGATCCGTTCACAGAGGATCCTTTTTCCAGGACACAAAAACGACCGAAGTTCGTAAGCTGCGACCGGAAACATTCGGTGTGTAGGATCTTGCTCGCTATCTGTTACCTTCTACGCGTGTGTCCCACTCTATTTTTTTAATCTTTTAACAGATTTTCGACTTTTAATTGATTTGATTTTGGAACCCACCGTCAATTGATGCTTGGCGACTTTTGGTGCATTTTTAGGTAATTAGTTTTGATTTCCAACAATTATAATGTAATAAATTATATAATATGCAATATAATATAATGTGCAATTATTTTTCTACATTTATTATTATAATTCTTTCTTTTAGTCTCTTGCCTCCCATTAAATAGATGTTAAGCATATGTAGGTTCTGTCTGTCTGTCTGTATGTATAATTTTATATACATGTATGATTGTATGTACCTGTGTGTGTCTTTCTGGTTAGGGTTTCTTTGTCCAACCCACACACCAGATGGAGCTCCCTGTGGTCTGCTTCTACACATGTCAGCAATGTGCAAGGTTAGTTCGTGTCTCAGTTCTTTAATTCGTTAGCTAGAAACTTAGCACAGTGTGTTGTAAGTACCTGATGAATGTGCCATAAGTACCCGATGAATGTGCTGTAAATACCTAAAGAATGTGTTGTAAGTACCTGATGAAAATTGCTGTCCTTGTTTTCATGAGTAGACAACCTTGAAGGAGCGCTATATCAAATTGCCAGTAAATGAAATGTGCTGTAAGTACCTGATGAATGTGCTGCCTGCCCGAATGATAGCAAAATTTTCATTAACAGCTCTGCAAATTTTATCTTTTACTAAATCATGGTCGTCGTCACTCTAGTAACAAGATAGCAGGACATCACAGGTGCGCTCATGCATGCACACATGGTTCAAGCAAGGGATTTCCATACAAAGTGGACGAGAAATGTGTTGAGCTTCAGTATGGAATGGTTTGAATGTAAAATGATTATTCATTCATTACGAAGATTTATGTAGTGCCCGTTCAAGATTACAGCTCAGTATTGCTCCCAAGCCCAGAATGGCTGAAAAGGAGTTTTGATATGTGTGTAAAACTAGCCAGAGTGGACCCCTGGATATAAACGCAGTGCCGAAGGAAGCCCATTCTAGAGCAAGGGACCAAACCACCAGGAAGGCAAAAAGTTATTGCCATATTTTTAACAGTGAAGATTTTGATGCTTCTTTTGGACTCATTTTCATAGAATTGTTTCAGCTTGCTGGATTTTATTCGTTTATGCAAAATGTTGCTTTTGATGAACAGGTTGTGCCCAATACTTCATTAGTATCCGTAATCGAACGTGAGATGTACGATCTCGGTGTCTATCGTTACAACTGCAAGCTACCGGAGTCGTATTCAAAATACTGTCTGTGCTACTTGGATGGGAAAATTGTTGGCTGGCTCCATGATTCCAAGATCACGCATGTCGTCAAGCGACTTCGGCAGATGAAAATCCAGAAAGAAGTAAGGTTGCCGACAGTTGTTTTAGTTGGAAGCTGAATATTTTGTTTATAATATTATGTTGCGCGTATAGTGCACTCAATCTTAATCCTAAATAAAAAAATGCTCTGCATGAATGAATGAATCTACTAAGATGCTTGGTGGGTATGCATGAGTTACTATGCAGAGCCTGCTTTCAGTGGGGTACAGATCATGCATGTATTATTTTTATTGTATAGCTAAAAACTGAACATTTTGTTACAGAAAACTTTAGCACGCACCGAGTCAAAAAGAATTGTGAGTATGAGCGTAGTTAGTCAGGCTCCAGGTGATAATTCAACCAGATTGTATATGAGATTGTATATGAATGGGAATGGGTCACATGATGTTAAAAAATGATGTTGCTCTGCACTTTTCAGTTTTATTTGCTGTTGTATTTATGTCACGCATAGAACACTTGTGGGACCGTAAATAAGGGATAGAAATTATTTAATGTCTGAAACAGACAACATAGCATAATTGACAGATTAATTGACAGATTGGTCATTGTGGTGATATATATCGACCTTTTTTCCGTGTGCAGAATTCAGTCTCAATGCCTAGCATGACGTCAGTTTGTTTTACCATGCAGCCTACAACTAAAGAAAGGTTGTCTTATTGCTGGTATGACTATGTTGTTCACTGCAGATCTTTTGTCAGTTTTAATCTCAATTTTAATCATATTTCTTTTTGATGGACCATGGTGAAATAAAAAATTATTTTGGTTTAACCTGACATTAAATGACATTTCTTTTCTAGTCTCATTTTCCGGACAGCATGGAGATCTGTCATATTCCGAAGCGTCGAGTTGCTGCGCAGTATCCGGGTGTCTACATCTTTACAACGCCTGGTCGACTGGTTCGTCCCGTCCGAAACCTCACACACGATGCGATCGAACTGATCGGAACGCTCGAGCAGACGTACTTCTACATTGCGACTACTCAGAAACAGGTTCTTGAAGATCCGGTAAGTTATGTCATGCATGTAACTTACATTTTGTTTTTGTTAATGACAGCATATTCTCACCTCAAAAACAGCGTAAAACACTCTACTTTAATGATAATTCGCGATTTTTGCCTGCGTGTACCCACTTGGTCTTACTGAGGTGGGTATACGTTGTATACCCGCGTGTACCATCGATTTTTGAGGTGAGTATATGCTGTCATTTTTTCCCGGTGGTGAGTATACGCCGTATACCCGTGTTTACCCTTGAGTACAGCCCTGATTGTACTGGTGCCATATAATTGTCTGTCATATAAAATTTATAAATGCTGTTTAATTTGACTCTGTTCAGTGCATTTCATCAAACTGTACTGTGCTAACTTCATGATATGGTAAAATTATGAGGACCAAGCAAGATCTTCACACTGCCATTGATTGATAGATCTACTTCTTCATTTTGTAGTGATACTTAATGAAATTCAGAAGTAGTAATAATAATAAGACATACGTTATATGATATGTTGTGACATATTGTTCACATACTTTTGATGGGTTTTTGATTGTCAGACGTATCAGTATTTGGAGATCAGTCTGCTCGGCATTCTGTCGGAGTTGGCATCAATGACGCCATTTTGTGATCACAACCAAAGCTGTCGTAACATGTACCAGTGCCAGGTAAACAATCCAGCGTTAATCCAATCTTAATCATTAATGGTATGCTTAATCTGAATCTACTCTTAACCTTTTTAACTTTCTAAATATCACCTTAATCCTAGATGCAATCTTAATCTAATCTTAAAGATCTTGGATCTTTGTCTTTTCTTAATAGATTATAATAAGCATGGGCGCCCGCAGAAATTTTTGCACGGGGGAGCAAATTTTTTTTGATAGTCACACTTACATTTTTTAGTAGCAAGAGCTTAGAAAATGCAAAGCTGGAATTTAAGAATACGGGTATTTTTTAGAGAGGTTTCTTATGCAAATTTCTCAGTTTCAATTTGTGTATAATTTTTAATACGAATATAGTTTCCTTAGAAATTTGTTAAAAATCAAAAGTAGGCCTAGATGTTAAAAAGTAGCTCCCTAAAGGTGCGCTATACAAGTCCATAGAACGAATGAATAAATGAACGAAAAATAGGTGTCAGTTTTCAAGGGCAAGTGCTCCTCTAGCTGCTTCTAAAGCGTCACTCGAAAGCCAATCGCAGGGCACCAGCGTTTTCACATGTGCTGCATGGAGTTAGAAGCCTATTCCAAAGAGTAGTCAGAAAGAGATCCGAGTCTGGTAGTCAGAGAGCCAGAGTAGATGCTATTATGCCGGTGTCGTTTAAGAAGGTTGGAGGATCCGAGGATCAGATGAGTGTGGGTATCAATTCTTTTGAACAGATCTCTTTGTCAGATTTGGGTGTAAATCCCGAGGCACGATAACCAGAGCCCCTTATCCAAGTTTATCCACAGTTTGACCTCCCTGGATTTTCAAAATGGACAGAATGGAGCCTGGCTTATAGCAGACTTAATTGGTTTATATAATTACAATGCTGGTGAATAAGCAGATCTCCCTGATTTAATTTCAGTGTAGGCTACTTGAGAAATTTCAAATTTTTGCATTAGTATTTATGTTTTTGCAGTTATGATTGTATGCACTACAGCTGGATTACACTCAAGTAGGCCATAATCGATAGGTCTGCTGTTTCCATGGGCACCCGCAGGAGGGTTGAAAGCCAATGGTCGTTGTTACAGTTTTTAGAAAGAGCTTGAACATGCAAGGCAGAAAGTTATAAGAGCATGTTTATTTCTATAGAGATATCTAAACGTACATTTCTGACTTTCACTGTCTGTATCAATCGTATCGTTGGCGCATTAATGCAAAGAAATTTGTTAAAAACCCAAAAGTAGCAGTTAAAAACATAGGTGCCAATTTTCCAGGGGGGGCACTTGCCCCCCTTGCCCCTATGTGCGGGCGCCCATGATAATAAGCAATAGCATAATAAAATATCAATTAAATCACAATTACTATATCACTGGGTCGATCTCTAAGACCTTGAGGTTTACCTGCTACCAAATAAAATAGACATAGGAATCTCCTCGATTCCAAGCAATGTGGAATTGCTGTCGCTTTGTAGCTCAGATTCACTTCCTGACTTCAAAAACGGCTCAGAATTAATCAAATTTATTCTTGGAGTTTAAGCACCTGGATATCTATCTAACTTGATCTTCCTCTGGCGGCTGACTATCCACGCCTCAGATTCACATTTTGATGTGACCTTGCACGCATAAGAAATTATTTAACATTAATAATTGAAATGCTTTGAAGCTCAAAATGTTTTGAAACGGAAGTTTACAGTGGATATTTTTCCAGATGGCGAAACAGACGATGGGAGTACCGCTGCATTCGTGGAACAATCGAATGGACAATAAACTGTACCGTTTGTCCTATCCTGAAGTACCGATTGTTAAGACGGCAATGTACGACTATCTGAACATGGACGACTATCCGATTGGGACAAACGCAGTCGTGGCGGTTATGTCGTACACTGTAAGTTATCTTTGCCATTTGAATCTGATTACCTTCTGTGTATCTTCATTATCGGGTTGGCTTCTGTTTATCGTCATTATCAGATTGCCTTCTGTTTATCTTTATTATCGGGTTGCCTTCTGTTTATCTTCATTATCGGATTGCATTCTGTTTGTCTTTATTATCTATCATGGGGCACAGTGGTGAAGTGGGTATGTTCATTGCCTTGCAGCCGGAGGGTTGCAGGTTCGAATCCACCTCAAGCCGCCGCGTAGGGACCTTAGGCAAGTCCTTCACTCGCAATTGCTCAGCGCTTCGGCGTAAAACTTCAATGCAGTGTCCACGCTGTAGTCGGGAGCGCTTCTGAGTAGTGAACTTGAAGGGGCGCTTTAACAAGTGCTCATACATACATACATACATACATACATCACTTCGGTTTCATGGTCTTGTTAGATAACCTTCCTTTAATGACATGCTCTGACTGGTGCAGCATATTTCTTGTTACCTTCGTCATCTGCTTACCTTCATATTGTTTGGATATCTCTTATTACCTTTGTCATCCACTTACCTTCATGTTGTTTGAATATCTAGCAAAATGCACCAACTTTTGTATCCTGATGGAGCTGTTATTATTATTATTATTATTGTTATTATTATTATTATTATATTTATTATTACCATTTAGGGTTTCGACATGGAAGACGCGATTGCAATAAACGAGGCGTCGTACCAGAGAGGATTTGGTCACGGATCGGTCGTAAAAACACAGGTAAATGATTTTGCTCGTTATTCAGGTATTTATTTATTTATTGTTCATTCCATTGTTAGCCGAATGCCTTTAAAGGAACTCTATTGATGCTATGTAAAATATTTACTTACCTAAGTTAATTTATGCGTGCACATCTTTAACGTTATACGTGGAGTACATGGGAGGCACTGGTGTCTTTTTATTATAAGCAATATATTTGGCAGTTGATATATGCCTATCTCAAGATCTCACAAATCTGTCCAGTGACTTAGTATTTGGTGAATTAATTGATATTTTATTATGTTGTTATTTATTGTTTTCTTTGTAATTGATTTGATGACATATTACTTAATGGTGATTTAGTTGTTGCTTTATTGTGTTGTTATTATTTATTTTTATTTTTGTTTGAGGTATTAATGATCGCTGAGGGATGAAAATGTATGTTAGCTGTCTAATATAATCTAATGACGTCTGTCAAAATGTACAAAAGGAAAGTTGACGGTCATTTTTAATAGAATTGTAATAGAAATTATGGTCTGTTGGAGACGCAAGTTTATAGAGAAAATGATATCTTTGGGAAGGCGTACTGTTAAGTTTTTGGTATTGCTGGTCTTGTTTTGATTTATCAAAGGTAGCTATGATTCTTTGAAATTACCTTCAAGACTAAGCCCAGATGGAAAAGAATTATTATATAGTGAAATATTAGCAGTTTAAGAATATTATGTATTTTTCTTAAATTGCTTTAGATAATTGACTTGAAGGAAATCAGTGGAGTGAAAACGAGCAAAGTCATACTACTTTTCGGTAAGTTATTGTGATCGATGAACCAATTGTTTAAATATTCATCCATGTAACATTGCATGTGAAATTTTGTAGACTTAATATTAGGAGCTTTGGTTTTAGATGGAGGGTGGCAATACTCTCACTCAATGCCCAATTGGCCCGCAAGCTAGGTACACCTGGTACAGGTGTTATACTCAGTGCGCAGTTAGTGTGAGAACACTTGGAAACTTTTTTATGTATTTTTTATTGTGGTGGAAATTTATTTACTTGCATGTATTTACAGTCCAAGATGTTAATCTGTATTGCAGTGAAATAATGTAGCTATATTATGTAGCTTAAATGTGATGTGCGTTTTGTCTGAGTTGTATATGTGACTGGTCTGACCTGTACTGCTATAGGATGATCTGATGTCACTTTAAATAACTAGCGTGTTAATTTGGTAAATGGCAATCAGCTATCCATCAATCATAGTCTCAAACCTAATCCAAATTTTATTTTCTCCTACTGTGCTCAAACTTTCTAAATTTTATTTTCTCCTGCTTCACTCAGAACCTAATCTGAATTTTATTATATCCTACCGCGCTCAAAATCTATCTGAATTTTATTTTCAGGACGGTCGATGTATTACAGCGATTAACAATGTCTTGAACATGTATGGAGTCATATACCAGCTGTGGTGAATGGGTGACATCGTTGCGTTATGTGCTGTTCTGGTTTCTCTTGCAGAGAGCGATTAACAATGTCTTGAACATGTATGGAGTCATATACCAGCTGTGGTGAATGGGTGACATCGTTGCGTTATGTGCTGTTCTGGTTTCTCTTGCAGAGAGCGAAGGCAAAGATGCTGAAGTGAACGAAAAGATTGACTCCGATGGATTGCCTCATCCGGGCACGCTCCTTCAGCAGAAAGATCCATTCTACAGGTCTATTGTCTTTTGCCATTCTACAGGTCTATTGTCTTTTACCATTCTACAGGTCTATTGTCTTTTAGATTAGATTAGGGTTGATTTTAATTTGATTAGTTTGGACTACAATGGATTAATTTAGGTCGGATTAGATTAAATAACATTTGATGGATTACACGAAATTTCACATAATTAGGACAAATTTTACAAGACATTACGTCGGATTGCTTTAGAGTTTCACTAGTTTGGATTGGGCTATGTTGAATCGGATTAGATTAAGCTATGTTGAATCGGATTAGATTAAGCTATGTTGAATCAGATTAGATTAAGCTATGTTGAATCAGATTAGATTAAGCTATGTTGAATCAGATTAGATTAAGCTATGTTGAATCAGATTAGATTAAGCTATGTTGAATCGGATTAGATTAAGCTATGTTGAATCAGATTAGATTAAGCTATGTTGAATCAGATTAGATTAAGCTATGTTGAATCAGATTAGATTAAGCTATGTTGAATCAGATTAGATTAAGCTATGTTGAATCAGATTAGATTAAGCTATGTTGAATCGGATTAGATTAAGCTATGTTGAATCGGATTAGATTAAGCTATGTTGAATCAGATTAGATTAAGCTATGTTGAATCGGATTAGATTAAGCTATGTTGAATCGGATTAGATTAAGCTATGTTGAATCGGATTAGATTAAGCTATGTTGAATCAGATTAGATTAAGCTATTTTGAATCGGATTAGATTAAGCTATGTTGAATCAGATTAGATTAAGCTATGTTGAATCGGATTAGATTAAGCTATGTTGAATCGGATTAGATTAAGCTATGTTGAATCGGATTAGATTAAGCTATGTTGAATCAGATTAGATTAAGCTATGTTGAATCAGATTAGATTAAGCTATGTTGAATCAGATTAGATTAAGCTATGTTGAATCGGATTAGATTAAGCTATGTTGAATCAGATTAGATTAAGCTATGTTGAATCGGATTAGATTAAGCTATGTTGAATCAGATTAGATTAAGCTATTTTGAATCGGATTAGATTAAGCTATGTTGAATCAGATTAGATTAAGCTATGTTGAATCGGATTAGATTAAGCTATGTTGAATCGGATTAGATTAAGCTATGTTGAATCGGATTAGATTAAGCTATGTTGAATCGGATTAGATTAAGCTATGTTGAATCAGATTAGATTAAGCTATGTTGAATCAGATTAGATTAAGCTATGTTGAATCGGATTAGATTAAGCTATGTTGAATCAGATTAGATTAAGCTATGTTGAATCGGATTAGATTAAGCTATGTTGAATCGGATTAGATTAAGCTATGTTGAATCAGATTAGATTAAGCTATGTTGAATCGGATTAGATTAAGCTATGTTGAATCGGATTAGATTAAGCTATGTTGAATCAGATTAGATTAAGCTATGTTGAATCAGATTAGATTAAGCTATGTTGAATCGGATTAGATTAAGCTATGTTGAATCAGATTAGATTAAGCTATGTTGAATCGGATTAGATTAAGCTATGTTGAATCAGATTAGATTAAGCTATGTTGAATCAGATTAGATTAAGCTATGTTGAATCGGATTAGATTAAGCTATGTTGAATCGGATTAGATTAAGCTATGTTGAATCAGATTAGATTAAGCTATGTTGAATCGGATTAGATTAAGCTATGTTGAATCAGATTAGATTAAGCTATGTTGAATCAGATTAGATTAAGCTATGTTGAATCAGATTAGATTAAGCTATGTTGAATCAGATTAGATTAAGCTATGTTGAATCAGATTAGATTAAGCTATGTTGAATCAGATTAGATTAAGCTATGTTGAATCAGATTAGATTAAGCTATGTTGAATCAGATTAGATTAAGCTATGTTGAATCAGATTAGATTAAGCTATGTTGAATCGGATTAGATTAAGCTATGTTGAATCAGATTAGATTAAGCTATGTTGAATCAGATTAGATTAAGCTATGTTGAATCAGATTAGATTAAGCTATGTTGAATCAGATTAGATTAAGCTATGTTGAATCGGATTAGATTAAGCTATGTTGAATCAGATTAGATTAAGCTATGTTGAATCGGATTAGATTAAACTACATGTTTTATGGATTACAATGGCGTTGAGTTAAATGGATTAATTTGATTAAATTGCACTATTGTACTTTATTGGATTATAATAGATTAGTATGGGTAGGATAGGATGGATTACAATGGTCAAATTTAATGGGAGCATGGGTATTACTAACCTTTTTAGTGCTTCATCATCCCACAAGTCAAGGCTACATTGCCCCCCCCCAGAAAACTGTTGTATGCTCACTGCACTCCATACTCCACAATGGAATCATATGCTTAATGGCAGACTCACTAGCATGTAAGGCATAGATGTTATTCAGATGCTCAAATCTTAAAAGTTATATATCTTTGTAGTGTGTACATCGAGCAAGGATAGTTCTTAGCATGTTTTCAATGGAGGATATATGCTTGGTTAATTACTTGTTGTATAAGGTGGATTCTATTGGATTCTAGTAGATATGTAGATACTTGCATGATCTTTGCTGTCCAGTCTCTGACGTTGCAGCGCGTCGTGTACTTCGCTCTTCAGCTAGGGGCGAGCTTCTGGTCCCGCGGGCTTGCTTGGCTATTAAGCAGCGCCGTGCTTTCTCGGTCATGTCTGGAACGACCTCCCGGTTACGCTTTGCTCTCTACTTGTGGTCCATTCGGCTGGGTTCTACAAGTCTCTCAAGTCTTTTTTCTTTGTTCATGGTTGGGCTGGGAGCGCCTCAGAGTAGTTTCTGGAAGAGGCGCTATATAAATGCTCTGAATGAATGAATTTGGATTAGAAATGAATTTCATTCTTATACCAGTTACTACAACGTGGAAACGAAGCAGTACACAGTTGTCCAGTACAAAAGTCCCGAAGCAGCGTATGTTCAACAGGTTACGCTTACGTACAACAAAGAAGACGACCCAAACGGACCGTGCCAGAAGGTCTTCGTTACATTACGCGTTCCAGTAAGTTCGTATATACACAACTCGTAGTTTCTTCAATGTGCTGTGTGTAATCATGCATTGTGGGAACAATGTACTTGATGTTGAGTACACTGGAAGCTTGTTTTTATTACACCTTTTGGAACTGGTACTTATTATAAAGTACATGAAGCATTTCTAGAACATTGTCTTTGCAATATTTGTAGTTCCTGTCATATTTAACACTTTGGCGATGCATAGCATTGGTATCCCAGTCACTGTTAGTACACTCTCATCCGTTAAGGGTTGATACCATTTGGGATAGCGGAAACAGCACTCAAAAGCACAGAATTTCTGTAAGTTTCCGATATAGAATGTGAGCTCTTATGCATTGAATTATTACCTTTTGAACCTTTTTTGACTTTCGTGCCACTTTTTCTAAGTTAAAGGACACGAGGGCCACTCTTTTTTTATTGAAGGACATTAGGGGGCCACAAGGCTAGAATTTTATTAATTAAAAGCATATAAAATGGTTGTAATAGAATCAAATTATAACGTTTGATGTTATTTAGAGATGTCAAAATAAAATAACTTGTAGCAGGAAATGATTATGTGTTATATCCTGTTGAAATTGTCAATTTTTGTTTATATTTTTGTTAATTCTTTGAGAGACGAGGGCCATTTTTTGGAGGCCTGGCGAGCGACTTTTGGCCCACGGGTTGGGAACCACTGGGATAAAGCTTCTGAAAAGTCAACATGTTGTGTTTGTGATAATTGTGCAGCGAAACCCAGTCATCGGAGATAAGTTCTCAAGTCGACACGGTCAAAAGGGAATCTGCAGGTTGGTTGGCGTTTATTTTCTCTTCTTCTTTTTTATCTCAGTGTTGCACGTTTCTTTAACTATTGCCACAATTCGCATTTATTTTATGCGTTTTTAGGTTAAAATAAATATAATGTCTTCAATCTTGTATAGCTATTTCAGTATGGCAGGTGATGCTGCTTAGCAGGCAGTAATTTGAAAAGCTAAATACAGTCGGCTTCTTGCTATGTACACTGCAATTCATGGTGCTCTCTATACATTTTTAGATATGATCCAGTGTAACAGTTTGTTCCTGTTGTCTTATGACTGTGAATAAACTCCAGTAATGCCTTTCTTTTAGATGTTTTATTAACAATTTTTCATTTGCTTCCATGTATTTGGATTCCATTGAACCTAATCTGTGCAAAGATTTACAAGTTATTGCCATTCCAGGCGTAATTTTGTCTCCATGAATTCTAATACAATCTGCTGCAATTCATGTTGTGCACTCCAATTATAAGATCTGATCAATATAATCTAATCAATATAAACAAATATAATCTTATCAAAACAATCGAAATTAATCGATTAATTCAACTCATTTGCAATCCGGATCTGACAGTTGCCTCTTCCATTTAGTGTCTTCTACCCGGTGGAGGATATGCCATTTACGTTATCTGGAATCACGCCGGATATCATCTTTAATCCGCACGGCTTTCCGTCTCGTATGACAGTCGGTCAGTAACTGAACTCACTTAATCCAATCTGATGTGGTTTTATAACGGTGACTTAGTCGTTAGACTTAGATTGTATTTTTACATTTGATGCCCAGTTATATATTTCTTGACTTCTTCAGTGACGGGTTCAATGCTAACAATGTTTATTTATTGTGAATATTGTTTGTCATATTGTATTTCGGAAATTAATACAGTATAGGAATTGACTTGTACTGTAATAAACCTTTGATCACGTTACATTAATGCGAGGCATGATACTATGTCCGAAGTTTGTTTGTATTGAACATAATAACCAGAAGCATATTTTTACAATGTCTTTACATTGACGTATGATTTTTTGTGAGCTGGAGAATTAATTGACACCTGACGTGTTAATTGATGTATTCTTGGTTAACTGACATTCTCATTAACTTACTTATTAATCAATTGTTAGGAACAACTTAATTGATACATTGACTGGTATTTTAACAACTTGTAAAATGTTTAGTTTGTTTATACTACCAGTTAATAATGAATTCGTTTGATACTGGTGTCTTGTTTGGTGCCGTCTATCGAGTGCTTTTTCCTTTTGTTTGCAAGGCATGATGATTGAAATCATGGCTGGCAAATCTGCCGCTCAGTTAGGCGTCTGCCACAATGCGTCTGCTTTTTCGTACGCCTGCGGAGATGAAAAAGACGATGACGGAAAGTACGCCGTCGACATTTTCATGGATCAGCTCCAGAAGGGTAAACAATACAATTCTGTAAACAATACAATTCTGTAAAAGCGAAAGATAGTCTCACTAAAATAAGTAAAGATTTAAAGGCAGTACAGATTTACACATGCTTTATTGTGTCGTTACTAAGCAGAATAGATGTACAATGTACATGCACTGTAAGCCAAAATTCATATGTGATTCTGGTTAAGAGCCAAGACGGAATTAGAGGAAAGACGTGGAACCAGTCTATGAAGGAAACAATTCCAGGAACAGGCGTTTTTTTAGTCAATAGTTGAAGGTTAACAAGAGACTTTAAACAATGACCTTTATCTGAAAGATACAGACAGAGGCAGAGAGAGAGAGAGAGAGAGAGAGAGAGAGAGTTTCTCACTCCAGGATCGACAACATAAAAGACTTATCCTGCTGAAAACTGTGTGCTGTTATCCATGGTATAGTGAAGTTAACAGTCATGGAGCTTAGCCAAGTTGGTGTTTGGCGGTATTGGGAGTGAGCATAGGGTAAAAATGAAATGAAAAATGAAAAAATGAAGGGTAGTGAGGTTGGATGCAATGTAGACCCGTGTTTACAGTTAACTCAGTCTTCAGTTCTATCTGCTTCTCTGTTAGTAGCCAATGCCATGTATTAACATAAGCTATATATTTTGTTTCATACCTTGGAATACTGACTTTTCAAGGTCCAACATATTTCACATGTGCAATGTGCAGCTGCATAGGGCCAGCATTGTTAATTGCTATGTCTGTATAATTTACTTATTGCCTCTATGCATCAGTTGATAGGAACACATGCGGGGCGTGGTGGTGTACTGGGTATGTTTGTCGCCTTGCAGCCGGAGAGCTGCAGGTTCGAATCCGCCTCAAGTTGCCGCTTCGGGACCTTGGGCAAATCCTTCACTCGTAATTACTCAGTGCTTCAGCGTGATTCTCCGATGCAGTGTCCGTGCTGTAGTCGGGAGCGCCTCTGAGTAGATAGCTTGAAGGGGCGCTATAACAAGTGCACATACAAGCATAAATTCACATATCTGGATCCTATGACTTTTATTGCAAGACTGTCAGTCATTGAAGCCAATCAGTTCTTACACACAGACTTATATTGTACTTTTTTCCAATTTTCCCATAAGACATTATTGCATGGTGGTTGAGAGTCAGGTGACTTTCTTTTAGCCGGATACAACTACTGCGGAACGGATGTCATGATCTGTGGCACGACTGGATCTCCGCTGATGACTCACATCTTCAGTGGTGTTGTTTATTATCAGCGCCTTAGACACATGGTTCTTGACAAGTGGCAGGTATAGTCCGAATCATTACTCTTAAGTATTCTTTGTTTTTGTCGTACGTAAGTCATACTTCACCCATCTCTTCCACTTCTCTGCATCATTTTGTAGATCCTCTGATCGACATGAGCTCTTTGTTCCCTGTTCTTTGTTCAAGGTCCTTCACCTTAGTACTTTTTTTTGTTGCAAATATGTCTTTTCCCCCAGAGTTTTCGTGTTGAGAGCACCTCTGAATGGTCATTCTGTGAGAGGCGCTATATAAATATATGGATGCAAAACTGTGCATAGGTCCTTCTCTACAGATCGGACATCCACATTAGTTCAGTCGTCATACTCTATGAAGCAGTGGCATAGCCAGGAATGTATGATGGGGGTTTGGATTTTTTTGCTCTGGCCGGATGCCCTTTCTGACACCAACCCAACAGTATTACAGTAAATAAAAAGGGAATAAAGTAACAAAGGGAATAAAGCAAGAAAAACAATTGTTACTACAAGCAATTGTTTTGTTTTTTCTTATTTAAGTGGATAAATAACCTATAAAAAAACTTTTTCCCTAGGCCAATGGGGGGGTTTTAACCCCCGAAACCCCCCCTTGTCTACGCCACTGCTATGAAGGAGTGATCATTGATTGGTAATTTATTGACGGGAGATTCCGTCAGTCTAGGAACTGTTAAACTGCACAGGACTTCCAGCCGAGCAAAAAATAAGATGTTGAATCCGGTTTGTCAGAATATTCTGATCATTGTGCTGCTTTTGAGGTATCGATGCGTGCAATTGTTGTCTTTCTTTACAGGTGCGAATGAGTGGCCCGGTCGACCTGAAAACAATGCAGCCGGTCGGAGGCAGGAAGCGGGGAGGTGGCATTCGATTTGGTGAGATGGAACGTGATGCGCTCATTGCTCACGGAGCGTCGAAGCTTCTGCACGACCGTCTGTTCAATTGCTCGGATAGAATTACGGTAGGAGTTTGATTTTACATAAATTTGGTTTCTATGTAATTGTAATGTAATTCTGGATATAAAGGTGTGTGAGCACGCACGTGTGTGTATTGTGCATGGCACCTTTTCTAGAGAAGCTTTTTGGGGCATTTTGAACTGCGGCTTGAAATCAATGACCCCAAAATTGTTCCGTTGCTCGAGCAGAATGGAGGCAAAGAATGACCAATGAGAAAATGAAATTGCTCTCGTTTCATAGCCACGGCTGCTTCATAAGGGACTGTTACGAAACCCCCTCCGGGTTCGCCTCGTAGTGAGATCTAAACTACCAGGATGACTATCTCAATACGGGGATATGTGCGCTAGGTTCGACTCTGCTAGTCAGCCAGAGATTTGAAGTAAAGTTCAACACTTTATTATCATCAAACGTGAAACATGGCAACAGAAATACGTCTGTCTTTGACGTCAGTTCGGCAGAGTTAATCAACTACACAGTTCGCTTCTTTCAACGTCCCTTTTCACAGTACAGTTCTTTCTACACGTCTTTCGTCGACAACTGTGCACTGAAGAGGACGACGACGACGACGAGGGACACAGACTAAGACGCCTGTCGACGACGAAGGCACGGCTACGACGCCGTCGAAGAGAGACACGGCCACGACACCCGTGAAGAGGACGATGACGACGACGGGGAAACACAGGCTAAGACGCCCGTCGACGACGAAGACACGGACTACGGCGTCCGACGAAGAGGAGGACGACGACACGGACTACGGCGTCCGTCGAAGAGGAGAAGGCCGACGACGTCGATGCAACGGGCAATGTCACAGCCCGGCGAAGAAGTTGACGACGACGACGACGATGCAGACCACAGGCAATGGCGTCCGGTGAAGAGGACGACGACGACGACGACTGTCTGCTCCACTCTCTCCTTCTGACTCCCTTGACTCCACGGACGACTGACGGCGCACTTGACTGCGACTGACGGCGACCGAATAACTTGACTGAGCTCCGAGCTTTCTTCCTCCCAGTCCTTCGATCTTCCAGTCCTTAGCTGTCCCTCCGAGCTCTTCCAGTCCTCAGCTTAGCTGGCTGTTGACTCTCCAAGCAAGCTGACTTCCTTCGGACTGACTCTGAGCTGCTGACTGACGACGAAGAACCCATTATATAGGCTCTACGAGTGAAGCGCTTCAGGTGAAGCGTGAAGTGAAGCGCTTCAGTGAAACGAAAACGTGAAGCGCTTCAGAGTGAAGCGCTTCAGTGAAGCGGCAGCATGAAGCGGAAGTGAAGCGCTTCAGGAAACGTAACGTGAAGCGCTTCAAGTGAAGCGTGAAGCGCATTAGTGAAGCGAAAGTGAAGCGCTTCAGAGTGAAGCGGAAAACATCATACAGCGCCACCCACCAAAAGAAGAGGTAGACGAAAACAACGGCCAGGTCCGTTACAATCTCCCGGCACCAAAAGAAATGAAAAGTCCCCTTTTTCTCAAGCCGCTCCCGGCACCAAAAGAAACAGGCGCTCCCGGCACCAAAAGAAACGAAAGTCCACGCTTCCTCCACAAACGTGAAACACAGTCAGGTCTGGCAAATCACACAGAAGACCCTTTAACGTCACTACTGCATTTAGTCCAGACAGAAGACTATGTGCCCAAAAGATCAATGTCGCAAAGCACTGCGTGGCAACGACAGAGAACGTAACAAGCTGCCGTGAAGCGCTTCGGATGAAACGCTACCAGTGAAGCGGACCAAAGAACAAAACAGAACGAAGCGCTTCATGGACATGAAGCGGACCAAAGTCCAAAACATAATTACAACAACACCAGCCATCCATCCTCTCAAATACACACGAAAAGGCCAGGGTGGACGCCGTCTCTTTCTCACTCTACCAAGCCGTTTATAAACCAGTTCCATCCGTCCTGAATTCCGTTTAGAAATATGTTCACACATAAACATATAGCGCTTGCAAATTACACACAGCTCCAAGTGTAACTCTGACAGTACAATGTTTACTCTCAACTTTTTCCAGTGGACCGGACAAAAGGCTGCAAACAACGCAAGCACAAAAGCACATCCCACAGTCCACACAGTCAGCATCATTTCAGGAATCGATCTCCTACTACGCACAGCAGATTCTGTGTCTGAAACAACTTTCCGTCTTAACTTGTGAACAACAGACAGTCTACTCCTTGTCTGCTCAACAGGGCGCGCATCTCCTGTTTCTATCCTCGATTCACAATAAACAATTCTTCCCAAATTTTCCCTGTTGTCCAAAGCAACATTCTCAATATCGCTCAACGGTTGTTCTAACCGACTTTTCACCTCTGGGATTACATCATCTGGGATATTCTTTACCAATCCCTTCACAACAGAATCATCAGGTAAAGCGTCTTCTATATTTTCTTTCTGTCCCTCATTCGTGACCTGTACTGGATGCAATTCCGCCGATTCACTCGAATTTACAACCATAACCTGGTTCATGTTAGCATCATCTGCTACTGCTACTCTAGCAACAAAGACAACGGGTGCAACCTCTGACGATTCACTCAACCCTGCAGGAACACTAACAGCTAAATCACTATACCAAGTCTTAGATGGAACATCACATTGAGACCTGGGCAAAACAACAGCTTCATCGACAACCACCACACGCCGACACCAAGAAGAACCATTGCCCTTAACTAGGGGAATACGTCTCCTCCCAACAAATAGTGCACCATTTCCAAAGCCAATGCGACAACGATGTCCACGCAGCCATTCCATACCGAGCATGGGTTCAAAGACCTGATCTGACACCAGAAAATGAGTCTCAAGCGAAAAACCTCTCCAGAATTTAAGTGGAATGGTTACCTCTCCAAGAACCCGAATGGACGTGCCATTTGCAGCCAACAAAACGCGAGTACTGGGTTGCAATTCCAAACCTTCAACATCAGAAGCTGGGACTATGCTTACCTCAGAGCCAGTATCGATGAGACATTGACGTGACCGACCATGCAGGGTAGCGTTACCACCGTTCCTGTTGTCGATGGTTCATCTCCAGCTGTCGTGTCGTTCATGTTCCGACGTGAACGAGTACACCGACGAGCGATATGGCCCGGCCGACCGCATTCATAGCAGACCACGTTCCGTCCAGGACCCGCGACGTTCCGCGCAGCTGGAACAGCGTCTGGTTGCGTTCGAGAACGGTCTCGAAGTTCGGCCAACTGGGAGGAAATTCTGTCTTCGAATTCTCGCTGCCAATTCCGCTGAGCCGCAAGAAAACCGTCGAATTGCGATTGGAGTTGAGTATCGGCGTCGACTCCTTGGGTTCCACGTACGCGATTAGGTGTTCGGCGACGATCTTCACCATCCGTCATCTGCTGATATGCGCTGAGACGTAACGCGACTCGATAGGCTTCGTCGATTGACTTTGGTTCCCGTTCTCTCACTTTCAGAGACAATTCTCGATCGCGCATCGCTTCAAGAAAAGAGTCTCGCGCGACGATTTCGGTGGTCTCGTTCGTAGGAACCGGATAAGCGAGGACCACTAAGCGTCGGATGTCGTGCAGAAGATCACTGAGACTTTCGTCAGACCGCTGTCGGCGAAAATACAATTGAGCTCGATATGTTTCCGCTTGTCCTTCAGCGCCGTATCTCTGCCGAAGTCTCCCGACGAGTTGATCGTACGTTGCATCTTGACGAGCGCCAAAATCCCACAACAATTGTGTCGCTGCTTTTTCCAACGAGCATCTTAGAAAATCCACTTTATCGGAATCATCCCATCTGTTATGTCGAGCACAAACTTCAAATTGAGTCAGAAACGATTCAAGCGATGAAGTTCCATCAAACTTGCCTGGTTTCATTTGAATCTTTCTCGGCCCCATCAGATGACTCAAATCTTCCACACGCTTCGAATCCGAAACGGTCTCGTCTAAAACCGTTACCTTTCTTCTGTCCTTCTTCGGTAGGTCTCGGAAGTCGAAATCCGGAACCTCTAAGAAGTCATAAGCTTCTGCTCGAGACTTCTTCTGAGCGTCTGCTGTTGCTCCTGCTGCAACCGGTGTCGAAGTCGGCCGAGGCAACGAATACGGAATTGTTTCTTCCTCGTCCATCTTTCAATCTCCAGAAACTTTCTGTTGCCAAGTTCCGCTCTTCAGATGAAGTCCACAAATCAACCCCACTTGCCGGGTACCAAGTTGTTACGGTACCGCAAGAAGAAATCCTACCCCACTTCTTGGGACCAAGTTGTTACGAAACCCCCTCCGGGTTCGCCTCGTAGTGAGATCTAAACTACCAGGATGACTATCTCAATACGGGGATATGTGCGCTAGGTTCGACTCTGCTAGTCAGCCAGAGATTTGAAGTAAAGTTCAACACTTTATTATCATCAAACGTGAAACATGGCAACAGAAATACGTCTGTCTTTGACGTCAGTTCGGCAGAGTTAATCAACTACACAGTTCGCTTCTTTCAACGTCCCTTTTCACAGTACAGTTCTTTCTACACGTCTTTCGTCGACAACTGTGCACTGAAGAGGACGACGACGACGACGAGGGACACAGACTAAGACGCCTGTCGACGACGAAGGCACGGCTACGACGCCGTCGAAGAGAGACACGGCCACGACACCCGTGAAGAGGACGATGACGACGACGGGGAAACACAGGCTAAGACGCCCGTCGACGACGAAGACACGGACTACGGCGTCCGACGAAGAGGAGGACGACGACACGGACTACGGCGTCCGTCGAAGAGGAGAAGGCCGACGACGTCGATGCAACGGGCAATGTCACAGCCCGGCGAAGAAGTTGACGACGACGACGACGATGCAGACCACAGGCAATGGCGTCCGGTGAAGAGGACGACGACGACGACGACTGTCTGCTCCACTCTCTCCTTCTGACTCCCTTGACTCCACGGACGACTGACGGCGCACTTGACTGCGACTGACGGCGACCGAATAACTTGACTGAGCTCCGAGCTTTCTTCCTCCCAGTCCTTCGATCTTCCAGTCCTTAGCTGTCCCTCCGAGCTCTTCCAGTCCTCAGCTTAGCTGGCTGTTGACTCTCCAAGCAAGCTGACTTCCTTCGGACTGACTCTGAGCTGCTGACTGACGACGAAGAACCCATTATATAGGCTCTACGAGTGAAGCGCTTCAGGTGAAGCGTGAAGTGAAGCGCTTCAGTGAAACGAAAACGTGAAGCGCTTCAGAGTGAAGCGCTTCAGTGAAGCGGCAGCATGAAGCGGAAGTGAAGCGCTTCAGGAAACGTAACGTGAAGCGCTTCAAGTGAAGCGTGAAGCGCATTAGTGAAGCGAAAGTGAAGCGCTTCAGAGTGAAGCGGAAAACATCATACAGCGCCACCCACCAAAAGAAGAGGTAGACGAAAACAACGGCCAGGTCCGTTACAGGACTAATACATATAATCCAAGATCTGTTTATTGTCAAGAGACAAAAAACTTTAGGTTAGCATTAATTTGCATTTTTCTACACTTAACAGGCAGACTTTGTAGATTTACATGTTAAATAGTTGTAACCACATGAATTTCCTATTTGCGATTCAAATATACTGTATTTTGACAAAATATTCAGCATTTCTAGTGCAATCCAATACTATACAAATCCCAGACAAATGCTTAACTGCACGGTGTTTGCAAAGCTTGCCTAGTTTGCAAGGGTTCTCCCAGGCATTGTCACATAGTTTATTATATTGATTGTTCTAACGTTTTCTTTGTTCTTCTGTAGATGCAAGCCTGTACGCAATGTGGCAGTTTAGTTTCACCAATCTATTGCGAGCCGCCTCCTGACGCTCTCGTTCAGGATCCACACCATCGCTGTTTAGTTTGTGAGAGAGGCGACACGATCGTAAACATCGACCTTCCGTACATAACATACGTGTTTATGTGTCACAGTGCAGGACTGAATATGAAAACCGTCTTGACAATTGAGCAGGCCTAAGAAGCTATGGGCCAAACGTTTTTTAGCTATTGGTTCTGTAGGGGATGGACTTTCTTTCGCTCGTACAAGAGATACTATGCATTAACAAAGTGTGTGCCAAATGTAGGTTTGATCCTTGCATTGTTCTTATGAGGAAAATGAGTGATTTGTTGCATAGATTTTGACAAAATAATGATGATCTGTCGAAATTTGTGATGCGACTGTGTTTGTCCAAGTGTTTGGTTGACTGACAAGACCTAATTGACCGCATCCCTTTTAAAACGGTTCGTGTTTGAGTCGGATGTGCAGCTTATATCGGAGAGGTACTTGGCATATGCTGTAGTATGTTTATTTGTTCATACCTTCTTATACTCAAGGCCTACGTGCATTGGTCTGTGTGTTTTTAGATAAGCCTTAATACTATTTGTCTCTATGCGTGTGTGTTTAAACCTGACATTTATGCTCACGAAAGTCAATTGCATGCATGCATATGCAAAAGGAGGTTTTAAACTGCAGCAATGTACAGTTGCAAATGGAGTCTGGAATGTGCATCAAGATATAAGAAAAGCTCAAGAACATTCCATGAGTTTCTTGGAAAGGCAAATGGAGAAGGTCATGTCAGAATGTGGGACTTTTATTATCATTGTACGTCGCAGTACGACCATAAATAACGTCGGTTACAGCCTGCGAGTAAAGTTTATGCCGTTCGGTTATTTAGTGAATCATCTGTTGTGTGGCTGAAATGCTTGTGATGAAGCGCATTCTAGTCGCTCTAGTGTGATAAATTTGATAAAAAGGTCGTTCTAGTGTAATAAAATTGAAGTGGAAAAAAACTTGATCTTGACGTTACATTTCACGGACACGCTCCATTCAGAGTTGCTCGTTGAGCACGACCTCTTGAGTGTCTTGATCGACCTGGCTCGTGGGCTTGTGACTCTTACGCCTGGTGCTCATTAGATATACTATCTATGGATTGTTCATTGAACTGGCTGCAACGTCGAGAGAGGTGTTGAGAGGTTTACTGAGAAATCGCTGGTTTGCACCCGCCATGTTCAGTAGCTTTAGTACGAGTATTATTGCTTTTCAAGTTGGTGGTGATACCATTAGAAGGTAGTCTGGCGAATTGAAGAAGGGATACGTGGCAGGTTGTCCTTGGTGTTGGTACTAGAAGTTTGAAGGAGATGAACCAGTTGGGCCTCGCTTTTATCGTTTACAATAATAATCTTTCTTTTTTTAAATGGAGGGGAAAAGAACAAGAGGAAGACCACAACAGATGATGTTGGACACGATGATGACAAGGATTGGATACCAAAGACTAAAGGAGAAGGCCCAGAGGAGGGAAGAGTGGCGACATTGGACAGCCGAACCTGCCTAGTGGCAGAGAACCAGAAGAAGAGAGAATAATAATCACAACTCGCTGACTCGATTTAGTGCTAGGCTATCCTAATTAATGCACATCCTTTCATTCCGGGGATTTTAACAGGCCTTGATATCCTACTATGCGCAGTTTCCGCTCTTCTTCAACCCTGATTAGAGCTACACTTCAAGGCCGTAGCCAAGATTTTATTTTGGGGGGGGAGGGGGTGCCTTACTTGACCGTGAGCAACTTTGGCAACAGCTTTTATGTCACAACAAGCAACCGAATCAACTGACGAAGTTGTTTGGAGAAGCGTCGTGATCTCTCGGCGATTTCTGGATGGCCAATACATTTCACAACTGCAGTTCTTTAATACATCATGTGCCAGTAAATGCATTATTTCATTTTTACATTATTTCATTTTGGGGTGTGTTCACACACCCAAAACACCCCTGGCTACGGTCATTGCTGCCCTTGATCCACCAGTCACTATACTCTTACAATTTGAACATTCACTTGAATCACTTCTGTCCAATGTCCTTCACGCCACTGGACTAAATTTCCGCTTGTCTGCAGCTCTCCCTGTCTCATGAAACCACCCAGGGCCATCAATCCTTTTCGATATGTGGGAAGGGAGATCAGCCTTCGAAAGTACATGCATGAATTTCCTTTAATTTTCCATTAATTTCCATTGCATAGTAAACGCAACCTAATTATTTTATTAATGCATTGATCAGAACAATATTGAAAAATGTAAAAAAAAGTGGGGAGGATTTCCTTCACGCTCTCTTCCCAAATCTAAAAGTGGGGAGGGTGTTCCCGCCCTTCCCTCCCCAGGATTTACGACCCTGAATTTAATCACCATCAACGGCCGGATGGAGTCTTTATCACCGTTTACAATCTGCGCAAGTCTTTCTGTCGTTTAAAACAGCACTTTTAGGATTATCGAAGCGCTATATAGATTTTTTCTTTGCATTGCTTTGCATTTGGTCCCCATATAATTATAGTCTGCATAGTTTAGATAGGCCTACTACGTATATATATATATATTATATAGCGTAGGCCTATTATATATATATAATAAGTTAGTATATAGAGAGAGAGAGAGAGAGAGAGAGAGAGAGAGAGAGAGAGAGAGAGAGAGAGAGAGAGAGAGAGAGAGAGAGAGAGAGAGAGAGAGAGAGGCCTATAGATAGGCGTGTTTATAACTTCTTTGTGAGTTTCTTCAAAAGTGTCTGTCTGTCTGTCTGTCTGTCTGTCTGTCTGTCTGTCTGTCTATCAAAAAAGTGGGGAGGAATTCCTTCACGCTCTCTTCCCAGTCTAAAAGCGGTAAGGGATATTCCCGCCCTTCCCTCCCCAGGATTTACGTATGTCTGTCTGTCTATCGATCTGTCTGTCTGTCTGTCTTGTCTGTTCTTATATAGATGCGTGGATAGCTGTAGCTAGAAAATCTTGAAATCTTCCAGATAATGCACATGACCATAAAAATGATTGTGGAGCCATTAAAGTAGGTAGACCACTACGGGTCTAGCTAATTAAAAGATTCTTTTCATGTCGACGCTATTAAAGTGGCCTAGCTGTTAGCTGGATCATCTTTGGTGCGATATGTATATAGGAGATATTTCTGTAGGCCTACTTGAGCTTGCCTGATTACTGCAGCCTGCGTGCGCTATTAGCCTACGGTTCTCCGCCCTTTTAGAGTGGTCCAAAGCACTCGTGAGAAGCCTCTCGATTGAAGCTATATGCTATCGTAGGCCTACATGACGCGGGTCTTGTGTTTATTTTCGCTGACAAAGCATGACATCGATTTACAACGCACAGCTAGGCCTATTGGCCCTATTCATTTATAAGGTCCTAGCCTGCCATGGGCAAATTACATTATGCGTAGCCTACCTGCATATATATATATATATATATATATATATATATATATATATATATATATATATATATATATATATATACAGATGACGCGTGTATGTTTAACGTAGACAGGCCAAGGGCCCAAGGCTATTGTCGTTCTTCTAGGTTGTTCAGTGTTCAATGAGTTGTTGAAACTGGTTCAACGATCGTTGAAGCAAGCGCACATCATGATCAAGCCTACATTAATGTTTACGTCTTACGTCAAGTCACGGTCAAGACCTTCCTGTCGTTAACGAAAGGGCAGACGAAGAAGCTTCAAGAAGGTGTCGTCGGTTAAATCTGATCTAGGCCTATGGCCTATAGGTCGCTATTTGACGCAGCGCATGTAGCCTACACACTCCTTGATATTATTATAATTTTATGTTCTGAGAATGCCCATAAAAATCAAATAATTATAGGCTCTACAGACTACAGTGCTTACATAGCTAATTATAAAGCTATGATGAGATGGGGAATTAATTATTAACACTTTCAAATCATCTAGCCTACCGTAGGCCTACGTGAGCTACAATTAAGGGATCCTGGCTGCAAACCAAGATAATTTCGCAATGCTTTTCAAAGAGTTATAGAGACAACGAAGGGAGCAGATGGCCTACATGGAGCTACAGTTAGAAGTAGGCCTATTTATAACTGCCACACGCATAGGCGTACGGGACATTTCGGTAGTGGGGGGGGCAAAAAAAATTTTTTGCCCGAAAAATCTGATGACCTTTTTTTAGTCAACCGCCTAAAAATCTTAGGATTTTTCCTGTCCGAAAAACTGATGACTTTTTTTTAGTCATTCGCCTAAATATTTAGGATTTTCCCGTTAAACTTCAGAAAATGTAGTTTTTTACCCCTGTGTGCCCGAAAAAATCAGCCTGTGCCTGTTTTGCCCGAAAAAATTTCCCAATTTTTTTTGTCCGTCCATGCCTCCTTTGCCCGAAAAACACATTTGCCCGAAATTTGGGGGGGCATTTGCCCCCCCTGGACCCCCGCCTCGTACGCCTATGGCCACACGTAGGCCTAGGTAACGGGGGCTTCCTCTTGGGCAGGAGAGTGCCAAGGTGATGCTGACTTCACTTTGACTAAACTGGAGCTTTATAGGCCTATGACCGGGCCCAAAGTGCCGTACGCACATAACTTATAGCCTATGGGACTACGTCAGCGGCGGATCCAGGGGGCCAATCCGACCATGCCCCCCCCCCCCCCCATTTAGAAATTTATTTATTTTTACCAGCTATTCTGGCTCGGAAAGTTGATGTGCCCCCCACCCCTTGAGCAGTTTCGTAGGCCTTCACACGCCCCGCGACGTCCGTACACGAGGCCCGTGCATGGGGCTTATAAGAAACTCCCCCCCCCTTCGAAAATTTCTGTATCCGCCCTTGGACTACGTATGTGCAGGCCTAACTAGCTAGGAAATGACGCCTTGGTCCTTGGGTGTAAGTCGTGTCAATGTGTATAGGCTAATTATAGTCCCAAACGCGCATTACGGACAGCTAGGAAGTCCAGGCATATACATCGAGATCTGATTGCAGATATTTAATAGCCTACAACAGGCAAGCAGATTGCTATAAGGGCCTAAACCTGGCAGGTCTATAGTAACGTTGCAAGACCAAATAATATGCTTTGATCTAGACTAATTGAGCGTTGTGAACTTGCGCACGGATTGCCTCCGATTTCGTTGTAGGCATCATTTTGGTCAGGGCCTATAACGCCTAGGCCTATATGTCTTGATACAGTCATTCCAGATTAGGCCTAATATGCTATTTTATAGCCTATAATAATGTGTATGTAGGCTACACATGTATATGCGCATGAATTGTGTATAGGGCCTAAGCCTATATTCTAATATAGGCCTATAGCTATAGCCAATATATTGGCCTATTATTGGCTAAATAAACCACACAGGCTAATTTACAATGTGAACAGAAAATTCAACGCAAAATTTTATTCGAGTATATAGACAGAATTAAGTTCACTCAAGATAGTTCAAAATAATTATCTTCATTTGTCGATCTAGGTCTATAACCTAGGCCTAATAGGCTATTTCATAAATTTCTGTTCAGGTTCGTGTTCACGGGATACTTGATCTAAAATTTGGAGATGGGACTAGCCTATAGTATAATGGATAACTGAAAATTGAATGCGAGCTTACGGTACGCGATTCGAATCCCGTATACGGCCTTCTGGGCTGAGCTCTTCCATCATTCCCTAGACTAGTTGGCAGCTAAAGTAGGCGGGCGACTTACATAGAGCTAGCCTTGTATGTCTGCAATTTGTGACTTGTGTCCTTTGTGATTTGCGTTCTTGTGAATTGTTTGAATGATATAACTTGTTCATACTTCGTACTGTATAGCCTATAGGCCTATACATAGCCTACTGCAACCGGTTGCGGTCTGTCAACCGGATTATTGAAAAAACGGAAATTATTATTATTATCATTATTAAAAAACGCGCCATGCTGCAGCTGAAATCGTAAAGGCGAGACCTTCGTAAATAGAACGGTTTACAATAGGCCTAATGCCGCCTAATAATCATAGGCCTATTTTTTTCGTTAATTGAGCGCCTGCAAACGCACTGCGCTTTACATTGCACAATACGTGCAATACAATGCAAGTGATGCAGTAATCTTAATTAGCACCAAACTGAACAGACAGCTTAATTGCAATGCATGGCGCTAATAGCAGCCTACAAAGCATGTCCGCCCAACGGGGCCCGAACTCGCTACCTCTCGCTCTCTACACCAGTGTGTTACCCACTACTCAATCAATCAATCAATCAATCAATCAATCAATCAATCAATTCGCTTTATTGCAACCAGAAAACAAGATGACGTCAAAAACAGAAAATATGCATGCATTGGCTACTCTACCAGATATAGGCCTACGTTTTGTTTAGCTTAGGCACGATTGAAGAAAGTTTTGTTGAATTTTCTAAATATATTGGGATAAGCACAGTATAAATAACAAAGTTTACCTGTAGGTGTTGTAGTTTTTCTGTTCACAGTGTACCTGCGTGCATAAAGGTATTCAATGACCATTCAGTATCGACTGCTCTGTGTAGTGAAATCTGGGCCAATAGGAACGCGGCACGGGGTCACGTGACGCTGGGCCTTGTTTGGGCATGCGAATGAAATTCTCGTGGAAAAGACGTTCAGTGGCGGAGGATTTTCTGAAACTTCTCTGATTTTCCGTCTTTAGTCCGTCGAAACGTTTCCATTTCGACGTGGAGACGGACGTTGCTGCGATTCCGTCGGCTCTGGGACTCAGTGTCTGGCGATGAGCGCGCAGTCGACGCAGAAGGGCCGCCGAATGGCCTCTCCGGTGGGCAAGGCTGGACCGATGAGGGCTACCCAGGTTTTCAGTCTCACATCGTTGGGGTCCTCGGGTTCGTTTACACAGGACGGTCAGAAGGCCAAGAGATCCTCCTCGGACAGGCTTCAATCAGGCTCACCTGTCAGAGGTAATCAATCATCTGATTGACAGTGGATGCCTGTCAATTGATTTGAGGCATTACTTGGATAAAATGACTTCTGTAGCGCTTGGATGTCAGCTTAATGCACAAGACAACATGTATATCGATGACGTTCTAGAAGGCAAAGTTCTGCAAATCATTTAAGTCATGTCTAGACCAGACAATTATTGTAATGTGGCGTGTTAATCTGGATTTTTGTAAGGTAGTGTTAGGTATGTTCATGTGTAAAGATGCATTTTGTAAGGTAACAGGACAGGTCTACCAGAAAGCCAATTTCCCCAAAGGTTGTGAAAATGCAGAATTGACAGAATATTCTTGAAAACAAATTTGCAACCATGCGTTCGAATCCTGAAAACTAGTATGGACCATAGTCAGTGAAGGTTTATTGTGTTGTGAATTAGTTTATTCAAAAATATCTTGAAAATTGGATTTGCACATGTAATTATGTTTCAACTATTGATGGAATAAATTTTGGATTGGTTTGAAACACCGAAGGCTTACAAGAATTCGTGTTTGATACTCGTTTTATTATTGTGAGAACATATCGGCTGGAGCACATGAAATGCTTGGAATATCTTTCAAGATCTTGCTGATAGCAGACTGATAAGAATAGAGCAAATTTGCAGTTAGCAGTGCAGCAAGTAGTTCAGTAGGTGCAGGTGAATTGATAATTTTTCCAAAGTGGTGCAAAATTTATCAGAGGCTGTCAGGGTTGTTTGTGCTCTATCTAGATCCGTGGACTAGGCTTTGACAATTGGGGTATAAGTAGGCCTCTTTATAAGTTAGAATATTTGACTCCATCACTGGTTGTTTTCTGCCAGTGCCAGTCCCAAGCCTGGATAAAGGAGTAGGGTGACACTAATCATCTTTGATATGGCAGTGTCGTTAAACATGTATGTAACAAGCAGATAGAAAATTCTTTATTAATCGACATATTGCAAACCACGCTTTGGTTTGCACGAACGTTTAAAAAACCAATGTACTAATTCTTGCCTCAGAAATATGCAGGTCCCTAATTGCTGGGTTTGTCTGATTTAGGCAAGTCTCTTTGAAGCTGTGTTATTTGGATCGCTTGCCGTTTAGACTTATAAATCATCCAGATTATAAAGGTTTTTCTTGTGAGATAGTCTTATACATGTGTGGTTGGGCCTGGGCACTTCAGAGTATCCTACCTTGAAGAGGCACTAGATAAAACTTCCTAAATAATAATAATAATGTATGTTCAGATGCATACATGCGTGCATACTGCATAGCATACATACATCCATGTACATACAATGCATGTATATATATTTGTACATACTTGAATCGTTTCTACTGTTATGACTCCTATATATGGTCTCGTCATCAAAATGACTACTGACTGATGTACAGGTGTCTGTCTGTGGTCTGTGTGCATGATGCACGCATGCATACATACTTGCATTGCAAGCATTCATACATACATGCTAACAAAAGATATGCAATACATGCATGCATACATTTGCACATACATACAGTTCTTACATGCCTGCAATGTAAACGTTGAAAGTTATCTTTCAGGTGTAGGTGGCTTTCGTAATGAAGTTGAAATACAATATTGAGTACATTGTTCATGACATCTACCTAATCAGTTGCTAATTGGTGAATCGCTTATTAATTGAATGATTACCTTTTTTTATGTGCCCGGTGTCAATGTACGACAATTGTTATCGGAGGTTGTTGACTGTTATAATGCTCGTACTTTGATTGTAAGATCCTTCAGTCAGGGCCGGCCTAAACTAAAATGGCGCCCTAGGCAAAGCATGCATTTGGCGCCCCAGCATGCATTTGGCACCATAGGCAAAGCATGCATTGGGCAACTCAGCCAAAGTATACATTTCGTTCCCCGACACAGACTTCGAATTGTCCATTAACAAGCCAATATTTTCAAGATGTGTTCTGTGTAGGTTGTTTACAAATAACGGAATTGTTTACTTTGGTGCATGCATGTGTTATGCCCCTTATCGACAGTGATTCGGTTTTCCTAGGATATTTGGGTATTATTCACCCATTGAATTTTTTATAATGATGGAGAAGTTTTCTCCACACCACTGGATTTTCTCAGACCACAGATTCATGTTGTTTTGGTCTTGCAGAAAGAAGATCTGGATCTGATGGAAGTGGAACGATTCGGAAGTCACGATCCGTCGATGCTGTTACATCCAACTGTTACTTGAATGGGGAATGGCCACGTACGGACCCTCTTGTGGCTCAGGCGTACTTCTGCCCCAGTACCCTCACCTCAGACAGGTCGACACAGGTATGGTCACAGCCATCACTCTTACCTCTTTATTCTTACCTTTTTGGGGGATTGTCATTGTTAGCATTTATTTTTTAAAAATTCTCTAAGGTACCACAGTTCTAATCCATCAGGAAGCAAGAAATTGTCCGGAGACTGTTAGTTGCATCTGGAATGTCTACATTCCATCCAATTCTGGCAAGTTGGATGTACTGCGGTAAACCACGGCATTGAACCGCTGTATGATTATCGAAAGACGTTGGAATAGATGGCTATTATTATTTTTATTTTTATTCTTTTGTTATGCCCCGAGGTATGTTATTAATTAAGAACAGAAGATATATGTCTGGAATGGCACCTATTCGTTGCAAAAATAATATGACATTGCTACATAATAATTACTGGTGTTTTTACTTGTTTTCCAACTGAAGTGAAAGGGGTCCCTCAGGATTCGGGGGTTTGTGGAGTGGTGTGGTGGCAAATGATTATATTTAATATTAATATTTTTAGCTTTTTATATGAGGTATATAATCGTGACCCTCATGATTACTGAAACTAGGGGAATGCTGTACTGAAATGTCTAGTATTTGCTTATGGTTCTATCAGTGAAAAATGTAATAGATAAAGCAGCTGCATTGAAGCACTAGATAGCCATAGATATGTGATTAACCTGATAGTACTGAATTATTATTAGTATCATTATTATTATTATTATTATTATTAGTGTCATTATTATTATTATGATGCCAGCATTAAACAATGTGCTTGTCACCATTGTTAAGTGGGTGCTCTCACTCAAGATGTTGGCATAAATTTGTGGCAGCTGTTTTATGAGGGAAGTTCAAGTGAGATATTTATTGACCGTTTGTAACATTTCGTACTTTTATTGTCAGTTCTCGAGAGGAGTAATGAATGATTCTCAAGGGTGAATTAGTTGTCCTCAGTGAGTGATCATCTTTTAACGACTGTGTTGTGGCCCAAGGTATAACTTTATCACTGTTATTGGTATTATTATTATTATTTTATTTTTTTCGACATTATTATTATTATTATTTTGCCCAAAGCTGTAAGAAATTTTTCAAAGAGCTGGGCTGTTCTGGAGTTCATTAAGATAATTATTATTTTACCCGAGGAACTTCAGATTATTATCATTCATTGTTATTATTTTTTTAAAGCCCATGGTAGAAAAAATCTCTTAGGTTCTTAGAAACTATGCATTTATTTTAAAGGTTCTTATCTACATCGTGCTTGCATAAAGGAACCCCTAAATGGTACCACTTTATTGTTATTAATTATTATTTGTCCCCCAAGTACATATAATCCCTCGGGAGTCTTAAACTTTATGCTAGATTATGTTTATTATTATTATTATTGTTATTATTTTTATTATTGTGCCCGAGGTAAGAAATACCTTCGTCTAAAAACTAAACTAAAAACATAAAAACAGATGTGCTGTCAAGCTTGGAGTGAATATTACACTGGTCAACAAATTTTAACTTTTTTTTTGTTTCCCAAAAAACTTTGACTGTTTTATATAGAAGTTGACGTGCTGAACACGGTGGTGTTCTCAGAATTTTTGTAGCACGTAAGGTTTTTGAGAAAACGGGCATGCAAGATTTTAACTGAAATGCTTGTTTATCGCATATATTTTCAATATACTATAATATAATTTCATTGGAAAACAAATCTTTATAACAGTTCTTCTTCATAATATTGGGTGCTGATGATGACTGTATCACTTAAAAATGTTGAGAAACATGAAATTGAAGGTTTTTCATAGTTATTCCCTGTTCAGTTGCACATGTACAATGTATACACAAGATGCTACTAAAGTTCCATAGATCTAAAATGCTTTGATGCTGATTTTCGTTTGTATTCTTTGTCTGCACATCTCACTGCAGTGTCAAACAATTGTCAGACAACCAGTGGTGTAGTGGGGCGGGGACGCGGGGGGACGCCGTCCCCCCACTTTTTGCAAAATTCTTGCAAGATTGCACTTTTTGCTACAGTTTCTACTTCAATTTTCCAGGCGTCCTCCCACTTCAATTTCCAGGCGTCCCCCACTTCATTTTTTAGGACTACACCACTGCAGACAACACTGCTGGATTCCAGTTTCCCTTATAGGCCTACCGTTTTTCCACTGTGGCAATTTCCTGGTGTTCATCGCTAGATTTGTGAGGAACTTGGGAAGAAGTTCAAGTGGAAATGCAAGATGTGAATCTTAAGTGACATGTTGCATTTTATGTCAGTATACTGTAAGAATTTGTTGCCAATTTTATTGTAATTTGGAGTTCCATAGTTACCAAGAAAATTCTCCACAACATCCTTCAGTGCTTCTAGGTCATTGTCTCTGGTCCCTTCCACAGATGTTTAAACTGCTTGTCATTGATGATGTGTCTGATCTGTGGACCCACAAAAATGCCTTCCTTGATCTTGGCATCACTCATTCTTGGGAATTTCTGTTGCAGATAAAGAAAATCTTCAGCATCCTTGTGCACGCATGGCTTTTTTTAAATGTATCAGTTCCAGCTTTAAGTGAAGAGAATGCAGAAATATTTGTTGGACCGATTTCTGTCCATTACTTGGTGACAGCAAACTCCAGTCTTGAACCCAGTTGTTCTGCTTTCGCTTTCGACAAACCTAAGTATCTAAAAGGTCGGTCAATTCCGACTATGTGAATGAGATGAGGCGCGCCAGACATAGGCCTACCTACTTCAAATCCGTATCACTGTCATCTATATACTCGTTCCTGGCTAGATCAATGCAGCAGCATCTTCATCTTCGTCGTCTAAACTCCATTTCTCTGGCGGCTTTGCTATATGAAGACTTTCATTTTGTGGCGCTGGTATCATTGTCGAAAGAAGATATGGACATTCAATTTCGTTTCCTATTCTAGCCCGAGAAACCAGAAACATAAGTGAGACAAACTGAGCAGCCCGTCACAGTCATGATCTGTCTGCTCTCGCCAGACCATCGGGACAGCAAACAGCATTGCCTTCACAGGAACCCCGGAGTCAAACTCTAAGATCTGCAGCACATCTTCCACAGCAAATGAGAGGCACCCATTCCTTGACTTTCTCTCCAGTCTTGCAACCAAAGTACAGCTCAAAGCTTTATTGACAAGTCCAGTCATTGTGTGTCTCTGAGGCTTACTCATATAGCATAGCCTACTCTCCACAACTGTAGCAAAATGTACATGTATCACATTTCATGCAACACTGACGAGATATTTCTACTGCCAACAACCGTCTTAAAATCTATTATAGTTTAAAGCTTATCTGAAAATAAGCTGGCTAACTTGTTATGCATCTTGAATACATGTATACAAAACTAAACTTTGGAAATACGACATCAAACTATAAACAAACAAACTGATGCCAACTTCCTCAGTGGGATATGCATGTAGACCTATGCAGAGAAGCGGTTCTAATAGTGCTTAGAACTTTTGCAGGAAGATACTAACCAGCATTAATGCATATGCAGGCCCAAGTTTATATTTATTATGCAAGACAAACATATATGTAAACTGTCCTAAGTGAATGCCTGGACATACCTCAGTTACACGAAGCTTATTATAACGTTATATCTGAAAAATGGAAATAGAAATAGAAAAATTGAAGATTTCTCAAAAACGTTACGTGCTGGGACAATTTCAAGGTCATTTTCGTGATCAGCAGCAGAAACTGCATAAGAAACACCTGAAAGTGTTCAGGAAACAAAATCACTGTTGACCAGTGTTATTATTATCAATATTATTATTATTCGTATATTATTATTATTATTATTATTATTATTATAGACAATTGCCTTTATTGCAAAATAGATACATCTCTAATGTAACAACAATTTCGAAGAAAAATTATTGCCACTATGCTTCTTGGTCCTCGTCCCCTGTGTCTTGCATAAAAGTCCCTCTAAATGCTATTGCGTTGTAGCATTGTGTGCAGATGGACAGGTGCTGGAATAGATACATAGTTTCCATAGGATCGCCCGTGCGGCAGTCATTATTATTATTATCATTATTATTGTTATTGTTATTGCAGCACCCCAAAGCAGAGTTAGTTGCTCCCTTGTAATTAGTTAAAGTTTAGCCATTCGAATGTTTGATTAGATTAATTTAATAAAGATTGTTTTATAATTGTGTAGACTCCTAATGAGTGGGATCACGTGCGCTCATCCAAATCGTCCAGATCAGAAACGTCAGGTCGATCTTTATCCGTTGTGACGAAAGACAGCTACAAAACGGTACAACATATCTATGCTAGCGATTACCATACAGCTGTTCATTCAGCTGATATCTGACTGTCTTCAATTTTTTTTCTACACATTTCGTTACAGCACTGATTGCACTACTTGAAAAAAGCGGACTAGTCTGCTATAGAAAATTACTACAGCTTTTGTTTCTTATCAGGGACATTGGGGTGTAGTGGTATGATCTGTGCCTTTTAATCGGAGGGTCGCTGGTTTGAATCTAACACAAGCCACTGCATAGTGACCCTGAACAAGTTGCTTACCCACAATTATCAAAAGCCGAATTTTTCTAGAATTCTCATTGAATTGTGACAGCCAATGACCATTCTCTCATTGAGATTGAGTTTGCCATCTGGAATTATAATCTGCCCAAATGGATGGGCATAAAAGAAAGGACTCTAACAGTCGGCTTGTAATTATATTGCAGGAGGTTTGCAGTCCTGCACCATGGCAGACTCTTAAGCTGTGCATATGTTGCTGAGACCAAACAAGATGATGTGTTGGATTCATTTATTTATTGTCCATTTCAATAGCGCTCCTTCAAGCCATCTGCTCAGAGGCGCTCCCAACTACATCCCGGACACTGCATCGGAGCAATTGTGAGTGAAGGACTTGCTCAAGGTCTTACACGGTGGCTTGAGGTGGATTCGAACCTGGAACCTTCCGGTTCCAAGGCACCGAACCCACCACTGTGTCCGACATGACTTACTTGCATGTATGACTTGATTGTGTGATGGCATATCTGATGTATCTTACTGAACGGTTGTCGGTTGTGGACGCAGATCAAGGCGTGTCTGACACGGTCCAGCAGGGACTCAACTCGACACGTCAACTCCGGTCTTTGGCAGATGACGTCAACTCTTTCAGCTCCCAACGGCTTCACCGGAATCGGTTTGGCGCTCCCTAGTAAGCCGGTTACTGTTCCAGATCTCCAGTGGAACAGGACCTTGGTCCGTAGCAGTCCGGAAAGCCTTTGTCAGGCAAGTCAATCTACATGCATATATATAAACACGTACATACGTATATACGTACATACATGCATGCACACTTGTATGCCTGAACTATACATACACCTAGGTACATAAATTGCATAAAAATACGTATGCATGTACATACGTAATTACGTATGTGCACCTTGTATGCCTACACTTTACATACACCTAGGTACATACATTACATCAAAATACATATGCATGTACATATGTGTGTCCACACTTGTATGCACGCACTATGCATACATCTAAGTATTGTACACCATACATTGCATAAAACATTGCCAGCACCCAAGTATCTTCGTGTTCTCATCTGCCTGCTTGTTGTCCACTACACTCATGTACATTGTACAGACATGATCTCCTTGTCGTGCGAGCAAGGACTGATTTGGCCGAAACTTGAGCTTTTGCCTACGTGATCCTGCACTTTGAAATTGACCACTCTGTCCATTGAAAATTAACTGGTTCTTTCCATTGAAACGTTCTTCGTTATTAACTGACAACAGTACTGAAGCACATCTTTTCACTGTCTCTAAACTGCCAGGTACTTTCTTTCAAAATTACCAGGTACTTTCTTTTCAAAACTACCAGGTACTTTCTTTTCAAAACTACCAGGTACTTTCTTTTCAAAACTACCAGGTACTTTCTTTTCAAAACTACCAGGTACTTTCTTTTCAAAACTACCAGGTACTTTCTTTTCTCTGGGTTTTTCACACTAGGCGCGGCTCTAATTCGCGTGTACTGTGAAAGGCGCTTTATAAATCTCTCAATGCAATTCATGCAATGCAATGCACACCTGTGTACGTTATACAACTATACAAATATAATTGTTTTATACATGTGCATAAATTGCCTTTATTTGTGCCTCCACATATCAAGCCCTACACAAGCTGTAAATCAGGTCTTTTGCAGGTTCTTAAAGTTAATAGATGTGTTGTATAAATCTCAGTATGTGTTTAATTGCCTTGACAGTACTGATATGTTTATTGGTACTTTGTTAACATTGAAGTACTGCTCTTTACTTTCTAGGAAGTTGAGAAGTTGGCCATGACAGCCAGCACGTCGACTCCGGTCGAAGTTAAGGTAGCGGCGCTTTAATTTTTATTTTCCTTGCTGCTTGTAATTTCGTTTTCACGTGGTTAAATGTGTAAATTTTTTACATTTATTTATGTGATGTATTGTACAAAACTTGCAATATGATTAAATTTTTGGAATGCCATCCTTGTTTCTGTTCTGCTGTTTTCAAATGTCTAATAAAAATTGTGCATTCTTGTATCTCTCATTGTCATCTTTCATTTGCTCATACTTTTTGGATCACTTAGTAATTTTTTGGCTTATCAGTAAATTGGTTGGTGTCAATCTAGTTTTTGGATCAGTCATTCACCTAGTCGATCAGAAGTTTACGTTTTGGATCATTCAGCAACTTTCCAGATAATTTACTTACATCTATCTACTTAGGTCATCTCCTTGGCATTTACCCTTTAGATTTCCCACTTTTTTGGATGAATCATTTACATTTTGTATCATCCAGTTAAGTTTCAGATCATTAGTTACCTTTATGTTTGTTGTATCAGTTTTAAACATTGGATGCCGTTATCTCATATAAACGTCAGATTTTGTTATCAGTTATAAATGTTAGATTATTGTTATCTCTTGTAAACATTCGATGTTGTTATCTGTTATAAACATTAGATGCCGTTATCTCTTGTAGATGCCGTTATCTGTTATAAACGTTAGTTATCGGCATCTCTTATAAACGTTGGATGTTCTTAGTTATTTGTTTTAAACGTCAAATGTTATTCGCAGTTATAAACGTTAGACTATCATAATCTCTTATAAATGTTAGATTATCATTATCTTTTGTAAACATTAGATGTCGTTATCTGTTATAAACATTAGATGTTGTTATCTGTTATAAACTTTAAGATGTCGTTATCTGTTATAAACATTAGATGTCGTTATCTGTTATAAACATTAGATGTCGTTATCTGTTATAAACATTAGATGTTGTTATCTGTTATAAACTTTAGATGTCGTTATCTGTTATAAACTTTAGATGTCGTTATCTGTTATAAACTTTAGATGTCCTCAAATGGTCGGTGCGCTCCTGTTGCCCAACAGTTGAAGATGTGTTCGGCTGTCACTCAGACACCATTGCAGTTCACTCTGACACGAGAGACAACCACCGGCAGCGGCAACGATAATCTGCCACTGGCAACGACCAACTTTGAGTACAACGACCGCGAGGACAACATCTTCAAAGGTAGCCAATCAAATCCAAGTAATTCATCCTCAATCTGCAGGATGATTTTTTTTGCAGATTTATCCCTTGTAGAATTAATGGTTTTGGCTTTTTAAGTCTGCATTATAAGCAGTCGAAGAGAAAGTCTTGGAACTTGCCTGAAGTTAGTACATGCTTTTGAGTCTGTCTGCCAGTTCAGCCAATCTGCTGCCGGTTTTACATTTGTTTGTCTGTAATGACCGCCTAGTTCTTTGATATACCAGGTTTCATGCAAACCTATCCAGTTGACACCAACTTATTCTGTGATTTTTGTTTGGAATATTGTTTTGGAAGTTCGTATAAGACTCTGTACAAATAGCCCGATGCATGTATGGTTTACATTTATTTTATTTACGTATAAACATGCATATTATACATTTTTATTCATTCTTTTGCATGCGTGTATGTTGTATGTGTATATTTGAATGTTTGTTCTTCTCAAAAGGTGCTATACAATTGTACAACTGCACATAGATACTTTTATATGAATGTACATGTAGGTTCATTTGGATGTGTGTATATACATTATACATCATTCATACATGCATGCGTTTATACTAATTATGTATGTATGTATGTATGTTCATATTTGTACATAAATGGTGCATCAGAATTTACGTATAATTTTATTAGCATCTGAATAATCGTACAGCATTACATTTACGAGCTGTGTTATGCCAAAGTAATTTCTCTCTTGAAAGCAACGGCCTTTGTTGTCACAAGCTGTCATTGAACCACGTATCCGTCCACAGCATGTTTGCCATGATCATGGACTCATTATTCTCAATTGCTTTATCATCATAAAGATTAGCATAACTGTTGCTTAAGCATGGTACTTAAAATTGTTATATTAAGTGTCGTCTAGATAACTTTATTACAAACCTGCTTGCACGTGAATTTTGAACGTGTGCCACTGTGCCTGTATTGCAGGTAACGGCTCTCCAGAACTGGCACGTTTTGCATCTCCGCAGGCTCTGACAGATCGCCTCGCCCCAGAGGGATGTGAGAAGGTCTGCGGCAAGTTCAAAGAGATTAAGTAAGTTAGGTGACCTTGTTGCAAATATGATTCATAAAAGTTGCATTCTTAATGCACAGTGCACAGCTTAAACATACTATGGACAAACAGTACATGACATACAAATACAATGGCATAAAGATACAATGACGTACAGATACAATGATGCACAGATACAAAGGCGTGCAGATACAATTTTTATTTCTCACATTTGCTATAGCGCCCCTTCAAGCTTTCTACTCAGATGCGCTCCCGACTACAGCGCGGACACTACATCGGACGAGCATTATTGCAGGTGAATTGTGCAGCGACTTGGGGCTTACAGGTAAAATGGCATAGAGATACAATGGCATAAGGTACAATGTTGCAGATACAATGGCATACAGATACAATGGCATACAGATACAATGGCATACAGATAAAATGGCATAGGGTACAATGGCATACAGATAAAATGACATACAGATACAATGGCATACAGATAAAATGGCATAGGGTACAATGTTGCATATACAATGGCATACAGATAAAATGACATACAGATACAATGTTGCAGATACAATGGCATACAGATACAATGGCATACAGATACAATGTTGCATCTATTCATCTGTGAAGCATCATGGAGCAACATGCATTGCATTAAGAGACGTAAAAATAGAGTGTCTCATTTGAAGGATCTTCTGTGTAACTTAGTTTTCGACTTTTTTCTCAGTTTCCTACGGAGAGAAATAACGCTACGATGGAAATAATCTTCATTTAGGCGTGCCGAAATCAAGCATTTTAGTTCTGGCCATGCAACAAATTGCATTTCATGTTATCGATTCAGAGGAGAATTCTTCTGTTGGCGGCGTACTCTGCAATGTTTTCCTAACGTAGCTGTGCGTGGGTCTTAATTCATGACTCATTTCTGTTTTGTTTATCGATCTTTACAGCAAAGCCACCGAACTGATTGCCGAGTTGGCATCGCCGTTGAAAGCGCCGTCTGGCGTCTGTCACATTCCGAGCGAGTCGTCCGCGTTCAACCCCCCACCACTCATCAAGAATTACCTCAGCCAGCCGACCCAGCTCGCCAAGAAGATGAACAGTGTCATTGGAATTAGTAACTAAGTCGAAAGCCTCGATCGTGGTCAGCGTCCCTCCACAGATATCATGCTACCCCGTCTCACGCCAGTCCTTGTATTCTGGATGCGAACGGAAGGGCTGTCAACATATCGTTACACGGAAGCCGCCGTGTCTGAAATGCCTTTGAGACGTTGAAACGTTTACCGGTTGGGCGGAATTTTCCAGAGTTTTCTTCGTTTTCTTGCGTCGTTAGCTCGGTTGTGCTGTGCAGCGGAACTTGTCTCTTTTTCTCGTGGATTTTATCTGCGGTCGATGATTCTTAGTCGTGGCAGCGTCTGCCGCAGCTGCGTTTTATTTCGGTGGATGTTCATTGGAACTTGCATGACTGATCTGTGGCCGTACGTCTGCCTTTCCTTGTTCTCTCCAGTGTCAAGAATGCGCTTTCCACTGGCATTTCATCAGCATTGTTGAGATGTGCTGTTGTTTTAGATGCCTTGTCATTGTGCTTTGTCATGCACGAACGTATGGATGCCCTGTTGTATTAATGAGATGCCCAGTGGCATTAATGAGATGTCCAGTGGCATTAATGAGATGTCCAGTGGCATTAGTGAGATGTCCAGTGGCATTAATGAGATGCCCAGTGGCATGCCTACCGACGACACTATCAGTTTTATTCAGTATATGTCATGTGGCATTATCCTAAAGTCCAGTTGAATCATTATTCAGAATCGGAATTGCGTTCTCCAGAAGTTCATTGGCATTTTTCAGATGCCCATCTAAACTTTTCAATTGTCCGTTTGCATTATGCTGATGCCCATTGACAACGTTATTCGGAAATCAGTTTCATTATTAAAATGCCCATTGTCTTAATCAAAAGCTAAGCATCAATAGGTGTCACCAGAAGCATCTTATGGATGTCCAGCGACATTTTCAGTATGCCTTGTGGCATTATTGTCATTGGCTTTATCCAAATGCCCGCTACCGATTAGTCATTCTTTGACCTTTTTATTGACTGTCATTCGTGTTTTTTCCTGCTCACATTCTGCCGTATTATTGTCTGATGCTTCAACTGTTTTCTAAACAAATCTGCATATTCAGTTTTAGGATTTTGATTCCAAGTTGATCTTGAGCTAAGGCCATGCTGACGTGGCTGTTTTTCTGTCCTAATTATTTCTTTTATTTATTCATGCTGAATTGTGTGTCCATTTTTTAGAAGCAATACAGTATGCTACGTTCATAGGAATCTATTGTGAGCCGTTAATTTCACCCACTCACTCAGTACTCTTCTTGAGTAAAGCTAGTGATTATGAGAAATGTGTACAGTTAAAATGTCATCCATGCTGAGGTATATTTTGCATTTGAATGAGTGTTTGATGGGTATTTTGATATTTGCTAACTGCACGTTTGAGATAAAAGTTTGAAGACTGAGAAGTGGAATTTGAAGCATTAAGAATGGCAGAGAAGATATAATAACCTTGTGATCAAGGAAAAGAACCAGCAAGAAAGATAAAGAGTTCGATAGATGGAGCATTCCTTCCGTTCCTTCGGAAAATTTATATAGCGCCCCTTCAAGATGCCTACTGGTAGGCAGGAGCACTGAGTTACTTTGGGTTGTGAGATGACTGTAATGGATTGTTTGAATGTTTTTTATTAGATTCTGCTAATTTTCCAAAATGCTCTTTTTAGGAATAATAGTCTTGGACAATTTGAAGCTAGATTTCCGCATGTGCCATCTCCCATCATGTGTTGAATGATACACAGCTGCTAACAGATGTAACTTTTCAGTATTTAGAGAGCAAACATACGTCGATCCTTGAAGAGATTTTGACCATCTGCCATTTGAATTTGCAGTTTTGTGGCAGAATCTTGTGACGTTGGTATGATAGAAATTAGTGTGACCAGTTTCCTAGCATTATGGAACTATTGTACCGGTAACTATTTTGTGTGTTTTGTCAGGAGATTGCCTGATGGAAGTTCTGTGAAATTGAACTGTAATGCTAGACTGTGCTGTTAAGGCTAATGTCTGCTGTTACCATACATTGGTACGGCTAGAATTCTGATAGACAGAGATTAACTGATGTCAAAGCACATTTGATGTTGCCTACTGTTTTATCTGGCTATTTCAAAAGGCCATCGTTGTGACTAGCTATGGTGACAGTGACTTCGAAATTGTCAGACAATTGATCAAGATCTAAAAGTGTTGTGAGTAACTACTTTAATATCTGCATTATGGTGTGCAGGAAACTGTGCAACTTTTTTTCGGACTTTGCAGATGGTTATTCTTGAAGAGGACAATATCAAACGCGAATGAGTTGATATAGCAGTATTATTTTGAAAATTGATATTATTGTTTTGTTGAATTTTAGTTTGTTGCTGTAATAATATTTAGAACTTGCATTTCCTATGAGCAGCCTGTAAAGGTTTAAACTTCTTTGCGTCGTCGAAAGAAGTGAAATTGTTTTGTGGATAGCGATTGTACTCGAGTCGTTTTTGTGCCTTTCGTGTGCTAAAGGTGATTACGCAGGATCTATCGTCTTAATTGGCTTTATTTATTTCGTTTGTTCAGTATTACTATCCATGGTCTCAACTTTTATTGAACGGTTGCTTTGGTGACGGAATAACTTCATTATGCGTTACTGTTGCAATTAGTGTAGTTTGCTTCTGTAAGGTCAGCGTGGGGGCAAGTGTTCAACTAGAATTTCCACTGCAGCAGTTCTAATCACAAGTGATTTACGTATGTGCGGTGGATTTAAGGTTTGCTGTAGTTTCGTGCATCTGCAGTGCTGTGCAAGTCTTTTCGTGATGGCAGGGATGGCTTGATTGGGACCCTTGTCGGGAAAAATACCTCTCTCTTCGTTCCTTAATTTATTTTTTATTGAAGAGTGGTTTAAAATTTGTTCCTGCAGTCTGTCATTTATTCTGGTGAATGGTGATAGCTCTCTTTCTCTGGTATTTCTACGTGTCGTGCTGTATCTATTCAGTGCAGTTTATTCCATCTGTAGTTTAGCATTTAACTACTTAGCATGTAATTAATTTGTATTTTACTTACGCTGATTTCTGTTTTCAGCAGCGTATGCTGTGCGGCTGGCCCAGTGGGAGAAAGACATATGTTAGGAGCGTGATGCATATGAAAAAATTTACAGCATTTTGCGTTGAGGTCTTGCTCATTGGAGTTAGTGAATGCGATTGGTGCTTCTAGTGGAGCCTTTAAGAAAAGTTGTTGGAGTATTGTTTGTGCATTTTAGTCCAGGTATAAAGTTCCTTAACGCTTCAATGATGAACTACATTGGTTTTCCAGTCACTATTGTACATGCTCATTGTTTAAGTGTTAATTGGCATATTAGTGACATTATCATTGCCCATGCACTGCTTTTATGGGTCACCCAAAATGCATTCTGCAAATTCCAGTAACATTGCACTGCGCATTTACGATGTTCATGAAGGGTGTGGTGTAAATAACCAGAAATAACATGCTCTATCACTACACAGATTACGATATAACACAGTCCAAGGATATGCGTTAGTTCTCTCAATGAAAATAAATTAAACACGACCTCAATATAAGCATTTCCCTATTTAGCTCAAAAAACAAATAGCTTTATGACAAGTTTCTGGTTAACACAGGCATGCGCTGTGTTGTGTAATGTGTAGTTACCCCGTGTCAGATAAAATTTTCATTTCTTGCTGCTGGTGTTCTCTCATCTGGCAGCGGTTTTATCCGCTGTTTATCAAGAGGAGAGAATGCAATTTGAGTACAGTACGTGCAAACCTTCAGTTAAAATTGCCATGTATAATGCTATGTGCATTAATTATGTTGATCAATCAATCAATATGCATTTTTAATAGGCCGTCGTGCATATTAATTATAATGCTTTGCCTTCTAATGCACTAAGATGCATATTAATAAGTTGATATGTGATTGATATGCGCATTATATTATAATTCCTGATAGATTTATGAGGCTCCTGCAGCAGCTGAGCAGAGTTTATAGTCGAGCACTGACTGTGATGGTTAGTTAATTGTTTGCGCACAATATTTGTGTGCATGATTGATTATTAATTAATTAATTGTGTGCATGAATTAATTAATTAATTATGTGGATATTTTGAGATGGACTTGATTTTGTTTGGCTTTACTCTTTTTCTATGTTTGACGATGTTTCCTGTGTTTCTTTTGGTGAAAATAGTTTTCTAAACGAAAGCTTTCGTTTCTTTACTCGTCGGGAAGATGGAGTCTTGCGAGTGGATGGTTCACGCCACTAACAGACAGCCACACCAGCATGGGCGGAGTTTATCAGTGGCTAGGGCGGCTATGGGCACGACGTTAAACTGCATCCATCCTCTGCCACAGGGAACCAGCAACTTCCCTGTGCCGGTCCTATGCCCGGATAAAATGAGGAAGGTTTGCCAGATGGGTGGAGATACACTGGCAGTAAAAGACCAAGACCATTGAAATCCGCAAAAACCACGGCACAAGTGACATAGCGACCCAGATGCTTCAAGGTGTCATGATGTGGAGCTGACATGCACAGGCCGGTCAGTACAGACCAGTGGAGAGAGTCGGGGGAGAAAGCGTGGGACACATACGGGCACAGACCCAGGTTGTCCTTCATGCCTCTCTCCCAATATTCTCTTCATCAGACAAGGTGGTCTAGCTGGTTCAAGATGTTAATGGTATGGACCTGCAGACCGGACAGGTTGAAGATGGGCAACATGACGCGAGACAGACTCAAACAGAGAGTGGCGCCGGACACCTACGGGCGTTTAGCCCAAGGATTTCGATGATGATGATGATGATGAGGGGGGCTAAACCCCCAAAGAAGACCCAGATTCATTTTTTTTACCGTGTAAATGGTTTCTTATTCCGGGCTTAGCCCCCACCCCAAGAAAGCTTTAGCCCTCCAAGAACGGAAACCAAACTCCGCCCATGCATACCAGACCAGACAGACAGACAATAGATAAATATTTTTTTAGTAACACAAAGATTTGTATTCTGATGGATAAATCACTCAGTGATGGGAATCAAATCTATTGAGGATGTTTATAGGGGTCTGCTAAGAAGGGAGGACAGAAGTGTTGTGTCCAGTGTCTCAATTTCACTAAATAGGCCTATACTTTAGCCTGACAGCAGATAAGTTTATTTATTTCTCACATTTGCTATAGCGCCCCTTCAAGCTCGCTACTCAGAGGCGCTCCCAACTTCAACGTGCACACCTTCCCAAGTACTCTCACATCTCTACCTTTATGTTTGATGAACTTCATTGGCTTCCTCTACGTGCTCGCACACAGTTCAAGATCCTCACTCTGATCCTAAAGTCTCAACGGGGTCTTGCCCCAAAATATCTGACTAAAACCTTACTTCGTCCTCACTCAGCTTCCTCCCACCGTCCATGCACTTCGCTCATCCAACAGACTTGACCTATTGGTTCCCCGGTCTAGAACTGCTATGGCTCAGTCTCGATCTTTTGTCTCAATTGGTCCTTCTCTCTGGAATTCTCTGTCTCCTTCTGTTCGCTCAACTCTTCTGTCTGTCAGTCTCTCCTCTGCTCTGTCTCTTCTCAAAACCTGCTTCTTGTCGCGGGGCCTTGCGCACTGGGAGCGCCTCTGAACGGTTTACCCTACTAGAGGCGCTTTATAAATGTTTCAATACAATACAATACAAAGTCAGAGTTTCACGCCGAAGCGCACGAGCAATTGTGAGTGAAGGACTTGCTCAAGTTCCCTATGCGGCAGCTTGAGGTGTATTCGAACCTGGAACATTCCGGCTGCAAGGCACCGAACCCACCACTACACCACCGCACACCATTGAATCATTTTCTGTTAACTACGCCAGAGAAACCAGATGCATCCTGCCAGCTGCAGTGCTTAAAGTGTAAAAATAGAAGTGCATGGACGCTCGTTACCTGTTCAAGCTGTGCTGATCTAATTATAAGTGGCAGGATGGTGCTTTCAGATTTGAAAGTAAGTGCATGGACGCCGTCCATGACCGTCTTGCCACAGTTTAAGCCCTGGACCCTCCATGGCCAGCTGTATGGGATGTGTTCTGGTACAACAAAGGATACTTTCACCGTGTGTGTGTGTGTGTGTGTGTGTGTGTGTGTGTGTGTGTGTGTGTGTGTGTGTGTGTGTGTGTGTGTGTGTGTGTGTGCCACGCCACAGAGAGCTGCGTTAGTCGACGGCCGTCAAGACTATAGTATCGGGGTCCAAATGATACTAATCCTAACTACCAGTGGCGTAGCAATAGGGCGTGCAACCTGTGCAGTGCACGAGGGCCCCCGGCTGTCAGGGGCCCCCGGGGTCAGAGTCAATTTTTTACTTTGATATTCAGAATGTATTCAAACCTACATCTACAGCGTACACAACCAGTAATTTTTTGGGTTTCAGCCGGAATGTCCATGATAAGGCTACCTCATTACAAATATCTTTACCGTACTCTTTGCAGTCTTTGACCGGAATAAGTTTTACTGACGTAGCCTATAAACCTAATTGTGTCATGGTCTAAATTTTATAAAATTTATTATCTTCTTAGTAAAATGTGAAATTTATAAAAGATAACTGCATAGCCTATTTACTTGGAAATTGTATATTTTTAAACTCTCGTACGACACTCTTTATGTCCCCCCAAGTTATGCCTAAGTCTTATTTAAGTGGCGCTGCTAAGCGACAAGCACGAGAAGAACGGGTAAAGAAGACCGCCAAAATGCAAACGATTTCCGCATTTATGATGCCTGCGAAGAGCGAGCTTGCACCGATGACTACATCAGACATGGTGGCAGAATCGAATTCCGGTTTGATCAGTGCAGAGATGGTGCACGGTTGACATGGATATTGACACTGAGCCGAGTAGGGCTCGAACTTCAGAGGCTATGGTAGCTGCGGTAGTAGTTACATCACCAATGGATTCAGGCTTGACACCTCAAAAGTGGTGGATATTTTTGCACAAGAGAAGGCGCGCAAAAGAGGATTTTAGCATTTCGGATTTAGACCCCCCGTAGTAGGTTAGCCGTAGACTTCATTGAGTCATTTCACACTTGCCAAATTCGTTACATTTTCCCGCTCTTTTCCGACAGCTCGGAGAATTTAAGTAGGGCCTGTGGATGATTGATGATTAATAGTTCAGGAGATGAAGCAATTTTGTGATTACTCTTGTATGGTATTCTAGACTTCTAGTTCAATTTTTCTTCGCTGATATGGAGAAGAATATGTTTCATTAGATAAATTTGTTAAAATAATAAAAATGTGGCTAGTTTATTTTCATTTAACTTTGGTGCTAAATATGCAAATTTCGTAAAGGAACCAGGCGTTTTGCACAGGTTTGTTGTTTGAAATCGAATGAGGTTTCAAGCATTTAAGGGCCCACCCCCTAAGCTCTGCACAGGGGCCCCCAAAGACCTTGCTACGCCACTGCTAACTACTATGGTTATGCCCGACGGCCTATAGATATATTGACGGAATATTTAATTGTTTCTCATCTGTGCCGTCGTAGTGCTGTACTCAGGGTGAGAATTGCGGAGGAGGTTGAGATGCTCAACCCCAGTCGTTTTAAGGCCCCATAGTAAAGTCTGCTTGTCACACCCCAACTCCACGTTGACCAAGGCCCGACCCCCCCCCCCCCCGTAATTTTTCCACAATTCTCATACTGTGCAGGGGCTACCAGCGGACAGCGACCATGTTGTAGGCCTATTACTATGATCCATGACAAAGTTTGCAAGAAAATGTAATAAATCTTACGACATTCGAAACGGCCGATACAATTTTTTATATGTAATAGTCACCATGCACCATCCGGCATTTTTTTTATACGAGTTTGTTGCTATGTCGAGTACTGTGCCAATTGAAATTTTATAATCCTTATCTTCAAGAGTCTAAAAATATTCGATTATAAAATGGCGGGCATTGGACTATGACGTCATCGTATATACGTAATCAATATTATTGTCAACTGTGCTGTTATGGAGTCTCGGTATGCTTATCAGTGTGTAGCATGTTATTAGGGCTATAGCCCTATACTCGATCCGATGTAGAATCAATGTAATTAATATATTATTAATTTTTAAAAAATACGTATAACTTAGGCCTTTATATGCTCTTATAATCTATTTAGGCAGTATGCCAGGTCATATTATTTTATAGCCTAGAACTGGATACAAAGTGTGCAGATTCAGATAATTAGGCCTATAGACTGAGCAGTCAACTTAAGAGCTACTGGAGCTTTCCTGTTCTAGGTAAGTGGTCTCGATTGAAGACTATATATAATTATATACATATATATATATATATATATATATATTGTAGGCCTAACTCTCAAGGGCATTTGCATTTTACAATCTAATAGGCCTAGTTCAATTCAAAAATGAAATGATATACGGCCTGCAACATCGGATGACGCAAACAAGCCCGCAGTTAGGTGGATGCTAATTAATCGTGGGCCTACTTCAAGGCTATAAAGCCCGCAGTTTTGAGAGGCCCGCAGCAATAAATAGTGTGTGATGAGCCGGTGGGTTGTCTTGTTAACTTGTCTGAGGAGCAATATTATTGGAGGGTTATCACAGCACCCGGGTCCCCACTAGACAGCGCGGCCAGGGACGCGAACTATACGGAAGTCACGGAACTATTCGTGCTGCCTCCTCCACCCCCATCTTCGTAAGCTGCTTATATGCCCATCCCCATCTTCGTAAGCTGCTTATCTACCCTTCCCATCTTCGCAAGCGTCTACGTTTCAGCGCATGACCTACCGTACGTGGGCTTAAGGTGCCTTCCGTCGCTTATCGACTATAATCGTAATCGTAATCGTAATCTCGGGACTTCTACAGCGCCCACAAAAGCCAAGTCGCGGGAACCAGCTTATTCACAGGCGCTCAATCAAAACAAAATCGGTAGGCAGCGGGTCAAGTCCGGAGAGTCAGGCAGGCAGATAGATGGACGGCTAAGGTGGGTGATGTTTAGAATTGAAATGACGAGGGATGTGATGAGAAGAGGAGGAATCAGGATAGGATTTTTGAAAGAGCAATGTTTTCAGTTTTGAGTGAAAGACCTGTGGGGAGATAGCGAGAGGTGGAGTTTTGGTGAGTTCGTATGATGGGTCGGAAGTTTGCCGAAGTGCTGGCGGAAGTTTGTTCCAGAGAGGTGGAACGGCAATGGCTATGGAGCGGTTTGCGAATTTCAGTGATGAAGACTATAGGTCTACATGTACGCCCCAATGCTAGTAGGCTAATAACGAAACCAACTAGAGCGTGTCGAAGGACTTCTGTGAGTATTTTACAAGCCGATTTCACGCTTCCAAGTTCGTTAATTACTGGGTTTGCTTCATGCAGTCTCGGATAGTAATAGACTAATAGTCCGCATCCTACCCAGCTGGAGGAGTAGGCTGTAGACCTAATAATATATGACCCTATTCAAATCAAGCCACTCTTCATAAATAGCTCGGAGTATCGGATTCCTGAAAATTCATCAGAGTAGCCTATTGAACTCCCTGCATGCTAGAAAGTCACAGACAGGTAGCCAAAATATTGTTCAATTAATTCATTCATTATACTAGTGCTTTAAAAACTTCTGTGAATCGTCCGATCATGGGGAAGTTTGCAACACTCCTCTGATACCCGGTACCTATAGTTGAGAGGATCGAGGCCAGTGGCGGCGCTAGGGAGCTGGGGGGCTAAGCCCCACTACAAGAGGCTCAGCCCCCCTAAAAAAAGGGCCACCCGAATTTTTTACATTGAAATGTCCACGATTTTCGGCTGACGACAAAAAAAGGTCGTCAGAAATTTTGGCGGCGAAAATGGAAAATTTTCATGAGATTTCGGTTCGTGACTAAAAAAAAAGGTCGTCAGAAATTTTGACGGATGAAAATGTGAAATTTTCGTCGCGAGGCTTCAGCCCCCCCCCCAAACTGAAATCCTGGCGCCGCCACTGGTCGAGGCATATGCACATTTAGGTGGGTTTCTGGATTTAACCCCCGAAATGTGTAATTTACAAGTTTTGCTAATCCTATTCTGAGTATTTTATATTTTGCGAGCTTGATTGTCCTTTGGAGCCCCCGAAGTGGAGAACCCCTCTAGAAATTTTGTCCGGCTACAATATATATACTCTTTGGGGCAGTGGCGTAACTACGGGGGGGGCACGGGGGGGCAGCCGCCCCCCCAAATGGAAGGGCTGCCCCCCAGCTGCCCCCCCCAATCCCTGCGTTTGTTTTACTTTTTACTTTTACGAGTGATAAAGAATTAAAGAATGCTATATAATTTATGACTTATTTTATTTTTTATACAACTTCCTGTATAACTTCTTATAGGGTGGGTGATTGGAAAGTGGGACAGGCCACTATAGTGCACTGTGGGACAGACAAGCTAGTGAGGCTTGCATGCGTATTATGTCCAATACTGTAATACATCCAAAATCTAAAAATACATAGTCTATGGCAATATACCGATGCCGATGCACGCTTTAATTGCTAACGGTAGCCACCCCATCATTTTAAGCTGCCACCCCACTGCCCCCCCCATGAAAAAATAGCTGGCTACGCCACTGCTTTGGGGGTCGCTCATCGCTGTCCCAGACGGCCAGGCTCTTTCGTAATTATGTCTCTTCAGGTACTGAACCTCTGGCTAATTCGAGTTAGTCAGCGTGACAATTAAACCTATGAAAAAGGATCAAAGGTCAACAGCGAAAAGATGCAGGTGAATTAATCCCACCAGAATCCTGCTTCGAATTGCAGGGTGATGGTCATTCCAAATTGAGGGACCCAGAATAGCAAAAGCCCGATGCTATCCGGACCAACACGGACTACTCTTACGGACAACCCTTCTAACTCAACGCAGCGCTCGTGAATAAGCTGGTGCCCCGCGCTTGGCTTTCGAGTGGCGCTCTAGAAATTTCGAGTTTGCGATTACGATTACGATGCTCATGGGCGGAGAGCTAGCTAGAGGGGGACAGGGGGACGGTCCCCCCAATGAAAGTGTTGGGGGGACGGCCCATGCATTTGTCCCCCCCCCCCCCCCCCAATGTTTGAGCGTCAAGACTTTTTTGGGCGGCGAAAATTGACAATTTCGTCAAGATTTTGGCCGGATGACTAAAAAAAAAAGGTCATCAACTTTTTTGGCGGCGAAAAGGCGAAAATAGACATTTTTCGTCGAGATTTTGGCCGGATGACTAAAAAAAAGGTCATAAACTTTTTTGGCGGCGAAAATAACTTTTTTCCCCGAGATTTCGCCGGTCGTCAGAAATTTTTCTGAAAATCTCGCGTCTTTCCGTCCCCCCCAATTCTTGGCCCAGGTCTCCGCCTATGACGATGCTGGCCGGTAAATGAGATTATAGATGGTTTCGGTTGCAGATGAGGGCGAGTCAGTGCGAGGCTGTGAGACGGGCGATGGAGTCGAGTGACTCTCAGTTTCAGCAGCAGGAATTCGCAGACGGTAGCAAAGACTACATCACCATCAACAAGAACCTGCGGTCGGTTCCGCTCCGAAAGCCCCTACAGAACAACTACGTCGTCTACACGAGGTATGGCGACCGGAAACCGATAAACGACGAACAGTTCCTCTACAACAGTAGACCCAGGTCGCGAAAGGCGAAACGACGCGGCCACGACGACATGACAACATCAGGCAACCAGCTGTCAACAGGCAACATGACAGCATCAGGCAACATTGCAGCATCAGGCAACATGACAACGTCAGTCAACAAGTCAACATCAGTCAACATGACAACGTCAGTCAATAAGTCAACATCAGTCAACAAGTCAACATCAAGCAGATTGGCAGCATCAGGCAGAACGAATGTAGGTATAGGCCTACACACATTTCGTCGGATACATTCGTACATTTTTTTTGCTTGAAACACACGGTGTTTTTTAGGGGGAGGGGTGGCCGAGGTCTGGCTATGTAGCACTCAATCGGAATCACTACAACACATGATTCAATGGAGTATATATACTGTTTTTGTTGGCATAAATCCATTCAAATGAAAATCAATATGAATACTGATGACGATGACAACAGCAACATTAAATAGTAGGCCTGCATGGTGCATCAGTAGCAGTTAGGGTTGCCAGGCGTCCGGTAATGAACCGGACAGTCCGGTATTCACACAATCTGTCCGGTTAGAAATTTCATACATTACCGGACATGGCGATGTCCGGTAAATTATTATTGCTAGCAATAAGTGTTGGAGTGTAGTTTCTTGGGTCCATAAAAAATATCTAGGCCTACTTGCGATTTTCCAATAGCATTGCCGTTTTTCTACCCCTTCGAATGTGACTCAGCTTGAGGTTTGTGGTACGTTGACATTCAGAGAGATAAGGGAATATATATTATATTATATATGCTTACTACGGCTGGCTACATAAGTATATAACTGGAGACAGTGATTAAGAATCAGCCAAGCCAGGCTAAACCAACCGTTCAGCCGCGTGCAGGTTATCCGACATGATGAATGTCACTGCTCCAGATTTCTTCATATTAGTATGCCTTAAATATGTCGTAGGCAATTTTTTAACCCTGCCAACATCAGATTCTTGCGTAGCACTTAGTACTTGTTCCTCCCGTGCAGGTCTGCACGGTTACCGGGCAAACCATCGAACCCCCACTCAACTCTGCTCATCGCCAACTACTCCACCTCCAGTCCTCCACCCACAATCGTCCCAAGACTTATGCCAACATCACAAGGGTGACATCTCTCATCAGAATGTTAACCTCCCACCCAAATCAGCTTTTCATGCGTGACGACAGGGTTGCAGTATATCAAATTTCTAGCCATTGCATTCTAGTTGGGCCCACGGACCACCCATACGCTAAATGGCACTTTTTATCTAAATGCGCCAAAATCAAGCTGGGCCGCTGCTTGCTATATATATATATATATATATATATATATATATATATATAGTCCGGTAATTTACTCAAGGCTGCCTGGCAACCCTAGTAGCAGTAGGCTAATAAAGATAAGAATAACAATAACAACAATAGTAGAAATAATAAAAGTATGAATAATAGTAGGCCTAATAGATTACTAATTTCATTACCGAAACAATTTTCTGTCACAATAATTAATTTTATCGACCATCTGGTTCTTGTTTCACACATCTTATGTGATTTGGGAACCCTTGGGTTCCACGGAACCCCGGTTGAAAATCACTGGTAGGCTATACGGTAATACGAATTTCGAGTCGTGCCAACTGATGGCACGAAGAAGGAAAGAGACCTGATTTTCCTTTGACTTACTTGACTTATGGCTTTGACGATGCTTTCGTACGTGACAGCCGCCAGCTATGGAAAATCTCCACTTCTCTCTTTCTTGAGCTTTGTGTGTAGCCTCCTGTATGGACCAACCCATCTCCCGACAGTCCTCTTGTATCATGTCAAACCATCTCTTCCATATTTGAGTTTCATGATCAGTTGGTGTGAAAGGCGACTGATCAGGTCTCTCCCTCTTCTCTGGTTCATATTAATTTTAGCCAGGACCAGGTCCTGTTTCCCAGTGGAGACGACGAGGACGTACTGAACCATCCCCCTGATTTTCCAGACATCCATTAACAGGTCCTGCTTGTTCTTGATGGACCTCTGGTAATATTGATGATGGTGTTGTACAGGTTGAAGCGGAAATAAAAGATGGTGTTGATAGTAAATAATAGTATTAGTTATAATACTATAATAATAATATAGTAATAATAATAGCAATAATAATTATATAAATAATAATGATAATGATAATAATAACCTAACTAATAGGGCCTACTACTAATAACAGGCCTACTAATTTTCGAAGGACGAGGTATGACTTTCCAGACATTCAACAACAGCTCCTATAGCTTAAAAAATAATATAAATAGTATCAGTAATAATAATAATAATAAATACTAATATATTAATATTGTTTTCAAAGAACAAGAGGTCAGAGGACGAACTGGACGGTTCAGCCAGCCGAAGGATGCTGCATCAGCAGCATCAGCAGCATCAGCAGCATCGCGACTTGCAACCGGTGGGACAGATGCAGCGCCAGCAAGTCATAGACGGACTGAAGTCGAATTGGTGTGGTCTTCATTCGGAGTATCAAAGCCTACCCATCGTCAACGATACCCGCTGGAGGAGGCAGAAGAAGGAGGAGATGGTAAGGCGACTGGCACAACTCGAACGCGACATCGAACTGATGGAGGTCTGTCGGAATCTCTACACGCAGCGCATTCACAACCTGGAACGCCTGCCCCCGGTCGAACCGCGTGGGCAGCCTCGTGGGCAGCCCCTGCAGCAGCAGGGCAGTGACAGTCAGAGGACACTGCCTGCTCCGAGGCAGGACCAACGACAATTCGAAGATCAGGGACAGTCCAATGATCGAAGACGATCGCACGATCAACGACAGACCATTGATCAAAGACAGCAGCTGCCCTCTGATAACGGGGAGCTTAATGGTCAAGGTCGGTATCCTGATCGGAGGCATTCTGATCAGGGACTGTCACTTAAGCAAGATGGCGTCCCTAGTCAGAGGCAGGCGACGGATGGGAAGAAGTCTGTAGATCAAAATATACCCCCTTATCTGAGACAGTCTCTGGAACAGAATTGGCCTCAAAGACAGGCTCTTGCACAACAGGATAAGCTTCGTGATCAGAGACAGTCTCGTGATCAGCGGCAGCCTATTGATCCAAATAGGATTGAAGATCAGAGACAGGTCCTTGATCAACGGCTTAAAGATAAGAGACAGGCTCTTGATCAGCGGCAGCCTATTGATCCAAATAAACCTAGGGATCAGAGACAGGTCCTTGACCAGCGGCAGCCTATTGATCCAAATAAACCTAAGGATAAGAGGCAGGCCCCTGATCAACAGCAGCCTATTGATCCAAATAGGCTTGAAGATGAGAGACAGATCCTTGATCAGCGACTTAAAGATAAGAGACAAGCTCTTGATCAGAGGCAGCCTACTGATCCAATTAAGCCTAAGGATCAGAGACAGGTCCTTGATCAACAGCAGCCTATTGATCCAAATAGACCTAAAGATCAGAGACAGTCTCTTGATCAGAAACAGCCCATTAATCCAAATAAGCTTAAAGATCAGAGACTTGCTGAGACGGCAGCCCATGGTAGTGAACAAGATCTATCTGACCAGCAGAACTCAGACGACCCAGATCAATCCCAATCCCTTACCGTACAGAAAGTGAAGTGGTTAGATAAGTGGCGCAAATTCTACTAAAAATAGATTAAAATGGAAGGCCTTCAGCAAGAAATTACATTTTTTAAACGGAGTATAGACTTCCAAGACAAGAACTATCAGACAGTTCCAGAGAGATTCAGAATTAAAACTGAAGATTTCACAAAAACCAGACCTTAGTCACATGTAGGGGCAGTCGCTAAAAATAGACTCGCTAAAAATAGACTATTTAATCAGTCGCTAAAAATAGACTTTAAAAACGAGTTCCAAAGAAAAAATTGAACTGTATTTGCCAGCACCGCATCTGCATGCAGTTCTGCAAAAAGAAAAATTGAACTGATAACGTTGGCAGAATCCCACAGTACATCAAATATTTATAGAGAATGTTATCGAACTGATTAACTCGAGAAAAGTTAATTAATTATGTACTGTGACTTCATGTGCAACAGAATCTTGTCCACAGCTGTTTTGTATTGAAACAAAATTGCCTGGACAGAATTAATCGTGCATTGAAATATTATGTGAATTGCTGTAATTGTGATTTATTGAAATAAAGCTTTTCCAAAGATACAGAATTTTTGTCAAATGAAACCATCCTGCAACACTACTGTACTACTAGAATAAACTAGAATACCTCATGTATATAACAGTGAATACCCACTCAATAGAGTACCTCATGTATATAACAGTGAACTACCTGTTATGTGCCACACAACAGGTAGTTCACTGTTATATACATGAGGTCGTTGACTGTTAATTATTTGTTGCCTGAGACCTGATAGAGGTAGGCCTACCTTTGAACCCTCAACACAAGACCGTAGCTAGGGGGTGTTTTGGGTGTTTGAAAAACCCCGAAATGAAAAATGTAAAAATAATCAAATGCATTTACTAGCAGATAATGTAAGAACTACAGTGTGCAATGTATTGGTCGCACAGAACCCACAGAAGATCGTGATTTTAGAAGAAAACAAATCATAAAATTGGATCGTTTAACGCCGTTTTCGGGCGAAAATCCTACGAAAAGCAAGTGATGACTAAAAAGAGGTCATCAGAAATTTCGATGACTAAAAACAGAAAATTTGCCGTAAAGACTGCTCTGGTAAACACCTCCCGAAATTAAATCTGGCCACGGCATTGCCTCAAGAAAGTTATTACTATTACTGCACATTTATTAAGTGCTACTAGCTAATAGCCAATTAATTAAGTGCTAGTAGCTAATAGCCAATTAATCAAGTGCTACTAGCTAATAGCCAATTAATTAAGTGCTACTAGCTAATAGCCAAGCATCAATCCATGGCACTTATCTATTGTCAGTTAAGGACTTGCTCTAGAAATCTATGTAGCCTATGACTGTTTCACAGGAATTGGCTCAACGAGTCCATGACAAGGTCAGCGCTCAAAACAAATCGGTCACCATGTCTCACAGTTATATGCCCTGGTCCAAGGTCTCTACTTGGTGCACATTGTGGTGCTTCAAATTCCTATCTTCAAGTTATTTGCTTCAAGTTCCTATTTTAATCCCCATCTCATGTTAGTTAAACTATTATGACACACACAATGTGGTTAGTAAGTTACCAAGCATCGGGAATGACTGCAACCTACTTTAGGTACCAAACTAATCGCTATTGGACAAAGGCAGGATCAACTGTGACCTAATTTAGGTGCCAAAACTGCATGGATTCCCCATTGGTCAGAGATGGAATTAACTGTAACCTGCTTTAGATAGCGACAACGAAACACCTTTAAAACAGCTTTCTTCATGAAACAATTTGTACTGAAGTACATTTACTGTATATCAACAGAAACCTGAACACAATGCATACCGCAAATAGTAACATTTCTGTGATTCTGATAAGTCACAAGACAATAATCTAAACAGAAATCTAGGTCATGTATAGATCCGAAGAAGGCTACAAGTATACCTTCTCAGTGGTGGCTCATACTCCAAAGCAATTTAAAGGAAATCTTTCAAATGGACTTGGCTACTGTCAAAAGCGAAGGCAAGACAGAATTGAATTTAATGAATGCAATATTTATTGAATTTGAACATATTGGCACATGACGTATTTGTGTCACCAGAATTTTTTTGAATATCCAGCCTAGATGATAAAATGCCATACTTTGGCAAGAAACAAAATGAATAAACCAATCGCATATTTCTTTTAAAGAGAATTCTTACACTAAAACGCTTCAATTATGAAAAATTAACTTGTGAAACAGAATTGTATGCCTTCAAAACTTGTCACTCTACAGTAATGCCTCTGAAAACATTTTCTTTGTTTATCAAAAAGAAATTGCACCTGTTCATAAAATTAATCAATTATACAGGCGCATCAGCAGCACTTTCAGAGGCGCTATATAAATAACAAAATATATACACACAAAAAATGGTCTAAAGACAACACAAACAGAAATGGCCTAAATTCAGTGCAATTGCAAAAGACATGGTGCAACCAATGATTTGCAAAACAAATAACTCCATTTCAAGTTACTCAACACGAGCCTATTTAAAATCATCCCAACTTCCGTTATATCCTGGCTTTCCTTAGCACAGGTGAATCTAGGATAGTGCCAATCCCGTCAATCCACTCCAGGTCATTTGAATACAATACTCATTTTGATTTAAATTTTAACGCACTGACAAGTGGCATATAGCCTATGTGGCACTAGCTTCAATTAATTATTTAATATTGGCCAAACGTTGCCAAAAACCAACATGAATGCAATGCTTCTTTAAAGCCCATGACTCAATTAAGATACTAAAACAGGGCAATAAAAATATGACCATACCCGTACTCCACCCCACCTACCTCAGAATTCTGCACCCGTCTGGTCTTTGCCTACTCGACTTTTGCTACACATGCCCCAACATCCTGTCCTAAGTGGATGTCACTATACACACCATTATTAATATACCCTTCGTTGCACACCGTTATTGAAATACCCTTTGTTATGTCTTACTTGCTAGCTTACACTGGCGAAGAATAGCTACTTCAAATCAAGTTTCTCATCAAGTTTTAGTGTAGTAGCAGAAGTGGCAGTAGTAGTAGTTGTTGCTGTGATGATGATGATGACGATGATGATAATAATTGTAGTAGTTGTTGCTGTGAGATGATGATGATGATGACGATGATGATGATGATAACAATAATAATAGCAGTAATTGTTGTGATGATGATAATGATAACAATGAAAATAATAATAATAATAATAGTAATGGAAATAATAATGATGATGAAGGCAATGAGCAACATCTGTGAGATGACTCGCCTGCTCCAGCAACTATCCATCTGCAGCGCTTTAATGCCTCGGTCTTCAAGAATATTATGCAACACTGTGACTCAAGGATAAGAACACTTACACTGAATCTATAGTTTGTCATACACATCGAGGGATTTTTTAATCTTGGGCAAAAAGATAAAAATAATAATTAGTCCTTGAAGTCCCCGAGAGATCCCTTTCACATCGGGAAAAACAACAAAACAAGAAGACAAAGCAAAACATGAAAAAAAACTTATCTTCTTCAGTGCTTGGTATTGACAGTTTAGAACTTCTATTTAGCTTCTTTTCACAGCACCTTCTCTATGCCAGAACTTGATGAACTGTGTCATTCCCCGTAGTTGCAAATTTCATGAGATTTCTAAATCTCAAGGGATCATATAATTATCGTACTTGGGATAATAATAAATAGCAAAAATAATAATAGACCTAGTATTAAAAAAGTAATAACACTAATTAATCACAGTAACATAATTATTAATCATAATAACAATATGATACAGTGACCTTATAAAAGGTACCTTAACCAACAATCCAACATTCAGGACAATACCGTACCATGCTTCTAAACAACTTTTACGTCCCTCGGGTATCCTTTCACCTCAGGGCAAATAATATAAAAAATATGAAAAATAATGAACTAATTGTAGCAGTCTCAAATTGAAATACAGCAGCAATGTCATCACGAAACACAACTGTGTAATGAACGGGGTAATAAATTAACAAGCACATAAGACAGCAGCATATGCTACAACCGCCAACGTTACAAAAGAAAAGAATATGATACAATACAAAAAAAATTGCCCAGAGCTCTGAATCGAATCTCCCCCAATCGCAAATACTGTCTAGAAACGTTGAGATGGTCACAAGCTGCGAGTGACTTTAGGGGCACGGTAGCCCCTGTACGCTTTCAACACGACTAGGTATACGGAACTATTCCGACTCAGCTCTGCGACTTTGGGATCATCTGGATTTCCGAGTTGCCCACGACGGCCTGCGTTACGATTCGCTGGCGATCCTGCCCGGCGAATATCTTAACCGGGGGCAGGCCGTAGATGCCGTAGGGGTTCGACTGGGACTGGACGATCTCTTGGGGCATCGAGAGGACGCGCTTGATGCCATAGTTCTGCGCTGGCGTTTTCTGAACACTACTGGTGAGTAATATGTTGCCGTTTTCTTTAGAAGCAGGTTGGAGGTGTCCAGCCAGAGCGGCTGCTGAGTTTGCGCCACTGGCGCCCCCCAGGGCAGATGCGGCAGCGGCGAAGCGGTGCATGTCAACATACTGAAGATGGCCCGAAGCAATACTGGGCTCCGTGATAAGGCTGCCCTGAAACATATTTCCATCCCTGAAGTCGAAGATAAAACGCTTTCGTCACAAAAACTGACAGACAGTTTGCGCAGAATTAGTTCAGTCATTCCAGTCGCGTGCATCTAAATTCGAAGCCTTTCGCGAAACTACTACGGGTAACATTAATCTCGTCTAATCTTTGAATTCAGAACTGTAGAGCCGTTATAATAATTTTAAATTCACAATTAATAATGTACTACGCACAATTGCACATGCATGGAATTCCAAAACAGATTCCAAAGATCAGTTCAACAATACATAACTCCCATCTAATAAATCAATTTATGTAGCACTAATATCATTGTACAGAAGCAGCATAAGGCATCAACTGATGTTTGCTTCAAGCGACATCCTGGTTCACTGTTATACTTTAAACAAGCTTCTGTTTAACACTTTGACATATCATAAATGCAATGCAGGGAACATGCAAAAATATAGGAGTGGATAAATTATTTTATTTCATTTATTTTATATATTTCACCATTTGCTATAACGCCCCTTCAAGCTCTCTACTCAGAAGCGCAAAAAATTCTGGCAGGGCAACAACCAGGGCAAAGGGATGAGGTGGAACCTGACTAAAAATCTCAGTATGGAATTAGGGGAAGTCATTCTACATAGTGAAGAGACAGATGAGAGGGGTTTGTGCATTAAGTCGCAAAGATATATCGGAGCTAGATGTCAATGTTCTTAAGATTAATAGACTTATCTTGCATTTGAGACAAGAAACAATGGGTAGCCAGTGTAGGACATCAGTCATGTAAGACATCAGTCAAGTAAGACATGCAGAAATGTGTGAATTGAAACATGAAACAGTCATGTAAGACATCAGTCACGTAAGACATGTAGGAATGTGTGAAATTTTGTGAGGGAGACGAGCAAAGAGCCTGGCTGCAAAGTTCATAACCAACATTAAGGAGGTTAAGTGTGCTTTAAGTAGCCGAAAAAATAGTGAATTGCAGCATTCAATGTGACTATGGCTTTAATGGCATGAGAAGAAACAGATCTTCAGAATCTTCTGATGGCTCTCAGGCATTTCAGATGATGGCAACATGAACACATCAACTGCAAGAGGTGCTAGGAAAATGACAAGATCCTATCAAGAGTGACACCCAAGTTACAGACAATGGATGAATATGCAAAGTCAGGGCACACTGACGACAGAAGTGGGAGATCAAGTTTAAGGCGCAGTAGTACCTCTTGTGTCACCGGGTCCATCATCGGTAGCTGACCAACATCGAACCTCTGGTAGTGCAGAGCCCCAGCGGGGTGGCCAGCTGCCATTTCGGCAGCACCAGCCGAGAAGACTTGAGGCATCTGGTAGATGTACTGGTCAAGACCTGATGGGTGTCCGACCGCCAGTTGACCACCGCCGGCCATTGGAACGTGGCTAGCCGACACCATCGGCAAGCCTAAGTTCTGAAAAAGAAAGAATGTTATTGTAAACTGCTTGCAAGTTCACCAATGCTGGATCCACGAAGGCAAATGGCTGCTGCTCGCTTGTTATTTGCTTGTTGCTTCTTGTAAATTTTATGCTTGCCACAAATGTATGTTGCTATAAATTCACATTGCTACAAAATGTATGTTGCTTGCTCCAAATATATGTTGCTTGTCACAAACTTTGCTACAAATGTACAATTGTACATGTATGTTGCCTGCTACTCTAATGTATGTTGTTTGTTACAAATGTCTGTTGCCTGTTGCAAGTGTCTGTAGCAAATGTTCAATTCCAATTCATGCAGTTAAGGTTAAGATTTGGAGAGAAGTCACTTGTTTCGGCTAGCGTTGTCTATTCAAGTTGAAAGAAAGAAATGGTCCTGAAAACACTTGGAAACCAAGAGCTGGTAATAGGAGAGTGTGTCTGATTAGCATTTCCTGTAGGGGTGCCATGAAAATTAATAAATACGGCACAATGTAATATGAAAATAAAAATTAAGAAGTAGACTAATACAACCAAACGATTAGGAAACTTATAAACAATTAAACATGCCATTTAGAGATATCAAATACGTCTTCTTAATAAACAAGAAGCAAGGCCACATTGGTAAAACTAGGTTTGGCCTTGCTTGCCCCGCGCAAACCTTTTGTATAATGGTAAACATCTAAAGATTGAATAAAGTCTCGAAGAGTGTCAGACATTACCTGTGTGGCAAATGGCCAAGATTGCGCTTGTAACGTTTGTTGTGGACATCCGCTTAACTGCAAAGCAGCCGCCGTTGCCGCCTGCAAAGACAATGCATGATTATTATTATTGCTATCATCAATTATTAGGCCTATCTTTATTCCTATTATTATAACTGTTACTATTATCATTATCATCATTCTTATTACCATTATTATTACTATTATAATAATCATCATTATCAAGCTCATTGTAACTTGCACAATTCACATAAAGTCTTAACGGTGCATGCAATTACTTAACCAGACAATATTGTTATAATCTTTTATCGACTTTTCTAAATTGGCACACACAACATCACCTTCAGACGTTTTCCTAGGATGTAGTTAACTAGTTAAGATAAAATTTCTCTTTAATACTCAATTATTTCCATAAACTGTTGCTGTTTCTTTGCACTTGTATTTGGGAAACCCTGACAGTGGGACAGTAGTCTCCATTTCAATAAAAAAAAGCATAGTTAATAGTTATGGCTATTTATTAAAATTTTATAGAAACTGAATGGGGATGATTTAAACCGCAGAGACTATTACCACACAACTGTGCATTCTGGCTACATTAATGCCTGCTGCTTCAAGGCATTACTTATAAGACCAAGCTAAGCAAGGATGCATTCTCTTCGGCCCATGCCAGATACGAGTTCCAAAGGTCAACAAATCTAACAATATAAATTCAATTTTCTTCACTAAATTTTCCCTAGTGAAAGCTATTCGTTTATAAAAATAAAATTTCACAAGCATTCATTAAATAGCAATAATAGCATGCTCTACTTTTCTGTTAGAAAGAAATATATTTGCTTCTCTTGGTAAAAAGTATGAAAATAACATATCTATTTTTGCTATATAGGGGCAATATAAGCTATTGTACTCCTAATCTATTGTACTTAGTACAGAATACTTGAGTCTATTTGCATATCAGAAAGAATTTGTGTGGGGCATACAGGTGCCTGGTAGTATCCGGGCTGAGCAACATTGGCCTGCTGTGGAAGAATCATCGGATATGACTGCGCCATCTACCAAACCAAAAACAAATAAATAATATCAATTAATCATAATAAATATTAATAACAAAATCAATAATAAATATTAGCACCACAAAACACTCAATGTCCCAAGAAAAGGGTGCTTTACACAATTAAGTCATGCAACAGACAAATACAGACTATGTGTGAATGTATGTGTGTGTAAATATATATTTATGCACATGTTCATGCCATTATTTATCTGGTCTGTGTGTACATTATTTGCTATTATATGTCAGCATACATGTGTGCATGTACTGTATATATACATGTACTTGTTTATGCATACATCCATATATATATATACATGTATAAGTATATACATATATAACATATAATTTATATATATATAATTTGAAATTTATATAGGGCCGGTTCAAGTAGCAACCATTCAGTAAAGCTTCCAGTGTGAGTACCCTGAGAGAAAAAAATAGGTTTTTGAGGAGAGAGAGAGAGATGTAGGAATAGATCTAGAAAGAATAAACACAACTAAAGCTGAGAGAAGAGCATTCAAAATGGCAGACCATTATGGTTAGAAATGATCTAGTTTGGATCAAATTGTTTGATCAAGACACAAGGAGATTCATTCCAGCTCGGAGAGCGTAGAGAGGTCAGAGAGAAGCTGCAGACTGAGGAGAGCGAATGATATCGCTGAGATGTTTCAAAGCAAAACCCAGCTTGGACTGAAAGACCAAAATAAGGACTTTGAACTTAATACGGGCTGTTAAGATGAAGTCAGTGCAGTTCATTAACCATGTACAAGGATATATATGTGGGAGCATTCAGCGATATGAGCAATGAATCTAGCTGCATATACAGTATGAGAATTGTAGAAAATAACGGGTGGGGGTAGGTCAAACATTGATCTATGTGGAGCTGGAGTGTGCAATGAGGACTTTACTATGGCATCCAAAGAAAGACTATGGGTGGAACCCCATACCCTCCCAGAATTCTCACCCTGAGTATATATATTATATATAATATATATATAATATATATATATATTCTTTTGGGGAAAATCCATACACGTAGTGAATAGATCAAAGAGGATGGGTCTACTGAAATCATAGCTAACTTAATACCGAATAATTTTCATTCTCCTTTACTACTCATCTGCATCTATTTTTAAAAAATACCAAGCACCTTCATACAAATTTTTTCCCTGCAACCCGTGTATGACACTCGGTTTTTTTGTCATCCAGATACTTGGGCCCAGCTCCAACCGGTTCTTGAACTTAAACAAGAAGGGCACCGCGTCCATGCACCATATTGATAGCAGAAGCAGCAGCAGCAGCACCAGGGCTGCTCGCAGTACACTCCTATGCCTGCTTCCAACATATATAACACCGATATTATCATTAGCCGTGCTCAGCACAACGTTCGGAATCAGATTCCAGAGCCGCAGAGCAGCGAGTGAGGAATCTTCCCCGGCCCTCACTCCTCCCGTGCGGTAGCAGCGCATCCAGAGTAAGCTGAGAAGACTGATTATCCGACACGGCCAGCCCGTAAGGATTCTCCTTCAACCAGACCCGCCTGTACCGCAGCCAGAGCTCTGCTGCCTCCACGGCGAATTCTATAGCCATTCACGGCAACAGTCTGGCTCAGCCCGCTAGGCGGCGGTAGCACCAGCTTGGGTCTAACTCATTTTTCATAACTGCCGATACCCACCAACAGTACCACCAACAGCACCACCAATGCTACCACTTCTAAATAAAACCCAATAGCTAACAACCGCATGGTTTGAGCGAAAAAAGCTCCATATATGCTGGCGGGCCAGACGAAAATAGTTACATAAGCTCTCCTCTATCGGAATCTTCAATCTCAAGGATATTTAAGTGATTCTTGTGCCTTGGCATTTAATGTAGGGAAGTGATATCATCATGGTACTGATAAACAGGTCTTTCACCTATAAGTACTCAGTAACCTGTGTTAAGTGGATGACTATGGTGGATCAAACACTATAACAAGTCGAAATGTAATGTAAAGCACCAATAATGTTTCAGATGAATCAGTGCTCCACAAAAGGTTGCAACCTCACCTTACTCCATGGGGTGCTATATAATTAATAAAGTCTCTACTAGCCAGGTGTTGCGTTAGCCTCAATTTACAGGTCTTTCATATCTGAAATCCACATTGTCTAGGCCTCAAAGGCCAGATGTAGAGGGACCAATTTCAATCCCTTTAAGATGGCTTCAGTATAGGCCTACAGTGTATCAAAGTACAGTGCCTCATACTTTATGAACCTTTCAAAAGTCATGTATAAGAAGACAGTTCATAATGTCTAAGCCATGGTAGACTTATCCACTTCCCTAAGTGATCTGAACTGTGCTCCCACAAACAGAGCATAATAGTTAAGTACCGTTTTGTTACATTTGTCAACTTTGTTTTCTTTGATGCTTGATTTGATTTGTTCTTGTTCCTTGTTTCTTGGTTGCCAAATAAACGATTTGATTTTGATTTTTTTTTTGATAATGGTCAGGCCTCTGGCTGGACAGATCTTGAATCGAAAATTTCAACCATTTGACGCTGATCAGCATACTAACCACCATCGCTCACCACTCAAACTAATAAATTATTTGAATACCTTCTTAAACCTATGCTGAAACTCATCCAATGGCTTTAAAGCATTCATCAATCAAAGGTGGTTTCAAGTGAAACTATAGTCGACAATTTACAATCCACTGGAAAGTCCAATCAAACACCCAAAGGCTCATACACATGTTTAACGCAAGACTGTAAAAAGCCGATGGATTAAAGGTTTCGAATTGAATCAGTGACACAGCAGGAAGTCTAACGTTAATTTAATTAAACGAGAATACAACAGATTCCAAACAAAACCAAAACGTAAATCATCTCTCAGGCAACCAGCCAGGCAATTTAATCAACCGAATTCGACTAAAACTGATTAACAAACAAAAACTTTACAACAGCCTCAAACACAAACCATCTAAAGATTTCGTAGCACAACGCTACAATCTCGACTGGCTCAATCCGTACATATAAGGCATCATTAGCACGTAATTGACAATACCAAACACTAACGGATTTTAATCAACACTACGGCAAACTAGTTTTCTAGTGTCTAGCAACTGCTTCCAGATTCAACTCAAAGAAATCGATACAACTGCCAAAAACACAACACAGTCCAGAAAATTGTTAGGAAGAAAGAGCTGTACAATTAGGTGTATGACGAAATCAAACGACAAGTGTTTTAAAGGAAATGTTTAGAATGCATTTCTGGCTGCACTGCTGTTTGGCGACAATACATTATAAATGTAATTTGTTGCAATTATGTTCCTGCCTGTTGCAAATATCTGTTGTTCATTGCAAAATATGTTGCTGGTTGCAAATGGCTGTTGCTCGCTTGCTATTTGCTTGTTGTTTCTTGTAAATTTTATGCTTGCCACAAATGTATGTTGCTACAAAGTCACATTGCTACAAAATGTATGCTGCTTGCCACAAAATGTATGTTGCTTGCTCCAAATGTATGTTGCTTGTCACAAACTTTGCTACAAATGTATGTTGCCTGCTATTCTAATGTACAGGGTGCGCCAAAAAAAAGTAATCCCCTACGGTTTTTAGCCCATATCTTGGCCAAACATACAAATTTTTAAATGAAACTTTACAGTCTTAAAGGCAATTTATATCTACGTACAATGGTCAAATTACAGAAAAATATTTCCAACGGAACAAAAGTTACACCACTTTTAGGGAGGCCACCCACCGTTTTTTGACGATTCAAAAACGAAGTGCAACAAAAATTAGGTTTTTTGCCAATATCTTGGCCAAAATTAAGAATATCGAAATGAAATTTTACAGGCTTATAGACAATTCATACCTGCACATGATGCTCAGATTTCATCAAAAATATTTCAAACAGGACAAAGTTATACCACTTTTAGTGAGGCCACCCACCGTTTTTTGACGATTCAGAAACGAAACGCAACAAAAAGTAACAAAAACACGATTTTTTAAGTCTCATCTCAAATAACTGTTGTCAAATGACCTTGGTAGTGCTTCAAAACTTGTGCTCAATGCGCCCACCACCCGTGCCAAAACTTCTTTTGAGTCTCTTTGCAAAGTTCTTGATGGACCTGTTGATTAAGCTGATAGATTCCTTATTTACCAATTTGATCGTCATGTTGCTAAGTGACTTCTCAGTGGCGCGCAGCTACGCTGGTGCCCTGTTTCTTTGTTAAATAGTAACAATAATGATCATCTGGCAATATCAAGGCTATTTGATAACAATTACTTAAGATGAGACTTAATAAAATCGTGTTTTTGCTACTTTTTCCTGCGTTACGTCTTTGAATCGTCAAGAAACGGGGGTGGCCTCACTAAAAGTGGTATAACTTATGTTCTGTTTGAAATATTTTGATGGAATCTGACCACCATGTGCAGATATGAATTGTCTTTAAGCCTGTGAAATTTCATTTCGATATTCTTAGTTTTGGCCAAGATATTGGCCAGAATAATTAGATTGGTTTTTTGTTACTTTTCGTTGCGTCGCGTTTTTGAATCGTCAAAAACCGGTGGGTGGCCTCACTAAAAGTGATATAACTTTTGTTCTGTTTCACACATGACTATGAAATTTGGCTATTGTACGTAGATATGAATTACCTTCAAGCCCGTAAAACTGGATTTGAAAAATTTCTATTTTTGGCCAAGATATTGATAAAAATCCGTAGGGGATTACTTTTTTTTGGCGCACCCTGTATGTTGTTTGTAACAAATGTCTGTTGACTGTTGCAAGTGTCTGTAGCAAATGTTCAATTCCAATTCATGCAGTGGAATTTAGAAGAGGAATAAATTGACTGAAACAAAGAAAACAACTTCAATACCAAACCGGAAACCACAATAATTAAGCAAAGATGCTCCAAAGAACACTTAAAGAACTTGCGCACAGATACACGTACAGGATCCTCTCACCCAAGAACGGAAAAAGCACTTCGAGACAATGACAGAATCTAATACCTATCTCTGGTGACTTCCGCTAAGTGCCTGCCCGGCTGTTACACACATAAGTAAAATAAATCAGCATAAAACATGTTAGACAATTTGTCCAACTGATGCAGTTATCAAATAAATCATGGTAACAGCTACTGCAGATTATTTGCGAATAATAGCACGTAATTCTCCCTCCATCAATGCCAGTTAATACTCCATCCCTGACATATATATAAAACTCTGCCATTAGCTCATGATGGTTAATAAATCGCCTGTCAAAAACACAGAGATTGCTTCCACTTAAAATATAACTTTATGCCAGCCAAATTGAGGTCATCCTCTTACCGAGGTAATGATAGAAAATTTCGGAAGTGCTGTTCAGTGGTTCTCTGAGAGAAACACTCTCATTAGGAAAGATATGCCTATCGACATCGACACCTACAAATAGGAGGTCCGGACAATTCCTATTCTAATGGAATCATCGCAAAAAATGTGCACTGCAACAGTAGCACACAGAAAGGCAGTCAGATGCACCTTAGCATTTCATTCTGCTCAATGCTCAGCAAAAACATTTTTAAAATGCCTCAAAATGCAGAAGTAAAAAGATCAGATAGATAGATAGTCATGGGTGAGTCTTGAAAGAAACCAGTTCAGTCACACAACCTCTGTGCAAATGGCTGCCAGGCTGAAGAGCAACTGTCAAAAAATAGCTCATAATAAATGAGCATTTGCCTGAATTTAACCTTGTAGCTGTCACGTGGTTGGCTCAAGTTTTTTTGGGTTAGGAGCTAGTCTGCGTTGTGTTGTTGGTGGCCCACAATAAGACACAAACAAGTCCAAAGCAGGTCGTGACAATTGACAACCCATTGATTGATTGATTGATTGATTGATTGATTGATTGATTAAGGCTATTGTGAGGACTTTGGTCATAAAACCCCTAAATCCCTAAATGAGCTTTTAACAGGAGACAAGTGCTTAACTTACCATCCATACCTTGCTTTAATCAACCATGCCTATAGTTTGCTTAGAATTGCTGATCTTCATGAAATGTACCCTACATAAAGAAGTCAAATGGAAAATAGATGCAACAGGTCTGAAGAGTTTTTACTTTCAAGCTACAAAAAATGCACCTATTACCTACACAAGTTCCACTTCTGGTTTCTCAACAAACTCTTCTTCACAAGTCCGCCACAGAACATCCACCATCATTGATAATACATAGGCAAGTAAGTAGCTCTCATTTGCACCTGACAGGTGCTAACGACATGAATCTGCTTTCTACTGTATTGGCAACCAATTAATTATTCAGGAATCTTAAATGGGAAGCTGAGTTTGAGAAGTTTTGTGCTGTACTTGTTCACTGTTATAGATAAGTAGGATGGTGATCGTGTAAGATGGTTTCCGATGCTGGTATAAAAGCAGCAACAGCAGTTTGATTAACCAGAAGAAGTTGCAGCGATAGTAAGAAGAGAAACAGTGACCCCTCAGAGGTATTTTCATAAATATGAAGCCCATGATGCAACTTCATTTATATCAGCCTTGGCACACAAGAATCAGTGGCTAGTCCTAGTCCAGTCTTCTTACTACTGCCAGACCACCCCCACTCCACAGCCAGTGTAGTTGTTTTGCAGTATGGTTTCATATGCATGATACACAAAAGAAATCTTGGAAATCCTTCTGACCAGGATGCAGGGATTCAAATCAATGACCTTCATACTGATATTCCAGCATACTAACCACCAGACACCTACAATGCCACTTAGACACCTTGTAAGAAGCAGTTAGATATTTATATACAACAGAAGTTACTTACCACAGGAGCGGTTCCCTGCACACCATAGTTCTCGGGAACATGGTACATAGCCAATCCATTCTGAAGCATGTACTGCATACCATTGGCGTAGAGAATCGTACCGGGAGAGGCGGTTTCCGCTACAAGAAACAAAGTCAACTTCGTTTCCTGTTTGCGACTTAAGTAGTGAGCACATTTATAGTGGTAAGCATGCAGGATTGCCAACACAGTCAGAGTTCAAACGTTTGCCAGAACAAATAGTTTTAGACAGGGTGATAATTGCCGGTGGGTTAGGGGTTTCAACCCCCAGTCTTTATTAGAACCCCATGGTATATAGTCTGTTTTTCACGCCCCAATTCCAAGTGGACCATATTCCAAGTTATTTTTTCACAATTCTCACACTGATGTTAGATCACTAGAGTAGGGAGGGTTGAGCGGGTGTCACAGGGCATAATAGTTACCCCTCCAAATACGAACCTCATTCTATTTTGTTTAACTTCATTGTACTGCATAGATAAAAACAAGTGGCTACCATCCAAGGCAGCATTAAATGAATGCAAGGGATAACAGAGCGTCATTCTGCAGCTCATGGATATTTTAAAAGCCATAGGAATTTTGCAAGTCATGGAAGTAATGGAAAATATGCAAACACTGGGAAATTTTTCATATCTCAGAAATCTGTGCAGATTGCAACACCTGTCAAATTGGATAAAGAAATTTTAAAAAACCTGGACGAAAATCTGAATCATGGAAAATTTTGAAAACATCAAACTTCGTTAAAGCCAGCAAATTTTTTTCACTTTTTAAGAAATTTCTGACTGCTAAAACTGTCTTACCAAAAAGCTGAGGAAACTGCGGGACGGCTGCAACAGTCTGTGCTTGCTGAAACCAAGATTAAACATAGTGGTTTGTTAAGTAATGCCACATAATAAGCTAAAGTAATGACATACAGCAAGTTAAGTAATTCCATGCAGTAAATCAATGTAATCCTATATAAGTTAAAGAAATGCAATATAGCAAGTTACAGTAATACCAAAGTTAAAGACATGTAGTAAGCTAGAGTAATGCCATGCAATGCAAAGTGACACCACTCCTGCCTTTCAGGAATGTGGTCTTGCATGCATAGCCTACCTTAAAACATCATCCTGTTGAATTTTGCATGAATCGGTGCTTTCTACTTATTAGCTTTTGTCATTTCGATTCCAGCTAATACTGGCCTTTTAAATTGCTTATTCTCTTCCATATACTGCCTCTTTGTCTTAGAATATTTATTTGATTTTTTACTTCGTTTTGATGTGCAGGTGACTGATGCGTGATACATTAGGCTAAATGCATTAGGCACCGGCACAATAGAAGTTACATTTTCAACAAAGAAGTGATGTAAGTACGGTAATGAAATGCATGTAACACAATGTCTTGCAATGTAATGCAAGATAATGCCACGCAATTTGAAGTGATACAACACCATGCAATATAATGCACTGCAATGTAATGTCATGGAATGTACGGTAAGCCACTTGACACAGCCACATGCAATGTGCTGTCATGTCATATAATATGAGCTATTGTAAGGGCCATTATCAAATTGCAACTGCATCATTTTATACTGTAAAGCATTTATAACAACCTGTATATAAACTGAACCTATTGCATAGTTTCAAAAGAGCCACAAAAAGCGCTTAGACACAGCGACTTAACAGATAAAAATATGCAGTCTTGGATCAGCAAAAACGTGTTTTATGAACATTGCAGAGTAAAAAATTCTAGTCCACGTTTCAGACCGTGTCACATGAGAATCTGTGATATTAATGCCAGGGTATAGCCACTAACCGGCTCTTAGAAAGTCATGAAATTTTTTAAAGACTATGAGTCTATGTCACTATTTCTCAACCCCCTTCCTATATCCAAATGAAAACTCATTGGATTTGAACAAATTGCGTAGGTCATATTTTTCAGAGTGGGGTGGACCAAACCCCCCCCCCCGTGGTGATGCCACCGAGTGATGCAGTCTCTTTCATGATGCTTCTGGTGCACATCGAGCGGCAGACGCACACTTAAACGCGGATAGTTTCAAGAAGAGTGCAGAAGCCTGGTCTGTGAGATGGCTTTGTTTATGCTGTAGAGTGCACTGATTACTGATGCCTACTGAACAATGCAGCAAAGGAATTGCCTTAGGAATGAGGCGATAGGGCTATGCACATCACACACACACACACACACACACACACACACATCACACACACACACACACACCTGTTTCCTTACGGCTGGTCCGATGTTCAGCTTTCTGTCTTTGAAGATCAAATGGTGCTCCCCCTAAAACACAACACCAACCATAAAACCTGTCGCTTATACACGGCACAAATCCACACAGACAGGGAACGACACCACACAAACTGACAGAGAGAGATGCACATCCACACACACTGGCAAATATACCCAAAGATTATACTCCCAGGCAGAAGCAGATTACCGTTCACAGTGGGGAACCAGCGCCAAAGCCAAGAGTAGATTCAGCTAACACACACATCTGGATAATATTATGGCAAATCCTACTGCCATAATATATCATGCTAGTTCAGAAAACCTGTGTCCTCCACTGTAGCAACCCACACCTTCTGCAAACATAAGAGCACTCATTCACATGTAACCAGCTCTATCCACCAATATCTACTGATTCTCCAAGTAAAAATTCAGCAAAAAAGAAGACTAAAAGAACTGCTAGTAGAATAAGCAAACAGAAAACGCAACAGAATCCTTGATGTACAACATTGCACTTGATGAAAGATAAAAACATGTTCATCCTACACAATTTCAGACAACGGTTGGTGTCAAGAACACATGATAGAATGATGATAATGACAATGAGCCTGAGAAGGCTGCTGTCAAAGATGATAACTGATAACGACGATGATAAACTGTACAATGATTGTATTGTATTTGACCATTTGTAAAATGCTTCTCGCAACAAGTGCCTTTCAGAAGCGCTCCAAGCATGTGCGACCGCGAGGAACAAGGCAAGATTTGAGGCAAGAAATTTCAAGATGAGGAAAGACTGCTAGAAAGGATGACAGAGTGAACATATGGGGAAGTCCATTCCATAAGCAGGGAACAATGCATTAAAATGATGATGGCATTTCTTTATATAATACTTTAAGCTCTAAACAAATTATTGAAAGTAAGTCACTTGTCCCATTGATGAAGATGATGATGGTGATGAAGATGATGATGATGATAATGATGATGATGTTGATAACAAAGCATAATTCCAGACACTGCAGTCTTATCTAGGACAGAGGCAGGCAGACAGCCTAACAGCTATATTCCTCTGGCTAATAGACATACAGTACTTGGGCCACATCACTTAACAGAGGAGCAAGGCAAAACTGAAACTTGAAACCTTTCCCAGCCTACTTTCAGCAGACAGACCAATGAGTCACTTGTCTAAATTTTAATGAACGACTTAAAACATTATGTAAATAAATTATATACATATATATATAAACATATGTTGCCTTGAGTATGTACCTAGTTACCGGTATGTGTGAGTGTGTGTGTGTGTGTGTGTGTGTGTGTGTGTATATGTGAGTCTGTGTGCACGCGTGACGTGTGTGCGTGTTTATATATATATATATATATATATATTAGGGTGCCACTCAAAAAAATTTATTTTTATTTTTGCCTTCCCACCCTCCAAATATGTTTCCATTGTTGAAATAATAAGGTTCACAAAATTATGAAGCATTCTAAAAATATTTACTGGTAGCTCCACATGGTTAAAGTTTTTAGCATTGAACAATGTTACTTTTCATGCTGTTTCAATGGCTAAGATACATTACTATGAAGAGTATTGACTATTGCTAAGTTAGTGATGAGCAATTGAGCACAGCACTACTGGTGAGCAACAGTAGACTCCTTAGTAACTAGAAATGTCTTGCAGTGACAACCATCGCTGCATTGGTATAGTAGGCTAACAGTGCCATGCAGCACAACGTGTCAAGGAGTTTGCCCATGAGTTTCTTTACTTAGGGCTGTGACCATTGATTCCTTCTAGAGGAACCATTGTATACCAAAGAAAGTAAGACCATTTAAGATTTCACCTAGATGCTACAAATGACTACAGAGGGACTTGATTGCTGAATCGGCAACAGTTTGGTGGTTTGTCCGTATGCATCAAACTCATGCGGAAGATTCAAGTCGTTGCGAGGATCATGCATGTGTGCACAGACATTTAATGTACAACTTCACAACTGCTTTGAACTCTTGGAGAGCTGACAACTCACGTTTGGTGACGTTTATTGAGAGTGAAATAAGTAGCTTTTAAAACTGTATGCGACCATGCCATCCATCTATAGGCTAACTAGCTCTATGGGATGCATGGGCTCCAGAGGCATGGATACGCACATATTCCCCACTTTCCACTCCTTCTAAAAATATCAGTGCCAGGTGAAAGAGCTCATAGTGGTCCTAACAGTCTTGGCTGAATATCATTGAGCTGGATGAGCTGAATAAACTCACTTTGCATCAGATTCAAACCAGTGCAATTGTTATCACCTTTATACCGTTTTCATACCGGATCTGCTTCAAATATGTATATGTGAGTCTCTAAATCTGTTAAACTATATCTTGATGTAATGCCACTGGAGTTCCCATCTGGTGTTGAACGCTTTGGCATCAACTAATTCCATGATTTTGGTCTACAAACCAAGCTCATACGCTTTTGTACAGACAAAACACAGGCACCATCATGAAGGCATGTAGTGCTAGTTGTATGAAATGACATAGACAGTCTTTATTTAGCCTTTTTGGTTTATCCATGTTATTATAACAACAACCAAGAATTGGGAAAGATTAAAAATTACAAGAAACATTATTATTCTTAGTCAGTATGAACGAGTCACAGCACAGCCTGTTCTCTGTAGATATAAGTTATTTCCATACGCGATTTCGAAGAAATGATGTGATACGCTACTATAAACTACTAACGCACGGAGCTACCTCTAAATATTCATCAATCTGAATAAAATATGTAACACATGAGTTTCCTGTTATAGAAAACATTTTGAGGGGGTGGGCAACTGGATTAGTCAAAACTATTTTTTGGCCATGCATTTCGTTGGCACCCTAATATATATATATATATGTATAATTATATGTATAATCTATATTATAATTCCAAAATTCCATATGTTTGTTTGTTTGTTTGTTTGTACGCTTTTTGACTCTCCCCTGCAGAATAGTCTCGGAAATGAAACAGCGTCGGTTTATAAAAATTCTTGCAATCGATTCTTACCCAAATTATAAGGTCATCGCAACTATTTTCAGGTTTTAACTCACTTTAAAACAAGAATTATTAGCGTTTTAAGACAGATTTCATCAATAAATGATAACGCTAGCACTTTGGTGAAGAGTCTACTCCGCATGACGTCATACCCCCCCCCCCAGTAATAATTTCCGTAGCGCCTCGCAGGGACGGGTTACGTTTGGCTTTTGGGGGAAGCGAGGTGGGGTGGAGGGTTTGCGAAAACCCGAAATTTAGCAGTCAACGATGGGTACCAGAGTGGAGTAGTTGTTAAAACCCTAAATTTCACTTTAGAACTCGAGTTATTAGCGTTTTAAGACAGAAGCGTTTTAAAACAGATTTCATCGCTCACGCGTTGGTAAACAGTATCGAGCTTTAGTAAAAGAGTCTACAGCCCGAATGACGTCATACAAGCCCAGTAATAATTTCCGCAGGGGCGGTTTACGTTTGGCTTTTTGGGGAAGCGGGGTGGGGTAGAGGGTTGGCGAAAACCCGAAATTTAGCGGTCAACGTTGGGTACCACAGTGGAGTAGTGTTTGAAACCCTAAATTTCCCGGGCAACGCCGGGTTACACATCTAGTTATATATATATGTAAATTATATATATATATATATATATATATATATATATATATATATATATATATATGCCTTATCAGGTGCCTGGTTGTAGTGATTTACAGGACAGCCATCACACTGAACATGGGTGGATCCCACTGTTGAATTAACCAAGTCTATGCATGGTACCCTGAAGGCTGTTACATCAGTAAAAGCACTGACCCTGGTTCTGAACAGTTCTCACCGGTCCTGTGATGGCATAAGACAGCATTCACTCTACATACATATCTGGCAGCCCAACACCAAACTAACACACATGAGAGCGCGGATTGAAATGACTGTTAATTTTATAGTCAAAGAAATGCAAAGACATGCCAAGGTAGGCATGCACAGCAGGAGACAGGGGTCGGAAGTGACAAGTTAACAACAAGAACAATTTTAAACAATCATAACAGGGTACTGGACTTGACAAAAGACTGTGGGAAAATGAGGATCAATAAATTATCATTTGCACCAGTGGACAACATCAGGAAGTGATGATGATAATGATGATGTGTGCACACTGTACATGTACAGGCCAACAAATGCAAATATGTACAGACAGAATATACATACTATTTTTTGCGCAAAGCTATCTATATGCTATGTCCGGAAACATTGGATGCTATTGGAGCCAAAACACATACGCTTCAACTCAACTGGCAGCAAAATATTCCTAAAGTTGTTTTCACACAAATGAGATTTTGACAAACATTCAAAAATGACTATCACGTAAAAAAAACTTTTTCGGATTAATGCAGATTGCATTTGAACCGACTACATGTACGTGTGCCAAGAGGAAAATTCACCTCTTTCTGGACTAGTTTTTCAGCATCTTCCAGCTGAACAAACGTCACAAATCCATACCTAAAGAAAAAAGAATTATTCTATTAATAATACAATTTTCAAATTTTCAAAGGTTTTTCAACCACATATCAAGTCAAGCCATTAATTACTTGTTATACCAACTTCTTATACCAAGCAGCGGCTTAGGGTGTTTGAAATGGCATGCCTATGAAAGACAAGAGGAAGTGACGAGAAGGGACAGGATAACGAATAGAGATATACAACCAACTGAATATTCAGCATGATATAATACACAAAATCAGAGCAAACGGTTATAAATGTCACTTTGGCCATGTAACCAGAATGCGGGTTGAGAGATACATAAAGATAGCTGTCAACGGATAAGAGCATGGAAAAAGAAAAAAAGGAAGATCAAAGAAGAGATGGTTCAACATGTAACGGGAGGACTGTCGAGAGATGGGTTGGTCCATACTGGAGGCTGCACACAAAGCCCAAAAGAGAGAGAAGTGGAGAATTTCCATAGCAGGGCGGCTGTCACATGTGAAAGCTTCATCAAAGCCATAAGTCGAGTAAGTCATACCAACTTCTGTAGTGAACAGTGCATGAGGCACATGGTAATGACCAACAGTTCTAACACAAAGCATGCAATTCAATCAGTCAATCCTGTAACAGCCAGATTTAAGAGTGTGACAGAGCAGTAGATCATGAGTACACTGACTGTAAACTGGCAACTGGACAATGAGACAGTAACTTAGAGGTTTGGCCACTCGTTTTTAAATGCTGAAGATGAAGTTGCTGACACCTCATACCCAATACCATGACTGCCTTTTAGGGTTAGCCTAAAGAACAGTTTCCCTTTGGTCATACTCTAAACAGTTCATACGACTGAATTTTCGTACCCTTTGCTGACGCCAGCCCGGTCAGTGATGATCTTGCAGTCTTTAATCGCACCAAATGTCGAGAAAAACTGTCGAAGTTCAGTTTCCGTTGTCTGCAAAAACAAAAGGTTTTGTAATTCATTTTCAAAAACGATAAACTTGCAATTTCTGAAGTACATGCAGAAAGCTTTCTAAACCAGTGGTTCTTAAACTTCTGCAGGCCATGGACCGGTAAAAAAAAATTTAAAGCTTGCGGACCGCCAACTTAAATGCCAAGCGCAAACAAACTAGCTTAGAATTGTCATTTTCTTTGCTCAGAGTGTCGAGCTCTTTCACTGTTATTTCATTTAAAAAAATGTCCAGAAAGGTTTGTTCACGCTTTGCTAATTTTTTAAATGCTTCAAACACAATTGTTCATATTTAAAATTTTATGTTATGTAATAAAATTAAAAGATCTACATCAGTATATAATTAAATAAACACGAAACTGACTGCAGTCATGCATGTAGTAAATTCAGAATAAATTTTAATTGTTTGAATAACCATTTGGAACTTAAGGCACTGGCAATTTATTTGAAATTTTGCGACAAAACTTTGAAATTAATTTTGAACAACAATTTTCGAATGATTTCATGAATTCAAGTATATAAATTAATAATTGAATTACAATTTATTCTTTACTCTAAGACTTCTTCACGGACAGGTGATCAGGACTCTGCCTTTGAGAATCAATGTTCTAAACTACCAAAGTGCTAATAACACTATTTTTTCGCAATACTGTCAAAGTGCCACTAGCCATAATCATCCCATTGTATTATCTCCTTGAGGCTAACACACTGAGATGTCGCTGCACAGCTAGTGCTGTAAGAGGGACTAAGAGGCACTATATAAAATTCTCAGATCTATACAATATGATAACACATCAAACTGCCAAAATGCAAGTAGTACCACTCACTAAATGCAGGGCTTAAAGTGTGCCTGGACGGTCATGGATGGCGTCCATGCACTTATTTTAAAATCTGAACACCGTCCTGCCACTTATTGGCCAGCACTGACTGGAAAGGCAAGGGGCGTCCAGGCACTTCTTTTGGAAAGGTAAGGGGCGTCCAGACACTTATTTTTCCACACTTTAAGCACTTAATAAATGAGAATAAACCATGCACCAAAGTGACAGTAGCACTATTCTTTCCATAAGACTAAACTGCCAAGTGCAAGCAACACTACTCACTCCATAAGACTGCACAACCAAACACCAAATCAGCAACATCCAAGAAAGGGTCTGCTCTCAGCAGACATTATAAATCTACTTACCAATTCCAAACACCATCCACCAGAGCCTTAGGACTGTCCGTCCAACCACTTACCAAATGGTTCTTGACCTGGAATCTAACCTGACATCACTTACCCACCAATTCTCGTTCGACGAGTACCTGTCATAAAGTTATTCGCATAAAGATATCTTTATGGGCACAATACAACTCTTGAGTAAACGATTACAATATTTACACTAGAGAGCGTAAAGAACAGCAATGGTAACTTACATTTCCAGTAATACCACCGACAAATATTCGGTTTGGTATCATCATGCCGAACTTAGGCGCCTTTGTTGATGTAGAAGACTGCGTTCCGTTAAGAGAGATACTAGGAGAACTGTCTTCAGATGTTGTCTAAAACAATTCACAAATAACACCTTCAATCTACATTAATCTGGAATAAACAAGTCTAATGTTTTACATAATATTGGCTAAAAAAATAATATCAGTTAATAAAAAAATAATAATAATAACACCTGGACGAGGCCTGATTTCTCGGAAATTCATTTTTTACCCCTAACATTATTTAAAAATCCATCGGGATCATTGATACCTTGGGCAAAAAATAATAATAATTATAATAATAAGTAATAATACAATACCACAGCAATAATAAACTCTGCTAGAGCCGATTTCATCTGTGAGGATGGCCAATGCCTTGCAAGCACTTCAGGAGAGCCTTGAGGTTCGTTTTCCATCTCAGCTTCCTTCCATCTGTATTTAGTGTCTTCATTCCATAGCATTTCGAGGCACAGTCACCACTGCCGTGGGGGAATTTCCAGATACCCATCACAGATCCTAACACGATTCTTTAACTCATGAGGAATTATACTCTCAACCTGGGTAAAAATAAAAATCATAATAATCTCTATCTATCTATGGTTGTTCAGAACATCTTTGGCTATCCATGGCAATCTTCGATGCAGTCACTTTGAACATTTTCACCAATGAAACCATTAGCAAAGATTAGCCACTCCACATCAATGCTCGTTTAATTTCTGTAATAATCATGAGGATCACACACGGGAAAAATATTACCAGGAACCAAATGCCAGCTCTAGCCTACAAGTCTACATAACACACAAATACTCCATATCTATGGAACATAGTTGATAGTCAGTCAGTGTTTGTGTCTGTCTTTCTGTCTGTCTGTCTATCTATCAGTATGTCTATCTGTCTGTCTGCCTGTCATAATGCATTTTAGGGGCCTATCACATCAATGCACAGATGGCAAATATATACATAAACGGCTCAATAATATTATGTAAATATACATTAATATATCATTTAAAGAAAAAATATTAATTAGTTTTGAAAACTCAAATCCAGGTCAGAACAATTTGAAACAGCACAGACACAACACACGAGAAATTCGACCTACATACATGTATATGCAGTTTTGGTCCTGAAGCATCATAGATATGAACTAAGATTATGACTGTGCCAGTGAGGTCTATAGTCTGAAGTGTCTAATGCCACGTAATTTGCTTGCTTTTGTGAGACCCATGGGTAAGATAATTACCAACTATAGCAATAAAATCATAAGAACCGATGGTCATGTGATATTATAGATACCCAGCATGAAACATAGTACTCCCATTTGAAAAACATCATTTTGTCGTATGTTGTCTGTCTGTCTCTTTCTCTCTGTCACTCTCTCTCTCTCTCTCTCTCTCTCTTTACAGCACTTGTGAATAAGCTACAATTACGATTTCTCACATATACACACATACCATATGCACAAAAACAATGTATGCATGCATACAAACAAACATAGACCTACAATGCCTACATGCACTCACACGCACCCATATCATATGTATGGTGCCTCATCAAAGTAATTTAAATTATAACTTTTACAATAATTTAATCAATATAAATTATTCAGTGAAACTACTCTTTTAACAATATCAGTAAGAGAATTACAGAAAAATAACTGGGGTCAGACTATGATCCACGTGGAGTTGGGATGTGAAAAGAAGACTTTATAATGGGACACGAGTAAAGACCAGGGCTTAAAGTGTGCCTGGACGGTCATGGACGGCGTCCATGCACTTGTTTTAAAATATGAACGCCGTCCAGCCACTTATTTGCAAGCACAGACTGGAAAGGTAAGGGGCGTCCAGGCACTTCTTTTGGAGAGGTAAGGAGCGTCCAGGCACTTATTTTTCAACACTTTAGGCACTGGTAAAGACTAGGGGGAAGCAGGGCTTTTTTTAAACGTGCAGTTGTACACAAAATGTGCAGTTCTAAACGGATTTGTGCAGTTGTAGAAGCACTTCAGTCACAAGTTCTGTGCAGTTAAAACTAGCAAAAAAGGTAATTTTTCATCCGATTGGAAGTAATTTACCATGGAGGATGGGAAAGAAAAGAAGGGTTTGTGCAGTTCTAAAAATTCCTTAAAAACAGCCCTGGGGGAGGGGCTGAACCCTCAATTAACCCTTCGGAAATTCTCACCACCCTGTACTTTAGCAAGTCAACAATATAATAGTCCCAGTTCTACCGTAACAATTCCACAAAAATTTTCTGCAGAAAGGAAGCCTACAAGAAAATATGACATTAGAACTTACTAATATGGCAACTTTCTTACCATTTTGGATAAAAATCAAAGATTTAAGAGGCACCGGTCGACAATATCAGAACCCGTCCATGCAGTATGGACGAAACCACTCTTGTGGTGGTATCAGGTTCTGACTGCAGAAAATTCTGTCGTTTTCGAAAAGTAAAATGGTGAGAGAAACCTTTGTATAATACTCCAGGTTTAGAAAATTCAGACGAGCACACGCTTATTTTCAATGCAGATCAAAGTTACGCAGAGTCATGTTAATACGAATGCAATTTCGACACTCATTCCTCATACTTTTGAGTGGACTCTTCGAAACGTACTTAGGCCGCCATATTTGATGCAGCGTCTGCTTCAAACGATCCCAAAACAACAAGAATAATTTGTTGCCAACAGGTTCGCTTATTCGAGGCAAAAAAACCGCTGTAAACTTATCCCGTTTTCAACGTCGACGCTTTTTTTATTTTACTCCGTTTCCACCTCGCTTCAAACGAACAAAATCCGCGTAATTCTCTGAAAAATACACCGAATTATCAACGTTGAGATGAGACTTGATCATATAGCATCGCACCGCGTATGCAGCGTTACCTCAAATAAACAACTCGCCACCAAATTAAAACCCACTTTGGGATTCGCCAGCGCATCTATATATAGCGAAAGCCGCTGCCGCTGCCGCCGCTCCAGCTGCGGCTGCAGGGCCCATGTACGCTAGCAGGTGCGCATACATGTGCGCCGGCTAAAACGTATACAATGGTAGGTAGGCCTACGTTTCTGATCCCATAAAACGTCGGCAGAGGCAGTTGCGAAATCTACGCAGCATCCTTTCCAATGGCATCTGTAAGCCATCCATTCAGACTCACTCATCCTATGATCCCATCCAGCCTGTCCAGTCTAGTCCCAACCAATACAATTAAGCATCAGTTCATTTTGTGAGCCACTTACCCACGTAAATAGGCCTAAAGACGAGCAGCTGCTTGAGGCAACCAATTGAAATGCTAGCCTAGAACAGAAAAATCAAATTCTGATCCTCGTCATGATTGTGTGGACTGGTCCTGAGTCCTGACGAAGAGAATCGGAATTCCAGTCATCTCCTTATCGCCTAATCATCGCATCGACAGACTACAGTGCATTTCTAAGTTGCTAATGGACGCCACTGCAGCAAAAATCCACAGACTTCTCTTCCTGCATGCCCTCAAGGGGATTTGAACCCTCAATCTCCCGACTGGCAATCCAGGAAGCTAATGACAAATCCCATATATAGGGGTCTACACACCAAAGCCTATCATAGGCCTACACTAAGCGGTCTAAGCCTAAAGGAGCCTAACAGCCTAGCGTTTTGCAAATTCATGTAAGAGAAGACTCTGAGAAACCTATGCCAATAGGTCCTATCCAGGACTTCAGGCCCAATTTAAGCCGTTTGCAAAGGTTGCTGCAGCACCAAGGCAAGCAGTTTTGAGGAGCCCTAGTAAAAAACAAATAGGCCCATGTGCGCGGTATGCCGGTGGTTTGCCAGAGGCCTAAGAATTTTTGGGGACCGGCCGAAGGGGAGTGCACTGCAGCACCTGGTTCGGCACTGGCCTGATTGGGGCCCTGGCCATAGCCTAGGCCTACATATTCAGCTTCCTAACGTTTTGGACACGCCAAAAAAACAGGACAACGTTTTTAGTCAGCTCACTCAGCTGAGTGATTACGATTACTACGATCATTGCTGTTGTCATTTTTTCACTGCTCAGAGGCGCTCCCGAGACCGACTACAGCGCGGACACTGCATCGGAGTTTCACGCCGAAGCGCACAAGCAATTGCGAGTGAAGAAGGTCTGCTTGATCAAGCTTCCTACGCGGCGCCTTGTGGCAGGGGCGGATCCAGGGGGGGGGCAATCCGGCCATGGCCCCTCATTTAGAAATTTCTTCATTTTTGACCAACTATTTTGCTCGGAAAGTAGACGTGGCCCTCCCCCCCTATGAGTAGTTCCGTAGGACTTTGCCCCCCCCCCTTCGAAAATTTCTGTATCCGCTCTTGCCTTGTGGTACGTGGATTCGAACCTGGAAATCTCCGGCTCCACGGCACAGAACCCACCACCACACCACCGCGCTCCACAGCAATAGGCCTACTATAGCCAGCTACTGCATATGCCTATTTGCCTTCAGAGTTGATCAGACTGTAGAGCACACAGGATGCGCGGCCTATAAGAGCCTATAGCTACAGGTCTAGTTTCAGGCTGCGGAACTGATGCTGCTATATGATTAGCTTATCTTTAGCAGAGTGGTAAATTATTAAGAATTCACAGGCCTGGAGCTATGTAGGTCTATATAATTATACAAGCCTCACATATTATTTGCCACGCGTATATACTCTAATGACTGTAGTCTATAACCATGGCATGATAATAATATTAACTTTTTTTATTATTAAGCCGATGAGACTTTGCTGGAGATAACGATTAGGTCTAATTTTGCTGGATTACATTAAGCTTCGTGGCACGCCTAAGATCAACAAGATCAAAGAGAGCAGAAAGGCCTACATGTAGCAGCAGCAGCAGCAGCAGCAGCAGCAGCAGCTTCTAGCCTTCTAGGCTACAGCGTAGGCTATAGATCTATAGAGGCCTTTCTTAGGCATCTCGTTAGGCGTTCTCTACACCACCACACGGACTGCTTAACATTAGTATAAGGCTAGGAATACGCGCGTAATGCCGTAATAACTTACTGTAGGATGTTCGGTGTTCACACCTTTAGCAGGGCCTATACTTTACGAAGCCGGTGTAATTTGTTGAAATGTATATGTCATTAATGCAATGATATTCATGAACGTGGAGACATTCTCAGTTGTGCAGTATTGAAAAGATGTAATAAGGTGGGTGAATGTTACGATGGAAATTGAAGTGTGCTCATGTCTTTGGGATACTCCAAGGCTTTCTATCGTCTTTTTGCGAAGCCATGACTGAGCCAATAATTTATAAAGACTGTTGATAGGAAACATGCGCCTGGCAAACCTAGAGTTTCGCAAAATTGGGCTACGGAAAATCTTAAACTTTTTAAAGTTAGATTGAACGCATAGTGCCTAATGATTACGAGTCTTAACTACGGCTTCATTATACGTTGATAGGCTCAGGGCCGTAGCAACAAAGAACGTGGCCCCCTCCGAACATAATTATTATGTCCGGGGCGGCGGGGCCCCTTACAATGAAGAAACTGGAAACAGTCTTTACTTTATACAATTTGCAGGGCTCATATACAGGTATATTATATATACATAGGCCTGCAGTATGCATGTATTCCGTATACTTTTTACTTCACGGCATTATCAGTAAAACCAATGTGGATTGTGCAATAGCGTCAATAAATGTCACTTATACTCAGTTATGCCTTACACATTTTACACATTTAGGGGCCCCTTTCTTGCGGGGGCCCCCTTCGGTCGGAGGGTACGGAGGGCGGTCGCTACGCCTCTGGATAGGCTACTAGTGTACTTCGACCTAAAATTAGTTTTATGGTTTCCAGTCTACTTCTTGTACCAGCATGCATCGGGATACCAGTGTGTAGGCTTGGGGGTAATTTAATTTTATTTAGTGGGCTATGGATTTCCCTTGGTCTTTCGATCTGACTTTATCGTATCGGCGCTGTGTGTGTGTGTGTGTGTGTGTGTGTGTGTGTGTGTGTGTGTTCGTGCAAGTATCGGGTCGATATCCTATTAAGAAGAGATCCGCATTAGCGGGCAGGGCTAAGAATGAAAGGCCTACATAGCTCGACTCGGATGATTGACGTACAGTATATCCAGACAGGGCGGACGTCTCCACTATCTGTTCCCTACGAGGTAGGTGGCATAACGGTCGAGGTTTATGGGCGAAAGAATTCTTAAAGGAACTGGTTGGCCTGGAGCCGTGTCTGGAGCCACGACGTGCGTGCTGGCCTAGACATACAGCGCATCTTCTGCGACTGATCTCTAGCAGGTCGGCAATAGGAAAAGAAAATGCGCGAGAAGAGGTTTTTGTACGGAGAAGAAAGAGACAGACTGACAGTAGGCCTACTTCCGAACAGGCAGACACAGACAGACACAGACAGACACAGACAGACACAGACAGATACAGGCAGACACAGACAGACACAGACAGACACAGATGCACACAGACAGACACAGACAGATACGGACAGGAAGAGACTTACTGACCAACCGGAAGAGAAGAGATGGGCACACAAAGAGACAGAAATCGAGGGAGGGAGGGAGGGAGGGATGGAAGGAGGCTTACATAATAAGTCATTTGACTGTTATTTGCATAGTAAACAAACACTGCGGGGCGCGGTGGTGCAGTGGGAAAGTGCGTCGCCTTGCAGCCGAGGGGTTGCAAGTTCGAATCCACCTCAAGGCGCCGCGCAGGGACCTTGGGCAACCAGGGCAAGTCCTTCACTCGCAATTGCTCAGGGCTTAGGCGTGAAACTTCGATGCCGTGTCCGTGCCGCAATCGGGAGCGCCTCTGAGTAGAGAGCTTGAAGGGGCGCTATAACAAGTGCAGTGTTAGTGCACTGTGCACATCATACATAGACTACATACAAACTGTAATGTAATGTAATGTAATGTAAATCTTCGAGAATTTCTCAGCGCCCACAAAAGCCACGTCAGGGAGACCAGCTTATTCACCGGCGCTATATCAAATCAAGTCCACAATAGCCAGAGCTGCCGTTTTCGTTCCGGTGCCAGGTCAAAATCCGGGGAGGTCAAGCCGAGGAGACAGCGTGGTGCTACGGTGGTTGTCGGTGATGGTGGTGGTTGGGTGATGGAACCTGATTGGAATCTGGATAGGATAGGTTGAAGAGTTCGGTTTTCAGTCGTGAATGGAATGCAGCAGAGGAGAGTGCAAGCGGAGGAGAGGTTGAATTTGGAGGTGAGACTGCAGGAGAGATAGGAGGGTGAGCGAACAGGCGGAGGTATGTTGGGAGTCCGTTCCAAAGAGCTGGTGCAGCATAGACTAAGGAGCGATCGCAGAATTTCAGAGAGGATGATACTGGAGGCCGAGAGAGAGAAAGATATGATGATGAGCGCGTAGACCTGTGCGGTTGGATGGTGATTAGTTAACGAATGTAGGAGGGCTGAGAGGTTTGAAGAGCGTTGTAGGTTAGAGAAACAATTTTGTAATGGATGCGCTGAGAAACTTTTAGCCAATGAAGAGACTTGAGAACAGGGGTTATGTGGTGATGTTTGGGAGTCTTAGTGACTGCGCGGGCAAGAGCATTCTGGATAGTTTGCAGGCGTTTAATTTGAAGAGAATCTATTTCATGGAAGAGCGAATTGCAGTAGTCGAGTTTGGAATGAACTATTGAGGTGGCTATTGTGCAGGCGGTCTTGTAATTTAGAATTGGACGCAATCGACGGAGGTCGCGGATGTGCATATAGCAGGTGCGGGATAGCTGGGTGATGTGGTCAGAAAAAGTAAGGTTTTTGTCAAAAATGACCCCGAGATTGCGGACAGGAGAAGAGTATGGCGTAGGAAGAGTTGGGTCTGTTTGAGAAAAGTCAGAAGGATAGTCTAGTTTGTTTAATTGCTCGCGTAGGCCAATGATGAGAAATTCTGTTTTTGAGGGGTTGAGGCAGAGCAGATTAGCGGTCATCCAGGCTGAAATCTGAGTGATGGTGTTACGTAGCTGATTTAGTGCGTCTGAGAAGGAGCGAGGGGAGAAAGATATGAATAGTTGAGTGTCGTCGGCATAGAGGTGATGTTCAGCAGAGGATGATGAAATTAGTTTGCTGAGTGGGGAGGTATAGAGAATGAACAGGAGAGGACCAAGGACTGAACCTTGAGGGACACCACAGGTGAGGATTTGTTGATTAGATGAGTGACCAGAAGCGCTAACGATGAAAGAGCGTGAGGAAAGGTATGATTTGATCCATGAGAGGGCAGTGCCAGAGATTCCAAAGACAGAGGAGAGGCGATTGAGAAGAATAGCATGGTCTATTGTGTCAAAGGCTGCAGAGATGTCTAAGAGGCACAGACAAGAGACTTGTTGACGGCCTATCGCCATCACAAGTTTGTTGTAGAGCGAGGCCAGGAGTGTTTCGGTAGAGTGATGCTTAGTGTAGGCAGACTGGTTTGGGTTTAGAAGATTGTTGGAGATGAGGTAACTGTTGAGACGAGAGAGGACAATCCGTTCGGAGAGTTTCGATAAGAATGACAGATTTGAGATTGGACGATAGTTGGATAGGAGTTCTTTGTCCAGAGATGGCTTCAAAGATAGACCATACACAATATTACGAGACAGTAGCTTGAAGTAGGCTCTACTTAAACTAGAGACATCTTGGAGATTTAAAAGAGATAACAACAGATAATTATCATCAACAGATTGGCTATCATGAATATATATATATATATATATATATATATTAGAGGAATCGTGGATTTTAAAATAGGTCTGTGACGTTAGAATATATCTCGTACACCCGAAATGTCAAGGCTATATGCAGCGGCTTATTTGGATGATGTCTATATAATCAGAAGGGGAGAATTACAGCATGTCAATTTAGCGTGGAGTCATAATTAGGCTATGTAGAGGAAGCTTTGAAATCGAATATATAGGGCGGATTCCGCAACTATAACGTTTTTTCATGAAGCAAGAGCGACACAATGGCTTATGTGAACGGTCTAAGTAAACTCATTTCTCTTTAGAAAATTGAGCTCTGAAAATCAAATTAGTATAGCCTACTATTGGCGCTTAATTTATGTTTTTGTGGAAAAATTAAGAACAGTCAATAATAGAATTGAGGAATAGGCTAGTGAGAATTGAGAAAGTGACAAAAAGGGAAAGGCAGGTCTGCAATTTCACCAGGCACTCTTATAATGTGCAGTTCTACACGAAAAGACTTATTGGTCAAGTTCTAAATTAATTTCCGCAGCTGTAAAAACATTTTCTAGAAGTTAAACATGGTCTAAAATGTTCAGTATTGCTATTACCCGATTTCAAATGATTAAACACGAAGGATTAGGGAATGATTAACCATGAAGGATTAGGGAATGATTAACCATGAATGAGTAGGGAATGATTAACCATGAATGATTAGGGAGCGATAAACCATGAAAGATTAGGGAATGATTAACCATGAAGGATTAGGGAATGATTAACCATGAAGGATTAGGGAATGATTAACCATGAAGGCTTAGGGAATGATTAACCATGAATGATTAGGGAATGATTAACCATGAATGATTAAGGAATGATTAACCATGAATGATTAAGGAATGATTAACCATGAATGATTAGGGAATGATTAACCATAAATGATTAGAGAATGATTAACCATGAATGATTAGGGAATGATTAATCATGAATGACTAGAGAGTGATTAACCATAAAGAATTAGAAAATGATTAACCATGAATGATTAGGAAATGACTAACCATGAATGATTAGGAAATGACTAACCATGAAGGATTAGGGAATGATTAACCATGAAGGACTGCGACTTCAGTACACAGGCCTATACACTATGAGGTGTGTTTGCTTTTCTGTTGTTATTTCATTAGAGCTACGTCTGATTTAACAAACAAAAAACGTCACTGCATGGAAGATAATCAGCAGATAACCACAGATCTATGAAGACAATTGCTTCTTAATAATTAATTAATTCTTCCGATTATAATTCCTCTGCTTTAATTCGTGCATAAGTTATACACAGTGACCGACAAACGCCGTCGCCGCCGCCTCCCTAGAACCCGGCTGCCGCTGCTGCCACTCCTCCACCTGTTCCGCCGAACATCTTCGACCACAGCTGGATGAACTCGGCCTTGTCGAGGGTCCCATCTCGATTGTGGTCGAACATCCGCATCATCGACCTGGCCCTCTGCTCGTCGAGGCCCATCATATCGCGGATGACGGACACGATCTCATCCTCACTGAGGACACCGTTGCCATCGCGGTCCAGCTGCTCGAACCTCCGCGTCAGCTCATCGTTTCTGCGTTCAGAAGCACATCAGCATATAATAATAAACAGGTCAGGTCAGATCAGGTCAGGTCGACACAAGGTAAGCGAGGTAAGTGGTTAGGTGATGTAGATTAATGTTTGTTTGTAGGCCTATGCGTACTTGTTAAGCGCCCCTTCAAGCTCTCTACTCGGAGGCGCTCCCGACTACAGCGCGGTCACTGCATCGGAATTTCACGCCATTACCACTGGAAGCGCCTCTGAACGGCTCAGCCTACTAGAGGCGCGCTATATATGTTTAAATACAATACAATACAATACCTTCGTTGCATTTGCCAACTGTGCATACAAAATGCTAAGATGAGACTGGACATTATAATATTATTAGATCGGTTCAGATTAGATTAGATTAGATTAGATCGGTTCAGATTAGATTAGATTAGATTAGATTAGATTAGATTAGATTAGATTACGTGGCTTTAGTTTCTGCATAGAAATCCGCGAATTCTTCAATGTCCAGTTTTCCATTTCCGTCTCGGTCGAACTTCTCCAGGAGTTGTTTGATCCTTCCCGGTGGAAAGCTGAACGGAGGGCGCTGGAGAATGGACGAAGCCTCTTCCACCGTTATGTATCCATTGCCATCCAGGTCGTACTGCTTGAAGGTCGGAATCACGCTGTGCTTCCTGTTTACATAGCAACAGCATCATTAACATCATCATTAACATCATCATTAACATCATCATTAACATCATCGTTAACATCATCGTTAACATCATCGTTAACATCATCGTTAACATCATCATTAACATCATCATCATCATTAACATCATCATTAACATCATCGTTAACATCATCGTTAACATCATCGTTAACATCATAATTAACATCATCATTAACATCATCATTAACATCATCGTTAACATCATCGTTAACATCATCGTTAACATCATCATTAACATCATCATTAACATCATCGTTAACATCATCATTAACATCATCATTAACATCATCGTTAACATCATCGTTAACATCATCGTTAACATCATCGTTAACATCATCATTAACATCATCATTAACATCATCATTAACATCATCATTAACATCATCATTAACATCATCATTAGCATCATCATTAACATCATCATCGTCGTCGTCGACATCGTTGTGACTAATTTAGTTATATACTTCGTTTATTCAAGAAAAGATTAAGTTAACAGACCGCAATTTATTACATGAAGAAAAGAACTGGACTAAGCTAAACAGTGTCTGCAGAAATTCAGGTTGGAAGCATGCGAAAGATTGATTAGCCTACTGGTTCCTAGATTGTTCGCACTGCGAACAGTCCTAAAAAGTACTCGAGAGATTAAATTAAAGTAATCTTTTCTTGGCAGTTCAAAGTCATGTGGTCGCGAACGCAGAGCGTACGACCTTTTAACAATAGGTGGAAACAGGCTTCGGAGTAAGCTATATGATTGAAATTCCATGGAAATGACCCCCTATAAGAGTCTAACGTCTGCATCGTCAATCAAGCGGAAAAAATCCGGAAAATGAGAAGGAATTAAGGTATCCCAATCGCTTAACCCTTTGTAGGAAGCGTAAAACCCCCACCAAGCAGGAGAGGCATATAGAGAAACCGAGAGATTGTTGTTGCAGGGCTACCTCGTGGAGGGCAGGAGAGGGGAAACCATGACCCGTATATGACTGTGAGCGCGAAAAGCGACCCTGAGCAGTTTAGAACGGCACTGACATAATGATGTTGCTCCAAGATCATCGTTGATGGTCACGCCTAGTATGAGCGTCGACGTTACTCTCATTGAAATTACATGTCAACTGCCTTAATTTATTGCCTTTATGTATAGTCTACAAACCTCTTTGATCGTTAAGATTATTGATTCATTAATAATATATATTGAATTATATAATAATAATATATATTAGCATTGTGTCAGTTACTATAACCGAGTTTATAGCTACTACAACTACCAGGGCTTTTTTAACGTGCAGCTGTACACAAAATGTGCAGTTTCTAAATGGATTTGTGCAGTTGCAGTTGTAGAAGCCAGGCGCGGATTCAGAGGGGGGCGGAGCCGGCGTACGCCCCCCCCTAAACCTGCAGCAAATGTTCTCAAACTAAACTGACCTAAAACTAATATAATTGCAATTTGGGAATAGGATGTTTGAAGTAGCTGGACCGGCAGAAACTTTCCGGCTGAACTCTTATGTCTTCATCAGTGTTCTTTCGATTGTGACTCGTGTTGTTGTTTTTTTGGCTGCGTTATTACTCTCAGATGACTTTGTTTGCTTGTAGCGACTGTTAACATCATAGGCCGTGCACTTTTGTGCAAAACGTGTTTTGTCTTGTTAAAGCACGTTAGAAATAATAAAATGTATTGTATTGTTTTATTTAGTGTTAAGCTACCCGCTGTGTAGCCGACCTGCGTGTCGTGTGAAGCGGGCCGTATTTCGTATAACCTGTATCTGTAATCATTCTGCGGTTTGTCAGATTGAATTTTTATTAAACGAATATACTACTACTAGAATGGAGCTCTCTTACCGGAGCTCTCTTACCTACTTACATGAGTTGCTAGCAGACGTTGCCCACGTGATCAATGACTTTTGCCGTGACGTCATTCACAAAGTTCATGTACAGACAAAATTTACGTAAATAGAAATTGGTCAATTTAAAAATATGTCGAGTGGTCCGCCGTCAAAACGGCTTAAACAAGCAGTTTTATCATTCGCGAATAAGCCGACTGCCGTACGTTGGTAAGACATAAGCATATCTTAGGTCTAAATCTCAAAAGATGGCATATGATTATCATTATAATTTTGAAATTCGTCGTGCTGATTATAGCCGCCGAAAGCGTTCAGCTGCCGATATTATGGACAAAAGCAAATCAAGGATATTATAACTAGGCCTACCCAGGGGTTATTTTAACGTGCAGCTGGACACAAAGTGTGTAGTTGGGAAAGCGATTTGTGCAGTTGAAAATCAGATCTTGTGCAGTTACTTTTTGCCTTGTTGCGTGAACCGACGAGAAGTTATTGGTAAAAAGTTGGACACAAACATGATAGTAACAGCCCAAAGTGAACATCTTTGAGGCGGTTTATTTGGGTGATATTTATGTCCAGGAAAGAGAGCAGGCCTGTTGAAATTTGGCGTTAACTATAATAGATATGGTGATTACATGCAGTTTTCAAGTCAAGCATTAGACCGATATGGCGAAGGTCACCCGTGTACGAGCATGGAGTAAGAGCGCGGAAAATGGGTGATGTAATCGAAGACAAGGTTCTGCTAAAAATCACACATAGGCTGCAGACAGAAGAATTTGCAGTAGGCAGCACTGTATGCTAAATGCAGATTCAAGGTTTGCTGTAGGTTGATATCCTGATAAAGTTGTAAAGGCCGGGGTTATCCTTCATACCATAATGATAATTTCTTGGCCATCGTAGTCTACTTTCTCCAGCCTTTGTCGCTTGCTCTGACAAGCCGAAGCAGGATGGGACGTAGGGGAGACTGGGGCTGGTTGCAACATGCGTTGGTTGCAACACCATCGATATTTCGCCGGTACATAAAAGCAACTCAAAATTAAGCAAACTATTTTGTAAAGAATACATTTTAGGCCACTGTGTCCTAATTTCTTAGCAGGCAATTGATAAAGACTACAAAAAAATTTTTAAATCATTTTTGGCAATCGAAAGTAAATTTTTTCGTTATATAACCGACTTAATTCCTTTCAATGGTCTAACTGGCCTAGTTAGCTACACCGGTAAGCGGGAGCTGCACTCGTCTGTTGGTTGCAACGGACTGCGGTTCAAGCCCCGGGCTGGGAGTTGACATTCAGAGATTTAGATATTTCGGGCTATAGCACGTGTGGGACGCAAGCTCCTGCGGAGCGACCTTGGGCAAGTTGCTTACCCATGCATCATTGTCTGTGGGGAAGGCAACGGGAAACCACCTCACTCATCTCATCCCCAGGGCCGTGAAGCCAATGAACCTGCCTTCGGGCAGAGCACCACCATCATCATCATCATCATCATCATCATCATCATCATCATCATCATCATCATCATCATCATCATCATCATCATCATCATCATCTCTGCCTGCTGCTGCTGCTGCTGAGGACTGGCTTTCGGGTTTTAAGTTGCAAAATCAATGTTCATCAGTGAACACCAGACACTTCGAGTTTAGAATGCTTCAATAAAACTGCTATAAACTCATGATGAAATATCTTCAGTTAAACTTTCCAAGCAATTGACATTTACATTTTACATTCTCGATGAAACCGTAGTAACCACTGTTCAACGGATTTTTAAAGTTCTGACAAGCAGAAACCTAAAACAGATTGGTGTGTTGAAATCCGGTGAAAGAAAACAATTTGAGATTTTGAGGTTTGATCCGGATGTTTGCATACAATTCTGTGCCTCCATTGTTTTTTGTGCAAGTTAACTTCATGAAACATGTTTCTATAAGATATGTTCTGATTGGCCATATCGGTGCTAATCTCGCAGATGGATGACAAACGCAAGCTTGTGTATGAGACGATTTCTTGGGCATATAATACTGTTATTATAATAAATCAAGTTCACAATCTTTTTGGTGGATGGACAACCATAGCTCTCACACTTGAATCGATTCTATAGATCCCTGAAAAAACTCTGAAGGCTTGAAAATAATCCTATAGTTTAAATTAAATATTGAACATCATTGGCCCAATTTGATAGATTGAAGTAGGCTATGCAGGATTATAGGTCAATGCATACTCAAATTTTCTTCAAAAAATATATCCCTATATTACACGCACCCTTTTTGAGTTTATGTGATCCCATCCAAAAATCACCATCCTCAGAATCTGAAAGATACACGTAGGCCTATGTTATTGAACTAGCATCCTGCACAGGGGTGTATACTTAGATGGGATAGGATTGAGGAACGGAACCCGAAACTGGTGGTGGTGACGGAGTTGCTTATATCTTATATCCCCCAAATATTTCAGAAATATTATCACAAACATTATTATAGATTTCTACGGTGTTATCCACTGCTTGTCCTTAATTATCAATGTTGATACATATGACAGCCTAAACTGCCACCATTACGTTGTGTAAATTTAAAACAATTTAGATACAGGTAGGGGGAATTATTCAAGTCTTAAACCACGTCTCTGAGTACCAAATTATGATTGAATTTGTCAAGGTAACAGCCTAGAATGCTATTACAACAGTTGGCAAATGAGGTTTTTTCAGACAATGAACGAGAAAAGAAAATTATGAGTAATTTTTCAAATGACAGCTTTAAACGCCAGATTAAAAGCGTGCAAATGAAAAAATTAAACAATAAGGAGGAGACTCTCTAAACTCTAAAAACCATAGCTGTCAGCATTTAAAAAAAGCAATTTTGCTCAGATGACAGTTACAGTGTGAAATTCAGAAATGTAAACAATGGGAGGGGCATTTTTTGAAGTCTCAAACCATGCCTTTTTCGCGAAATTTGTGAGCAATTTTTTAAAGTTCACAGTCTAAAAGTTGCAATTATAATGTTGTAAAAAATATTTAAACAATGAGAAAGAGCACTTATTAAATTCCTAAACCATGACTATCAGCACTGAAATGATGAGGAACCTCGCTAAGTTACAACTTAGAATACCACCAGTGCAGTGTGTAAATTAAACAAAATTCGAAAATGGGATTGGTGCGTCACCTTCCAAAACCCCTACTCAGCTAGGTGCTCGTGCATTGGAAATTATTGTCCTTCGGTCGCTCGTTCGTTTCCACAAACCCAGGACCAAGTCTGCGGCTATGTTCACAAACACATTCTGGTTCTCATGAATGAACGACACCAGAGCTTATAGCATCTAAAATTTCCAGCAGTCGTACCCTAAGCCAAGTCATGGTGTGGTAAAATATCATTTAAATGTAGATCGGCGACGCGGCTCCTGGTTAAAACAGCTATTAGCCTAAACAGTACATATTCGGGTTGGTGTGGGTGTCAGTATAGGCCTATTGATCAATAATGACCATTTGGGAGGTTTGCTAATGATATTTACCGGTCTTACATCGTATTTTGCAGTTAGTGGGTTATATTTTATATAGGCCTAAAATTTGAAATTAGCTCAAAGATTTTATTTCTTGGGGAAATATCTCATCTTGTCTGCTTGTTTTAGCTTCAGCAAAACAATATCATGTTGATCTTAATGACCAGGGTTTCAGACCAGAAAAGCAACATTTAGACGTACCCTTACATAGGCCTACTAGCGAAACTTTTGGAAGTGTCCAGGAACATAGGACCATTTAACTTTATTACACAACAATCTTTTTGAGATAGGCCTATTTCCTATTCTAGCAACAGCAGAGGATCTGTAAGGAATCTTTAAGGGATCTCCAGTCGATTAAGGATATTGAAAAGTCTAAACGTCTAAGAACGTCTAGTTGATTTCATTCGTTAATTCATTTGGAGATTTTGCCATGGTGAACTTTGAGTCAAACATTGTCATAACAAATGATTTTGATCTTTAATATCAATTTTTATAAAGTCGGAAAATCTTAATATTCAAACATCTAAAGCTCCAGTCGAAGGCCAAGCGCAAAGCACCAGCTTATTAACGAGCGCTCATCAAAAGCTGCTTCAGCTTTGGGGGACAAATCCCTGGTCAAGGACTTTCTTATGTCCAGTCTCAAAATACGTCATTTATGTGCAGTTGAGAAAATTCCTTAAAATAACCCCTGGGCCTACCGTACTCATATAATCATTCTCTTAACGCTCAGTGGCGTGCGGTCCATGGATGAGGCGCATCCCTTGCTTATTGAATCTATTTTTATACAAATACTAGCAGGGCTTAAAGTGTGCCTGGACGGTCATGGACGGCGTCCATGCACTTATTTGAAAATCTGAATGCCGTCCTGCCACTTATTGACCAGCACAGCATGGAAATGTAAGGGGCGTCCAGGCACTTTTTTGGAGAGGTGAGGGGCGTCCAGGCACTTATTTTCCCACACTTTAGGCACTGAATACTAGTGTATTCAATTTCTATCATTACTATAGTTAATTATCGTATGATAAATTGGCATCGACTATATTATTTTCATTTGGGGGCAGAAAGGGGAGGGGCAAATTCCGGTTAAACCGTAGTTTAGGCTGATAAATTATTTCCGTTGTCGATATCCCGTAGTTTAGGCTGATAAATTAAGAAACACCACCAATCATGAATATAGCGCGCCATACAACGCGCTATTTCAATTTCCGAACATTCGCAACCGGAAGTAGCAATATAAACTGAAAACGCGAGAAGGAAAAGTGCAGTATATAAATGGAAGCTGGATTGACGAAAAACGTTTAAGTAATGGAAGCTGGATGAAGACCTTTTACAGATGAAATGGAGGCTGGATTGACGAAGAAACGTGTAAGTAATGGAAACTGGATGAAGGTTCTTCTACAGGTGAAACAGAAGCTGGATTAACAAAAAAACGTTTAAGTAATGGAAACTGGATGAAGGTTCTTCTACAGGTGAAACAGAAGCTGGATTAACGAAAAAACGTTTAAGTAATGGAAACTGGATGAAGGTTCTTCTACAGGTGAAACAGAAGCTGGATTGACGAAAAACGCAAGAGAAATGGAAGCTGGATAAAGGTATTTTTATAGTTGAAATGGAAGCTGGATAAAGGCATTTTATAGTTGAAATGGAAGCTGGATTGAACCTGGCGATCCAGAAATTACTTGTAAATACATTTTGCAGCCTCGGATAATGTCCAAATAATTTATCAGCCTAAACTTCTGTACATATAATTTATCAGCCTAAACTACGGTTTAACCCAAATTCCCAGGGGCCCGGCGGTGTGAGGGGGTCCCGGAGTGCCCGGGGAAAAGTAAACATTGTAAGAAGTTTAACAAATACGAAGACATTCTGCATGTAGAATTGCGAGTTTGAAAATTATTATTATTATACATTTATCAATGATATTGCAATATTTCAGCATTTGCACCAGAACATTTACCATTTCAGAACAACATAGTGTCATTAAATCCCAAAGAATATGGCAATTGTCTATTTTCATCAATTTCTGACCAACTGAAGCTATTTCTCTGCAAAAACATAAGTCCAGCTACAATAAGAAGTGACATCGTTCAGTATCTTTGGGACCGACGTGATAGTCTTACCTTGTTGGATGGCACTACAGTACATCTGTCTGAAAAAGTTTCACATGGTGATGTTGAGTCTTACCTTCATGAAATGGCTCAGCCAGGTACTTTTGGGGACCGCATAATGATACTTGGAGCCTGCTGCCTGTACCTTGTTCAGTTCACAATATTGTCTTCACTTGGCGACAATGCCACAGCTGTTGTGGCTCCTAATGAGAGTAGCACCATCATGCCTGACTTGCCAATGTTGCTACTTGGACATATTGCAGAAGGCAAAGGAGACCATTACGTGAGCCTTGTTGGTGGCACATTATAGTTTTGCGTGATCTAATTTCATATATATATACATACAGAATTGGATTGGTAGTATTTACGCCCCCCCTAACCAGAAATCCTGGATCCGCCACTGGAAGCACTTCTGTACAGTTAAAACTAGCAAAAAAGGTCATTGTTCTTCGATTGGAAGAAATTTACCATGGAGGATGGGACAGGAAAGAAGGGATTGTACTGTTTGTGCAGTTCTAAAAATTCCTTTAAAACAGCCCTGACAACTTCTGCAGCAGCTGTTCTTTTATTAACTTCGCTGCATTTATTACCTCTGTTGCGTTTGCTACCTTCGTTATCTTTGCTATAACCGTCGCTAACTTCGTTACCTTTGTTACCTTTCGTTACCTTCGTTAACCTTACTAAGAAGATAACGACGACGACGAAGAATGTGATCGTTACGTTTCGTCGATCTTGTTCTTGAACAGTGTGAACTCGTGAACAGACAGGCGGCCATCTTGGTTCCGGTCGAAGCACTTGACGAAGTGAAGGGCTCGATCCTCGGGGTACTTCAGCTCCCTGCGCAGGATCTCCACTGCTTGCTCGAAGGTGATGTACATCTCATCATCAACATCTCGTTCACCAGACAGACCTCTGCAGCAGCAACAGCAGCATGGGCGGAGTTTATCAGGGACTAGGTGTTCAAACACCAAAACCACCTAGCTACGGTATTGCAGAAAAGTATGCATGACTCCACGGAGGATAGATAATTATGTTGTAGGTCTGCATTCTCAACATAGGTTCTTTTGCACGTTTAAGTCAGTAAAGTCAGCTGTATAATCAGTTACTGAGTGGAAGAGAAAGGACGAGCGATCGAGAGAAAGTAGATAGACCGCGCAGGTATATATCTCGCAAGCCATGCCAGTGTGGGGCTATATACCTGTAGGTAGAAGATGGCATATAGGGTATGGCATGGTAGGGTATAGAAGGTAGAGTATGGTAGCGTTGGGTATGGTATGGGGCAGTGTATGGTAAGGTAGGATAGTGTAGGGTATATAGAGCAGAGTCGGTAGGGTATACATAGGGTAGAGCAGGGTAAGGTACCGTATACACTATATATATATATATATATATGCAGGGTAGAGTATCATGAGTATGGTAGCGTTGGGTATGGTATGGGGTAGTGTAGGGTAGGGTAGGATAGTGTAGGATATACAGTAGGGGAGGTAGGTACCGAAATAACCACATTTCAGATGATTTGGGAAAAATTATATAACTCCATTGTGTTAATTTTCAAACTAGAATTCAAGGTAGGGAACTAATAAAATATTTGTTTATCAACCATATACACAATAGAAAGCATTTATAACATTCACACAAAACCTAAAAAAATGAAAATTTTGTGTGCACCTCTATATTTTTTTATGGTTATTTCAGTACCTCATTGGGTACTGAAATAACCAGGGTTGTACTAAAATAACCATTGGTTATTTTAGTACATCCAAGTTACAAAATCCACTCTGCAATGGTTTCAATTATCTAAAACAGAACAAAAATACTAAAATAAAGATGCATACCAATGTTTCATATCAGATATAACCAAAATACTTGAGTAGTTCAAATGTTTTATAGTTAGGTCAGTCATTTATGGGTCTATCGATGCATCGTCAGAATCATCTTAATGTTGAAGGCTGCTGAATGTGCTGATGCATGATAGCCATGGATGTTGAAGGCTGATGATCCATGATATCTAATGATGTTAAAGGCTGTTGATCCATGATAGCCGTGGATGATGAAGACTTTTGATCGATGATATCCGTTGATGTTGAAAGCTGTTAGTGCTTGATAGCTGTGGATGATGAAGACTTTTGATTGATGATATCCATTGATGTTGAAGCCTGTTAGTGCATGATAGCTGTGGATGATGAAGACTTTTGATTGATGATATCCATTGATGTTGAAGCCTGTTAGTGCATGATAGCTGTGGATGATGAAGACTTTTGATCGATGATATCCATTGATGTTGAAGCCTGTTAGTGCATGATAGCTGTGGATGATGAAGACTTTTGATCGATGATATCCGTTGATGTTGAAAGCTGTTATTGCATGATAGCTGTGGATGATGAAGACTTTTGATCGATGATATCCATTGATGTTGAAGCCTGTTAGTGCATGATAGCTGTGGATGATGAAGACTTTTGATCGATGATATCCGTTGATGTTGAAGCCTGTTAGTGCATGATAGCTGTGGATGATGAAGACTTTTGATCAATGATATCCGTTGATATTGAAGCCTGTTAGTGCATGATAGCTGTGGATGATGAAGACTTTTGATCGATGATATCAGTTGATGTTGAAGCCTGTTAGTGCATGATAGCTGTGGATGATGAAGACTTTTGATCGATGATATCCGTTGATGTTGAAGCCTGTTAGTGCATGATAGCTGTGGATGATGAAGACTTTTGATCGATGATATCAGTTGATGTTGAAGCCTGTTAGTGCATGATAGCTGTGGATGATGAAGACTTTTGATCGATGATATCCGTTGATGTTGAAAGCTGTTAGTGCATGATAGCTGTGGATGATGAAGACTTTTGATCGATGATATCAGTTGATGTTGAAGCCTGTTAGTGCATGATAGCTGTGGATGATGAAGACTTTTGATCGATGATATCCGTTGATGTTGAAGCCTGTTAGTGCATGATAGCTGTGGATGATGAAGACTTTTGATCGATGATATCAGTTGATGTTGAAGCCTGTTAGTGCATGATAGCTGTGGATGATGAAGACTTTTGATCGATGGTATCCGTTGATGTTGAAGCCTGTTAGTGCATGATAGCTGTGGATGATGAAGACTTTTGATCGATGATATCCGTTGATGTTGAAAGCTGTTAGTGCATGATAGCTGTGGATGATGAAAACTTTTGATCGATGATATCCGTTGATGTTGAAGCCTGTTAGTGCATGATAGCTGAGGATGATGAAGGCAGCTGATTATTTGTTATCTTTAGCAAGAAAACTTTTATTTGGTCCATATTTAATAGATATATAATTATGTACTTGGATAATGAACATACTCACTTACTTACTTTTATAACTACATAAAGATATTACAATGCAAACATATATTTACAGGAGTTAAAGTCTTAAGTTTAAGTCGAACTGCAATAAGTAACAGTCAGAGTTGTACTGAAATAACCATCGGTACCGAAATAACCGGTTATTTCGGTACCACAAAACCTGGTTATTTCAGTACGACAAGCGCCTGTTCAAATCAAATGTCAAAACGCGAAACCATGCGCGAAATTTGGATATCTTTAGCATATATATCATTAGATAGACCATTAATGGTTGCAAATACAAATTTGCAACAACATTCCCCTAAAATATCACCGGCAAACTTGACAAATTCCAACAGCCTAAAAATTACATTTGGCAGCGGAAAAATATAAAGTGCTATAAAATTTTTCTTCAACCATGTTTCGATATCCACATTGGTTGTAACTAAAGTATGTCAATAAAGAACACGCATCAAGATTAGCAGAGCCGAATACGAAAGCGCATAGAGACATAAATTCGTTGGTTATTTCAGTACCTGGTTATTTCGGTACATATCTCCCCTAGAGTCGGTAGGGTAGGGTATACAGGTAAGTAGCGACATAGCAATATTTAATTTGAGCAATGCTATTGTGCGACGTACGTGACCTTGGCTTTCAGCTCGAGAGCGAAATTCTTGAGTTTGGCGATGAATTCCATCGTTGCTTCTTTATTAAGATGCAAAATGATCTTCAAGTATAATAATAATAACTGTCTTCTTCCACTTCCGTGTCTCTGCTGCAGTTGCACGCGTCAGATGTCGCTTGTTCCACCAGACTACAGTGGAACCAACGCTGATGCTTTGCTGCTGTTGAGAATATAGGAACATACAGAATTATAATGCAGCACCATAGTACTACAGCTGAAATTTTGTAATGTCTCCTTGAGGACGATGATGACGATGATGATGATGCTCATGGTGATGGTTGTGGTGGTGGTAGTGGTGGTGGTGGTGATGATGATGATGATGATGATGATGATGATGATGATGATGATGATGATGATGATGATGATGAGCATGATGATGCTGATGACGATGATGATGATACTCATGGTGATGGTGATGGTGATTGTGGTGTTGGTAGTGGTGGTGTGGACGACGATGACGATGACGACGACGATGACGACGACGATGCTGCTGCTGCTGCTGCTGCTGATGATGATGATGAACATGATGAGCATGATGATGATGATGACGATGATGATGATGATACTCATGGTGATGGTGATGGTGATTGTGGTGGTGGTAGTGGTGGTGTGGACGACGATGACGATGACGACGACGACGACGATGATGCTGATGATGCTGCTGCTGCTGCTGATGATGATGATGATGATGATGATGATGATGATGATGATGATGATGATGATGATGATAATGTGGGTGGGCATACTGTTCGGGGTCTCCATATCAGGGGATTGAGATAGAGTGGATCCTGCAACCCTCCGGTTACAAGACACAGAATAATAATAATAATTAAATCGCTTAATTCTCAACCGCGTTCCGCAACGTCTCCTTTATTTATACGGTTTAAAAAGCAGTGAAAAAACACGAAGAACTTTGCACACAGGAAGGAAGTGTAGCACTATAGTCTGAATGTTCAGCTCGCAACGGAAGATTCGAGTTAAGAAAGTGGAGAGATTTGATGAAGAGAATTCTAGAATGCGAGGATCAGCAGCGTATCTATAATAAGTGTGTGTGTGTGTGTGTGTGTGTGTGTGTGTGTGTGTGTGTGTGTGTGTGTGTGTGTGTGTGTGTGTAATTGCAGTTTAACGTCACTGTTTAACGTCACTGTGTGGTAACAAAGATCATCAGCGACGCCCTCCTCCTTTATCCAGGCTTGGGACTGGCACTGGCAGAGTGCAACCAGCGGCGCAGTTCTGTAATATTTAAGTAAACGATCGTTGGCTATTAAAGACAAGATGTAAACCAGAAATAACATCCTATATTCTTATCGACGCTGCTGCTGCTGCTGATGGTGATGATGATTTTGTTTGTATACGTGCACTTGTTACAGCACCCATTCCAGCTCTCTACTCAGAAGCGCTGCCGACTGCATAGCGAACACTGCATCGGAGTTTCACGTCGAAGCGCTGAGCAATTGCGAGTGGAGGACTTGCCCAAGGTCCCTACGCGGCGACTTGAGGTGGATTCGAACCTCGAACCTTCCGGCTTCAAGGCAACGACGCCACCACTATACCACCGCACCCAACGATGATGGTGGAGGGATGGAGGATGTTCAATCGTTATGCTTCCAATGATGGAACACAGACCATGTCAATTGGGAGGCCACGCCGAACAAATCGATGATCGTATACATATATATTAAGACTTTATAGTTACTCATATTATATATATATATATATATATAGAGAGAGAGAGAGAGAGAGAGAGAGAGAGAGAGAGAGAGAGAGAGAGAGAGAGAGAGAGAGACAGAGAGAGAGAGAGAGAGAGAGAGAGAGAGACAGAGAGAGAGAGAGAGTTTATGTATAAATCTATATTTGGCTGATTTCGGTCTACACCTTTAAAACACCTCCCGGCCACTGCTGCTACTTTATGTGATTATTACATAAATATTTATAAAGTGCACTCGTCTGTGTCGTTTTGGAAGTCCTATCAGGCCTATATATAATACATGTAGAACAATGAGATATAGGCAGACAGCGAGAGAGAACAATAATATAATTATAGTCTCAAAAGGCATACGACGATAAAGCAACGAATGGTCGACGATCAGACTGCAGAGAGAAGATTGAGTTGATGACAGACAGAAACAGGTATAGGACTATAGGCCTAATCGATATATGCCCCCTCTGATTCCCAGGAAACCGGACTCGGACCTCCTTTGGGCTACTCCCACGGACAACGTACGCCTTGTACGGGGAGGGGATCCGATGGCACATTGGATAAGACACTGGCATGGAGATCAGCGGACCTGAGTTCGATTCCCGAAGATCCCCGTGCTTTGTAGGCTGCTATATCTATGATGATGATGATGACCTCCTCCCTAACATCCATCTCCTTCACCTGACCAGTCAATCCTTATTACTTAAGTCCCTTAAATCTTTTTTCTTTTGCCGTGGCTGGGCTGGGAGCGCCTCTGAGTAGTTTCCTGAAGGGCGCTATATAAATTCTAATAATGAATGAATGGATGATGGTTCTCTGCCCGTAGGCAGGTTCATTGGCTTTACGCCCCTGGGGATGAGATGAATGAGGTGGTTTCCCGTTGCCTTCCCCCACAGACAATGATGGGTAAGCAACTTGCCCAAGGTCACTATAGTATACGCAGAAGCTTGCACCACTGCGTCCCACACGTGCTAGCCCGAGATATCTAAATCTCTGAATGTCAACTCAACTCCCAGCCCGGGGTTTGAACCGCAGTCCGTTATATCTTTATTTTTATTGTACCCCCAAGTAATAAAATCGAATGATTGCGTACCCCCCGGGTCCCAGCAAGTCGGATCAGAAACAAAATGCCATTGCGAAGCTATACCGCCATATCTACATAGCGCCGTTTTATTGAAGGCTGTCTGTTCTGTTAGTTGCTAAGATGTGTGATTGATGTCTTCTGTGATTTGTGTTCTTGTGAATTGTTAAAATCGCTCAACTTGTTTGTATACTGCTTAACTGTATGCTTTAACCGGTTTAGGTCTGTCAACGGGATTGTTGAATAAGCGAAAATAATGAAAATTATTAACTCTCTGACTCAGAGCAAGGCTCGTGAATAAGCTGGTTCCCGCGTTTGGTCTTCGAGTGGCGCTTTAGAAGTTTTGAGAGCACGATTAGTTTACAAAGACATCAGGACGGCAGACAGACTCAGACAGGCGTCTATAATATAGTGCTATTAGTCGGAGTATGTATGTATGTGCACTTGTTATAGCGCCCCTTCAAGCTCTCTACTCAGAGGCGCTCCCGAATACAGCGCGGACACTGAATCGAAGTTTCACGCCGAAGCGCTGAGCAATTGCGAGTGAAGGACTTGCTCAAGGTCCCTATACGAAGTGGCGTGAGGTGGATTCGGACCTGCAACCCTCCGGCTGCAATTGAGGCAACGAACATACCCACTACACCGCCGCGCCCCACTATAGAGTAGAGTATCCTCTTCCATGCATGTCTATTACATCGATTTGACGTCACAGCAGGCCATGTTATATTCTTAAAATGAACACCTAGTTGATTTGAATCATAATCGACGTTTTTGATAATAAGAGGCCTAGGTTACATTCTTGACATTTACTTACATAATGGCTATAGATCTGTATCAGAATCGAAGGGACGTCACAATAGTCATAGGTTTGTATTCTCAAGATGAACTTCTTTGATAGTACACCGTGGTTCAAATAGGTAGCCTAAGCCAAACTGTTTTTCATATACATCCAATGTCTGATTATTAATCATTCCAAAACATTCCTAATATTTAGAGAATTGAACCAAGAATATAATTCAAAATATCATGTCATAAATTTGAACGGGTAGAAAGATATGAATCTTTCAACTTCATCTGCCGAAATTTCAGTTTACCAGCAATTTTCTTTTGGGTTTTGTAACATAGCACTTCAAACATGAAAAAGTCTTTAAAATTCTTGTGACGAAACTTTAAGTAGTTATTGTTTGATTATTTGCATAAGATGTTATAGACGACAGGATTTAAATCTGGACTGTTCGGAGGCCATAATGTGGGAGAAATGAAGTAGGAATCCTATTCTTGATTTAATTCTCTAAATATTGTGAAAATTTTAGAATGATTAATCATCAGGCATTAGAGATAATTAATAATTATAAGAAAAACAGTTTGCCTTACTTTTTATTGAACCACGGTGTATATTTGTAACATAATCGAAGTGACGTCATGATAGGCCTTGTTTATATTCTCATAATTTACTGCCATAGAAACGTATCATAATCGAAGTGGCTTCACAATAAGCCTATTTCACATGTTCTCAGAATAAACGTCTGTAGAGTAGGCCTAGATCTGTTTGATAATAAGAGTGACGTCACAATTGGCTTAGTCTTTATTCTCAAAATGAACTTCCGAACATAATATATTTTGTATCATAATCGAAGTGACATCACAGTAGGTCTAGGTTAATATTCTAAAATAAGCATCTATATAGTAGATCTGTAATTATAATCGATGTGACGTCACAATAGGCAAAGTTTATTTTCTCAAAATGAGCATTTCCTACAGTAATAGTATAGGCCTAATAATAACAACATGTGTTGGATTCTCAAAATGAACTTCCAAATAGCATTTTTGTATCATAATCGAAGTGACGTCACAAGTGGCTTAGGTCATGAGCTCGAAAAATAAATTTCATTAATAGTAGGGGCTGTAGGGCTATTAGGCTATTAGGCTTCCAGCCACGCAACTCGGGTTTTTCTGGCGGCGCTCTAGACATCACCACAAAGCTCCAAACAACGACCATTTTGATTCATTTTCAAACCCATTGGAATATTAGAGCGTTGCAGCATTTTCGATGGGCATTTCCACACAGTTTTGTGCGGCCAGAAAATTTCTGAGCTGCTTTTCACGAACAATGGGCTATTAGGCATCCAGCCACGCAACTCGTGATTTTCTGGCGGCGCTCTAGACATCACCACAAAGCTCCAAACAACGACCATTTTGCTTGATTTTCAAACCCATTGGAATATTAGAGCGTTGCAGCATTTTCGTTGGTCTTTTCCACGCAGTTTTGTACGGCCAGAAAATTTCTGAGCTGCTTTTCATGAACAGTGGGCTATTAGGCATCCAGCCACGCAACTCTTGATTTTCTGGCGGCGCTCTAGACATCACCACAAAGCTCCAAACAACGACCATTTTGCTTGATTTTCAAACCCATTGGAATATTAGAGCGTTGCAGCATTTTCGATGGGCATTTCCACACAGTTTTGTGGGGCCAGAAAATTTCTGAGCTGCTTTTCATAAACAGTGGGCTATTAGGCATCCAGCCACGCAACTCTTGATTTCTGGCGGCGCTCTAGACATCACCACAGAGCTCCAAGAACGACCGTTTTGCTTCATTTTCACACCCATTGGAATCTTAGAGCGTTGCAGCATTTTCGTTGGTCTTTTCCACGCAGTTTTGTGGGGCCAGAAAATTTCTGAGCTGCTTTTCATGAACAGTGGGCTATTAGGCATCCAGCCACGCAAATCTTGATTTTCTGGCGGTGCTCTAGACATCACCACAAAGCTCCAAACAGCGACTTTTTTTGCTTGATTTTCAAACCCATTGGAATCTTAGTGTGTTGCAGCATTTTCGATGGCCATTTCCACACAGTTTTGTGCGGCCAGAAAATTTCTGAGCTGCTTTTCACGAACAGCTGGCTATTAGGTATCCAGCCACGCAACTCGTGATTTTCTGGCGACGCTCTAGACATCACCACAGAGCTCCAAGAACGACCGTTTTGCTTCATTTTCACACCCATTGGAATCTTAGAGCGTTGCAGCATTTTCGTTGGTCTTTTCCACGCAGTTTTGTGGGGCCAGAAAATTTCTGAGCTGCTTTTCATGAACAGTGGGCTATTAGGCATCCAGCCACGCAACTCTTGATTTCTGGCGGCGCTCTAGACATCACCACAGAGCTCCAAACAACGACCATTTTGCTTCATTTTCACACCCATTGGAATCTTAGAGCGTTGCAGCATTTTCGTTGGTCTTTTCCACGCAGTTTTGTGGGGCCAGAAAATTTCTGAGCTGCTTTTCATGAACAGTGGGCTATTAGGCATCCAGCCACGCAAATCTTGATTTTCTGGCGGTGCTCTAGACATCACCACAAAGCTCCAAACAACGACTTTTTTTGCTTGATTTTCAAACCCATTGGAATCTTAGTGTGTTGCAGCATTTTCGATGGCCATTTCCACACAGTTTTGTGCGGCCAGAAAATCTCTGAGCTGCTTTTCACGAACAGTGGGCTATTAGGCATCCAGCCACGCAACTCTTGATTTCTGGCGGCGCTCTAGACATCACCACAAAGCTCCAAACAACGACCATTTTGCTTCATTTTCAAACCCATTGGAATCTTAGAGCGTTGCAGCATTTTCGTTGGTCTTTTCCACACAGTTTTGTGCGGCCAGAAAATTTCTGAGCTGCTTTTCATGAACAGTGGGCTATTAGGCTTCCAGCCCCGCAACTCGTGATTTTCTGGCGACGCTCTAGACATCACCACAGAGCTCCAAGAACGACCGTTTTGCTTCATTTTCAAGCCCATTAAAATTTTAGAACGTTGCAGCATTTTCGTTGGCCTTTTCCACACAGTTTTGTGCGGCCAGAAAATTTCTGAGATGCTTTTCATGAACAGTGGGTTATTAGGCATCCAGCCACGCAACTCGTGATTTTCTGGCGGCGCTCTAGACATCACCACAAAGCTCCCAACAATGACCATTTTGCTTGATTTTCAAACCTTATAATAGCAGATTTGTGTCATAGTGAAAGTGGCGTCACAATGGACCCAGTTTGAAATATTCTCTAAATGAACTTTTACAATAGATCCTGTTAATACGTCACAATGGGTCTTATTTATATTCTCATAATGAATTTCTATAACAGTAGATCTGCAACATAATTGAAGTGACGTCACATTAGTCTTTTGTTTATATTCTCAAAATCACTTCTATGTTAGTGGAATAGTATATCTGTGCCATTATCGAGATGACGTCACATTTGGGTTAGTCACTAATCCAACTGTGACGTCATTTTGATAATGGTACAGATCTACTGTTCTGTCATCATAGAAGATCATTATGAGAATGTATATACACTAATCAGTGGTGTATTCTGAATTTTTTAGGTGCATGAGTACGCGCTGTCGCCCGAAACTTCGAAAGAATCGACTTTTTGGGCGAATTACTTCTGACAAACTTGTTTACTCATCGGCAGGTTTTTTGGTTTTTTTATGATTTTTTTCGCCCGAAAATCTACATCACGGCTTAAAACGTTCTAATTTCATAATTTTTGTCTTCGTGAATCGCGATTTTTCCCGCGCATACCCACTTGGTCTTTGTGAGGTGAGCATACGGTGTATACCCGCGTGTATAGGCCTACCCTCGTTTTCAGAGGTGAGTATAAATGATGTCATTATTTTCCGGAGCTGGAGTACAGCCCTGACACTAACCGTAAGTGTATATTCTCAAAATGGAATTCTATGGTAGTATAGATTTGCATTATAATCAGAGCGACGATAAGCTTATACCAATTTTGTGTTCTCAAAATGAACTTATACTGACATGATAGATTGACAGTACATTTGTATCATAATCAGAGTGACGTCATAATGTGACTAGTTTCAGGGGCGGATCCAGGGGGCCAATCCGGCCATGGCCCCCCATTTTGAAATTTCTTTATTTTTGACCAGCTATTTTGCTCGGAAAGTAGACGTGGCCCCCATGAGTGGTTCCGTAGGACTTTGGCCCCCCCTCGAAAATTTCTGTATCCGCCCTTGACTAGTTTTATATCTCAAAAATAAACTTCCATAATATATTAGATCTGCATCATAATCGAAGTGACGTCACAATGTGCCTAGCTTTATATCTCACAGCAAACTTCTGTAATATTGGATCTGTATCATTTTCGAAGTGACGTCAAAATGCTGTAGTTTTATATACTCACATCGGACTTCTATAATGGTAAACCCTTTTCATAATTGAAGTGACGTCACAATGGGTCCAGTTTTTATTCTCACAATGAACACAAATCTAGTAGATCTTTACCATTATCAGCGTGACGATACAATTGGCTAAAATGAACCTCTACAATAGTAGATCAGTATCATAATCGACGTGACATCACAATTGTCCTAGCTTCAAAAATGAATTTCTATAATAGTAGATTTGTATTATAATCAAAACGACGATACAATAGCTTAGACTTGAATTCTGAAAATGAACTTATTCTAATATTATGATTGTGGATTTGTTTCATAATTTGAGTGACGTCACAATAGGTCTGTTCTTTTCCCAAAATGAATTTACCTAATAGTAGATTTGCATCATATTCAGAGTGACGTCACAACAGGCCTATTTGTTCCTGTGAGAGGAGATCTGCATCGTAATCGTAGTGACGTCACAATGGACCTAATTAGGCCTACTAATACACAAATATGTCTGAATCATAATTTTAAAAATGACGTCACAAACTCACAATACGCCTGGTCTTTCTGTCCTCAAAATCAAATTCTATAATAATAGATCTTCTCATAATCTACATGTAAGAGACGTCACAAAAGGCCTAGCTTTGCAGTCTTAAGATGAACTTCTGTAATAGTAGGTCTACATCTTATCATGATCGAAGTGACGTCACAATGGGTCTTATTTATAATTCTCAAAATGAACTTTTTTAATAGTTGATTTGCTACATAATGAAGGGACGTCATTGTGGCTTTAATTGTTTATATTCTCAAAAACACTTCTATAATAGTAGTATAGCAGATCTGTACCATAATCGAAGTGACGTCATAATTGGGTTAGTGCATATTCTCAAAATGAAATTCTATGATGGTAGATTTGTAATATAATCAGAGCGACGGTAATTACTAAATTACAATAGACTAATTCTTGCATTCTTAAAAATTAACTCATACTGACATGATAGTAGAGTTGTATCATATTCAAAGTGCTGGTTTTATAGCTTAAAATAAGCTTCCATTATATTCGATCCGATTCATAATCGAAGTGATGTCACAATGTGCATGGCTATAATCTCAAAACGAACTTCCATTGTAGTAGATTTGCGTCATAATCGAAGTGACGTCACAATAGGCCGAGATTTATTTCCTCAAAATGAACTTCCAAAATATTGGACCTGTTTCATAATCGAAGAGACGTCACAATAAGCCTATATATATGCATTTATATATGCATTATATGCATTTGTATATATATGCGTATATATATATATATATATATATATATATATATATATATAGTTCATACATGTTCAAACTGAAAGTCAACATCGTAGATCTGTGTCATATTCAGAATGACATCGCAGTTGACCTAGTTTGTATTCTCAAATGGACTTCCATAATAGTAGTTTTGGATCACAATCGAAGTGACGTCACAATAGGCCCTGTTCATAATTATATTATAAAAATGAAATTCTATAATAGTAGTTCTGTATCATAATTGAAGTGATAGGCCTTAATTTTGTATGCTCAAACTGAACATCTACGTAGTAGATCTGCATCATAATCGATGTGACGCCTCAACTATAGGTCTTGTTCATAAATATTTCTCACAATAACTTCTATAATATTGGAGCTGTATCATAATCGCGGTGACGTCACAATTGGCCTAGTTTTGTTTTATCAAAAAGAACTTCTATGACAGTAGACAGTGACGTAGCCAGGAATTTTTCATGGGGGGGTTTTATGGCCGGAAACCCTGTTTTTTGCTATTTTTTCTTACTTAAATGGAAAAATAACCTTAAAAAATCTTTTTTTCGGAGCCAATGGGGGGGGGGTTTAACCCCCGAAACCCCCCCCCTTGCCTACGCCACTGACAGTAGAGCATGTAAATAAACAAAGTGACGTCACAATTGATCTAGTTCATATTTGAATGAACTCCTGTAATAGAAGATTATTTTTTTATCAAGGCCACGATACAATAGGCCTAGTTTTCTATTCTAAAAATGAACTTATGATAATATGATAGTAGGTTTGCTTCATTATCAGAGTGACGTCACAATAGGCTTAAAAGTAAACGATTTGATCCGGAATAACAATATCCAGACAACTTTAAAAAAATTCGAAGAAATAGACTGCCCAAATTAAGCAATTGAATCGCGTGTATAGGAGAAGAAAATCGCGTCATTGACTGAAGAGAACAATTTAACATCCATCGATCCATTTATCCCTCCAACCATCAATCCATCCATCCAACCATCCATTTATCCATCCATACATCCATTCATCTATCCATCCATATATCCATCCATTTATCCATCCATCCCCCAAACCATCCATTCATCCACCCATCCATCCATTCAGCTGTCTATCCATATAATTATGTTAACCTGCCTGTAAGTACAAATATGCGAATCTATGTAAATAAAAATGTAGAAAGTTTGTTCCTAATCGAATATCTCGGAAAGTTCATCGCCGATTCTTTTGAAATTTTTCGCAAAACGCTCCGTTCGAATACGATCGGGTTTGTAAAAGGATTTTCTGGAAAGAAACAAATCTTTTAGACCAAAAAACCACAACTTTCTCTTCGATTTGACACGTTTATACATTTTAACTTTCACGCAGCCATCCGCCATTTCGCGCATGCGCTGTCGATAGCGCTTTCGAGATAATATGGATTGGACCCACTTCCATTTCAACCGTCCAAAGATTTTAACTGGGTCACCAATGGCAAACCTGGGAAAGAAGACGCAACATTCGCGCGTGCTGTCGAGAGCGTGTCTATATAGCGCATATATTTAACTGTCGATATATATTAACTGTCGATATATATGGATTCCGCCCATTTTAACTGGGTCACCAATGATAAGCCTGGGAAAGAGGTCGCGTCGTGCAATCATGTCTCCGAAAGTCCTTCACCGATTGCTTTCAAATTTTCATACAACGTTCTAGCGGACGGGTTTTAGCTGTCGGGAAGGGAGGAGTGAGGGAGGAAGGGAGGGGGATGGACCGGACGGGATGGAGGGAGAGAGGAGATGGATGGAGGAAGGGAGGGTTGAAAGGGCGATGGAGGGAGGGGAGGGAAGAAGAGGGAGGGAGATGGGACGGGGAAGGAAGGGGTAGAGGAGGGGTGGTAGAGGGAGGGAAAAAGGGAGGAGGAGGGGGAGGGGTAGGAGAGGGGAAGGGAAGAGGGAGGGAGGGGAAGGAGGAAAAGGAGGGAGGGGAAGGAGGAGGGGGAGGGGCAGGGGCAGGGGAGGGGGAAGGAGGGGGAAGGAGGGAGTGGGAGGGAGGGAAAGTCGGTAGAGAAGGACAGAGGAAGGGAGGGAGCGAGGCAGGGAAGGTCTTTTCAGCCACAGCAACGCGTGGCCGGGTACAGCTAGTATTATATATGACAAAATGCTGAGGCCCTACACGTGCAATATTCTTATTTTCCCCAAACACGTGGCCTCCACGTTCATTTTGCACGCATGCATTTATATATTACGTAGGCCTACACATACAATGTCATACATGCATACATACATACATACATACATATTGCATACATGCATATATACATACATACATACATACATACATACATACATACATACATACATACATACATACATGCATGCATGCATGCATGCATGCATGCATGCATGCATGCATGCATGCATGCATGCATACATACATACATACATACATACATACATACATACATACATACATACATACATACATACATACATACATGCATGCATGCATGCATGCATGCATACATACATACATACATACATACATACATACATACAAACAAACATACATGCATACATACATACACATACATACATACATGCATACATACAAACAAACATACATGCATACATACATACACATACATACATACATACATACATACATACATACATACATACATACATACACGCATATATACATACATACATACATACATACATACATACATACATACATACATACATACATACATACATACATACATGCATACATACATACAAACAAACATACATGCATGCATGCATGCGTGATGGAAACTGCAATGGCAAAAGTTTGGCAATGTTTGCTCACCATCCAGTTTATTATATGTATACGAAGACAATAATGGCGACGTATATACACTGCGCAATATCACCGATGCGGACAAATTAAAGTAGAGCAACATACACAAAGACACAGAGACAGAGAGCCACAGAGACACAGAGAGACAGAGAGGCAGAGAGGCAGAGAGACAGAGAGATGGTCAGAATGACATATACACGGATAGTTAGAGATGTTTATGTGGATCAGTTCAAATGGTCATCGATTAACGATTGCTGGAGCAATTCCATCTCCGATATCCCAACTCCCTATATTGGTTTGGCTCAAAGATCTACAAGAACATATATAAACATATATATACATATAGTGCATGTTTCTGGATGCATGTATAGTACCCAACCATATTATGTATATGTGTGTGTATATTAGGTGCTATATATATAGGTAATATAAGGTCAGCAAATAATATTTTTTACAAGGTCAGACAGTCTTGCGTTATTGGATCTCGTTCAATAACATGTACATAACGGCGTTTACGCAATGTGTGTGTGCGTGCGTGTGTGTGTGTGAGAGATGAACGCGTAGGCCTATATTGCATTGTATGTATTATATTTATATGTAATAGGTGACTGTATAATGTCCAGATAATTCATATATATATATATATAAAATCATGTTATACAGTATATATACAATAGGGCCTACATACATATAAGCCTATGTACATTTTGAACAGCAATTATATATTCTGGTCTACAATTCTATTTACGAATTTATAGAACGCCTTTCACAGTACAATCTAATCAGAGGCGCTCTTAGTGCGAAGAACCCTTCGAAAAGGTATAATGCCTGAAGACAATGGGCAGAAACACCATATTAATTCACACAATCATGTATGCCCTGGTATAGGTCCTATAGACAAGATCTGTGTACGAATTATAGAATTAGGGAAGATCATTCCATATGTAGGAGAGAGTAAAACAGAGGCAAAGGCAAGATCCCGAGAGAGGACATCCCCGGCTCGAAAGACCCCCCAGGGCTCCTTCGCAGCGACGGAAAGAGGCCTTAATTGACGACGACGATCGTACCGTGGGCTGGGAAAAATACTTGATCCGGGACGCAGCCAGCATCCGTATAGCCTACTTGCTTGCACGACATCCTACATACATCCTTCGCCTTCGTGAGGTTACTGTAAAGCGCTATATAAATGTTCATATACGTACATATATGCATGCATACATACATACATACATACATACATACATACATACATACATACATACATACATACATACATACATACATACATACATACATACATACATACATACATACATACATACATACATACATAGGCCTACATACATACATACATACATACATACATACATACATACATACATACATACATACATACATACATACATACATACATACATACATACATACATACATACATACATAAATACATACATACATACATACATACATACATACATCGACAATACCTGGTAGCAGGGTTTAATGTTGGGTGAAAACGCGTGGGAACGGCGTTCCCACTGCTCTCGAAATTCTTTGCTTGCGTTCCCGCTGCTCACCAGCATGGAACGCTGGAAACACATGCATTCTGGTAAACTCTTCTTTGGCGTTCCCACTGCTCACTCGAATCACTTTAAGTTAACCACTGTCTGGGAGTGCAGCTTAACTGCACAAAAATATGCAGATCTCCCCGAAACCCACAACTTCGCTTCAATAGCCTTAGAAACATTTGGAGCGATTGATATAATGTGAGGTCAGGCATTCATTACAGAACTTGGTCGTCGTCTGACTGTCGCGTCGGGCGATCCTCTAGAGACCACATATCTACTCCAGCGCCTGTCATGCATTAGCACACAACGACGCTAGAACGCAAGGACTGCATGCATGGCTACAACGCAATAACATCCAGAGGGACTTCTATGCAAAACACCGGGGACGAAGACCAAGAACTAATTATTCTTAGGAATTGCTGTTTGACTATAGGGACGTGTCTGTTTTGCAGCAGGCCGAAAGGAAGTTTTTATAATAATTTTTTATCAGTAGGCCTATTATAAAAATGGGCCTAAAAACTCATGGCTGATTCGATCGATTATATCTTTATGCTGCAAAAGGACGTGTTAATACTTAATAGCCTAATAGTCACACATTATACATTACAAAGTCGCATACATACGCATGCTTGTCACCTGTGTGCACCTCAAGATCTGTAGATATAGACTAGAGCCGCTAGACAGCATAAGCACTATAGGGCCTAACATGGGCGGAGACCTGGGGGAGGACAGGGGGGACGGTCTCCCCTCTCCTCTAATGGAGGTGTTGGGGGACGGCCCATGGATTTGTCCCCCCCATCGTTGGTTGAGCGTCAAGACAAAAAAGTCATCAACTTTTTTGGCTGCGAAAATAGAAAATTTCGTCGAGATTTGGCCGGATGACTAAAAAAAGTTATCAACTTTTTTGACGGCGAAAAAAGAATTCTTTCCAGATTTCGGCGGATGACTATAAAAAAGGTCGTCAGAAATTTTGGCCGGCAAAAGATGGAAATTTTTCGGCGACACTCAGCCATTCGTTCGTCAAAAGATCTCGCGTCTTTCCGTCCCCCCCCCCAAGTATCCGTCCAGGTCTCCGCACATGGGGCCTACCTACAATCAATCAAAAAGTTAACCAATTTTCGCTTATTAAAAACATGAGGCTGTCAGAACGCAGCTTGTTAGATTTAAGCCTATAGATCGATAGCTAATAGCGACACTAGTAACAAGCAGACTATATAATATATATATATATATATATATATATATATATATATATAGCAGACTAAAATACAGGCGCTGCTATTAGAAAGAATTGATGTTATTTGGGAAGACTATAACATGGAGGAATGACAAAGTGATCGAACGGTCAAATGGTTTTCAATTTGTCTGTTTGTTCATGCTGATAACAATCATGATGCTCATCTATCTCTCAGTTCTCCTGTCAACACCGACCATGCATATAGGCCATACATACATGTAGAATATTATACAGAGACTTCTGTATCCAGGATTGCATTCATTGCAGTTTTCCTATACCCTTCTGATTGTCGCCTGCAGTTCATCTGCAGCTGCCTTGCGCCGCCTATTTCGTGCCGGTTGTTAGCGCCGGTTGTTGGTGCCGGTTGTTGGTGCCGGTTGTTGGTGCCGGTTGTTGGTGCCCACGACTGGAGAATGTCAAATGCAGGAAGCAGACGAAGTTCTTCCTCTGGCAATTATTTCGCCTTCAATTCGATTCGATAAGCCGATTCAATGGCCCTTGCAATGCAGCCCGACCTCGTGACATCAATTGTCGTTGGTCGACCGACAAAGGATCAGAGACGCTCAGAGAGGGGTGGCCAGATTTCGGAAAAGCTTCGTCCACAAATCTCGTCAGAAAGTAGCCCAAAAGTCGCAAGCCGAGCGTCATATGAGTTTTTTAGTTGAGAACGCTCTGAAAAGTAGCCCAACTCGCGCTTTTGGGCGACGACCTGGCAACCCATCCGGGAAGCGTCTGGGATGTCCGAAGCGGACGTCCAGCGTGGACGACAATCAGTGCTGTTGCCTAGGGCGCGTAATCACGAGACGGCAACGGGATTTATGTAGCGCAATTCTTCATTCCCGAGAGGCATCATTGGCTGGTGGTGGTGGTGGTGGTGGTGGTGGTGGTGGTGGTGGCGGTGGTGGTTGGTGGTGGTGGTGGTCCTTGGAGACTGATAAGAGATGCAATGTTGCAGGACATGCAGAAGACGAAGAACAAAGACGTTTCTTCAGATAAAACCAATATCTCGCTTCAACCCCAAAGATATGGGAATATAATAATGTATACGCCCTATACGGGGATTACGGGTACGTGAGTGCACACACACCCACAAGCACACAACCACACGCGCGCACACACACACACATACACGCACACACACAACCACACGCACACACGCCCACACGCACACACACACGTACACACACATAAACACACGCACTCACCCACGCATGCACACGCATATATATAATTATGTATTATATGATATTATTTATCTGCCCAATGCCCATGTCCACAAGGCCCTTCATGTTTGTGTGTGTGTATATATATATATATATATATATGCTACATGTACATGTATATAGATATATCTGACTTATCGATAGCAGAGCTTATAGCATAAGCTATATCTTTCTCTGTCTCTGTCTCCGTCTCTGTCTGTCTGTCTCAGTCTCTGTCTGTCTGTCTCCGTCTCTGTCTGTCTGTCTCCGTCTCTGTCTGTCTGTCTCCGTCTCTGTCTGTCTCTCTAATTATCTGCCCCTCCTCATGAATCGATTCTGTTATCTGGAGTCTTTCTATACATGTACATACTGAGATAAATCGTTCTCCACCGATTTCATTGTCTTCGTGTATATACATGCTATGTATAGATATGAATGCCAGCCAGTGTATCCAATGTATGATGTGCACCACTTTATGTATCTGTTCATATACAGTATTATACACGTCTTTATATAATACATGCATCACTGTATAGACTATACAACCGCATATATAGCAAAATCGTGTATATACTAGTAGACATAGACATAGACATAGACATATTTTTATTGATCCCATCAATTCAATTGTACATGTATGTTTAACAAAGTATAGACATAATTCGCAATAAGAAAATACTCAAAGTGAATAGGTATTATAAGAGTGAGGGAGCAAATAGGCACACCAAAAGGGACAAGTCCCGCTAAGCAGGGGCCTAATTAACAAAGTGAAGTGAGAAAGTGAAAGCTGAAGGGAGTATTGGAATACAGAGATATTACTTAACTAGGGAAAGAAAAAAAATTATTATAAAAAACAAAACTAATGTAGTTAACACTACATGAAAAACTCAGAGAAAGAACAAAATAAAAGCAAAAGCAATCAAACAATCAAATAAATCAGCATTAGCATGGGTAACCCCTCATGCTATATTAACAGAAAACATTACATAATGTATACACACGTAACAGGTGTTTAAAATGAGTTAAGTTAGTAGCCTTACGAATGTGAATCGGAATTTTATTCCATATGACAGGGCCTTGGAATTTAATAGAAAATTTCCGAACATTTGTTTTTGCAAAAATAATACTGAAGTCTCTATTACCTCTAGTGAGTCCAGGATGCAATGCAGGAGAGAAGTAAGATGCAAAGGAAGAAGGGAGGAGGTTATTGATGTATTGATACATAAATTGAGATGTCTGTTCAAATCTAATCTGCTTAATATTTAGGAGTTTATGCTCAGCAAATAAGGGACCAGTATGACAGTTAACAGTGGATTTAGTGATAACTCGTATGGCTTTTTTTTGTAAGGTCCTTAAAACATGGAGATGGGTATCATAGGTTGAAGTCCAAATTAAATTAGAGTAAGTAAGGTATGGATAGACTAGGGTGAAATATAGATTGATAAGCACATGAGAGGGAAGCAAGTAAGAGACTCTCTTAATAATGCCTATGCTTTTTGAATTTTTTTTACTTATTTCGTCTATATGAACTTTCCATTTTAGGTGCTGATCAATATGAACGCCAAGGAATTTTGTCGTGTAAACTTGAGGAATTACTTTACTGTCAATAAGCAGCTCATTATTTGTTATAGGTATTGGTTTTTTATTTGAGCGAAATATGATATAATTAGTTTTAGATAGATTTAATGAAAGTTTATTTGCCTTGAACCAATCACTAGCTGATATTAATTCATTATTGACTAACTGAAGAAGCTGATCATAGGAGGCATGCGATAAAAATACATTAGAATCATCTGCAAATAGAATATAGTGTAAGATGGATGATGAATTTGGGAGGTCATTGATATAGATTAAAAACAGGAGAGGACCAAAGATAGAGCCTTGAGGTACTCCAAATTCTATAGTTTGAAAGTTAGACAATTTTCCATTACAAAGCACCTGCTGTAGACGATTGTCCAAATAACTACTAAGCCATCGGAGTGCATTATCTCTAATACCATAGTGTTCAAGTTTATACAAAAGTATTTTGTGGTCCACAGTATCAAACGCCTTTGCAAGGTCAAGGAAGATACCAATTGAGTACTCATTATTGTCCATGGCCTTGGTAATTTTGTCCTGTATATCAATCAGTGACATGGAGGTAGAGTGACCCGGCTGAAAGCCATGCTGAAACGGATATAATATGTCCTTATGCTTTATGTATGAAAATAATCTGTCATACATTACTCTTTCAAATAATTTAGAGAAAAAAGGTA
>OX457042.1:26587899-26690399 GCA_949752735.1 Lumbricus terrestris
TATCTGTGTCTCTGTCTGACTCTATCTCTGTCTGTCGCTCTCCTTTCATCTCTGACTCACTCCATCCACTCCTGCCTGTATCCGTCCATCCGTCAAGTGTAACAACAAACCCATATGTCTCTCCTTGTATTCCTTTGTCTGTCCTTGCATCTCACCCGGCTCGTATTGCCTCCGTCTGTCTCCATCTACCTCCGTCTGCCTCCATCTGCCTCAGTCTCCATCCGTCTGCCTCCATCTGCCTCCGTCTCCATCCGTCTGTCTCCGTCTGCCTCAGTCTCCATCCGTCTGTCACCGTCTGCCTCCGTTTGCTTCCGTTTCCTTCCGTCTGTCTCCATCTGCCTCAGTCTCCATCCGTCTGTCTCCGTCTGCCTCAGTCTCCATCCGTCTGTCACCGTCTGCCTCCGTTTGCTTCCGTTTCCTTCCGTCTGTCTCCATCTGCCTCAGTCTCCATCCGTCTGCCACCGTACATGTAGCCTATGTCTCCGTCTCCATCCGTCTGTCTCCGTCTGCCTCAGTCTCCATCCGTCTGTCACCGTCTGCCTCCGTTTGCTTCCGTTTCCTTCCGTCTGTCTCCATCTGCCTCAGTCTCCATCCGTCTGTCTCCGTCTGCCTCAGTCTCCATCCGTCTGTCACCGTCTGCCTCCGTTTGCTTCCGTTTCCTTCCGTCTGTCTCCATCTGCCTCAGTCTCCATCCGTCTGCCACCGTACATGTAGCCTATGTCTCCGTCTGCCTCCGTCTGTCACCGTCTGCCTCCTTACCCCATCTTTTCATTTCTGCTACATTACCTCCTTCCCTTCAATTTCTACACACACACACACACACACACACACACACACACACACACACACACACACACACACACACACACACACACACACACACATATATATATATATATCCAATCCCTAATCGTCTCCACCTATATAGGCCTAGGTTTCCGCCCCTTCCAATACCTGTTTCCATGTCTTCCTCTGCCTGTATCCATCCCTTCTTCTCCCTCTCTTTTCTATTGCTGCCTCTGTTTGCCTTTCTGTTTTTCGGATAATCACCCACCAGTTCTTTCAAATGCCTGCTGCGCAAGAGTCGGTTGCATCAGAGAATCGGTTCATAAACCACGCATACACGTAGAGCCCTACTACGATGGTTGGGTATAGAATATAGATTCAATATCAAGATCATCATCATTGTCATCACCAGCTGCTTTAATGGTCGATTCCATTCGTCGTTTGACTTCCCTACCATAAACAAGTCCTCTTTAGACGCAAACAATCCATAGCATACATCGCAAACCAATCTACTATAACTGGATCATCTAAAAAAAATCCGTTGATATATCGACAGAGTGCTAATCCCCTCTGCAGTTTTATTACTAATATCCATAATGATAAGCACATATATATTTACAACATTTCTGCGTTGAACGTATACATAAATATATTTAATATAATATCAGCATACGAGTCTATCATAATTATAGGTCAGTAACCAAAAAGTCTTAGCGCTTAATGGTAATAACATCGTGGGGCGCGGTGGTGTAGTGGGTATGTTCGTTGCCTTGCAACCGGAGGTTACAAACATTAAGCCATAGATTCGATGTATACATGTATATACAAATTATGCAATATGCATGCATATATATATACTGAGCCAAAATGTCATGTGACACCAGTAGAGTCCACAATTATAATTTACAGGGAATGCCAATAAATATTGTATACATCCCATAATGTCAAAGAAACATGCCTTTAAACAACATAATAACATAGAATATATGACCTTTATAATTCTGCTGAATCAAAGGGAATCTATGACCTAAGTGCATAAAGTTAGTATTCCTAGAATTCTTCTTCTTCTACTTTTCAACTGCACTTGAATAATAAACTTCGATTAGTCATTGAAGAAAGAACTTTATGCATTGATTGTTCGTTTCATGTTGTTTATGCCTAAAGAATTATTTGTTTTAAAAGAGCACCTACACTGTTTAGACGCTTAGACTACCTAAACGATGGTCAGATACGTATACAATCCTAAAGATAATAATTATACACACACAAATACATGCATACATCCATATACACACATACACACAAGTAAAAATTCCACATACATAAACATATACAAGCATAAACTCATAACTGCATAGATACATGCATATGTACATACACAAACGAATGCTGAATATAAATTATGTGCTTACAATCAAGTTGCATCCGCGACATATATATATCCATATTCAAATGGATAAATGCAATATGTATATATATATATATATATACATGTACATATCTTCTATGAATGCAAGCGGGGTTAATATGTGATACACGAGCAGCACAAATTGATTGGTCTATATTTGCAGATACAAGTAAATAAAATGCCAGTTGGTCAAACATAATATGTAATAATTATATATATATATATAAATATATATATATCTTTATATATATATACACACATTTATATACATATATACATCTTTATATATACACCAGTGGTTCCCAACCTTTTTTTACCTGAGGGCCACTTTTTCTAAGTTGGAGGACACGAGGGCCACTTTTTTTTAGTTGAAGGACATTAAGGGGCCACAAGGTTAAAATTGTATTAACTAAAAGCAAATAAAATTGTTATAATTGATTCAAAATATAATGTTTTATGTTATTTTATCGACGTTAAAAGAAAATAATTTGTAATAGAATATTTAGAAAATAATAGTGTGTTCTATCTTGTCCAAATTGTGGGGCGCGGTGGTGTAGTGGTGGCGTCGTTGCCTTGAAGCCGGAAGGTTTGAGGTTCGAATCCACCTCGCCGTGTAGGGACCTTGGGCAAGTCCTTCACTCGCAATTGCTCAGCGCTTCGGCGTGAAACTCCGATGCAGTGTCCGCTCTGCAGTCGGGAGCGCCTCTGAGTAGAGAGAGCTTGAAGGGGCGCTATAACAAGTGCACATACAAACAAACAAACAAACAAATTGTTAATTTTTTTTATATATTTTCGATAATTCTTTGAGAGATGAGGGCAATTTTCTGAGGCCTGGCGGGCCATTTTCTGAGGCCTTGCGGGCCACTTTTGGCCCGCGGGCCACGGGTTGGGAACCGCTGATATACACACATATATATACAGTTATACACATACATAATTACATAGATGTATAATTTTTATATGCATGTGTATATATAAAGACATACGTATATATATATATATATAATGATATACACACATATATATATAAATATATATATGTGTGTGTGTATGTCAGTCTGTTTACTACACATAGATGAAAGTTGCTCTTATTTGCTGTCAGGTGTTCATTTGATGTCGTGATGGTGCTGATCAGACATGCACCTAATCAACGTCGGCTTATGTCCGAATCTCGTTCCTCGATCTTCTAATGGACCTCGCCAACGTTGAAGAGCTTTGAAGTCGACAACTTAATTCAGCCGTCGAATATATAAGTCAGTCGTATGCAGCAGGTCCAAGGTCTTGCTGTCAACAGGATGCAATTTGTGGGTGAAAGCAGTTGGCAGAAATATAAGGTGTACGGGGAGAGCAGAATGTGTTGGGAAATGCATCTTTTTCAATAGAATGCAATGCTTTTGACAAGTTCAACTTAAGTAGAGTACGATTCCGCTGACATGGTCAACGTTTAAGTCGATGTAACGCAAAATAAAAAATGTCGTCAATGGTCACCATGACGATGGTGCACCATGACGATGGTCACCATGACGATGGTCACCATGGCGATGGTACCATGACGATGGTCACAATGATGATGGTCACCATGACGAAGGTCACCATGACGATGGTGCACCATGACGATGGTCACCACGACGATGGTGCACCATTTGCTAGTCGCCAAGACGACCTGATTCAATGCTCTCATTACCATGGTGATCATTTGGAGCAGTCTTTTTTTTACTTAGATGATTTGACGGTTTGAGATAATTACGAAGCACGAAAAGTGTTTTTATCCTTAATTGCGTCGGGTTACATCATCGGTCGCAATACTTTCTATTTTCAGTGGAAACTTCCGGAACGCTGTTTCCGTTGACTGTCATTTCATCACCATTTGGCCGCGGAAGACTGGAAGATCGGTGTCGGTAGAGAGATGACCTCTGGTGGTGTTGGGGGAGGTGGTTGAGAGGAAGTGAGGGTAAAGGTCGCTGGACAAATACTTCCGCGGTCAGTTCACTTGGATTTGACGGATCGTTGCCGATGAAGAGGTCGCTAGGGTCCTACAATCAATCACAATCAATCAAATCATGATTACTGTTAGGTGCATGATTATGTGTGTGTGTGCTCGTTGTGCATTTGTACGTTAATCATCCAATCGGAATTTATGTAACATCCTTTGTCATAAGCTATTATTCAGAGATGGCTGAGAGCGTAGATGTGTGCACACATACAAACTTAATGTATGCATGTACATTGTACAATTACATGCATACAATAAGTTTGCATGTGGTTATGGAGAAGGATAGAAAGAATCAGCTGGAGGGATCATATCAGCAATGAGGAGGTATTGAGAAGAGTCGGAGAAAAGAGAGCGATGATACACACAATTAGAGAAAGACAAAGAAGATGGATCGGGCACACACTCAGAGGAGACTCGATGCTACGAACAATCATAGAGGGGAAAATGGATGGAAAAAGAACGAGAGGCAGACCAAGACAAAGACTGTTTGACTGGATGATGAAAGATGGCTATCAGAAGCTGAAAATGAAAGCGCAGAACAGAGAAGAATGGAGACGTCAAACATTCGAACCTGTCTAAGGGCAGAGAACGGAAAAGAAAGAAGATGCATACACACTGCACAGTATTTTAAAATAGCCCACATTGCATGTGATATATATATATATATATGTATCTCATATATATATATTATAAATGTATACACACACACATATATATATATATACAGATGATATTAATATATGTATGTCGTTCTGGTTGGCCTATTGGACTCTTCGTTCATATCATATTGCTTTCTGACAAAAAAGTGTAAATTGAGAATGAACCTGAGTTCCAGGATTCAAGACACATAGCAACCTACATTTTTTCCAGGCAATTTACAGGATCTGTTGCATGGAGTGTTTAGGGGTAATACAATACCCAAGAATTTTCTTAACACCCATCTATTGCCCCCCTCCTCTCCTTACACCCACAAATTGTAACCAAAGAAAATATAGTTATGAAAGATAACAGATGTAATACAAACACTGGGTCTTCTTTCTACTTCGGAATTTCCACCAGCGGAGGGCACACTTGTAATCTTATTCTGGTTTGTTCTTCCACCGGTGTCGCCAAACAAAGGTTGAAGTCGTAGACGACCTCTGTACCTCGACTTCAGGGATCCTAGAATGAAGAGGAAAGGCACACAACATGCATCTTACTGATCGCTCCTTGTGTCATTGTTTGTATGTTTGGGTTTCTCTGTCTATCTGTGAATCTGTCTCCTATGCCAAACTGCATTAATACACAGTAATAGGTTTTTTTACTACATAGCAATTGTTTTCTTTACTACAAACAGGGCTTAAAGTGGGTGGGAACGCGTGGCAATGGCGTTTCCACTGCTTTCGAATTTCTCTGCTTGCACCACTGGTCACACATTCGACACATCCGAATGTGTGAGCAGTGGGTACGCAGAATGTGTGAGCTGTGTGTTCCACAGCTCACACATTCGGCATTCCCACTGCTCACTCAAACCACTTTAACCACTGACAACGCTGTACAATAGTTTTCATGCAGTCAGTTAGTAATAACAGCTTTAAAATAAATTGCTCATTCTGAAGATCAGTGGCTTTGTGTTAGAAATTGCTCGGATTCAAAACGCGTAATGTAGCATAGTAAAATGTAGTTCAATGTAGAGCAATAGAATGTTAGGTACCAAGCGATTGCATGTAGCTACTGACCAGCAGACCGAACTGGTGCAATTGGTGGCCTGTGTAGGCCTGGTTCCAGCATCAGACTGGTTCCCTGCGTGAATCCAGTCACCTCCAGATGACCATCCGTCAAGGTGCGTGGCACAGGTATTGAAGGAGGGAGTGGCATTTTGATTTCGGATGGAACGGAAAGTCGCCTCTGACTCGCGGAGGTTGTCGATGAAAGCAGACTGGAAACAAAAGAAACAATGAAATAGAATCTAGTAGTAGTAGTGGTAGTGGTAGTGGTCGTGGTGGTGGTGGTGGTGGTGGTGGTAGTAGTGGTAGTAGTGGTAGTAGTAGTAGTAGTAGTAGTAGTAGTAGTAGTAGTAGTAGTAGTAGTAGTAGTAGTAGACTAGTAGTAGTTGTAGTAGTAGTTGTAGTAGTAGTAGTAGTAGTAGTAGTAGCAGTAGTAGCAGTAGTTGTAGTAGAAGTAGTAGCAGTAGTAGTAGTAGTAGTAGTAGTAGTAGTAGTAGTAGTAGTAGTAGTAGTAGTAGTAGTAGTAGTAGTAGTAGTAGTAGTAGTAGTAGTAGTAGTAGTAGTAGTAGTAGTAGCAGTAGTAGTTGTAGTAGTAGTAGTAGCAGCAGCAGCAGCAGCAGCAGCAGCAGCAGTAGTAGTAGTTGTATTAGTAGTTGTAGTAGTAGTAGCAGTAGCAGTAAAAATTGCAATAATAAACAAATATACAACTACTATGTTTGTGGGCATGGTGGTATAGTGGGTATATTCATTGCTTTGCAGCCGGAGGGTTGCAGGTTCGAATCCACCTCAAGCCGCCGTGTGGGGACCTTGGGCAAATCCTTCAATTGCAATTGCTCAGTGTTTCGGCATGTGTCCGCGCTGTAGTCGGAAGCACTTCAGAGTAGAATTCTTGAATGGGCGCTATAACAAGTGCACATACAAACAAACAAACTACAACTAAGTTAACATTGCTTTGCCTGCAGGAATATCTTGCTTACCACCCATGGTTCTATAAAAAGCATCTGTTACCTTAAGATATCTGCAGGAGTGAACTGCATGTTGTTCATCTGGTCGCCGGTGTGGTTAGAATTGGAGATTTCCAGCACTGGGCAATTATTATTTCTATACAGCTTTTGGCCATTACGATTACGATTACCAGCTGAAGTGACGTGATGTCCGAGAACATTCTCTACGCTTGACGATCGATTGTCATTCGAAATGTCACCCGTTTCACCTTCACTCGTCTCTCGCGAATGACCAATTTGCCTCAAGTCAACGTCGCTCAAATTTGAATGTTGGCGTCGATTACCATGACGATCGTGCACCGCTTGTCTGTTGTCATGACGACCTGATTCAATGCGTTCGTTACCATGGTTACCATGATAATTTGGAGCATTCTGTTCGTAACCAAGATGATTCTGAACACTGTTTTCGTTACCATGACAATAAGGCACGCTCAGTTCACGACCAATGACGTCATCAGCTACGGAAGACGGAGTGGAAGTAACCTCGGGTACAGGGTCATTCCCCACAGAATCACGTCCCGCCCGATGCCTGGGTACTGGCTTCCTGTTGCGTAATGTACCTCGTTGAAAATACGTGGCCGAATTGCTGTCATGTGCATTGGAAGAATTTGCCGATTCGTTAGAAATAGCACCTGTATGACCGAGTTCGTTAGAGGCAGATGGCGCCACGTGACGGGCCAATCCAATGCCAGGAATTTCCAGGTTTAGCGTGTCCTGAAACCTTGACGACGGATTAAGGCCTCGACCTCTCTGTTGTTGGTCTTCCTTTGGATTTGTCGTCGACAACAGACGTTGCTTCCTTGAGAATTAAATAAAAGAAATTCAGAATAATTGTGTCAGTTTTTAAAATAAATTGTCTGTTCTCAAGATTAGCGGCTCTGCGTTGGAAATTGTTCAGATTCAGAATGCGTAATGTAGCATTGTAAAATGTAGTTCAATGTAGAGTTATAGAATGTTAGGTAGATGATAGATCGATGTAGAGTAATGAAATGCTATGCAACTTAATTTAGAGCAATGGAATGTCATGTAGTTCAATGTAGAGTTATGGAATGTTAGGTAGATCGATGTAGAGTAATGAAATGCTATGTAGCTTAATGTAGAGTAATGGAATGTCATGTAGTATAATGTAGAGTAATGGAATGTTATGTAGCATAATGTAGAGTAATGAAATGCTATGCAGTTTATAGTAGTGTAATGAAATGCTATGTGGTTTAAAATGCAGGGAAGTTAATGTTATGTGGTTTGCTGCAGAGTAAAAGAAAGTTATGCTTTGTAATGTAGTGAAATGGAATGGCAAGCCGGGCCCTATGTCATTTAACATAAGAGAATAGACAATAAGGTGGTTTTAATGTAGATGTGAGGCTTAACCATCTTTTACTACAATACATCATACTATTAAGTTAGTATTAACCAGGTAATGCTACAGCAGAATTGAATAAAAACCAAGTCAGATTGTGCTATACCACCCTATTAACAATACACCACATTAAATGGGCTAGACTACAAACCAAGTCCGGTCAGGCTGGACTGCACTAAATCGCTCTACAACACTCACTACACTACATGTATGAACCAAGATACGAATTACTGAATACACTACATTACTTTGCTGTTCTACCTTGAATGTCAAATGCCGAGGTTTCCTTCGGTCATCAGTTCAGGCTATCTTCTTGTCCCTTACGTGCAGACCTCCACGTTCCACAAGGCACAATGCTACGCTTTCTCGGTCCAGGGATCGTTCCAGGGTGAGAATTACGGGGGGTTGAAGGCTATTGTTGAAGGGTTTCAACCCCCAGTCTTTCTTAGAGCCCCATAATAAAGTCTGTTTCTCACACCCCAATTTCAAGTGAATCATAGTCCATTCCACCATAGCTATTTCTCCACAATTCTCACACTGGATCGCTACACCATGTTCTTCTCTAGCCCTAAGACTGTCTCATTTATCCAAGGATCGGGAGTCGGAAGCGCTTCTGAGTAGATTGTCATAAAGGAGTGATAAATATAAGTGTTTCAAATAAATAAATAAATAAATAAATTTTGTAAAAATATTTTGTAGAAAAAGTGTTCCCAATAAATAAATAAATAAATAAATAAATTTTGTAAAAATATTTTGTAAAAAAAGTGTTCCTAATGAATAAATAAATAAATAAATGAATAAACCTAAGTCTCGAAAGACGTCAGACGATATACATTCCCTGAAACGCACCTCAATCTTTCCGCCTCCTTAATCTGTCGAACCGATTCATTTGTGTAGACGGCGCCATCTACAGGGCATGTCGGATGATGGTTGAGCAGCCAATCGTCGATGCAGTCTCTATGGAAGCAATGGCGGCAAGGCAGACGACGCACCTGCTGACCTTGCGCGTAACCACGGAGACAGACGCAGCACTGTTGACCTGGAGCGAGTAGGATGCTGCTCTGACGGATGGTCTCCAGTGCAAAGGAACGGATTGTTGTCTCTGTTAGACTGCTTGGCTGCTGAGCCGATGGACTGAAGAAGGAATAGAGAAAACAACAAAGGAATGAACACATGCATTGTCTGAATTTAAGACAGATCTTTGAATATATATATATATACCGGTATATATATATAATATATTATATATATATGTATAATTATATATATATATCCAGACACTCCACCTAAGGTAACATCTCAAAGTGGTCTGATGGTGTAGCGGCATGTGCTGCACCTTATAAATGGAGTGTTGCAGGTTCAAATCTGCATAGCAAATCAGGACAAGTTGCTCACGAACTATTATTTTGTCTGTAAGGAATGCAACACGAAATCACCTCAGTGACCTCATTTATCTCATCCCTACATGGAATTAAAAAGCCAGTGAAAATCATTTTGATCAGAAACTCATTGTTATCACATTGCATTGATCATAATGTAACTGCATGCATTACGGTATATGCTATGCAATATTTTATATGATAATGTAATCAAATGCGATGTAATTGTATTGAACTGAGTATGGAAATTTATTTGCAAAGCAGTTCTTACAGTACAAGCTACTCAAAGGTGCTCTTACATGACCTCCCCAAAGGAACAAAAAGTCTTCAAGCGGCATGCAGATGAGGGGGAGCCCGGGCCAAAATCTTAGAGACGAAAACGTCCTTACAAGAGAAAGGACCCACAAAAACCAGTTGACTCATACATTGGAATAATTTAATGTGAAGTAATGTAGCACAAAATTGCAAATCAGTGCAATGTAATGTATTTTGTGTCGTATGGTGTCCATGCATCATTGCATCTATGTATATACATATGGATTGTATACACAAATATATAATATATTTGTAATGTACTGCAAAATGAAAGGACGTAACGTACTTGTCTAGCTGAAGCAGGAGGTCGTAGTCTTGTTCTGAAATGTCTCGAGCTAAAAGACTTGAGATGACGGCAGATGGAAGCACTGACGATCCTCTGGCAGGAGCCGGACGCCATTTCTGGGAATTCTTCTGCAAATCATAACAATTCATCAGAGTTAATAAATTTTTTAAGAATTCCGAGAAGACACATTCTAACCACAGGATAAACAAGTGCATAAATACACACACACACACATATATATATATTTAATTTATATATTTATATATAATTAAATATAAATAATTATATCAAGACTAATATTAAAGATAGCCTAAATAGGGCAGATAAATGGATGGAATCATTCATTCAGTAAAAATTTTCGCCCTGCAAGATATCTACTCAGCCCAACAAGAGCAATATAAATAACATGTCAAATTTATTGGCATTATTTAGATGGAGAAGGCGTATCTCCGACGGAAGTCGATTACAAGTGGATGGACCAATGATCAAGAATGCATGATGCTGCCTAGTTGAAGTGCCATGGATGTATGGATGGATGGATGGATGGATGGATGGCTGGATGGATGAATGGATGGATGGATGAATGGATGGTTGGATGGATGGATGAATGGATGGATGGATTTGATAGATAGATGGATGAATAGACTGGATTGATGGATGAATGCATGAAGGTTGGAAGGAGGAATGGATGGAAAAGGAGAACAAATGAAAAAAACAAGAAAGAATTTATGAATGAATATATCAATTAGATGACAGCAGATGGAAGGATTATAGACTCTCGGGAAGGCGGCGCTGCATGACCTCATTTCTGTGACATCTGCTGCAAATTGTCACAATTTCTCAGAGTTAATCAAGAATTTCGAGACAAAGAGACTTTCATCACTGAATGAAATGAATGAACACATAAATAAACGAATAAAGAAATAAACTAAATAAATATCACTATAAAAATTGATATTAATGTATAGATGGATGGATAGAGAGATGGATGAATGGATCAGTCAGTCAGTCAGTCAGTCAGTCAGTCAGTCAGTCAGCCAGTCAGTCAGTCAGTCAGTCAGTCAGTCAGTCAGTCAGTCTGTCAGTCAGTCTGTCTGTGTCTGTCTGTCTGTCTGTCTGTCTGTCTGTCTGTCTGTCTGTCTGTCTATCTATCTATCTATCTATCTATCTATCTATCTATCTATCTGTCTATCTGTCTATCTATCTATCTATCTATCTATCTATCTATCTATCTATTTATCTATCCATATGTCTGCTGTCCGTCCGTCCGTCTGTCTGACCATCCATCCGTCTATATGTCCAACTATCTATCAATCAATCAATCAATCAATTAATAGCCAAAGCAATATAGAAATAAATAGATAAAATATGTCTTCCCTGCTCCAGCTTTATGCTTTGGTTCATCTAGGATCAATTACACCTCAGAAAGAAAACGATAGATAAAAGGTAATAATACACAAATGTAATATAATATAATAAATATATATAAATATATATATAATATTAAATGCTGCAAGAATATTTTTCGTGATCTTACAAGTCTGTACTGGAAGCCATGCTCCTTGTGAGTTTCTGTGTTGAAACAGGTCTGACAAAGATGGACATCACTGCACACCAGACACCTATGAACATCGACCACACCAATATCAGTATAACTCAGAGAATAGCTCAGAGTTTAAGTTTTAAAATCTTCTTAAATTATCAGATAAAGCTTCTTATTCCAAATAATTTAACTTAGAAATTTAGACAATTGCAATATTAGTTAGTCACAAATTAGTCAAAAAGTGCCTCTTCAAGTAAAACAGGTAAGTTTTTGTAAGGTTTAGAGAACAACGGCAACTTAGACAATACTAGGGTAACATTACTCAGATATATATAAGCATTACATAAAATAGAATTAACAGATTAAGTTTTGCGGAAAATACTCATTCCCTCCTTAGCTTGTTTCTCCATCTTGTTCGATTCTTTACTTAGTGTCCATATGTTTGATTTTGCAAACTATAACAGGAAGGGACTGGTTTGTCATAAAGTTTAAATGTTTTCACAATAACCTAGCAGATTTGTAAGCCGACAGATGATGATGACGAGTTCTCTGCCCAAAGGCAGGTTCATTGGTTTTTATGCCCTTGCATGGGGATAAGGCGAGTGAAGTGGTTTAACCATGCCTTCCTGAGCTTCCTCACAGACAATTACATGTGAGCAACTTGTCCAAGGTCGCTACGCAATGGCTTGAGGTGGATTCAAACCTGCAACCCTTCGGTCAACATACAGAACATACCACTACACTACTGAGTCCCACCATTTGCCTACAATAGAGCTTTTTATCGCAATGGAAGCATTACAGTGTTCTCAAATAAGACTTCATAATTAAGTTATTCATACATGAACATTCTAAACATTTTAAAGCTAAACGAAAAATTTCACCACCATTACTTGTAGCATCTGCCAGAAATTGGCATCGCATGGCAGCCAGTGCAGACAATGCCAGGGTGCTCGTGAAGTCTCTCCGCTCTCACGTCTGCTCCAGCCGCGTTCTGGTATTCCGCCTGGAGAAGCGAGAAAGGACCAAAGTCCTCGCGACAGAACGGACACTCGATGAAGGTCTTTCCGGTCGACTTCTGGTGCTCGGCCCAGACCTTCATGCATTTTATGTGAACGTTGTTGCCACAGCCGAACCTGAAAGCAGTGAATTCATTCTCTGTTTTGCAACTGAATCTAACGACCACGATAGAAATTATATATACGACAAGACAATCATAAACATGATTCATTAACAAAATCAATGCAAAATAAAAGGCTAATTATATTCTACCTCATCTACCAAATAACCTAATTGCCTATTTACCTAACTACATGTAAAGTATGTAATATGTAAGTACTTGTACCTACTACCTATGTAAGTATATATGTATCTGTCCGAACATTAAACAGTAGGCCAATAATCAGCAACATTAACTCACAACGTGGTATATGGCACTTTCATAATTTCTAGATACATAATACAAATATTTAGCTACTGAGATCAATGAACAACAACAATGAAGTGCCACAACTGACAACGAGACCCGACAACTATCCAGACAATACGATATCAGTTTCCTTGGAACGTCTCCAAACTCTCCATACACATTTGAAAACACTTCCATTCAACTACGCTTATGTTTGGCCAGGTCAGTAGTGCCTCAGCTGATCTCCATGAAGTCTTGCTATAAACATCTACAATAATACATGATACAGAGCAATAGAATAAACTTTGCAGAAAAGCAGAACGCTGACCGACAGTATGTGACCGGTTGGTGTCTCGACAGTAGTTCATCCTGGCAGATGGGACAGACGTCATCACCGCTGATGTCACGCTGAGGTACTATGTTCGCCTCTGAAGCACCACTGCCGCCACCTGTCGACGATTCTTCCTGGTTTCGATCAAGCATCGCTGCAATGCGTCGGGCTGCAGCTGACGGCTTAACCGGTTGCGCGGCGGCTATTCCTCGGACTAAGTCGTTTATCTCACGCTCAACTAGACCCAATTGCCACGAGACTGAAACAGCCAGGAAATAGAAAATGAGTTGCAGTAGCATATTGCAGTGGTGAGAAAAAGAAAGAAGCAACAGCTGCAAATAGCAGTAGCTTGGGACAATAGAAAACAGAGATATGCCAAATAGAATTTTTTCAATTTGAATGAATGCGAAAAACTGACTGCTATTCAATCCACTATGAATGCAAATAGAAGGTGACGACAGAGCAGTACATATGCAAAAACCAGACACAAAGAATTTATATGTCCTTAAAAAATGCCTATTATAACTCAATTTTTTACAGTGCTTCATAATTACCTTAATAAGTTGCTCACACCAAGGCAATCACCTTTACACATGGTCTCGTGACAAGTTCCTGACTTTTACAGACAATAATAATAATTATGAAGAAAACATTTTAGGAAGGATGCTGTACTCCTATTGATTTTGTAGCACTTCTGAAAATGGCTTAATGCAGATTATCGCTTTTGACTCACTTTCAATCCATCATTTTATGACATGATACTGCACAAGAAAGAAAATGTCCTCCACACTGAAAGTAATGCGAGATTACTTTCAGACCGCCTTGACATTTCAAATTCTCATGTAAGAAGCTTTTATTACTCATAATTTCTACTTAAAAAGACCATTGGCTGAATATATATATAAACTATTCTGAGCACCATTTGGTGCAAACTGACTCAAATGAGAATATTCGGTACAGTTTCAATATATGAAATCATAATAATAACATTAATTTAATATTAAACAAGTACCACCATGACTATCACTAGCAGCCACTATTAAGCCTACTACCACAATCCCTACCACCATCACCACCACCACCACCACCATCTCACCACAACCACTTCTACTGTTACACTCATCACTATCAATGTGACATACTTGGGTTTTGCCGGGGAACTCGAAACTTCTTCAGAATAACCCAGCAGATGTGCTTGCACAGGTCTTTCTCCTTCTTAAAGACAGGACACGTGCAGCTGTGTCGGTCACCGATGAAGACCTTCAGACACTTCTGCTCTCCATCCTCCTTAAGTAGAAATCCCGTTGGTCCCATCTCACGCAGGATGTAGATCGTCGTGTTCGAAGCCTCATCCTGATGCCAACTGGCTGCGTCACTGACCGTCCTTCTCCAGGCAACGCTTCGGGCCATCGCAACTCCGGTTAGGATGTCTCACCAACAACCTAAGCATTTATAACAGTATCACACAGTAGCGGATCCAGAATGTTTCGAAGGGAGGCCAAAAGTTTTGGTCTTGGGCAAGGATAATTTTTTTTAGTCGTCATAAACTACCGGTACTTTTGTAAAGGTCTGCCGAACTGATGGGGGGGGCCCACGTCCACTTTCTGTGCCAAAATGGCTGGTGAAAATTAAAGAATTTTCTAAATGGGGTGGGGCATGGCCGCATTGGCCTCCCCTGGTATCACACACCACGAAGGAACCATGGTTTCCATGAAACTAAATGCGCCATGATGAATTTTGCCGATGCATTTAAACTTTTTTTTACTGATATCCAATTTAGATGTGATCACTTCTACAATGTCAATATCACAGTTCAAATTGCATCAAGGAAACTTTCCTCTCGTAATCGCAGTCATAGACTCAAAACGTCTAGCTACAGCACCAATAAAAGCTAAGTCGCAGTAATTAACTTATTCACAGGTGCTCAATCCAAGGCCTTTCAAGGCAAAGTCAATAGACAGAGGTCAAAATCTGGAGAGTCAGGCGAGGAGTCAGACAGAAACCCAGTGCCTAAAGTGTGGAAAAATAAGTGCATGGACGCCGTCCATGACCGTCCAGGCACACTTTAAGCCATGCAGAAACCATAGTCAAAAACATAATCAGCCGGATAAAGTCTGACAAAATTCCATAGGTCAAGGCAAGCAGAAGCAATGCAAAAATGGGTAAGCAAGCACAAAGTTAAGTTTAGACCTGAAAGATATACAACAACGAATGAACAGTAATAGACAGTAATTACACCAAAATGTCCTTCTAACGCTATCTTTGGCAGCCTTTTCAAGAGGAACCCCAGTATAATACGTGTGAGTTGTAGATGAGGTTCTGTATGTACCAAGGGAAATCGTGTGAAGTTGGAATTTATTTCACAAAGAGGCATGCCAGAAGGATGCTGATAGATTTGTATAAGCTAGTGAGGGCATAAATACTTATACTGGGAGTATTCTGAATTTTCATAGCTTTGAGCGACGCTAAAATGTAAATGCAATCGGATTTTATATAGCGGCCATCTACGGCCTCGACCCGGTTCATTTTTTAATGAATTTGATCGGGTGAGATCCTTCACCACCGCTCGCCCGTTTGAATGGACGCCACGCTATTTAGGTCCCCGTGGACGGACTGTGATAGCCCGAGATTTTGAATCTCTGAAATAGCCATCTTCGAGAAGCAAACTGCGGCCCGCGTACTCTCTTTCAGAGTCGCGTACAATGTAGCCAACTGGGCCAGAAATAGCTATAGAAATTACTAATTACATTGCATTTCATGATGCATTTGCCTTATGGGTTCAAGATTTGCCGAAAGCTCTCTACAGAGAATTATAACATACTTGAGAAGGTGTAGAGTTCTAGATATTTCTACAATAGCCTTTGTTCCTATTTTTCTGTTTAATATTTTCATATGAGACGAAAATGCAGAATTACCTGAGAGTTTTGCGACATAATTTCGCGTATTAAGCCTAATATATATGAGGCCGTTGCCTAATCCACGCAATTCTGAACTTCTCTCGAAGTTATATCTATACTTTCAGCAGGCAATCTAGCCAGCAAAAGAATTCGTAATTTCAGTGGCATAATCGTGATATGTCTTACAACCGTTGCCAGAGTGTCGCCAAGGAGAAGTCAGATTAATCTGCGACTCTTAAAGAGAAGCAGTTTCTTCAAACAACAACTTTAAAACATTTTAAAACTTTAGTCCCGTGTAGTTTTGACGCCATTTCTAAACAACCTCGTGCAGACGTTGCCATGACAACCTCAGCTGGCTTGTGCGCCAACGGCACAGCGGCGAGGAGAAAAATTAATATTTTGACACTAGGCCTACTAGCAAAAATTCTAAGATCTTTAGGACCTACTGTTGTAAAGTAAAGCCCGTAGGCATGCTTTTGGACTCTATCATTTTAGCTGTACTCAGAGGTGCTCCCGAGTTGCGACTACAGCGCGGACACTGCATCGGAATTTCACGCCGAAGCGCTGAGCAATTGCGAGTGAAGGACTCGCCCAAGGTCCCTACGCGGCGACTTGAGGTGGATTCGAACCTGAACTTTCCGGCTGCATGCAAGGCAACGAACATACCCACTACCTACACCGTCGCACCCCACAAGTAGGCCTATATGCTTAGGCCTACTGCTGCGAATTCCAGAAGGAAGGTCATTCCACATTGAGGGACTACAATAGCAAAAGACCGATGCTGCCATGGCCCGTGTTAGGCTAATGAGTAGGCTAATGAGATTCATGGCCAAGCTACAAAAGGATCAAAGTGCGGTCAGCAGAATGAAGAGTACGCATAGCCTACCGTGTCATGAGTAGCCTATAGCCTACTAGCCAAAATATCTAGCGTAGGTTTTTAACGCTATCTGTACGTTATTATAGGAGGCATAGTCTAATAGATCATGGTACCATTGTTTTCTAAGAGATCGGTCAGTCGACATTTGACGCATCGGGAAGACGGGAACAGAGGCAGCGCCAGGGCGGCCAGGCATATTTATAACCAGGCTAGTCATAGGCCTACATTAAAGTGTGATAACCGTGCGATGCAGAGGGAGGTCGAGGGCAGGGAAAAGTTCAGGCAGTTTTGTGGCAAAGTAACTAACAAGGCAAAGGCTTTTTGCCAGGGCGTTTATCTCGACTCCTGCTGTAGGTTACCGGTTGTTCTTACTATAGGGCTTAAATTGTGGCTGGACGGTCATGGACGGCGTCCATGCACTTATTATAAAATCTGAACGCCGTCCTGCCACTTATTGGCCAGCACAGCCTGGAAAGGTATAAGGGGCGTCCAAGCACTTCTTTTGGAAAGGTAAGGGGCGTCCATGCAGGCACTTATTTTTTCACACTTTAAGCACTGTTCTTACAGCTCTAGGTCTGTCAAATTTCTGCTACCTTTAAGTTATAGGCGATCTACATGTACAGTTACAGTATAATATGTATTATGTATTTGGAGTCAAACAAGCACTCAATATACAGGACAATGAACAACTTCCATGATTCACAAATCTCATTTTATATATATTTGCGATAATTGCACATGCAATGATTTTACATTAGGCCATAATAAAATAAGTCTGCAGCGAGTTTTATAGACTTACGACTGCTCTCGTTAAAATATAAAAATACAAATAATTAATTATGAAAGTCATTCATTAAATCTCTGCAGTCCTGGCAGGAATATATGGCAGCTAGAATTCAAGCAGTCATGAAAAGCATCTAAATTTATACATAAAAATCACACAATATAAATCTAAGTTCTGGCACCTGAGTTGAACTTCATATTATGCATTTGATTGAAGCATTTTTCATTAACCTTAATCTCCAAACTTCTAAAGTGCCACTCGAATGTCACGCATGGGGCACCAGTATATTCACAAGCACTGCACCAAGTCAAAAGAGTTCATTAGACACGTGAATCATAAGACATATATGTTGGCCTACCAACTACTTTTTATAAATAATATGTTAGGTTTTTTGATTGGTTTCAATAAGACAAATTACATGTATGGACAATGCAGTCTGTTTGTCAACAAAAAGGTGTACACATATGATGTAAAATGCCGACACGACTTTGTGTTGACGACTTGACGTCAATATGCTGGCGTAATACACCGACAACAGACTACAGGATTGAGCAAAACTTTGACTGTGGATGTTTTCCAGCTGAATGAAACAACAGATGCAAAAAGAAAAATTTAGTTCCAACAGATTTTAACTGAAACCAATTGATTTACGAGTTACACAATATTAATCCAATAATTTAACATTTTTATGTAGCAGTTTCAGAGGAGCTATTCACCAAATTTGTTGACAAACATAAAATACATGCAATGTGTATGTATTATGCAACTATGTCTCTGAACGCCTATTGAGTCTAAGCAGTAAGCACATTACAAAGTAATAGAACACAGCTATCTAACTGTGTGTAGAAAACATATACATAACTGTATGCAAATAGGCCTACTAATGCATGTAGCACGCTGTCAAACTATACAGGACATACTACAAATGAGTGCACAAATAAATAAATACATAGCATATTAAATAAGTACATAAAGTTTTATACACAAATATAAAATTTGCCGACATTCAAGAATCAATTTGCAACAGAAGTCTAAGCCAACTTGATATTTTAAATCGTGCTAAGGCATAGGTGCATCTTCATACTGTGATGACTGTCACAAGTTGACAACCATCTTAAGAAAGTGGTAATAATAATAAATAATAAATAATAATTTTCGTTTATTCAACAATCCGGTTGACAGACCGCAACCGGTTACAGTGTACAATTATGCAGTTGAAACAATTTACAGGAACTCAGATTACAGAATACTTAAATATGAACTAACTACCTGATTAGACAGCCTGCAATACATGACGCTAATAGCGGGGGAGGGGTGGTGATAGTCACCACCACAGTTAACCCGGTGTTGAAACTTTCTGCAACCTGTCACTATTTTTTGGTTTGAAAGCAGTTCAAGTAAGACTATTAACATTTATTTGTAGAATATTCCTGCATGTGTAGCCATCACAATGCCGATAGATAGGTCTACTATCACGTTAGACCACTAACTTACTATTTTAGGCTGCATCTTGTAGTTGACATAACCAGAAAGAAAGAAAGAGGGGTTTGGTCACAACCACTTTGTGGATAATGTGATGCCCTTGGTTGTAAGTTTGTAAGCAGATCCTAGAACGAGTTTCAACTTTTAAGCAATTAATTATTATTACCTGGCATCCAAGAACCAGAATAATACTCCATTGTAACTCTCGTCGTTTTCGAGTTCGTGTTCTTTCTTGTTATCGGAGGACGAATCATAACCGCTGGAAAGACATTGATGGGTACGTTTATGAAGGCCATTCCGAGATCGATTGTTTGACCAGACGACTTTTTCGGTACGATCTCGAAACTAACCGAACTGCAGTTCATCGAGACGTAAGCAACCGTCATTCGGTAGATGTTGAACGCTCGACAATCAAGATCTAACAGAAATCATTGCTGGTTTGAAATGAATAATCTAATCTAATCCAATATAATGTAATCCAAAGTAATCTGATCCAATCCAACATACTGTAATCCAAAGTAATCTGATCTAATCCAAGATCTATCTAGATCAATCTAGATCAACATACTGTAATTCAAAGTAATCTGATCTAATCCAACATACTCTAATCCAAAGTAATCTGATCTAATCCAACATACTGTAATCCAAAGTAGTCTTAGTAAATGCACAATGAAACCATCCAGAAAACTGGCTGAAATCCAATGCAGTCCACTTTTATTTTATAAATTTGCTTCATTTGTATTCATACGTTCAGAAAGTAGTATTACTACATCCAAACCAAATGAAGTAATCTCAATCAATCCAATTAAATTGCAACCAATCAAATTCCAGAAGTTTCAAAACATGAACGAAATCCAATACAATCAATAAAATTTGTGCTACTGGGACTCGTTTGAAAGGCTAAGTGTCTGAGGATTTGAAGGTAGCAATACCTGAGACAGATGATGATGAGTTGCAGATAATTATTTACAATTTCGATATACCATACATGCATCGGAGAACCTTCAGTCAGTGCAGCGATTTACGGATACAAGTGATACAATGTTCAGTCATTATAATTTAATGCAACCTGTTACAAAAGCGGTGAGGAGTGGCCACCTACTCACCCTTATATACTGAGGGCCTGAGGCTAATAAAATCAAGTCATTTACATTGCAAGTGTAAAGGCAGCCAGAGCCTTTAAACTTGCAATGTAAATGACTTTGATTTGCATCCATATCTGTCTCTTTGGATAGACTGAAGGAGGCATCTCCATTTCTTATCTTTGCCCGTGTTATTCATTTCAAAACAAACTTTGATAACATAGTTCCTAACCAACTCACTGACCTTCGAAGATTGGATATTTAGCAATAGGGTATCCGGCATGGAAGAGCTTCCCACTCGAAAGACCCCAACCCCATGAGAGCGTTGAGTCACCGAGAAATCTGGCTGAGCCATCCGTCGATATTTCTTGAGCAAATGAGCCGACGTCAAAGTCTTCAGCAACTAAAACAGATCAGTTGAATACAACTTAAAACCTGTCAAGTCCACTAAAGAAATACTTATACCAGTCAGAAGGTCAAAAGGTCCTTATTACTTATACCAGTCAGAAGGTCAAAAGGTCCTTAACCCGCTTTCACATGAAGTTGACAAATTGATAAATTCCTTTAATTGTATACATCTGGTCTGGCTTAAATAAGTAGCAGAACTATACGTTACAGAATGTCCTTGTTAACTAAATACAATACTTGTGCTGTAGAATAATTACCACACTTTCTGTGATTATACGATGGGAAAATTATGCTTCACGAAACTGAGTCTGATTTCACCTCAGCAATGCAGCACCTTTCTTCTATCTGATGTAAATTTAAACGTAAACATCTTAAATCTTAAATTTACCAGTGCACAGAAACACGTGTTAGTGGAGCAGTTCGTTTCCCAGCGTTATTTCAAATCGCATTAAAAAAGCAGGGTTTTTGGTTGTTTTTGGTGTCATGTGCGATTGGGGGATGGGAGACAATCCAAGGAGACAGCATGGTGCAATGGTAGAATTGGTTGAGGCAGGACTAGAACCAAGACAGGATAGCTTGAAAGGTTTAACAAAATTAATGACTTTAGTCACATCATTTTAAACATATTCAACTAATAAAAGATACCCGACTATGCGGAGACAACCCATACAGTAACCAATGTGATCACGCAATCCAACATTCCTGTCAATGCCCACCTCACAACTTACAAATAACAAACTGCATCATACCGAGCCCAAGGATAAGGTCAGCTTGGTTTTCTGCTTCCACGGTCCACTGAACTTTGTGGATGTTTCCGCTAAGCGAACACTCGGCAGCGAGGATTACCGGCTTCGTGAATGACGACGATGACATTTGAGCCACATTCTAAGAAATTTCAATGTTCAAATAAGGGACCAATATAAGTGATAATATATATATATATATATAATTATATATTATATATTTATTTATCATAATTGTTTAGCAGTTAGAAAACCAGGAAGCGAGGGAATGAACTGGCCACACGCAGTGGGCTAGCATAATGAGAAAAAATTTCGGAGGTTTCCATTTCAGAGAGTTTCCACTGGTCATGGTCACAAAATACACAGAATATACAAAGAATTAGTTTATAAAAAACTTAAGAAAATATACACATGGGGCGAGGGCTGAACCATAAACTCCCATAATCATGGTGGCTATGGTTTAAGTACATGTGACGCCACATGTTCTTATACCGCAGATAAAAGAAATTGTCAGCACTTCATATCCTTCAGGTTGCTTTGGGGTTAGTTTAAAGGACACGTTACCGAATATTACAGAATAGCTTCCTGTTGCATTCTTCCGTACCAGAGGGTTCTTTTTGACGCCGGGTGAGACTTCGCCCCAGTGAAAGCCGTTCATGCGCGATTGCTCCCCGAAATCAGTCAAGTAAAACGATGAAGAGCGCAAGAGCTGAGGCTGGTAGTTGAAGATGGCGGCCATCTTCTCATGGTCTGCAGCATTCTCAAGAACATTGTCCAAGTAGTCTGAAAACAGAAAGTACAAAAAGAAGCTCATATAATATATGTTTATGAACTCATATCTATATTAGTTATTTTATTATCAGTATTATCATATTATTTATGACAATTTTATTATTACTCATTAATATTATAATTACTATTTTATTGTGCTAAGTACTACCATTACCGCTACAACTGTTACTTATTAAATCTATGCTAAAACATACTTGTTCTCCACGGCTAATCCCGCATGTTGGCTGTGTTACGGCGACATATAAATTCAATGATTGTCGTAATTATAATTATCATTATTATTAAGTATTACTACTACTGATACTACCACTACTACTATTGCAGTTTTGTGTTTTACCATCGTATACTTATCTGAGCGAGCAAGGAACGCTTTTTATCAATTACTTTATTTTATTGTTACGTGTAACTAGAAACTTCCATATAATGCATATAAGGCGTCGACCAATGGCAAACCAAGATCAAGCCAGGTCAGGTCAATTTCTAGGTCAGTGCACTGAAACAGATTAGGTGGCCCATTGCGTGCCAGCTATTTGATTAAATGTTGAGCAAATAACCAGAACCAACATAATTTACCTGCAGGACCTTTGGAGTACAAGATCTGAACAGGAAAGTTGGCATCCTTGTGAAAAATTACAAACGGATAAATCTGTTTTCCGTGAACATGTCGAACAGTGGCCAAAGCCTTTCCTCTGGAAAAGTAGGTCAGGGTCTGCAGATTTAGGTCGAGTTCAAGTTCAAGTTCCAGGTCATTGCCATGTGAAGCCGGATCCTCATCATCACCATCTGCATCAGGAGAAAGCAGAAAATTTCACAACCAATGCACTTTATTAGAGTTCAAAATCATTAATTCATTTATACATTCGTGTCGAAGATTTTTTTATATAGCACTCCGTCAAGGTTACTGCTCAGGGGAGTACTCCACCAGCACGGCTGAAAAGGACAGATAATAGCGCAGTGTTTTCAGAAGGCAGCCACTGTGTTTCACACCTAAATCCTTTGACCTCATCACCATGCTAACCGTGTCACGCTTAAGAATTGCTACACCTTGTCACCATGTGCTGTCAGCTCGTAGAGCTCTAGCGATCGTCCTGACACACATTCTCCATTGTTCTCTGTTCCCAGATAGGTCCCTCAGTTCTTCCAAATTCATGCCAGTTATGTCGTGTATCTCGTCCATCCATTTCATCCTTGGTCTGCCGAGTCTCTCCTTCCCTCACCACAGGCCAGCATCATTGCTACACAGGAGGGGAAATAAGTATATCAACTGCAAAGCGTGCACTGTGCAAGCTAATAATTATTAACTTTACCCATCCACTTTAATTTCAGACCAGTGTTTGGCTTAACAGACTGCTGCTATTCATCTACCTGTCAACTTGTGAGACAATGATCCGTGCCAAAACGATTTTGTCGTTGGCTGATAGCACCAAGCAAACCGTCCGACGTTTGACAGGAAATATCCGTAGTTGAAAAGAGAATGCTAGGAAGAAACTGAAGAAAAAACAAAACAAAGAAAGTTAGTTCTGAAATTGTCTCCAAGTGAAAGACAAAGAGACGTTTAATTAAACAGCAGTTAGGTCAAACAATGAAAATGAAGACAATGAAAACACTGACCAACTCCAACAAAGACATCGTTGGCATCAGCCGCGTTCTTTGAGTAAAACCTCAGCTGCCGTATCTTCCATCGATGTCGACCTGATGCAAAACCTTGCTTGCCTCTGATCGCCTACAAATAATATCGACCAGAAGCAATGTAATACCACTGCTACTCATACCACTACTATCACCACCACTACTACCGGGTACTACTAATAATACCAACCATAATAATATTAGTAATAATAATAACAATGACAATGTTCAATAATAATAATTTTAAATAATAATAATAACAATAATATTAGTAATAATAATAATGACAATGTTCAAAAATAATAAATTTAAATATAAGAATAATAATAACAGTAATAATATTAGTTGTAATAATAATAATGACAATGTTCACAAATAATAATTTTCAACAATAGAAAAAATAATAAACAACAAAAAATCATTCAACAACTAGCAGGTGTTACTAACTTAACTTTTCCATCCTAACATTGAGATGCATTCCTTTGCTTAAAAACTAATAACAGTATTAAATTACAAAAACCATCATAATAAATTGACAAAATCCTACAATAAAGTCCCTAATTTGTGAAATCTTGATAGATCATCCATTCCTTCGACCAGAAGGAATGGATGATCTGTATTTTAACCCTTTAATCAGGGATAAACAACAACAATATTCAAATTAATAACAATCGGGCAGGTGCTAATGAAAAAAGAATTAATTTTATCGCATCATTAACATTATATTACATTACATCTCATCATCTGAAGCTGGACGACTAATGACTCCACTCACCTGAACTCCACCACCGAGCCTTGGTGCTGGAATGCAGATCGACGGAGCACCAGGATGTGGAAATACGAGTCCACCTCGGCAGATGTTGTCCCAGCCGTGGAATGATTCCACCACGAGTCTATTCTTTTCCGACAGCTCAGAAACAGCCTAGAACGACGTTTTTTTTCTTTGAATCAGGTTACACAGCAAAATTGGTTTAGTAATGTACAAAGTATTTTAACCCTTTAATGACCAGCATGTACTGAAAGTGACTGGAAAACCAATGCAGTTCATTGTTAGCGTTAGACAGTGATTTTGTGTGTGTGGTACATTTAAAGTTGTCCTCCTTTTGTGCAATGCTATTGCAACTGGAAATACATTCTGAAGAGAAAATTCAACTTATATCGTGGCTTGTCAATTTTTTGGTCAGTGGCAAGTCGCTGATCCATGCCTTGAGCATTATTACAGAGGTGCGATGGAAGTTCTTGCAATGGACAAGAGATCTGAATTTTTTTAAATCATAATAGAAATCAAGAATTTTTATAGCACCTTTCACAGAAACTTCTCAAAGGCATGCCAACCTGATAATACAAAACAATGGTTGAACAGAATGGTCTTCAAGTGCTGGGAGAAATAAGGCAAAGACGGATCAAGTAGATTATATCATAGTACACTAGACAACCTATTCTAGAAAGATAGTACAGCCAAAGTAAAGCTTCTATGCTGTACTGGCTCCAGAGAACAAATGAATGGACACCATATTCAAGCATTGTTTGAGGACTTATTGTAGTATTTTACATATATAGTGCTTAAAGTTCAAACTGACACTGTTGTATTAATATCTGATGAGTCTAGGGTGACCCTGCCTAGCGGAACCTTATGTTCCTTTGGGTTTACCCATTGACGCCAACTGCACATGAATGTCTAATCTGTCGATTGCATGTATCATGGTCTTGGTGTTCAATAAATATATTGATATTGATATATGTATCAATTCACCATGAGTTCTTCTTCACGATAACTTTCCAAGCGAGCTTTCCAATCGCCTGTCTCTACAATCAATTCTCCGTTGCTCCACTCTTCACAATCCATTGTCTCGTCCGTTAGATGACCAATTGCATCAGAGTCACTGAAGCTGTCCTCAGAAACGTCTTCTGTCTCCGCAGCAGAAGTTTGCCGCATCTCGTGATTCTCCGCAGTGAAAGCCACTTCAGGAACAACAGATGGCGCTAGCACCAAGTTATCTTGGAATTCATTGTAATCAGTACAGTTAGGAACTTCCTCCGGACCAGCTGTTTTGACTCCGTCATTAACCAAATCCTTCTTCTCCACTGGAGAAGTTTCTTGATGATCTTCCATTGCTGCCCGTTCCGTCTGTTTCAAAGTAGTAACAGGATCGTTGTTCAGTTTTCGAACTGTACACTCTGCCAGACCATAAACCATTGAAACAACTGGATACAAAGGCTGTGCTGGTTGACAGAGTTCTGCAGGAAAAACAAGAAACCAGCAAAATAACAAAGTTAAATCTTCACCACTTACTAATAATCAATGCTTAGTTAATAGTTACTCCTTCATATATCAAATTACACATGAGGCACAGTCAGCTAAGTTTGTGAAGTTTTCGGGAGACTACAGCCCATATAGCAAGACTGAAAATGAGGCAATTACCATACATTGAAAAATAAGTTTAACGATCGAACTTGATGCAAAGATTAAAAAAAGGAAACATCAAAGAGAGCAAAACACACTACTCTCTCACTGGATCACTCATATCTGTATATCAAACTGAGGGCAAACTTACCTCACCCCAGATATGTATTTCTACATGCAAGAATTACTTTTAAAATAAATATGATTGTTTAACCCTTCACCCGTTCATTTTTAAATTTTAAGGCCGTTTTCAACGGATATTCTCGAAGCAAACGCACTACGGCTACTTCTACTGCAACTACAGCTGCTGTTGCTATGACTACTACCACAAGTTTTACGCTCTTCGGCCAATGGAGAGCTGTCCCTCGAACCCGCTCTGCTACCAGACAGCGTCGAGCCTTCTCGGTTGTTGGCCTGTCCACATGGAATGGGCTCCCGCTTGCACTACACCCGCTACCTCGGAATAATTTGCCTGCTTTCTACAAGTTGCTCAAGAGTCAAGACCAATCTTTTTAGCTGTGGCTGGTCTGGGAGCACCTCTGAGTAGGCTTCTTTTTCGGTATGAATGAATGAACAAGTAATAATAATAAATACAATAAATAGCAACAGCAATATTAATAAACGATCATAGTCGTAATAAACACGTCACCTTCACTGACATAAGAGCAAATCCTGAACGAATGTCCAATTGATATTCTGAATATCAAGCGACCTGCTTCAAAGTCAATGTCCATTCCAATTCTTCGTTCAAGGTCAGAGGTCGTCATTGAACCAACTGACCCAACGACATGACCTCGATGGAAGAGCTGACCACTTGGAATGTCGAATGCCCAGCTGAGTGAATCCTGACCAAGCAGATGTACGTAACCTAAAACAACGTCTCAACTCATAACACCTAGAAAATACTAAAAAATTTCATCAGTACGGTTCAACTATATTTTATTTCTGCGATCCAAGGTCAAAAGATTCCATCATGAATTTAAAAATTAATTAAACAGTAATTCTAAAGAGAATGATGGCGAAAATTAAAACTGCTCATCACTATAATAATCACTGGTCATAAATTTCTTTAAATTTTTCACCCAATGTAAAATGAATTCTTCAAATAATTATCAACAGTAGGATATGGTTTACAGTTGTCAGCAGAGGAAAAACTAGAGAGAAGAGTACAACATGTTGAGGTAAAATCTATCTTCAATAGTTATAGAGTGGGCTGCAGCTCATTTCTTTCACCTCTTCGAAACATGTTGGTAAAACCTGTCTCTAAGTGAACATTGCTAGCCAAATGAAGATGTGCCCTGGACACTGCCTACAAATATAGCACTCTTGCAAGTGATGTAGCTTTGCTGAGGAATTTCATACCTGGGCTGTAGAGAATGCTGTCCTTTTTACACAACCCAACAGCACAGTGGCTTCCCCATTCTCTCGTAAACTCAAACACGAACTCATGATGACCTTGATCGTAACCATGACGACACATGGCACCATCTGTTGACCTGGCAACTATCTGTCGACGAATTGTCGTTGTTGAGGAGTCCGATACAAACTCCATGTTTGCGCCTAATTCTTCGTTGTCCCATTCACAATAAGTAAATTCTAAACATTGAAAATTTCAAATCAATGGTGAACAAACATTGATGCAATTAATTATCATAGATAATAATAGCATGCGCAACTTAAAAATTACGTACTTAAGTATAATGATGATACAGATGGCTAATCCACAGGTTAACCACATGAATATATATATATATATATATATATATATATATATATATATATATATATATATATATATATATATATATATATATTAACACATCATGTCTTTCTAAAAGGTTTAAATGTGCTATATAAATACTTTGATACACATACTTTTAAATGCATGTACCGGTATATACAAACACCTTGCATACATTCTTTAGATTCTCATGAAGTCACAGCATATGAATTCGTGAATCGTGATTACTATTTAAACTACATACACCCATACGTAAAAACGCAGATGCACACAACACACAAAGACATGCATTTACAATGCATGTGCCCACAAAGTCACAAACTATATGCATATTTATATTATTGAAGTTTCTTTACCCGTTAGATTCCTCTGCTGATGCCTTCTTTTCTTTCTTCGCCTGGGTTTAAAAGTGGTGGATTGGCCTGCACCCACTGCAATACGAGAAGTCTTTCCCTTAAAGTCTTCCATGACAATGTTCTGAAATGAGAGATCACACCCAAATTGAAGCAATCGTTGATACATGTCGTACTGCTGCACGTTACGCCAGTGTGAGAATTGTGGAAAAATAACTGGGGGGGTTGGACCATTATCCACTTGGAATTGGGGTGTAAAAAACATACTTTAACATGGGGCTCTAAGAAAGACTGGGGGGGTCGAAACCCCCCAACCCCCCGGCAATTCTCACCCTGCGTTACGCTAACTGCACTACACAAGTCATAAAGTAGACTTCATAATAAATCAGATTGCTACGACAGTGCCTTTTAACCCTTTACCCGTTCATTTTAAAATTTTAAGCCCGTTCTCAGCGAATATACTCGGGGCAAACGCGTAAACGATTAATTAATTGGGTTGTTGTGCTTTTTAATAACATTAAGTTTACTAGGCGCGGCAGGCGCCAACATTTAAAGTTCTCATACAGAAATTGGGCACCTCAACAATATTTGTAGCGAAGTTTTGCCACATCTATAATATACTACAATCATTTGGTTTTGCTTATTTGTAAGTCCAGTCGATGGCGAAACTATAGTATCCGGGACCGATGTTTATAACATTGGGAATTTCCAATCGTGAGGGTCGGTTAGGGTCAGGTTATGCGTCGTGAGGGTCGGTTAGGGTCAGGTTATGCGTCGTGGGGTCGGTTAGGTTCAGTTTAAGCGTCGTGAGGATCGGTTAGGGTTAGTGTTAGGGTTATAGTGTCGTCATTAGATACTATATACTATACTATACTGTAACTTCGGTCCCGGATACTATAGTTTCGCCCAGTCGATTGCTTTTTAGACAATTCTGTAATCGAAACTGTAGCGCTTCATAACTTCAACAAAGTCAAGCAGAAGTAAGCAAAAGCCTATTGTTAATTTCGTTACAGCGCACCTCCTAATGCACCGTTATGTTTATTGCATTTTTAAACAAAAGAATATACACAAATATTATAATATTATTACAAACATTTACAAGAACCGTTTATTATACGATATTGAAAAGAAAACTGTCCGTTTTATTTACGCTGTTGGCATGGAAGGCCGCCTTCAAGGCGCCATGTGATGTTGGCAAGGACCGCTTTCACAATCCTCTATTTGAACGTCCCTAAATCGCTAAACTCTCGTTCCCTAATATTATAGAAACAAACTTTGCATCTACAGTACAGTTAGGGCTAGGCCTACCAATAACGCATTGCGGCATATTCCAGTCACCAAACAACATATTGCAACCGGTCACAGTGTAGCCTACAATTATAAAGTTGAAACAATTCACAGGGTTGCCAGATTTTGCCAGAAAAAAGGTCGTCAGAAATTAGTTTGTCTACTTCGCAAAAATTTCTGACGACCTTTTTTTTCATTCGACCGAAATCTCATGTAAATTTACCATTTTTCCGAAATTTTCCAGTTTTCCCTCATTTTTCGCTCCCGAAATCCCTGATGACTAAAAAATCCTCCAAAAAAGTCGCCGTGGCGACCGCGAGGACGAAATTTTCAGTCGCGAGCGCTTTTAAAAGTCGCCGAATACGAGCTTTCGCGACGACCTGGCAACCCCGCAACCCTGACAATTCACAAGAACAAAGATCACAAAAAGTGAATTAATACATCAATCTTAGCTAGGCCTACTAACAGAACAGACAGACTGCAATAGGTCTACAACGCCGCTAATTCATTCATTCATTCGTTCATTCATTCATTCATTTTAAGAATTTATATAGGGCCCCATTAAGAAATCCACTCAGCAGCGCTCCAGTCCAACCACGGTGAAACAAGAAAGTTTTGAAGAGCATTAAAAACTGACGATTCAACCCTATAGGTGGGCCTATAACAGGTGTATCCCAGGGGGAGACTATAAAGACAGAGGGACCTACAACCAGAGGTGGATAAAGAAATTTTCGATGGGGGGGAACATTTTGGAAAAATTTCTTGATCTTTCGCCCGAAAAAACTGAGGACTTTTTGTCGTCTGGTCCAACTTGGCTTGAAATGTATACCATTTTCCCTGCCAAAAAAACTGATGACCTTTTTTAGTCATCTAGCCGAAGAATTGTCTAGAAAATATGCCATTGAAACCTACTGTTGAAAGCTTCTTTAAACCAAATGGGGGGAGCTACGTTTCATGGACGTTTCTCAATAGAGAATTTCTCTCCCCCCCCCCCTTCTCCCCTATATCGCATCAATTGCCAAAAGACCACGACCAGAGCCTTCTATCACTGAATAGAAGGCTCTGGCCACGACAATATGACACGCTTGGGCTCCATGGGATCCCATGGCTTTCCTCAGATGACACTTCATGGCGTAGTCCGGTGACGCATTGGAAAACACACAGGCGTGGAGTGAGCCGATTGCCTCAGCCGATAGCTCACTCTCTCTCTCGACATGTAGATCTTAGAGCTGAATAGAAAGTCATCGCTTGCTTGATATTACTTTACTGTTATCTTAACCTCACAGTGGGGATCAGCGGACCCGAGTTCGAGACCTGTAGTAGGGCGACGGACGCGGCGACGCGCTTTGTAGGACAGTACTGTAGGCTGCATTTAGCGCCGTGTATTGCGCCGTGTATTGGGCTCCATGGGATCCCATGGCTTTCCTCAGATGATCGCTGATCCCCACTGTGAGGTCTGTTGGATTTATGTCTTGTCATTTGCGCTCATGTGAATTGTTTCTGCTGCATAGCTAATTCATTTTCATTTCAAGAATTCATACAGCGCCCCTACAACAGGCTACAAGAAGTCAACTCAGAGACGCTCCCAGTCCAACCACGGTGAAACAAAACAGTTTCAAGGAGTACATGCATACATACATACATACATACATACATACATACATACATACATACATACATACATACATACATACATACATACATACATACATACATACATACATACATGCATACATACATACATCATACATACATACATACATACATACATACATACATACATACATACATACATACATACATACATACATACATACATACATACATACATACATACATACGTACGTACGTACATACGTACATACATACATACATACATACATACATACATACATTCATACAGCACATGCATGTACACACATATATGTATACCTACCCACGTATGCGTATAGGCTTCCTAAAGCCGATAGACGTCGGGTAATGAATTTGTGTGTAAGAGATTAGATGAAAACCCGATAAGAGACAAAGGTCAAAGTGAAGACCTACAATGTAAGTCTATTTCAGGCCGTCTGCCAAGCGGGTGACGTCATCAAAGTAGATAACGCGCACGTTCAGGTAGAACGACGAAATAATACTTAGGTCGTATACCTGTGTTGAATCGGATGCAGATTAAATGTTTTGTTTATTCGTTTTCATTGAAACTTTATAAGGTCAAAGTTTTCGGTAAATTTATCACTGAGTTCATCATCAACTCGTCGGATTATTCTTGCAGTTCAACCAAGCAGGTCTGTAATGATGTCTCAACGAGAAATAGTTGCGTGAAAATGATCTAAACCGATTTATCCAAATTCTGTCCAATTACATTCCAAATGTAATTTAATTATACTTAGAAGTCTATAATTATAATAATTGTTATGTAAAGATTTTCTCTAGTGACGATCGACGTGGCATTGACTCAAAGCGCGGAAATATTAATTTGATCATATAATAATTAAATAATTACTAATTAATTTAATCAATTTAACCAGCTGAAATCAGTATAAATCACTGTTGCCAGTTCTAACTGCCTGCACGAACTGTGGTAGTCCGAACGAAGACAGATCGCAGTAATTTGACTACTGTAACTCTGTCATAGCAGGGCAAATTATAGCCAAAGAATAGATCTTGATAGCTGTAGGCTACGTCAAATAGGCTACATTTGGTCATCAGTTATACGATGCCTGTATTGCCCGATTTATATGGCGAATCAATCAAATAGCCTATCTCACTCACATGTAGGCCTGTGCAAGATCTTAAGGCTTATGCAATTCTCTATGGTTGGTATTGCGTCGGCATAGTCTTTATCGAAGAGTTCTATATTCCTACATTCCAATTTAGAGTCAGTCTAAAGCCTCTAAAGGTCTTCTGTCGCTATATATGGTTTAGCTCCCCGCGACGATTTACTGGTTCCTCATAATTAGGCCCTTTTGCGCATCGATGCGATCGATAGGTCACCGGGGAGCATCCTTCTCTGCAGGCATCGGACCTTCCTCCCGAAACGATCTGTTCTCTATAGGCCTACTTCAACTTCTTAGCTTAGCCTCAACATGATATTATGAAATTTGCACGGAGAAATTTTGGGTTTTCGCCCACCCAGCGTTCCCCGACAAAGTTTGCGTTGCTGCCCCGCCACACTTCGCTCCACCCCATCAACCCGTTGCCCACCCGGTATGCCTTCGCCTATTCCTACTCATTTATTTAAACCATATAACTACTATCAACTAGTCATGCAGCAACGCTGTTAGACATAGGCTTGGAATTTTGTTATGTGGGAGTCGCCTGATAGACGCTCTTTTGTCCTGTAGCCTAATTAAGTAGGTTATTATGTTAAATTGTTATAAATTGTGTTAAATTGTTATTATGTTAAATTGCTATAATGTCTGCAATATGATAGCATGACCTTAGCCAAAAATACATAAAAATGATAACATAAAATAATAAGCCATAGATCTAATCATTTTAAACAGCACCTACCTGGTATCTTAAAGACGTCTGCGTAACTTCCTTCCTGACTTTCGGTCTGTCTCTGTTCTTTTCTGTCTATCTTCGTTCTTCTTTCTTTCCCCTTCTTTCTGCAGCATGCCTTTCTGCCGCCTGCTCGCTTTTCTGCCTTTTCTACCCTTCTGTCTGTCTGCCTGCGTCAGGCTGTGTGCCTGTCTGAGTATCTATTTGCATGCCTGCTTTTTTGCCTGCCTGCCTGCCTGCCTGCTTGCCCGACTTTTTTGATCTAGAGCTATTTGGATTTGGAATCAATTAGCCTATGACCGCATAGACCTGTAGTTATACACCGTGGTTGAAAAAAATAGGCCACACTCTTTTTCATATATCTCTAATGCCTGATGATTAATAATACTAAAATTTTCCCAATACTGAGATAATTGAACCAAAAATATGATTCCAACATGCCATGTCATAGATTTAAGCGGATAGAAAGATATGAATCTTTGAACTTCATCTGCAGAAATTTAGAATAGATTAGATTAGATTAGCATATGGATGATATACCAACCGTTCCGTGCATGTTTTTAGCATTGCTGATTGGGAGGTTGCACCGTGAAGATGTCTGGTGGTGGTGGTGGTGGTGGTAAGAAGAAGCGACCTTGGGGTCAACGTGAGGGAAAGCGATTCGCCTTCGAGACTGGTCTGCTGTGCAACTTCATGGCGGCCATCTTGACGATCATCGCCTTCGTCAGTCCATACTGGTTCGTGTCGTGGCCGAGGGTCTACAGCGGGTTCAAGATGATCGGACTGTGGCAGGTCTGCTTCGCTGGACTGGTCCTTGAGATGGATCCCATCCAGAAGTCCTACCACGGATGCTGGTGGATCCTGGCGCCGGAGTTCTACAAGATCCGGGATTGGATGATGCCAGGTGGGACATCACAGAACCGGTGGATGATGGATTGATGGGGAATGGATGGATGAACAGTTGGGAAATTAGGGTGTGACTGATGGGTGGGTAGAAAGAAGGGAAGGGATGGAAGGATGGAGGAGGAGGGTTGGAGCTGGAAGGCGGAGGGAGAGGGAAGAGAGAAGGCGATGAAAGTTTTGGATATAGATGGGGCAGATCGATGGATTACGAATGTGAGAGGGATTGTTGGGAGATGATTGGATGGATGGGTGAATCGGTTGGTGGATGGATGGATAAATTGGTGGGTGAATGGATGAATGAGTTGGTGGGTTGATAGATAAACTGGCGGATGAATGTTGGGTGGGTAAATGTGCCGGTGGATCAATGGATGAATGGATGGATAGGTGAGTGAATGGGTGGATAGATAAATGGATGGATGGATGGACAGATGGATGGATAGATGGATGGATAGATGGATGGATAGATGGATGGATGGATGATGGATGGATGGATGGATGGATGGATGGATGGATGGATGGATGGATGGATGGATGGATGGATGGATGGATGGATGGATGGATGGATGGATGGATGGATGAACATATAGACAAACAGATGGACGGACGGATTGACGCAGAAGTTTATGCATATAGCATATAATTTTTATTATATTATAAATTATTATTTGGTTTTGTTGTTTCTAGCTTGGTTCGTTTACACTCAAGTGGCTGTAACAATCTGTATGGTGATGAAAATCTTCGCCTTTGTGATGGCCTTCATCATCTGGTTGAGGACAGGAAAGACGCAGAGGGACATGGAAAAGAGGCCACGTAGGGACCCGTTCAAAGCAATCCACGTACTTTGTGGAATAACCGTGGCATCAGGTAACCATGCACACGATTATAGCTCTATATACATGGTGCGCCAAAAAACTCCTAGGTTTTTTGCCAATATCTTGACCCAAAAGTAAGAATTTCGAAATGAAATTTTACAGTCTTAAAGACAATTCATATTTACACATGATGGCCAGATTTCATCAAAATATTTCAAGCAGAACAAAAGTTATACCACTTTTAGGGAGGTCACCCACCGTTTTTTGACGATTCAAACAAAAAGTAACAAAAACACGATTTTATTAAGTCTCATCTCAAATATAATTGTTACTTTTGTTGTGTTTCGTTTATGAATCGTAAAAAAACGGTGGGTGGCCTCACTAAAAGTGGTATAACTTTTGTCCTGTTTGATATATTTTGATGAAATCTGACCACCATGATTGTGCAGATATGAATTGTCTTTAAACCTGTAAAATTTCATTTCGAAATTCTTACTTCTGAACATGCTATTGGTAAAAAACCTAATTTTTTGTTGCGTTTCGTTTTTGAATCGTCAAAAAACGGTGGGTGACCTCACTAAAAGTATATGTAACTTTTGTTCCGTTTGAAATATTTTGATGAAATCTGGCCATCATGTGTAAATAAAAATTGTCTATAAGCCTGTGAAATTTCATTTGGAAATTCTTACTTTTGGTCAAGGTATTGGCAAAAGCCTAGGGTGTCTTTTTTGGCGCACCCTGTATATGACGTCCTTATGACCTGCATGTCTGTTTTGTCTATCTATCTGTGTGTCTGTCCTGTCTGTCTATCCGTATATCTGTCTGCTCTGTCTGTCTGAAAATGCAATTTTGTTGCGTGACTTCGTCGTGGGCAAGATACTGCTACGATAATATAGCTCTGTACTATTATGACGACATCTTCTTTGTCTACAGCACTATCGTTACGTCATTAACTATGTATATCGTTACGTTGCTAGGAAAGTGTCTATTTCCGTGATGTGACGCCTCTTTTTGTTCTATGCTATTATTACGTCGTTAGCTTTGTTTATGAACATGGTGGTGACTTGCATAACATGGACTTATGTTTCAACTTTGATCGTTCTTTGATCTGTAGCTGTCCTCATGACGTCAGCCGTCCTCGTGTTCGGCATTCTGGCGGAAAAGGACATCAACTGGATGCCATATCCGAATTTCAACTACCTATCCTGGTCCTACGGTCTGGCGGTCGTCTCCGCCTTCTTCTCCATCTTCGCTTCCATTGCCCTGATAACCCACGTGATGATTCTGAGGCAAGAGCTGCGTGAGCCTCCCAGGGACGCCACCGGCATGACGGAAATGGCGCAGTGGATCGCGAAGAGTCAGAGCGCCTCTAGCGGCGATCTCACGAAGTCAAAGGATCCGATGAAAATTGACGTCAAGATATTCGAGTGATTCGAAAGCAGACGACCTGGAACTGTATAAACATAAGAGATTCTGTCATGGTTTTTTTAACGTGCAGTCGTACACAAAATGTGCAGTTCTAAATGGATTTGTGCAGTTGTAGATGCTCTTCTGTGTAGTTAAAGCTGGTTTTAAAAGGTCATTTTCCGCCGATTGGAAGTAATTTACCATGGAGGATGGAAGGAAAAGAAGGGTTGTGCAGGACCCATTCCTAGTTTCAGCTGAACGAAACTGCTTTATAACAAAGATCATTAGCGTCGCCCTCCCCTTCACCTATGCTTTGGACTGGCTCTAGCCATTACAAAAAGCATGGGCGTGCAGTGGTGGAGTTAAACAGGGATTCATTTTACCCTCATGCTAAGCCTATAAGCATGCAGAACAAAGAAATGGTGAACTGATCGACATAGGCCTACAACAACTGTTTTTAATTAGACGTTAAACTGTATAAAAATAAGAGATTCTGTTGTAGTCGTACATGCAGCCCATTCCTAGTTTCCGTTAAACGACACTGGCTCTACCCGCCACAAAGACATGGTCGTGCAGTGGTGGAGTTAAACAGGGATTCATTTTATCCTCATCCTGTATACTAGTATAGGCCTATACGCATGCAGAACAAAGAAATGCATAAGCTGAACTGATCGACATATAAGCCTAGAACAACTGTTTTTAAGACGGTCGTATAACATTCATAAGATTTTGTTGACTTTTAGCATGAAATTGTAGGCCCAATAATATTCTTGTTTTTACTACCGGTGTAAGCCCTAGACTATATATATATATATATATATATATATATATATATATATATATATATATATATATATATATATGCATGTTCTTATACATACATTCACTCATTCAAGAATTTCTATAGCGCTTCTTCAAGGCAGACTATTAGTACTCAAAAGCGCTCACGGCTTTAGCACGGCAAAAAGCAGAGTTGAATAAAAACACTTTAGCAAGAGCCCCAGGAGGCAGACGTACACGCATTTCCTGGTGGAGTCCATTCCAGACCAATGAGCCCACCACGGAAAAAACCCGATTCTGCCCCTCCCCCAGAAACTCGAATCCCCCTCACACAAAGCATGGGACTAGATTCAACGCTGGCCATATCAACTGAGCTAATGTTTTCTGCGATAATTTTAAGACCTGCCATCTACTGAATTGCTTAAGTCTACATTTCTAGAATGTCTTATAGTTGCCACACTTTGCATGGCCTTTTTTATGGATAATCCATATAAATTATTACAGGACTAGGGCTAACCTAGAGGCTAGTGTTATTACAAGGTTGCCTATAGTTGATGTGCATATTATTTGTGTACTTCTGAATCAGAGTAGCTTCGGAAAAGAAGGGAAATTATGAGAATACGAATCTATACGATTAGGCTAGACCTAATGTCTATGATCAGAAATGAATGCTTTCTATAGATACAGAAAATTCAAAATCAATTATGTTAAATCTATTATTCAAAGACCAGTCTATGTATTTTTGTTGGCATTAAAGTTAGAGATTCTTTGACACTAATCAACATTCTGGAATGTCCATTGAAACCGACTGAAGTATCAACATAGGCAATGTCAATGCAATGATTTTGTTTGCAACGGTACTGGATAATATAAGCTACTAGCTACTATAGCTTTTGCTGACTGCTTTTGCATTGTACTGTACTTAGTCGTTCATGATTTTATAACCAGAGTTGAACGTGCAATGAAGACATCTAAACTTAAGCATCGGCGTGGCGTGTAGCCTATTAATGAGGTGTTTTCCATAAAAGACAAGTGATGAATAAAAGTCGGGTTGCCAAAAGACACAGAAGAAAAGGATGATGAAGATGGGCTGCGCAAGACCATGAGTATTTGCATATTGCGAATATTAAAACCTAAAGTCACGAATACGGTCTATGCTCAAGACGTACCAACCAATCCCTAACATTAGTGATTTCACCCGATTAATATAATTAAAAGCTGCACCCTCTAAAGACCTACAGCCAGACTCGCCAGAGCAATATTTTTGAGCCAAGCAGCGTTGCAGAATTACGCTCGACCGGTTCCCTACTAGACGCATCCTCGCCAGGGCAGCGGAGCACCAGCGTCACATTAGTCTGGTTCCCTTCGCTCCACGTCGTCGTCGTCCAGCGTAGCCGTGCACCAGCGTTGCAGAGTTTCGACCTGTCCGTCAACAAATTAGCGATCAATACAAAAGACCGGTCAACGTTGTCGTCGCCGTCGTCGTCGCCAGCCACATGGACTACGTATCACAGGGAGGAGGAGGAGGAGGAGGACGCAGTGACAGTAATGATTATTAACGCGGAGGCAACGTCGCCGAAGCAACAGACTGGCGAACGCTAGGTGGCGTCGTCGTCGTCGTCGTCGTCGTCGTCGACGGCGCAACAGTTAGCGTCTGCGCTCCTCTTCTTCCGATCAGTTCTTTCGGCGGAGCGCAGCCGATAAACAACGATTTCAAATAGAAAATGGCCACGGGTGCCTCCTCCTCCTCCTCCGCCTCCTCCTCCTCCTCACGCTTGATCCTCATGCGATCGGTCTATCAGTCGTGGGTGAATTTCGATCTGACGAAACTGCAGGTAGGATCATATAGGAGATAGATTGTGATCTTCTTTTAAAGAGTCGTTATTATTCGGTGCAGCGTTTTTGCTGATGCTGCTGATGCTGTTGCGGCTCGGCTGACACTTGTTGATGTGCCATCGGAGTTTGAATCGCTCTCGCGCTGCGTGTGTGGACAATTCTGAGCAACAGGTTGCTGCTGTCTTTATCGCGCTGCAACGCTCATTATGTTCAGCAACTTGTTGGAGACTGGCGCAACGTGATGTGATACGACAGTAGAAATTCTATAGCGGATTAATATCTTTTTTGCGATGACTGCAAAGAGAAAAAATTGTACTTTTATTCAGGTATCGTTACGAATCGGTTTTTATTTTGTCTGTTGCTTCAGATGGTCAGTTTTATACGGGGACGGGGGACCTGCTAGGTAGGCTATACGTGCGTGCGGGGTCTGTTTTCTTTGGTGATTCTTCTAGCTATCAGAGCAGCTTTACTTATTAGATAAATTATTGTGCATAATTTAAATTTAACATCTTTGGGCTATGGTCATAGCCCACAGAGAGAGAGAGAGAGACAGACAGACAGACAGACAGACAGACAGACAGACAGAGACAGGCAGACAGACAGACGGACAGAGACAGAGACAGAGACAGAGAGAGACTGGGCATGTGTAGACTTTGTAGAATAAATTTCGTAATTACAACTAAAGTTACAACGCGCACTTAAGTTTAAAGTTTAAACTTTATTCAGTGACATGCAATCTCGTCTGATGGCATACGTTGTAGACCATTCGTGAGAGCGTCCGGAGTTCAACTTCCCCCCCCCCCCCGAAAGACGCTTATCTGCCAAGCCATGTCACTTTTGCAGAAGGTTGTGCCTTGGGTGTCCGTAGATATTTTTGTATGAGGGGTAAACACAAAGGTCATGGTTGAAATGTTTTAACAAGAGCTTGACAATGCAAAGCAGGAATTTAAGAACTTGTAAATTTTTCATAGAGGTTTCTAATGTAGATTTATTTCTCGGTATCGATTTGAGTATCGTTAGTGCCGCTCGAGAGCTCAAAACCCAAAGGTGATAGTTAAAAAAAGGTTTAAATTTTTTCAGGAGTCAAGTGCTCCTCGTGCCCTAGTTGCCGGCGCCCATGGACTGTGCCCTTACATCGCAGTTCAAGGACTACATGTATGACTCAGAAAGATACATACAGTGCTTGATAAGTTAATAACTACGTCTCTTTATCTGCCTCACATTGAATTGCTCGAAAGTAGGATATAGTGGCTAGATTGCTGGGCTATCATTAATAGGCCGGGAGGTTCAAAGCCCCGCTAGGACAGACATCCGGTTCGAGATCTTTGCTCCACCTACACCTTCTATGTCCAGCTAAGCCATAATGAGCACACCTACTGTACACTGCCTTTCGGAAGATGGGGCGGCGAGGAGAGGATTGGCCACTATAGCACTCATCATATAGCATTCATTGGCGGAGGCTAAGAAGGTGAAGTCGCTAGCGCCTCAAGTACATGTCTGCCTCGGAGTTATGGCTTAAAAGACTGCTCTTCTTTTTCTTCTTCTTCTTCTTCTTCTTCTTCTTCTTCTTCTTCTTCTTCTTCTTCTTCTTCTTCTTCTTCTTCTTCTTCTTCTTCTTCTTCTTCTTCTTCTTCTTCTTCTTCTTCTTCTTCTTCTTCTTCTTCTTCTTCTTCTTCTTCTTCTTCTTCTTCTTCTTCTTCTTCTTCTTCTTCTTCTTCTTCTTCTTCTTCTTCTTCTTCTTCTTCTTCTTCTTCTTCTTCTTCTTCTTCTTCTTCTTCTTCTTCTTCTTCTTCTTCTTCTTCTTCTTCTTCTTCTTCTTCTTCTTCTTCTTCTTCTTCTTCTTCTTCTTCTTCTTCTTCTTCTTCTTCTTCTTCTTCTTCTTCTTCTTCTTCTTCTTCTTCTTCTTCTTCTTCTTCTTCTTCTTCTTCTTCTTCTTCTTCTTCTTCTTCTTCTTCTTCTTCTTCTTCTTCTTCTTCTTCTTCTTCTTCTTCTTCTTCTTCTTCTTCTTCTTCTTCTTCTTCTTCTTCTTCTTCTTCTTCTTCTTCTTCTTCTTCTTCTTCTTCTCTTCTTCCTCTTTCCATGTCTTTCGTTGTATGCGTCGCCTTACGTTGCAATGCCTTACTTGACCTTACCAGCACTTGACCTTAACAAGCTTTACCTTAACAGCACTTTAACTTAACAGCACTTGACCAGAATCAGCACTTGACCCGAACATTACTTTACCTTAAAAGAACTAGCACTTTACCTTAATAGCACTTGACCTGAACAGCACTTTACCTCAACAGCACTTTATCTTAACAGCTCTTTACCTCAACAGCACTTGACCCGAATTAGCGCTGTACCTTAATAGCACTTTACTTTAACAGCACTTTACCTTAGCAGCACTTTAACTTGACAGCACTTTAACTTAACAGCACTTTACCCGAATTAGCACTTGACCCTAACAACACTTCACCTTAAAAGGACTAGTACTTTACCTTAATAACATTTTATCTTAATAGCACTTTACCTTAGCAGTACTTTACCTTGACCGCACTTTATCTTAACGGTTGATTGATACACTTTATTATCCCTGCTCTATCAATCTCACGCGTAAATTATTATTAGCCTGTTAGTCGATAGATATATATATATATATATATATATATATATATATATATATATATATATATATATATATGCGCACTTGTTATCCTAATGCGACAGCGCCCTATATACCTCGAGAGATTTGGGTCAAGCAATATTGAGTGAGTGATGAACAGAAAATTTGAGATTATGGTGTCATGACGTCATAAACTTTGAAATGACCTCATTAACTAATACATACAGTTCTAACATTGCATCACGTGTCATTGTGCAATGAAACACGTAATCATTGGCACACTGCTTCGTATTGAATTCTATTGTTTGTTTGCCTCATCTCAGACACATAAGACGGTCATAAGTATAGCGCCAGGACATTGAGGCAATACCATGATAACAGGTACAGTGGCGTAGCCAGGAATTTATGATGGGAGGGGTTTGGGCTTTTTTAATGGTCTGGCCAGATGCCCTTCCTGACACCAACCCAACAGTATTACAGTGAATAAAAAGGGAATAAAGTAACAAAGGGAATAAAACATGAAAAGCATTTGTTACTACAAGCAATTGTTTTGTTTTTTCCTATTAATTTTAGGTGAACAAATGACCCTTAAAAAAAACTTTTTCCATAAGTCAATGGGGATTTTAACCCCCGAAACCCCCCTTGGCTACGCCACTGAACAGGTAAAAGTCTTTATACCACATCGTTTATGCAAGTCCAGCACGGCAGCTGGCAGTAGGCCTATTAGAGTCTTTATTTACCATAATACCGGAGAAGTCATTTGGAAAATATGGCAACAGTTGAATCTTGATTCCGTGCATGATGCCATGATGATATATGCAATTGCACCTCGTATATGCCACGAATGTATAACACGTCGCACAGTATCTACCTGTTTATATGACCTAATTTCATGCATGCAGTGTCCTATGACCTCACTGCCATGGGACGGGTCAAACGAAGAGCAAACTTACTATCCTGCCGCATGAGGGCGCACACATACAAAGGCGCGGAATACTTAGACAAACTGTCAGTGTCAGAAAAAAGATTTCATTGCCGCTCGAGGTGAGTGAAATGTAATTAACGGCTTTATAGGTAACTCCTTCGGCTGTGACGGCGCGATTCAAGGCCCTGCGTGTACGAGCACTGCATAGATAAATACATGTATTCACTTATACAAACATACATATCCGCCAATATATATGTGTGCGTATATATATATAATATATATCTATATGCACACGTATATATAAATCACACACAAACCCAAATAGTCTATTGTCTAGAGTGCATATGTATATCTGTGTGTGTGTGCGCAGTCCTGCATATAGTTAAATATTCAAAATGGATATATATATATATATATATATGATTGTTGGATATATATATATATATATATATATATATATATATATATATATATATATAGTAGGCCTACGTGTTCATGCACAGTTATTGATTCCTAACGGTTGTTATTGGTAGTCGTTAGATTGTGTCGACCTATTCACGGTGCCGACAATTAAAAAACGGAATATATTCAGTCCATTCATATTTCTAAGCCAGAGGAGATTGGGAGGGGGCGCGCGAAGAAGAGGAGGGTGCACATAGGGGAGAGAGGACCGACTGCGCTGTCGTCACTTTTTTGCTGGGGCTTTCATGGGGTAGACTGCGACTAGGTGGTGTCGATTCTCAGTGGCTCACCAGCAAGTAAGTAAGTAAGTCAACATAGTGACTTTTGTTATTCGGTTTGTGTTCGAGGCCACTGTAGCGTCGTCATTCGTTGCGTGTATTTAGCCTATACTTAGACAGAAAATTAAGCGGTGAGCAAGTAGGGCAACTTGGGGTTACATGGACCCTGCAGGCTATATGGACGTCCCATCGTGTGGAACCAACAAATGTAAGCAGTCACTTGCATGCTTTATTTCATAACGTTACTATATTTTATGGACCCCCAGACGTTGCTTGACCGATTTACGATTTAAAAATGATATCACATATAATATGAAGTTCATCAATTAGGCCAATTATTTGTTGCTACCGTTTTGTGGTCCACGATGACGGCAAGTTGCAAGCGGCGGGTGGGCTTAGCCTAAATGTAACCAATATATCAGTTTGTTCGTTGAAATGTTGCGCTTTTGAAGACTATATATATTTTCATGTAACGTGAGCGATAATAAGTTGTTTATCTGTGACTGCAATAGCGGTCCTTGTCTCCTTGGTAGCCAGAATATACGTATGACCATGCATGTGTGTAATATCAATGTAGGCCTATGTTTAATTAATTGGTTCATAGCATTTATACAGCGCCACTCCAATAATTATAGATGCACGTAGAGGGCATGTGTGTGTATTATGAATGCATGTTTCATTAATTGATTCAGGGCATTTCTATAGCGCCTTTTTATTGTGGCTATGCTAAGAGGGCATGTGCATGATATCAATGTATACGTCTCATTAATTGATTCAGAGCATTTACATAGCGCCTCTTCAATATACCTACTAATTAAGAGGCGCCCCCATGTAGTCCATCCTCGACGGAAACGAAATTTTCGTGCATTTCTATATAATATAGAGACGTGGACTCCGAGGCTAAGACAAGAGGAACACGTACGAGCTTCTGCTGGAGTTGAAGAACTAACTCATGACCCGAGCAGCGGAACGAAGACTACTACGGGCATGCAGCCAAACAATAGAAAGGAAACCAAACATGCAATTCTTATTAATTGACGGCGACTTTCCTCAAATGATATGATGACAAACTCAGCACAAAATCACATAATCACAAAACTTTTGGACAAGGCTGATATACATATACATGTATATAATTAGTTATATATCTATCAGGCAGTGCAATATAATATGTAATGCGCTATCACTGAAGATATTGATGATGCACGAATTCAAGAAAAATGTCCATTGAGGCAGCTATAGGGTAGCAGAAGGCGTTAAGAACATGCGTCATTCTAAAAAGTCATGTTTATGTATGTGTGTGTGTATGTATGTATGTATGTATGTATGTTTGTATGTATGTATGTGTGTGTATGTATGCATGTATGTATGTATGTATGTATGTATGTATGTATGTATGTATGTATGCATGCATGCATGCATGCATGTATGTACGTGGGTAACTAGGCATGTATGTAGGCTTATGTATGTATGTATGTATAATGTACATGTATGTATATATTTATGTATGTATGTGTGTATGTATGTATGAGCGCGTACGATTACATGCATACAACGACGATGACGATGCTAATTAGGCTGATGATGTTGCCTCTTGAATAGACAGATGTTGGTCGTATAGATAGTTCTTCGTTCTTAGACTAAGAACGAAGAACTATCTATACGACTCCAAGACAATATGAAGAAGAAGAAGAGGAGGAAGAAGAAGACGAAGAAGAGGAAGAAGAAGAAGAAAACGAAGAAAAAGAAGAAGAGAAAGAAGAAGAAGAAGAAGACGACTGTTGTTTTTCGTTGACTGCTTTCAATGTTCGTCGTTGTCTGCGTTTCCTGAAATAGGCGTCGCTATGCATGCTGGGATTTGCGAAGTCTCTCGTGAGATCCAGAAGTTCAGTAAACAGGTGCGCGGAAGGAGGATGAGAAGAAGGAAGAAGAAGGAGAAGGAGGAGGAGGAGAAGAAGAAGAAGGAGAAGAAGAAGAAAGAAGAAGAAAATAGAAGAAGAAGAAGAAAGCGGAGGGGGAGAAAGAGAAGGAGACGGAGAATCGTAATCGTAATCTCCTAATTTCTAAGAGAAGAAGAGGAAGAAGAAGAAGACGAGGAGGAGGAAGAAGAAGAAAAAGAGGAAGAGGAAGAAGAGGAAGAAGAAGAGAAAAGAAGAAGAAGACACAGTAGGAGGAGGGGAGGAGGAGCAGGAGGAGGGAGAGGAAGAAGAAGTTGGTGGGAATAATATAAGGAGAGGACCAAGGAATCGAACCGAAGCAAGTCGAAGATTAAGAGGAGACAAATGAGAATGGAGATAATGAAGAAACGGTGGGCGAGGTTGAGAAGAAAGATGAGAACAGAAGAAGAGAAAAATAATGAAGAGGAGAAGGAAGAGAAGAAGAAGAAGAAAAAGAAGAAGAAAGATAAGGACGAATATAAAGGAGAGGAATGGAAAATGAGGAATGGGAGAATGTGGACAGAGGAGGAGGAGGAGGAGGAAGAGGAAGACGAGTAGGAAGAGGAGGAGGAAGAAGATCATGGTATTAGTGAAAGGTTATGGAGAATTATGAGCTGGACAAATACATGGTGAGCAGAAATGTTTATCATTTATGAAGATGAGATTAAATGAGGAGGAGGAGGAGGAGGAGCAGCAGCAGCAGCAGCAGCTATTGATGAGAATTGAGATTGGAGTCAAGACGAGGTACACGATTAAGTAAACCAGATGAGTAATAGAAATTGGAACAAGTGAGATACAGAATTGGGATGTATACAGTGAAGGGACGGCACACCTATATACATATGAGAAGTAACAGTCATGCAATCCTTATAGGTTCACCCATAGCCTGGGATCAAACTGATTGTTTAGCATCATCCATCCTTCCTTCAGTCCATCCGTCCGTCCATCCATCGGTCTGGCAACAAGCAGACGGACAGGACAGCGTCGTAATTATTATGTCGCATTGACGACAATTGATAAAGACAGTCGTCGACTATCAACGAAAAATCAATACGCCCGATTGCTCTGGAGTCGACGGACGAACGAACGAGCGGACCGACGAACGGACGGTCGGAAGGGGGAAGAGGAGGAAGGGCGGACCAGCAGGCGCCTGGCTCGCGACGTCGGTGTGGTGAACGGTTTGTTTCAGGGTAAAGATGTGACCGGTACCACCCCTCTTGGGCAGAACTTGGTGAGAAGAATTATTTGAAGTATTATACGGCTGACTTGATAGAGAGCTGCGCTTGCAAACCTGAATTCAGTGAGTAGAAAAATTGAGGTTCAGTTAAATCACCGCTTGGCTTCTCCTTTTCAATGAGAACAGGACATAGCATTTTAACGATCCAAACTGCAGTAGTAGTAGTAGTAGCAGCAGCAGCAGCAGGCAGCAGCAGCAGCAGCAGTAGTAGTAGTAGCAGCAGCAGCAGCAGTAGTAGTAATAGTAGTAGTAGTAGTAGTAGTAGTAGTAGTAGTAGTAGTAGTAGTAGTAGTAGTAGTAGTAGTAGTAGTGGTAGTGGTAGTGGTAGTAGTAGTAGTAGTGGTAGTGGTAGTGGTAGTGGTAGTGGTAGTAGTAGTAGTAGTAGTAGTAGTAGTGGTAGTAGTTTCGGTTTAACGACACTGTGATAAGAAAGATCGTTTGCATCTCCCTCCTTCTTTATCCAGACTTGGGACTGGCACTGTCACAGTACCAATAGTGCTGGAGGTTACAGCAGCAAGTGATGTTGACGTAACCGTTCTATAAGTCGTTTTGCATTTCGAAAAAAATTTCCCGGGGTTATAGTCACGTGACGTGAGCCGATCAGAATCTATGCGGACCGATTTCGTCCGGTTTTAATTTTTCACCACACCGTGGGAGCCTCTGTCATTGTAGCACGCGGCCTCGGTCGGGGAAGCGCTCGGCAGCCGTAGATCTTGCAATCAGCTGCTCTGCTGCTGCTGCTGCTGCAGCTGTGATGGCGACGACCTGTTGCTGCTGCTGCTGCTGCTGCTACGATGTGCAGTGCCGTCAAGTAAATCATTCTTACTTGTCAGCGTGTTTGCGTGTGTCGCCGCAACTCCTCTTCCTCTCCCTGCTCCCCATCTTCTCTTCCTGCCCATCTCCTCCTCCTTCTCCTCCTCGCATCCTCCTCCTACTCCTCCTCCTTCCTGTGACAATTCTCTCTTCCTTCCTTTCTCCTCATCATCAACCCCTCCTGCATCTCCTCTTTCTGTTCCTCTCCTTCCTTCCATCATATCCTCTATCACTCTAATATATCCTCTGCCTTCTTCTTCAGTGCACCTCCTCTTCCACCTTCTTTTCCACCTCCTTAATAAAAATCCTCCACCTCCTCCACTTCCCCATCGGTCCTGCCATTCGTCTTCCTACATCCTCTTCTTCCCTCATAGCTGCATGCTTCCTCTTCCCTCTGTCTGCATTCCCCTTCCAATCTCCCATCCGCCATATTTTTACTCCGCGGCTCCGCCAATGAATGAACGGACCCACCTGATGCGGTCTTTGTTTTGCGATGGAAATATACTTCGCAGTTAAATATGATATTTTGCATTTCATTTCTCCATTCTTCCTCCATCCTATATAGCTATTTCTCATTCGTCTTCTTCCATTCCTTTTAACAGGTTCTACAGATTTTAACGATTACTCTATCGATTAATCTATCGATTATATATCATTATTGTTCTAATCGATTATTTTTTGTAACCTATTCGATTATATTTCGATTCTTTTTAACATTTATTTGATGTTGTCGAGCGGACATATCCGGATTAAGAAACGTGGTGGACACTGATAATAATTATGTGAAACTTTTGAATGGAAAATTTTACGATGATTGTGCATTTGAGAAAAATGCTGGATAAAAATAATCATGGCCGGATTTGCCCTTTTTGGATCCACCCCTGCTTCGCATACACCTTTTTCATTGTTCTCTCCTTCCTTCCTCTGTCTTCCTCCTTCCCACCTCGTGCTCATCATGCTCCTCATGCTCCGCCTCCTGCTTCTCATTCTCCTCCTGCTCCTCTTCGTCCTTCTCTTCCTCCATTTTATCCTTCCCCTTCTCCTTCTTCTTCTCGTTCTTTCCTTCTCCTTTTCCTTTTCTCGTTATTTTTCCTTTTCTTCTTCTTCCTATTCTTATCCTCCTCTTCCTCTTCCTCTTCCTCCTCCCCTTTCCCCTTTTCCTTCTCCTCTATCTCGTTCTCCTCCTTCTCGTCCTCATTTTTCCCGTTCTTCTCCTCCTCCTGCTTTTCTTCTCATCCTCCTCATCTTCCTCTTCCTCCTCCTCTTTCCCATTTTACTTCTCCTCCTTCTTCTCGTCCTCCTTCTCGTTCTCTTCCTATGCTCACGTAGCACCGTCTCTGCTCTGCCTGTCGAGTCGTCTGCCTGTTGCTCGGCCCTCTGGCGGCGACGCCATCCGTCGAGACAGCGGAGAAGGGTGGGAGGAATGCTGGGAAGGGTGGGTCGTAGGTTGGTGGGGTGGGTGCGCGGGGGGCGATTGTAATCATCTGGCGATGTGTCTTATGTGCGGTCGACAGTGCCTGATTCTCTGATCTAGATCGGTTATGTGCTGAATCGCAATCGTTCGCTATAGTATATATATATATACACATTACGCAATATATATATGTTATATGCATTATATATGTTATATATATATATATATGCATTGCACAATATATATGTCATATATTTACAATATATATGTTATATATATACACATTACACAATAATATATGTGTTATATATACAATATATATGTTATATATATATACACATTACACAATATAATATGTTATATATATATATATCTGCATTATATACTCATGATCCGCCTCATGTTCTTGCCCTTCGTCTTGTGGCTACTCCTTAGGTTGCTCCCCTTCCTGCTCCTCATGAATGCTGCCTCTGCAGCTCTTGCTCCTCAGGTTGTTCCATCCTCCTATTTTTCCTCCTAATCTTCCTCTGAAGAACTGAAGAGAACCGAAGGACCTAAGAGAGAGAGAGAGAGAATCTTCCTCTGTAGCAGCTCAACATCGTTTTCGCTTAACTTAACTATTTTTTGCCCTCTTCTTTCATCGGATTTATCATAGTCCTTTTTCTGCTACGTTTGCTTTTCGATCAATCTGCTTCCCGAGGTTCTATTGCCATCCATCGCCCTCTTCAACCTCAAAATCATGATCATTGCAACCTTCATCATCATCGTCTTCTTCAACGTCATCATCATCATCATCATCATCATCATCATCATCATCATCATCATCATCATCATCATCGTCGTCGCCGTCGTCATCGTCGTCGTCATCATCATCATCATAATCAACATCATCATCATCATCGTCGTCGTCATCGCCGTCGTCTTCTTCTTCATCATTATCATCATCATCATCATCATCATCATCATCATCATCATCATCATCATCATCATCATCATCATCATCATCATCATCATCATCATCATCATCATTGTCATCGTCATCATCACCATTGCCATCTTCTTTTCCTCCTCCTCCCCCTTCTTCTTCTTCTTCTTCTTCTTCTTTATCATCATCTTCTTCTTCCTCTTCTTCTTCCTCCTCCTCCTCGACCTTCTCCTCCTATAGCTCCTCCTAGCTATGATACTCTTCCATCGCATACCCTACTCCATTTCCTCCTCATTCACCTATCTCCGTTGCCCTATACTGCATCTTAACATTTTTATTATCTGTTCCTCGTTGTTCGCTTCAACTCATCTTCGTCCTCATCCTCTTCGTCCTCATCCTCATCCTCTTCGTCCTCCTCATCCTCTTCGTTGTCCTCATCCTCTTCGTTCTCCTCATCTTCATCATCATCCTCTTCATCTTCATCCTCTTCGTCCTCCTCGTCCTCTTCATCCTCATCATCTTCGTCCTCTTCATCCTCCTCATCCTCTTAGTCCTTCTTCTCTTCATCGTCCTCCTCCTCTGTGTCTTCCTCTGTGTATCCCTTCTGCTATTCGTTCTCCTTCTTCCCCTTGTTTCTTCTCCTCCTCGTTCTCCACGTTGTCTTCCTTTTCCTCCTCCTCCTCCTAATATTCCTCCGCGTCCTTATTTTCGTCCTCCTCCACCTATTCGCTATCCTCCTCATCCTTCTCCACTTCCTCCGTATCCCTTTCCTCGTCCCCCTCTTTCTCTCTCGTCCCCCTCCTCGGCAACTGCGAGTGGAACACACGGCCCGTGTATCAACTAAACCCGGACCCCTTCCTTCATTTCTCCCGGACTCTGTCCTGGATGCCAAAAGTCCATCCGTCTTGTGGCGTTGACAAAGGAAAGCCCCTCTGTTTCCTCTCTTGATTGCACCGCGCGACCCTTGAAATCCTTCGCCAAATCTAAGATCTCCTTCCCCACCAAATCCTATGGAAGCAAGCATTTTCTCCAAACTAATACAGCTCATTTGCTGCAGAATAGCCAAGTGCCCACTACAGCCTGCAGGGTCCTCTGAATTTGAAGCAAAGGTGAGAGAACTGTAAACAGCACACTTTGTTACTTACCGCCGCTGTAAATATGACACACTTTGTTACTTACCACCGCTGCACTCTTAATTCTCCAAAGCTCATTCGCCTGTGATTCTCATTGTTACGATACCAAACTTCATTTAAAAATGAAAAATAGCCTCCTCAAGTCAAAATGTAGATCAGTCAGCAAATTTTAGCTACACCAAGTAAGTTGCGCTTTGGTAATTCTACTAGGAATTCCTAGCTGCCTGGCACACTAGAAATCGCTATTTTCTAAGGTGTCCCAGCAAGACGTTTGTCTGTATAGCTTTTCCCATCACGTGTGGGTGCAATGCCGCTATAGTTGTTACAGCCATGGAGTTCATGGCTGTAACAACTATAGCGGCATTGCTATATCAGCGACGCTTCATTGCACCGTCACGTGATGGGAAAAGCTGTTGCAGTTACCGCGTAAACATTTGTAACATTAACAACGGAACAAAGCTGAAGAATCAGATACCTGCAGCTGCGCCAAATTTGAACACCATTGATGGTGGTGGTGGTGGTGGTGGTGGTGATGATGATGATGATGATGATGATGATGATGATGACGACGACGACGATGATGACGACGACGACGACGACGACGACGACGACGACGACGACGACGACGACGATGATGATGATGATGATGATGATGATGATGATGATGATGATGATGATGATTGATGAAGACGACGACAATGATGATGATGATGATGATGATGATAATGATGGAGGTGATTGCGATGTCGATGATGATGATAATAATGATAATAATGTTGGTGATGTTGGTGATGGTGGTGGTGGTCGTGGTTGTGGTGCTGCTGCTGATGATAATTTTAGCGATGGTGGTGGTGATGATGGCGATGACAACGACTCATCGTTGATTCGTTATGATCATCAGCAGTCATCATCGTCGTCGTCATCGCCATCGCCATCACCATCATCACCACCACCTTCACCATCGTCATCATCATCGTCGCGTTATCATCATCATCGCCATCATTGATCATATTCGTAATATTCGTAATCGTCATCATCATGATGATGATCATCGTCATCATCATCATCCCTAGAAAATGGGAAATGCCTAAATATTTCCAACAAATTATTTAATAGTCTAAAGGATAATGGCGGGTCTATGGTTGTGGAGCGAGTACGGGGATGAGTCATGTATGCAGATTAGCCTACTTTGTTCTGATATCCAGACCCTGCAGGGGTTTGGCGGCTTGCCGTTTATGCTCTGGTCAAAGGTCATAAGACAAAGATCATTAGAAGCTGAATCGCGCATGCGCCGATCTGATAGCCTTAACCGGTTTGGCTAGCAATCATCTCGTTCAATTCAAAAAACCATCTGTCTGTCTGTCCGTCTTCTGTCTGTCTGTCTATTTATCCATCTGTCTGTGTGTCTGTCTGTTTATCTATATGTCTGTCTGTCCGTCCGTCCGTCCATCCGTCCGTCCACGTATCCATTCATCCATCCATCCATCATCCATCCTTTCATTCCTCCATCCACTCATCCATTTACTTATCCATCCATTCATTCATTCCTCCATCCATCTATCCATCCATCCATTCGTCCATACATTCGTCCTTTCATCCATCAATACATTGGCCCACTGATCCATTCATCCATTAATCCATTGATTCATCCATTCATTCATCCATTCATTCACTGATCCAATCATTCAGCCAGCCAGCCATTCACCCATTCAATCATCCATCTATTGATCCATTCATCTATTCCATTACCCATCCATCATACATAGATTCATCCATTCATTCATCCATCGAGTTTGTCTGTTCGTCTCTTTGTCGGTTTTTAGTCATTTTATATCTGTAAAGGTAAGTCATAAGTTCCCCAACAAAAACCTTAACCATCGATTTATAGTGCAAGACCTATTAAATGTAACACCTCGTCATTTTAAAAACAATTATTAATCTGTTGGTCACAAAATGTGAATCCAGAATGGACTGCAGAATCCTGCTGTTCAGTGCAGACAGTGCCACGAAGGGCCTATGTAGGCTACATTGTCAGTGCTGGATGGTTGACAAAGTTATTAATGTGCATGTATGCTAAGAAATTAGAACGTAAATCGGCGCTACAGAAATTAGTCGAAGTAAAAATACTTAAGTAAGTTTAAGTTTAAGTGAGAAGACGGTTTTAAATGAAAAACCCATGGCGTGATGGATGTGTGCTTCCTTCCACCGTTTGGAAACCGTTTGTATTGAATATTAAAACCTGGAAATGTGCAAATATAATAGGTCTAAGGTGTTTTCTGAAGACACCGTCAGTGGTCAGAGCATATGCAGGTAATATTTCCCTTCTCCCCGACGCGTAACATAATTTTATTATAACTACATTGCTGGGAGCGCCTTTGAGTAGTTCTTTTTGAAATGCGCTATATGATAAATCAATTTGGCCTAATAATGACAGTTTATTATAGAACTGGGATATCGTGAACATTTTGTTTCCGTCCAGATCACTCTCAGCCATAGATGTCGCCCCACTTAAGAACTCCGTTTTTGATGCTAAAGATTATGTTTTAAATTTCTAAAGGCAGTTTGTTTATTGTGCAATTATATCTAGTCGTCAGTCTGCTTTCATGACTATAATTAATTGAATGCTTTTACTTCGTAAATATTATGTGAAAATTTCCGAAACCCTGACCCTATACCTATTCTTAGCTGATTGTCGTTTAGCGACTTTAAATAGGAAGATCTCTGCGGTCTGGAAATAGTTCTGCCCGTGAGGTTATTAATATTAATAAGGTGAAACGGCACGGTTAAGATACCTTAATTTACTTGCAGCCAAACCAATATATTTGAAACACAGTTCATGGTTTAGATACTAAATATCGCGTCCAATTAATTCTATGGCAATTCAATTCTTTTTTATTTGCAAGTTCTAGGTTTTTAATCAGGACTATGTTTCTTTCATCTTGGAAGGACTGAGATGCGTATAGGAGCGTATGAATACCTTATCTGGCGTGGGCGCTGAGACAAAGTTGCCGCGGCGCCATTTTCAGAGATGGGCGAACAAAGTCAACGTCGTTTTATCGAGTCGAATTTGTAAATTCTGTTTCCAGCGTAAGTATCGTAATCATAATAAAGCTATGTAAAATATCGAATATTTAAAATGCCATGCAAGTGACCTGTTGAACTATCTCCTTGGCATATAATTTATAAATTGCATGTGACCGCTGTAGTTTAACGCTGTAGTTTTATCTTTCGGTGGTGGGACCCTCGACTTGGAATGGTCTTCCTCTGACCCTCCGATCTCTTTGTAAAAATCCTTCTCAGGCTTTCCTCTCTCATGATCTCATCTTAAGACAGCTTTATTTGGCCGCGCTGAGGTTGGGAGCGCCTCTGAGTAGCCCCATTGAAGAGGTGCTATATAAATGCATCTAATGAATGAATGAATTTAACGTTTACACCTCGCAGAATTTGGTTTGCTATTCACATTCAATATTATTTTGGTAAACACAGCAACATTTCCGCTCCGTTAACACCAGTTTGCTCTTTCCATGTATGTAAAAATGCTGGTTGCAATTCTTGTGATTTTTAATTTATAAGTTTGCAAATATTGTACAACTGCCAATTTACATTTATTCGGACATGAAAATGGCATGATCCACAATGTTTGGACTGTCATATCTTGGCCAGGAAATGAATCAGAGAACTGATATTGTTGTCATGTAATCAGTTTCTTGTGCCTTTCCTATACATGTAAGAATGTTGGTTGTATGTCTTGTGATTTTTTATTTATAAATTTGTAATTATTGTGTTTTTGGTCGTGGTGCCGATGGTAGTTGGTGGCATTATAAATTATTGGAGACATTGTTGTTGTTGGTGTTCTCAGTGTTCTTATTAGTATTATTATTGCTACTATTATTATTAGTTATTGCTATCACTCTTTACCATTGACTGCTGGGCTTAATGGAGAGGTGGCTTATTGCAGTGCTCTTCTGGTCTTCAATTGCTTTTACTATTATTACGGTTGTTGGTGGTGCTGGTGGTGTTGAAAGAGTCAGTTTTTGTTATGTTGCTACTTAAGTATATTGCTTTTTGTTTGATGGAGGTGAAAGAAATGGTGCATCTAGGAATTTAAATTTTTTTTTTTAATTCAAAATTGATTTGGTTTGCAATGTAGGGTTTTGGAAATTTTGGGAATTGGCTGAATTCATGAAATTATTTTGTTTCTGGGACTCTATGCAGTTTTTCAAAAGCTTCTTTGTGTTCTTTCCCTCTGGGCAGGTTCGACTGTTTGACATCTTCAATCTCCCCTGTTCTGTGCTTTTTCCTTCAGCTTCTGATATCCATGGGTGGAGTTTGGTTTCCGTTCTTGGAGGGGCTAATGCCTTCTTGGGGGCCTAAGCCCGGGAAAATAAACCATTTACATGGTAAAAGAAATGAATTTGGGTCTTCTTGGGGGGGGGGCTTAGCACTCCCTAGCCCCTGATAAACTCCGCCCATGCTGATATCCGTCTTTCATCATCCTGTCTAACAACCTTTGCCTTGGTCTGCCTCTTGTTCTTTCCCCCCCCCCCATTTTCCCTTCTATGATTGTGCATAGCTTCAAGTTTCCTCTAAATGGTGTCCGATCCATCTTCTTTGTCTTTTTTTAATTGTGTATCGGCGATCTCTTTTCTCCCGCTTATCTCAGTACCTCCTCATTCCTTACATGATTCTTTTTGCTGATTCTTTCTATCCTTCTGCAAAAAATTTCTAATTTTCAGGGGAATAAATTTCCAATAATCCCTGAAAGTTTTACTTAAAACTTTTTATGTTTGCGAAAGTTACAGCTATTTAAACTTTCAATTCCGTTTCTTCAAATTTCCGCGGAAAAATTAATGTCATTTGTCACTGCGCTTAATTCCCATGGGTCACTCCCCTCTGTTCCTTAAAAACCTAGAAACTTTTATTTAGCCATGGTTTGGCCGAGAGCGCTTCTGAGTAGCCTACCTTGAAGAGGCGCTATATAAATTCCTAAAATAAATAAATAAATTTGTTGATTTCCATGTTAAATGATATCACTTTTCACTACGACCGCAGAATTCCGTTTTACAGTTTATTGTAAGGTATGATGGGAGTGTCCACTCCCTGCTTTAACATGAGCTTGAATTCTTTTTGTGAAGCTCAGTATGGCCTTGTTGATCGTGTCCTGCGGCAACTGATCCCACATTAACTGCAAGAATTACTTGAGCTGGCCAATGTTCTCCAACTTGGAATGAAAATGTCTTGCAGCTTTTCAGTATAGCTCTCCAGATGTGATAATTAAAAGGGTTAAAGCATGGCAAATTTGTGGGTCATTATTCTTTGTCATATAAATTTAGAGCAGTTGATCACAATAAGTTAGCGTCATCATAATCAACATGCGAGCAAGCAGGCGCACCATGCTGCTGGAAAATAAAACCAGATTTTAAAACATACCCGCAGTCTTCCATGAGTCTGGGTAAGAAAGTTCAACGGTAAGTTTGATATTTAGCATGCTGAACAGGATAAAGTGCAGTCTTTTCTTGCAGCCATGGCACATGTAAGCTGATCTGATGCTGAAACCATGATGTCCTTTGAAAACTTGACCCTTTCGGTTACCAAGCGAATATCGTGAAAATCTCAATTTTTCCGTCAGACCAAACGACAACTTCCTGCCTCTCTTCGGACATATGATCTCCTTTACCCGGTACATAAAGACGTTTACAGATAGCCTTCATTATGACCAGGCTCCACTTTTACTGGGTATTTTGGTATGATTACACGATATCCCAGTCTCTGTTCATGCAACATCTGAGTTCCCATTTTATCATCAGCAGAAACTTGGCCCATGGCGTTCAGTAATGGATTCACAATTTGAGACCTTATCTATAAAGTATCACCAAATACTAATGTTCAGCTTGCTTCAAAAACAGCTTCTTTACAGCTCTTAGTGCAGTCGTGTGACATCATCATTTTTAATTTGCAAAAAGTTCTTAATGAAATCACATGTATTGGAAAATGATGATCCGGATATTGAAAAAAACGAAATTGAAAGTTTAAACAGCTGTAACTTTTGCAAAAATTAAAAGAACTTTTCAAGTGAAACTTTGCGAGATTGTTGGAAATTCATTCCCCTGCAATTTTGGAAATTTTTGCAGAAAAATGTCAATCGGTTGTGAAGTTATCGCAATTTATCTAGTGGTACATTTTATTTGGCCACCCTGTAATCCTGTATAGTTTATGGTGGTTAATTCTCATTTGTAGTGGCAGTGTTTGTAAACTAGTTTGTTTGTTTCTTCCTTTGTATGTGCACTTGTTATAGCGCCCCTTCAGGATAGCTACTCAGAAGCGCTTCCGACATAGTGCGGAGTGCGGACACTGAATCGTTGAAATGTTGAGTACAATTTTGCAAGTGAAGGACTTGCACAAGGTCCCTGCACGGAGTCAAGTGATGATTTTCTGTGGTTAATTGCGTAGTTGTATATTTCTGTTTCAGTGCTCTCGCATCTCCTGAAACCAGTGTGAACACATTAGAATTTGTTCTGAGGTAAATAAATTTGTCTATTACTACCTTAACTTCAACATATGATTCGTTGAACTTTTTCTTTTCTTTGTGCTTAGGTTTTATCGAGGAACTGTGTAATAATCCTGTCATTATTGTGTTTTTGACGGATATATCTGTTGCCAATAGTCACTGGTAATATAATTTGGGTTACAGAGGATGTTGGTTAGACATCACAATAGCTTCAAATGGCCTAATTCCAGAGGCCCATAGATAATGGCTTGTGCGTAAACTGCAGAATATTTATGTTTATTTCTTCATGTAGTAACACTCGACTGTATGTGTAATTGTGTATATGTTCACCACTATTTCTATATTTATTTCTTGCTTTTCCTGTAGTGCCCCTTCAAGCTCTCTTCTCATGGGGGCTCCCGACTACAGCGTTGACATTGCATCAGAGTTTGAAGCCGAAGTGCACAAGGGTCAGTCCACGTGAAATCATCAAAATAATAGGTCTGACCTATCTGACCTATCTCAGATTTGGCTGAAATTTTGCTATATTGTAGTTTGATATGTTTGTACACCATATTGAAACTTTTAGAAGTCGGTAGCCATATATGTGCATTTTATGCCAGACGGAAGTGGAGGGGGGTGTGAAGCACTCGCGACATGTTGAATGGGGAGCCTTGTTCAGAGGCCAGCATCTCAGGAACGGACGCACATAGGCTTGCAAAATTTTGTGATTTAGTACAACTTTTGGTGTACTTTCTGATTCTCTAAATCATTTTGGATTGAAAAAAATAGTTTTGCACAAAAATGAGTGCAAAACTGGCCAAAAACACAGTCGCGAGTCTAAATTGGCAATATTCAGGGCATTGTAGCTGTGAAGACCACAGAAACAATTGCAAATGTTTTACATTTCTGTAATCTACCTATAACTCACTCTGTAGATAACAAATCTTGGCCTCCTTACTATATGTCTTTAATGTTATACGAGTCGTCAAAGTTGTTCCGTCCCATGAACTGCCTCATCTTCGGCTGCAAGTCCCTCGCATGTGGGACAACTGATAGAGTAATGCTTTTGGCTTAGTCTTGTAGAGCTTGAACAGACCTTTCCAACGATATATGATATGTCTTCCATATATGAGTCCTTCACATTGTTGTGAATGGTCGAAATAATGATGAAAGTGGTCAAAAACACAGTCTCGGGTGTAAATCGGCAATCGTTTTGACCACTTTTGCACCCATATTAGTGCAAAGCTATTTTTTTTATTCCAAAATGAGTAACAGAATCAGAAAGTACACCAAAAGTTGTACAGAATTACCAAACTTTGCAACACTATGAGCTTCCATTCCTGAGATATTTCAACATGTCGCGAGTGCTTCACACCCCCCTCCACTTCCGTCTGGCATAAAATGCACATATATGGCTACCGACTTCTAAAAGTTTCAATATGGTGTACAAACATATCAAACTACAATATAGCAAAATTTCAGCCAAATCTGAGATAGGTCAGTTACAAGGTACCTTGCATATTTGATGATTTCACATGGACTGACCCACGAGCAATTGCGAGTGAAGGAATTGCTCAAAGTATACAAAGGGGCTTGAGATGGATTCGAACCTGGAAACCTCCGGTTCCAAGGCACCGAGCCCACCACTACTCCACCGTGTTCCATATATATTTGTATATAATTTCACTTCACGCATTCAATACAAGATCCTCTGTCTGGTCTACAAATCACAGCTTGGAAATGCCTAATACCTCGCACTGTATGCAAAAGCCTGCATCTTCGTCTCGCTGAATGCATTCTGCAGATAGTCTTGATCTTTTGGTTCCCTGGACTAGGACTGCTCTTGCCCAATATTGGGTGTTTGCTGTGGTTGGTCCCTCCATTTGGAAATGACCTCCCACCCGCATTACGGACTAAACTTATGACTAGTTTTTCCTTGTCAGTCTTTTGTTCTCCCTCCTCCCCTAGTTTTTCGTGCTGAGAGCGCCTCTGAATTTCCATTCGGCGAGAGGCGCTGTGTGCATGTATAGATGCAATACAAGAGGTGGATTGGGTTTGGTGGGATGGGGAGCCGGCGTGAGGGTGGAGAAGTAAGGAATTGGCCGGGTGTGGGGCGAATCCTATATTTCCTGGGCAACGCCGAGTACCCCAGCTAGTTGCAAATTTAGGTGTTGAATCGACACTATTGACCTGCTCAATATATGCTCTCTACAGTGTACCACATAGGTTACAAAATTGTACAATGTACAGTGGTACCACAGGATATTCTGGTGGGTTTTGAATGCTGCATGTGTCAATGACTGGATCCTTTACAAATGCTACTGCTCACAACTTGCAGTAGGACTACCTGAAAAATACAGGCTGTGTCTGCTTAGCTTTCTTCTCCAAGTTTTGCAGTATTTTTGTACCAGAAAAGCCTACTTCTCTAGTTCAAACCGTGCACCAAGGACATGACCTAAAACTCAGGAAAATGGTGACTAGACCATCGAAAGCTGAAGGGGGAAGAGGGAAGTGACAAGAGCTCCACTGACTGAAATGAGCTTGGATCGCATCGGGCACCTGCCTGTTGTAGATCAGACAAGGGGCAGTGTAGGAATTGCGAGAATTCCATCATTCATACCACGTATACCAAGTGTGATGTCAATCTGTGTCCCATGTCTAAAATGAAGTGCTATACTCGGACTACCATTGCAAGTCATAAATATTGTCATATGTGGAATAATAGACATGCAATATGCAGTCATTTTTAGGTTTCCTATGCTACTTAACACTTCCTCTAAATCATTGTTGCTTTATGGAAACTTTTCCATGCATTCCCATTGTTGCCAAATGGCAACACTAATTAATTTTAGTTATGCATTGCCTAATTACTAAATATTTTTGTGACAAAACATATTGGCCATATCTCTTCAAATAATTTTTTGCTACTCTAGAAATAATTTGGACACGAAAGGGTTAATAAATTATAATGTTTATGAAAATTTGTTTTTTCAGATCTTCCGGTGCCTCCAATGGAAGCAATGAGATCTCGGGCGATACCTTGCGGGAGGAACATCTACAGCATTCTCATCGGTGGACTTGCCAAAACTGACCACGTTGCAGTGGATCCATTTCCACAACGGAACCTGTTTATTATCTTCTGTGTTTGAGTATTCCAGTAGTCCATGGACTCCGTAGTGATAGCCTTAGATCTCATGCTTGCAGTGCCAGACATTCTCTGATAGGCCCAACGACATTGAATTGACTTCCTGTATCAACTGCTCGGGACTTATTTTCAGCCTGGCTATGTCTGGAGCGTATCTGTGTTAATTAGGCGTTATATTAATTACGATTATGACAAGCATTTTTACCGTAGATGCTTGATCAATGGACAGAATACTTGACATGCATCGCATTTTTAATTTTGTGTTAATGTAAGATTATATTGTTATTTCATGCTTTGCAGCAATATGAGGTGCTATTCATTGTGTGACATACGTTATTGTATAAGTGTTTTCTTTGTAAATTATTGCTTTAAACCGATTTGGCTTTAATAAAATGCAGCACAGCTGCATCTGTACATGTGGGTTGTACCACATTGGCAAACTCTTGCATATTCTAATGACTGTCATCACTCTGGTCTTGACTATCCTAAGTTATTGGCTTTGTTATATATGCTGACAGAAGTCTAATTTTACCACAGACAAACTTTGAAATTGCAGTGTTTCCTGCACATTGAACCCATGTTTATGTGTGTTTGTATAATATAATAATATGCATATATTTATGTAGACCTTTCGCGATCAGGATGAAGATCTTACTTGCACATAAATGTAGAAGAGGAGCATGAAAAATACTGACATTGCCATAACAGATGTCGATTGGGTGCTTTATAAATATAGACTTTAACCACGTGTACACCTTGAAACGGATGAAAATTTATATATTGGCATAACGGATGTAGGACCTTGTAGGTGCAGTGCTATATAAATGTAGACGTAACCAGACCATATAATTGGGTCATTCCGTGCCAAATCAACCAAATTTTCAACTTTTCCCCACATTCCGACTCTGATTTTCTTGATTTTTTCTCCAAAAATCAATTATCGTCTTACATGAAGAACTGGAAAGTTTCTAGTGTCTACTGTGAAAATTGATTGAGTTATGACAAGAAGAACTCGAAGAAGATCTGGAAGACGAAGAAGAAGACAAAGAAGAAGAAGAAGAACGATAGTTGTTTCAACTAAAGACCAATGGTGTTTCAAGTAAAGGCCACTAGGCAGCGTGCGTATAGCCATAGGTGTTTCAACTAAAGGCCACGAGGTAGCGTGCGTATAGCCATAGGTGTTTCAACTAAAGGCCACGAGGTAGCGTGCGTATAGCCATAGGTGTTTCAACTAAAGGCCACTAGGCAGCTTGCGTATAGCCATAGGTGTTTCGACTAAAGGCCACTAGGCAGCGTGCGCATCGCCATAGGTGTTTCAAGTAAAGGCCACTAGGCAGCGTGCGTATAGCCATAGGTGTTTCAAGTAAAGGCCACTAGGCAGCGTGCGTATCGCCATAGGTGTTTCAACTACAGGCCAATTGGCGGCGCTCATAAGTATCCAAAGGTGAATCAGCTAGGTATTGTTAACTATGAAGAATTAGTTGGAACAGATTCTTTCATAGGAAGCTAATAATCACCTTGGATTTATAGCTGGAATTACTAAGAAAATAGGATCCCCAGCTTTGGAATTTTAAGAGTGTGTAAAGAGCACACTTTTTACTTACCGCCGCTGTAAATAGCATACTTTGTTACTTACTGTCGCTGTAAATAGCACACTTTGTTACTTACCGCCGTTGTAAATAGCACACTTTGCTACTTATACACCGCGCAGAAACGCTTCCAAAACGTATATATAGGGCTAGAGGCCTATACCACCTATAGAGAAAAGCAAGGCGGTAGCTAGGGGGTGTTTTGGGTGTTTGAACACCCCCCCCAATGAAAAAATTCTATAGTGCAATGATGCATTTATTAACACACACATGCTAATAATAAGAACTTCATTTTGAAGCTCTTATTTTTAAGTGACATTCTACAATAGATTAATTATCATTGAATCATTCTCCCAACCCTTTGTCTGCTGTTTCGGTTGCTTGTCGGCTTGCTCAAAGTCGAGTAAACACCCCACCCCCATAAATCCTGGTTACGGCCTTGGAGAACAGGAACACGCTGCATGTATACCCTACATGTAAGTGTATACTTAGGTCTAATCTTCTTTTTTTAAATCATCAGAAGCGCATTTATAAGCGTACCAATCAATCAATCAATCTATCAATTATATGTTGATCCACAGACATTGAAATTAGCCATAATATCAAAGTACACTTGTAGAATATTATTCTCTATAGGTCGTTTTATTGAAACCAGTGACCACTTTCCAACTTACGATTGAAACAAAGGAGGCCATGCATGCACAGGAAAAACTGTGAAATTAAAGGTTGAAAATAGGAATATCTTTCCATCAAACTGCAGCCGGCGAAACGGCAATAACTAAACAATGCAAAATTATGTTATTGGAAAGTCATAAAATATCGAACACAACTATATTATACTTCGGTTGCAAAGACTTGGCTCATGGACGGCAGTTTATTAAATCCGGCTTTGACTGAATTTACCCTGAATTTATGCTTTATATAGGACGAAATGTAGGCTATACAGCAATGGCTGACTTTCTATTGCATTCTGTTGCAGCGCGTTTAATTGTATATATATCTTTGTTGGCCTATAGCTTGGGATTGACTTGCGGATTTTAATTAAATGTGCAGACATGAAACACGGTTGCTTCCCTTTGCATGCGAGACAGACAGGCTTGTGTGTCTACCTCAAGGACTTCTGTAGCGCCGTAAGATCTTTATACTTCGGAAGCATTTCTGCAGTTGGATGCGTGCATTCAAATGTGTTATATACTTTTTGAATTCCCAATATTTTATATGTCACTTATATAATATATTATATAAACTTCTTTATTGTACTAGTCTATTCTGATCACATCATGCAGAAAACGCATCACAGTAGGGGTGAGTAGACCCTATCTGTATATAATTATATATCCTACAATCGGAGCCCTACAAAAGTGACGGCTTATAGCCTGCGACCTTAGGCCGCTATATATGCCAATAGACATTTTACATTCGTTTATATCAACGAACATGCTAAAGAAAAATGAACATGCATTTTCAATCTAAATCATAATTGGTTTGACTTTTAAAGCTTCAGTCCTAGCTGATTAAAAATGCCTCTTCAACTTAATATCGGTTAAACAATAAACATGACTTTGTGAGTCAAAATCCCGATTGAATTGAACATGCCTTCTAAAACTAAATCCTGGTTAAGCACGCCCTTTCAATTTAAATCTCGATTAAATATGCCTTTTTAACTGAAATCTCGATTGAGCATGCCCTCTAAAACTAAATCCTGGTTAAGCATGCCTTTTCAATTTAAATCTCGTTCAAATATGCCTTTTTAACTGAAATCCCGATTGAGCATGCCCTCTAAAACTAAATCCTATTTAAGCATGCCTTTTCAATTTAAATCTCGTTCAAATATGCCTTTTTAACTGAAATCCCGATTGAGCATGCCCTCTAACACTAAATCCTATTTAGGCATGCCTTTTCAATTTAAATCTCGTTCAAATATGCCTTTTTAAACTGAAATCACGATTTAGCATGCCCTCTAAAACTAAATCCTATTTAAGCATGCCCTTTCAATTTAAATCTGGGTTCAATATGCCTTTTTAACTGAAATCCCGATTGAGCATGCCTTCTAAAACTAAATCCTATTTGAGCATGCCTTTTCAATTTAAATCTCGTTCAAATGTGCCTTATTAACTGAAATCCCGATTGAGCATGCCTTCTAAAACTGAGTCCTATTTAAGCATGCCCTTTCAATTTAAATCTCGTTCAAATATACCTTTTAAAACTGAACTCCCGATTGAGCATGCCCTCTAAAACTAAATCCTATTTAAGCATGGCCTTTCAATTTAAAGCTCGTTTAAAATTAATATGCATTTTTAACTGAAATCCCGATTGAGCATGCCCTCTAAAACCAAATCCTGGTTTAGCATGCCCTATCAATTTAAATCTAGTTCAAATATGCCTTTTAAAATCGAAATCCCGATTTAGCATGCCCTCTAAAACTAAATCCAATTTAATAATGTCATTTCAATTTAATTCTCGTTTAAATATGCCTTTTTAACTGAAATCCCGATTGAGCATGCCCTCTAACACTAAATCCTATTTAGGCATGCCTTTTCAATTTAAATCTCGTTCAAATATGCCTTTTAAACTGAAATCCCCATTGAGCATGCCCTCTAAAACTAAATCCTATTTAAGCATGCCCTTTCAATTTAAATCTCGTTCAAATATGCTTTTTAACTAAAATCTCGATTGAGCATGCCCTCTAAAACTAAATCCTATTTAAGCATGCCTTTTCAGTTTAAATCTCGTTCAAATATGCCTTTTTAACCGAAATCCCGATTTAGCATGCCCTCTAAAACTAAATCCCGGTTAAGCATGCCCTTTCAATTTAAACCACGTCGAACAGCGTCTTCTCGTAAACACTCTCGCGACCAACGTTCGTGAGAATTCCTCTCTACCTTTTTATTCCCCATTCTTTAATTCCTGCGCCTCATAACTCGCGCTAGTCGCTGCCTCGGCCGACAGGTTTACAGCTCAGTCGACTGGGTGGGGTATGGGGTGGGGTAGGGGAGACCCCGTGGGTGGGTGGGAGGGAGGGGAGAAGGGAGGGCGGAGCGTGTGTGTGAGTGGAGGGGTGATTTCTTCGCACTGGGCCGATCGGCTTTGGATCGACGTCCGGCGATTTCTATAGAGTTCTTCGGAGCCCGTTTGCGTTGCATCTAATACATCTCATTATTTTGCGGCTGCTTCGTCGTCGTCGTCGTCGTTCGGAGTCGTTGGGACAGCGACTGATAATGTTTACCGATGCGGGAAACCGCTGCGATTCATTGCGCCAATTTATGGTTGATAGAGCTCGAAAGGGAACCAGACGCAGAGACAGAGTCAGAGAGAGAGAGAGAGAGAGAGAGAGAGAGAGAGAGAGAGAGAGAGAGAGAGAGAGAGAGAGAGAGAGAGAGAGAGAGAGAGAGAGAGAGAGAGAGAGAGAGAGAGAGAGAGAGAGAGAGAGAGAGAGAGAGAGAGAGAGAGAGAGAGAGAGAGAGACAGCGCTATGCACTATACATTATATGTGTATATATATATACAAAGAGAGCGAGACAGACAGACAGACAGAGACAGAAACAGAGATGGATAAGAAAAAGGCAGTCGTAGGGAGATACTTGATAGAGAGATACAGACACTCAAATATCTATTGAAAGATAGATTGAACCCGAGCCAGAGCGATAGATAGCCAGAGGGCGAGATGGATATCAGGAAAGTGAACGAGACCGACTGACCGACAGGGACAGGAAGAGAGAGAGAGAGAGAGAGAGAGAGAGAGAGAGAGAGAGAGAGAGAGAGAGAGAGAGAGAGAGAGAGAGAGAGAGAGAGAGAGAGAGAAGAAAGAAAGAAAGAGAGAGAGAGGCCCACAGACAGAGACAGAGACATAGAGAGAGACAGAGAGAGACAGAGAGAGAGAAAGAGAGAGAGAGAGAGGCCCACAGACTGACAGAGAGACAGACAGACAGAGGCACAAAGAGACATAGAGAAAGACAGATACGGAACCAGAAAGGCTGACGATGGTTTCGCATCTGTGGAACGCACTGGAGACCATCATCTCTTCAGACTTCGTGAACCAAGTCGACCAACTCTCTTCCTGCCCCTCCCCCTTTATCCCATTCCGTCTCCTTCTCATCTTCGTTTCACCCACCTCCTTCACCTTCTCCTATTTCCTTTCCTCACTTCTTCTGTCATATTCTTTCCTTCTCTTCCTTCTCCTGCTCCTCCTCCTCCTTCTCCTCCTCCTACTCTTCCCTCTCCTTCTCTTCCTCCTCCTCCTGCTCTTCCTTCTACTCCTTCTCCTCCTTAGGATCCTGCTCCTCCTCCTGCTCTTCCTCCTTCTACTCCTCCTCCTACTCTTCTTTCTCTTCCTTCTCCTCCAACTCTTCCTTCTCTTCCTTCCCCTCCTTCTCCTCCTCCTCCTCCTGCTCTTCCTCCTTCTACTCTTCCTTCTCTTCCTTTCCCTCCTTCCCCTCCTTCTCCTCCTCCTCTTCTTCTTCCTCCTTCTCCTCCTCATCTTCTTCCTCCTCCTATTGTTCCCCTCTACCTCCCCACCCCTCTTCCCTCCTCCCAGTTTCCCTCCTTATCGTCATCGTCATCATCGTTATCGTTTCATGTCGTTCGTTGTGTGATTGATGCACAAGATGTGGAATTTATTTTCGCCTCGTTTTCCGTTTCGCTGGCGATCTGCGGCGCCTCCGTCGTTTATGCAATTCTTTTATTAGGGCGTAAATCAGGGGCGAGACCGGGCGAAGGGTCGAAACGGCGAGCGATGCATGCATGCGCTGCTCATGATGGCTCATGATGGTTCGTGATGGCTCGTGATGGCTGGTCCCTTGTTGTTGACTGACCCTTTTATATCGCCAGATGTTCGCCATCCCTACCTCTCGTCTCCTTTCTCTGCAGGTTTATTTGGGGACAAGGTGTTGACGGATCGGGGGAACTCGAAGAAACTGGAGTGAGTGAGCGATGGTGTGAGTGAGAGTAAGTGAGTGGGTGGAATAATGGATGGGTAGATGAATGGATGAGTGAGTGGATGAGTGAGTAGGTGGGTGAGCGAGTGAGTTAGTTAGTGGAATTGACATCTGTACTGTGTATACGGTACATTTCAACATTTTTAAAGCGCTTCTAGTAGAGTAAAATGTTCGGAGGCGCTCCCAGTGCGCAAGGTTACACGAGAAGAAGCAGGTTTTGAGAAGAGAAAATGCGGAAGACAGAATGCCAGAAAGGAGTATAGAGCGAACGGTAGGAGAGAAAGAGCATTCCAAAGAGAAGGACCAATTGAAACATATGATCGAGACGGAGCCAAAAAGGAACCAAAAGCTCAAGTCTGTTGGATGAAAGAAGTGGACAGTGGGAGGAAACTGAGTGAGGACGAAGTATAATGTCAGCCAGATATTTCGGGGGCAAGACCACGCTGGACGTCGAAGGCCGTGGCTGAGCCTTAAGGATCAGAGTGAGGATCTTAGATTGTGTGCGAGTATGGAGAGGAAACCAATGAAGTTCATCAGACATAATGGTGCAGATGCGAGAGTGTACATGCATGGGAAGGCGGGCAATCAATTTGGTTGAGCACCGGACGAAGTATAATGTCAGCCAGATATTTCGGGGGCAAGACCACGCTGGACGTCGAAGGCCGTGGCTGAGCCTTAAGGATCAGAGTGAGGATCTTAGATTGTGTGCGAGTATGGAGAGGAAACCAATGAAGTTCATCAGACATAATGGTGCAGATGCGAGAGTGTACATGCATGGGAAGGCGGGCAATCAATTTGGTTGAGCACCGGACGAAGTATAATGTCAGCCAGATATTTCGGGGGCAAGACCACGCTGGACGTCGAAGGCCGTGGCTGAGCCTTAAGGATCAGAGTGAGGATCTTAGATTGTGTGCGAGTATGGAGAGGAAACCAATGAAGTTCATCAGACATAATGGTGCAGATGCGAGAGTGTACATGCATGGGAAGGCGGGCAATCAATTTGGTTGAGCACCGAATGAATCGAAGCTGGACGAACTTTTATAATGACCAATGAGAAGAGCGTTGCAGTAGTCAATTCGAGAAGCATATAAAAGCATTGATATTAATGCAGTGAAGATGGAGGAGGCGAGAGAACGACGAATAACCATGAGACGTCTCAAATAAAATGAAAACAAGAGCGTTTCTGTTAAGTTTTTTTGTATGCGTACTTGTTATAGCGCCTCTTCAAGCTCACTACTCAGAGGTGCTCCCGACTGCAGAGCGGACACTGCATCGGAGTTTCACGCCGAAGCGCTGAGCAATTGCGAGTGAAGGACTTGCCCAAGGTCCCTACGCGGCGACTTGAGGTGGATTCGAACCTCGAACCTTCCGGCTTCAAGGCAACGACACCTCAAAGCAACGACGCCACCACTACACCACCGCGCCCCACGTTCTCAAATTCTCATTAGCCCAAAGTTTGTTCTGTAAGCCTACGTCTCCTTATGTAATTTTCTCTGTTTTCCTTCAGTTTTCTTCACTTTGACCTTCCTCTGATCCATGGTCCCTTCTCAGTCAGTCCCAAACTTGTCCTCATTTTGGCCATGACTTATTCCCAGTTTATATTCAGCCAGTGTTCTAGTCCTCATTTGCTTCCATGCTGGTAGCAGTTGACCTCATTTTATCCTCAATCTGTCCTCAATGTGTCCTAAATCTGTCCTCAATCAGTCCTCAAGCTGTCCTCAACCTTTCCTCAATCTGTCCTCAATCTTTCCTCCAGCTGTCCTCAGTCTGTCCTCAATCTTTCCTCAATCTTTCCTCAATCTGTCCTCAATCTGTCCTCAATTTGTCCTAAGTCTGTCCTCTATCTGTCCTCTATCTGTCCTCAATCTGTCCTCAATCTTTCTTCAACCCGTCCTATATCTGTTCTCAATTTGTCCTCAATCTGTCCACTATCTTTCCTCAATCTGTCTTCAATCTGTCCTTAATCTGTCCTCAATCTGTCCTCAATGTGTCCTCAATGTGTCCTTAATCTGTCATCGATCGATTCTCAATCTTTCTTCAATCTGTCCTCAATCTGTCCACAATCTGTCCTCAATATGTCTTCAATCAGTCCTCGTTCTGCCCTCAATTTGTCCTCAATCTGTCCTCAATCTGTCCTCAATCTGTCCACAATCTGTCCTCAATATGTCTTCAATCAGTCCTCGTTCTGCCCTCAATTTGTCCTCAATCTGTCCTCAATCTGTCCTCAATCTGTCCTCAATCTGTCCTTAATCTGTCCTAGGATCTATTCTCAATCTTTCTTCAATCTGTCCACAATCTGTCTTCAATCTGTCCTTAATCTGTCCTTAACCTGTCCTCAATCTGTCCGCAATCTGTCTTCAATCGGTCCTCAGTTCGACCTGTTACTTCACGTCCTCTTTCACAAACGGCCACAAGCTACACGCAGTTGTAGAAAAAGCAATCTATAGACTGCAAAATATGTCCTTTATAATTTTCTTTTGTACGACTGACCTAGATATTCAGTCGACATTCAAGGATTGTCTGTCGGTGACGAGGAGGGACGAGTAGGACGACGACGCGAAGGCCGCAATTTGATCGAGAGAAGAAGGCGGTGGCGGAGGATTGGGTGACCTGTATATTGATAATACGCTGCATGCAGTCATTATCATCTCGCTTCCACTTCTTCGTTTATATCGATCTTTATCTGCACATATACCGCATCGAAGCAGGACAGATTTTCTATCGATTAACAGGCATTAGATCCCATCTCAAAAGAGAGGTCGGCTCTGGTCGGTCGTTCGGGGGAGAGGGGGGGGGGGGTAGGAGAGAGCTGGTCGGCGCGCGTGGAACAATTAATGGCTCGGTTTTAATCTGTCATACGGAATAATCTCGGCGTTTTTCTTTCGGCGCATAAGCTCCGAGCGCGCCCCGATTCAATAGATGGCCGTACAATGGGCTGATCCGTGTACGCGTTCTGTCGGCGGCCATTGTTTGTGCTCGGGATTTGGCGTCGGAGATCAGCCGGTGTGCCGGTGTGTGCTGCTGTGCTGCTGGTGGTGGTGGTGGTGGTGGTGGTGGTGGTGGTGGTGGTGGGATCAGATGCGGATGGATCCGGAAGAGGAGGGAGGAAGTTGGAAGGCGGAGGACCAGAAGGAAAATGTTATCCTACAATATGGTCACATTTGAATCGATTGCACATGTGGTTATGTGGTAATGCGTAGCCTATATCTCGATCCGTTTTCAAATGCGTTCTTTATTATGTTTATTGTGATTAGGTCTAAGGCCCTATTATAGAATGTTGGGTTCTTAACAATACAAGTTTACGAACAGCGCTCGTGAATAAGCTGGCGCCCATGCGCTTGGCAAACGAGTGGCGCGTTTGAAATATGGAGATTACGGTTACGATGACGATTACGATGCTGACCGAGTCCACATTTGAGAAGACGCAGTGGCGCAGCCAGGAATTTATGATGTTTTTTGCCGGGCCAGATGCCCTTTCTGACACCAACACAACAGTATTACAGTAAATAAAAAGGGAATAAAGTAACAAAGGGAATAAAGTAAGGAAAACAATTGTTACTACACGCAATTGTTTTGTTTTTCTTATTTAAGTCGATAAATAACCTTTAAAAAAACTTTTCCTAGGCCATTGGGGGGTTTAATCCACGAAGCCCCCCTTGTCTGCGTCACTGAGAAGACGAGATATAGTATCTGGAAACATACGTCGTCCTCATATTTCAAACCGGTGTCACCGTGTCACGAAATAGAGTATCCCCGTATCAATCGTATACCCTCCCCCACAAATGAAGAGAAGTTGAAAAAGCCAGTTCCGCAGGTATTTATTTTTAAAAATTAACTTCCGTCTGCTTTGTTTTGAACAATGACACTAACAGGTATGTTTATTCCTACTATATAATTATTATATATAATTTTGTTTGATTTCGTTTTCGAGTATACTTAGAACATTTAGAACGCTTAAGAACACTTAGAACCACTAAGTAAATTCGAGCTCCCTTGCTCTGAACATTGTTTGAATCGCGTTTCACTAATACTAACTACATCCACCAGATGATCCAAGATGTAGTTTTGAAGAGATGAAGACATTCCTATAGTGGAGTTGACGTTAATATGACTGAAATATTTGGCTTCGCCGTTTCAGGGAACCAATGTCTAGCCAAATGCTACTAGAAAGAAGCAACACAGAGTGTACTGTATATAATAGCGGCAGCCTTGGAGTTTTGGACCAGTGCTTCGGAAACGGAAGTGTCTGGTGAACGAACAGAAATGTGTGCAATAAGAGCGTGGCCATAATTATTATTAGAAATGAAGGGTTTGTTAAGGTAAAGGAAACTAGACCAGACAGAACGATACCGAAGTAAAATTGAGAATTTATTGCAACGGCGAATGAGGCGACACCTGGGGAAGCTATATAAAAGGCCTTGAGAGAAGCAATGCAAAATGAAATAATGCATTTACTAGCACACGATGTAAATACTAAAACAAAAGAAGATTTAATTTTAAAGCTCTTATTTCCATGTGAAATTATTATTACAATAGATTAGATCACGACGATGACCTAATCATGATGATGACCTAATCATGATGATGATCTAATCATGAAGATCTAATCATGACGAGGATCTAATCATGACAATCTAATCATGACGAGGATCTAATCATGACGAGGATATAATCATGACGAGGATATAATCATGACGAGGATCTAATCATGACGATGATCTAATCATGACGATGATTTAATCATGATGATCTAATCACGATGTGATCTAATCACGCCGATAATCTAATCATGACGATAATCTAATCATGACGAGGATCTAATCATGACGAGGATCTAATCATGACAATCTAATCATGACGAGGATCTAATCATGACGAGGATCTAATCATGACGATGATCTAATCATGATGATCTAATCATGACGAGGATCTAATCATGACGATGATCTAATCATGACGATGATTTAATCATGATGATCTAATCACGACGAGGATCTAATCATGACGATGATCTAATCATGATGATGAGATCTAATCATGCTGATGATTTAGTCAGTTGATTCGGTCGTTTGTCGGCTTGCTCAAGATCGAATAAACCTCCACCCCACCCCACCCCGAAACAAAATCCTGTCTACGGCCTTGATGCAGTGTCATGCCAGTTTGAAAAGCAAAAGGCAGCATCAGCAGCTTTTGCAAAATTAGATGGCTGTGTTGATGAGCCACAAGTGAAGAACGCAAAAATTTCAAGTGGAAACGTCATTAGCTTGTGAAAAATCAAATGACTATTTTGATTAGCAATAAGCGACAAATGCACAAATTTAAAGTTGCAACATGATCCGCTTGTCGAAAAATCAGATGGCTTTCTTGATTAGCAATAAATACCAGTTCGAAAAACGCTAACAGCATCGTCTACACGTAAGTCTATGTAGTCTGAAGCAAGAATTCTTCATCTGGTAAGGACAGACTCTAGCAACCGCTGAGCGTAAAAATTAGAAGTCGCCGTACATGCAGGTATATAATATGCTGGCTGTGGAGTTGCTAGCTTTTAATTAAGAGGAAAACAGGAACTCGCCTTGTACAATGTACAAGGTTCTGGCAGACGGACAGAACATGCATAATATAGATTGATATTAAATATTTTCTACAATATGTTGGTATGATATACTTAGTAACAGTTATTCTACAAAATTGTAAGTGCACAATTTATTATTAATTGTATGTAGGCTATAATAAAGGTCTACGGTTTAGGCTACGTATGTAACTCTATACAATTCTGTTAAGAAGAGTATCTATATACGGAGACAGATATATTGAAGAACAGGCAGAAATGATATCTCTCTCTCTCTCTCCCTCTCCATCGCGCTCTGTTTGTCTGTCTATCTGTATGTCTGTCTCTCTCTTTCTCTCTCCTCTTTCCTCTCCCTCGCTATCTCTATCTCTAGCTCCAGCGAAGAGAACGAGAGAGAGAGAGAGAGAGAGAGAGAGAGAGAGAGAGAGAGAGAGAGAGAGAGAGAGAGAGAGAGAGAGAGAGAGACAGAGACAGAGACAGAGACAGAGACAGAGACAGAGACAGAGACAGAGACAGAGACAGAGACAGAGACAGAGACAGAGACAGAGAAAGAGAGCGAACAAGCGGACAGACACACAGACAGACAGACGGACGGACAAAGACCTGCCAACACATTTCCAAGCAAGTCTATACAGGACTAGCGTCTTTTGAACTTTTCTTTTTAACCGACACCAGCTCTGTATACACTGTGTTAACTGAAACCGACTCCATTTATTATCAGCGTTGAAAGAACCATTGACATCCACGCCAATGCTCTACATAGTCTCGTGCTAAAACCAAAAAACAACCGTGTATATATGCGGCATATTATATTTCTCTGTCAGGTTTGAGCTCTGCCGTGCGAACCTATCCGGCCGTTGTAGTCAGTTGCCGCAAATTGTCTTCTTGTCGAGAACAATGGTGGTGGTTAAAGTGTCTTTAATTGGAAGTAGGTGACAAGAGGAACATCTCGGAACTCAGGAAATTATGCAGACGAAATTGCTTTGGTTGTCGAGTAAGGAGATGTCGGTTGACATTTCGATTGTTGTTTCGTATAACTTAGACCGCGGTCAAAAGAGGTATGCATAATTATGAAGAAAATTGGTGCGGCACTGGTCACAATAATCTTAATAATAACTCAATTTTTAATTGAATTTGACGTCATGTGGTAAATGTCTATTCCTGGCCGCAAGTTTTCACATTCCGTGACGTTTAGGTCAACACGATTTCCTGCAGCTTTTTATTGCAGCAGCACACATATCGTCTTCTGCGTTCAAGCCGTTCATCCAACAGCCTTGACTTCTTGGTTCCTCGCTATAAAACTGCTATGGAATATGTATTAGTCACAATCATTTGTCTCAATTGATCCGCCTCTTTGAATGCGCTTTCTCCTTCTGTTCGCTCTACACTTCTGTGTGGCAGACTCTATTCTTCATTCTCTCTTCTCGAAACCTGTTTCTTCTCGCGGGCCTTGCGCACTGGGAGCGCCTCTGAACGGTTCACCATTTTATAGAGGCGCCTTTTAAATGTCGAAATACAACATACAATACAATACAATGCAGCAAAATACAATGCATGCATACAAACATACATGATACTTACATACGTGCATGATTACATGCACACATACATGATACATACATACATACATACATACATACAGTGGCGTAACAATAGGGTAGACTGGGTAGACAAAGTCTAGGGGGCCCCCGAGTGTAGAGGCCCCAGAGGGGCCCCCGAGTTCCTATAGTTATGCCACTGTAAGTGATAATACATTTCAATATTCACATTTTGTCTAGGGGCCCCCGAGTTCCTAGTTACGCCACTGCATACATACATACATACATACATACATACATACATACATACATACACACACACAAACATACATACATACATACATACATACATACACACACACACACACACACATAAATGGACTACAGTTAGTTAGCTTTAATTCTTGAAAGACTCTTGCTGTCAACGGGCCTTCCATCTTTCCCATTGCCTCACGTTAATTGATGCCAGAGACCACACAACAAATGTATCTGGTGGTCGACGAAACTGTATGCACTTCGTCATTTCATCCAGCTAACAACTACAGCAATGTTCCGCGTGGTTACATTAGTCTCTGCAATTAAACAGACAACTGGGCATCTCTTGAAATGGCACAAAGACATGTCATTAGGACTCTCCTGTCCATATGCAAGAGACACGTTGACATAATATGCTCCATCGTTCCGCGTATACACTGAAAGTTTTATGCAGAATCCGACAGACTCCGTAAAATGATTGATGGCCACAATAATTCCAGTTGTCTGACGGCAAACAGATTTCTCTGGTTGCACGCCACGACAAAGGTTATAAATGAAACGACTTAGTCGTCGTCGTCGATATATATATATATATTTACATATATTTATATATATAGACGTATATATAATTATATATATATATATATAAAGAAGGCGCGCAGTTGACATTTGCTCTGTCGTTGACATTGTTGGCCTGACGTTGCCGTGTGCGTCCGATAGCGTCATGACACTGTTGGCGTCAAGTATCTTATGTTGCGACACTCTTGAAGGTATACAGTCAAGTCTGATGGGACCAGAAATTAGTGTGGTTTCGTGAATCGTGACTGTGGAATATATTTTAACTCGTTTTTCTATTTGAAAAAGTATGCGTTTAATATAAGAGAGAAAACACGTCATTGTCCATGCAGGTGGTAGACTTATACATTATAATGAGCATGTTTATTACGCCAAAGAGGTAGAAAAATAAATACAGGCTAAACAATGCCAACGTTGTTTGAAGCCTGTCTGACTTCAGTACACGCTTGTTGTTATCTTTAGTTAATCTTGTTACTTCAATGGCCGCAGCAATGTCTGGTTATAATCATTCATTCATTCATTCATTCATTCTGAGAATTTATATAGCGCCTCTTCAAGATACCTACTCAGAGGCGCTCTCTGCGCCAACTAGCCGAAATGATGCTAAGAGTCACAGCGAGCGAAAAATAACAACAAGTTGTAAAACAAAACACAGTATACAGCTGAAAAGCCATCATCAAAAAGCCGCAGTAATGCAGTGCTTTATTAGTATATAAGCACTTTATGTATATAGTTGCTTTTGCAGACGCGTCAATGTCTGCTACTCCAGATATTATTTATTTTAGTGCTGCAAGCAGTAACGAGAGACTTCTGGCTGCACCATATTTCTGCTGATTTCAGGCATTTTCTTCAAGAGTATACATATAAGAGCCACATTGGTTTTGCTTCATTACTAAACCGTGGTGTTTACTGTTTCAAGACATCCGTTTCAAGAGCGATACATCGTCGGATTGGCACCGCCGTCTTGCAGAAGATGCGGTCCTAAGTTAATACTGCTGCTGCTGCTGCTGCTGCTGCTGCTGCTGCTGCTGCTGCTGATGTCATTTGTCTTCTGGTTGACAGTATCATGTATAGTTGATGTGACAGGTTGTAGGGCTGCGCACTCCTCGGCAAAACAATGCTTGGAAGCAGCAGGCATTAGTGTATATGCAGCCACGACGCTCGCAGGCACAAGTTGGCTGGCAAAGGAAACAGTCAGCTTGGTATTATAAATTCTGGCAGTCATGCGAATGAATAATTATATGGCGCCTATACGAACCAATAAGAAGTTGGCCTGGTCGTAAGAGAGCCTCTCTAGTATAATATTTAGGAGTGCATTGCATTAAATTTTCTAAGGTTTTCGTTGAGGCGCGAAATGTGAATTGACTGATAGTCGGCACTTATTTAGACGCAAAGTCATTTACCCGGAAATACTTAGACGCATGGTCATTTACGCGGGTATACTTAGACGCAAGTAATTTGCATCAATTACATGGGTATTAGGGTGTCTCTTAAAAATGAAAGTTTGAATTTAAAAACCTCTTACCATTTTAATTTGTTAGTTTTATGAAGAAAATTTATAAAAAAAACTTTGCTGGAAATCGGATAATAGATCTATTTGTTGCTCTTTGTTGTCAAAGTTTTAGCACATGTGGGCCTATTGTCTAAAAATATGCAGCATAGTTCGCTTTGTTAAGGAGGTCATGCATCACCTTGCGTCTATACTCACCCATGTCACCAAGGTAAATTACCTTACGCATAAGTATACCTAGGTAAATTACCTCGCGTCTAAGTGAACTCAGTTAAATGAAATTCGTCCAAGTACTCAAGTAACTGGCCTTGCAATGCGTCTAAGAATACCCAGTCACAAGACCCTGCGCCCTACAAGTGTGCCAAGTACATGTAAATGACCTTGCGTCTAAGTATACCAATGTAAATGACCTTGCGTCTAAGTGCCAATAATAATGACCTTTTGTCTTGATTTCTTGAAGCAAAGTGTATTGCAACACACATCTTTTGGACATGCATGCAAAGGTGTGTTTCATTTCACACCTGGATTGTCGGGCTGTCGTCTTTTGCCGCTCTTATATAATCCATATCATTTAGTTTTCGATTCTTCTACGATATCCTCTTCCTTGGACCCCATATTGTGATCTGCCTTTTTGTACACAGTGTAGTTTTGTATGGCAGTGTCTTCAGCTGTCTGTCTTTCTGTCTATCTGTCTGTCTGTCTATCTGTCTGTCTGTTTAACTGCCTGGCTCTCTGTTCGTCTGGATATGTCTGCCTCTTTCTCCCTATCGTCCACTTGGTACGTCATGCTTGTATATTGACGCCTATTTATCTTTCTTTCTTTATGGCTGTTCGTCCGTCCGTCCGTCCGTCCGTTCGTCTGTCCGTCTGCCCGTCTGTCTCCTGGTATATTTGTCATTCCCTGCTCTGTTATCGCCAATATCTACATGTTTATCTGTCTAATATGTATGCACAATGGCTTCATGAGATTCATAATAACGATGCGTTAAAATTCCCCCTCCCTACTTTAATTCCTTCATCACTTCTATACCTTTTTCCATCTCTCATAGCCTTCCTCGTCGCTTCGTATCCCTCCTCCCACTCCCTTCCTGGGTGTATCTCTTTTTGCTACATCTTGTCTCTTTCGCTTGCTCTATTTGTCTCTGTATGTTTGTCTGTCTCTGTATGTCTGTCTGTCTGTGTCTGTCTCTCTTTATCTATCTAGCTCTCTTTGCCTCTCTCTCTGTCTCTCTCTGTCTCTCTGTCTATGTCTCTGCCTCTGCTTCTCTCTCTTCTCTCTGTCTCTCTCTGTCTGTATGTGTCTCTGTCTTTCTGTCTGTCTTTCTGTCTCACCGTCTCTGTCTTTCTATCTCACTGTCTCTGTCTCTCTCTCTCCCGTATCATGTTTGCAGCTCTTTGTATCTTCATACATCTGAATATATAGACCTCTATGTATGTGTATGTCTGTCTATCTCTCTCTGTCTATCTGTCTGTCTCTCTGTCTGCAGCCTGTCTTTATCTTTGTCCTAAGAATGCGACTTCCACCACCACCATACAACCACCACTACCAGGACAACGAAGACCGTATGATTTCTCATTCATATAGCTCCTATTGTTTCTTCCGATGCGGCGGCAGCGGCGCCGGCTCAACCTGCTGCGACCGCCGCCGCCGCTGCATACACCGTCGAGGCCGGGCGTCTCGTGCCTGGTGCGTATGCGTCTACATGGAAGGTGGGGGAAAAGGGAATGGATTGCCACCAATTCAGCGATTGACCGAAGCCGGATCGATACGCCTCTTATTAGGCAAATTGTGATTGAAAACCCCCGAGAAGCAACAGTGCGGTGGTGGGTCTATCGATTGTCCTAATGCATTTCCTATTCTGACCGGAGAGACTGTAGACTGATTTGCGGTCTCTCGCTGCGGCGATCGACTCTCTCCGCTCGGCTCGGCTCGGCTCGGCTTCGGTCGGCTGTCTTCGTCGCTTCGAAGAACGCAGCCATAATTCTATCGAAGTCGAGACGAGACCAATTGTATTAAATCCTCACAAATGCACCTGTTGGTCTCCGGCTTTGATGTGCGCTGCCACGGATAGCAGCAGCAGCAGCAGCAGCAGCGGCGGCAGAGGCAGCAACCGCGGTGCCTTTTGGGATGAATGGGAGGCGGAGCAGAAAGAAGGATGAGGAGGAGGAGAAATGGGAAGAGGAGTAGAGGGAGGAGGTGGAGGATTTGAGAGGAATAATAATTGGAGGATAAGAAGAGATGGAGTACAAGGAAGAGTTTGAGGTGGAGGATTGGGAGGAGTGATAGGAGGGGGAGGTTAGAAGGAGACGGGGGTGGAGGAGGAATGGGATGAAGGATGGGAGGAGAGGTATAAGAAGGAGCGGATGGTGATTCTGGATGTGAATAAAAAAGGAGTAGTACGAATAAGAGGATTGGAGGATTATGAAAAGGATGAGAAATAAGAAGTGAAGATGGAGAGGTTGTAGAAGGAAAGTGTATATAATATACGTAGAAGGAGAGGTTTAGAAGAAAAAGTTAGGAAGGGAAACGAATGGAAAGAAACGATACAACTGGAAGAGGTAATGGAAGAAAAAGTCATTTGGTTAAAGGTAAAGAAAGAAAGGCATGGAAGAGGAATAGGAAGAGAAAAAGGAGTAGGTGGATGAGGAGCAAGAGGAGTGAAAGACGGTTGAGCAGAAGTCTCGGAGAGATTTTATGGCGTTCGTGGATTTGAAACAATGCAACATTTATGCGTTTTTGACCGTTGATTATGGCACGTCGGTCGACTCTTATGGTGGTCTTTCTCTCTGCCTCTCTGTCTCTCTATTTCTCGGACGCTCTCTGTCTGTCTGTCTCTGTCTGTCTCTCTCTTTCTCTCTCTGTCTCTGTCTCTTTGCCTCTCTCTCTCTCTGCCTCTATCCCTCTCTGTCTTTCTCTGTCTCTCTGTCTCTCTATCTATCTGTATCTCTCTGTCTCTGCCTCTGTATGTCTGTCTCTCTTTTTCTCTCTCTGTCTCATTGTCTCTGTCTCTGTCTTTGTCTCTATATCTATGTCTTTCTGTCTCTCTCTGTCTGTCTGTGTGTCTGTCTGTCTCTGTCTCTCTCTCTAACTCTCTGTCTCTGTCTCTATCTCTGCCTCTGTTTCTCTGTCTCTCTGCCTCTTTGTCTGTCTGTCTCTCTCTCACTCTCTTTGCCCCTCACTCTTTGTCTCTGTCTCTGTCTCTCTGTGTCCTGTCTTCTGTCTTTCTGTCTCTTTTCATCTCTGTTTATCTCTCTCTGTCTATCTATCTCTGTCAGTCTGTGTACGTCTCTCTCCCTCCCTCTGCCTCTCTCGTTCTCTCTCAGTCGACCGAATATTATACGACGTAAGCGTTGAATGAACATCCGGGCTTTTGACTTTTCGCTCTGCTTACTAAGTGGGTTGTAACCCGGTTAAGGATCACGTTACCATGGACAACGATAGCATGGTCTGTTTGAGAGATTACGAAAAGACGCGCTATACAAATGGCATCCTCATAAACACATAGCAGACGAGAACAATACATGCACGCATGCATGCGTACACTTACATGCATGCATGCATATTATATATTGGCACATTGTATGCGTTTGTGCATAAATCAGTCTCTCATTATTCAAAGACATTTCTTTTTTCCCCGGAGATTATCTTGAGGCGCTTTATAAATCTATATAATTTTATACTATTCAGTGCAATAAATACACAGATGCATAAAAATATGTATGTAGAAGCATGTATGCACACGTGCATATATAAACATACATGCATAGATACATACATACATACATACATACATACATACATACATACATACATACACACATGCATACATACATACATACATACATACAATACATACATACATACATACATACATACATACATACATACATACATACATACATACATACATACATACATACATACATACATACATACACACAACATACAATACATACATGCATGCATGCATGCATGCATGCATGCATACATACATACATACAAACATACATACATACATACGTACATACATACATACACACATACATACATACATACATACATACATACATACATACATACATACGTACACACACACATACATACATACATACATACATACATGCATACATACATACATACACACATACACACATACACACACAGATACACACACACACATACATACATACATACATACATACATACATACATACATACATACATACATACATACATACATACATACATACATACATACATACATACATACATACATACATACATACATACATACATACATACATACATACATACATACATACATACATTAATCCATTGCCAAATGCACTTACGTTACATTCAAATACATTATACATTCACATGCGTTTAAAAGTGCATCCATGCACTTCATTATTTTGCCACTTTACACGAAACTTGTGCATCTGAAAATTTATATATATCGCCTTTCAAGAATCTCTCGACTAAGTTGAAGATTTTTACCAAATGAAATCGAGAACTGCGATTCAGAGACTCTTGAAGTGATGTTTGAAATCATCGGTTACTTATGTGGCCAGAGAACGCCTTTAGGGTGTCGATTGTCTAATAATAGAACGCATTCGCAATGGTGGCACTAAGTTACAGGACACGACACGACACTAACTTGCAGTTATTTTACAGTGTTATTATCCCAGTGCTATTTCTAATGTTGTTTTAACAGCATTATTGTCATATTGTGATTTCTATTGTTATTTTAACAGTGTTATTGTCATATTGCAATTGCTATTTTTTTAACCGTGCGATTGTCGCATTATAATTAACATTGTTATTTCAGCAGTGTTATTGCCACTTGTAATTCCTATTGTTGTTTTAGCAGTGTTATTGTCACGCTATAACTTCTATTGTTATTTTAGCAGTGTTTTTGTCATAATGTAATTTCTATTGTTATTTGAGCACTGTTATTGTCACGTTGTAATTTCTATTGTCATTTTAGCACTGTTATTGCCACGTTGTAATTTCTATTGTGCAAACATCTTCTGCACCAGGTAGAGTACGCAAATAATAAGGTCAATTGATCTGATTTTGTTCTGCAGGTACAGTTCAGTTAAATGGTTTGTGCGCAATAGACGCTGCCAATTACAATACAGCTTCTATTGCTAAATGATCCAGGCTTAATACATACAGCTGCAATTCACAAAACAATGGACGTATATAAATTATTGTGGAAAGACGTTGTGGTGGTCTTTTAAGGTAATTAGACTAAACTGTCTTACCTCAGAAGACAATGAATGTTATTAGACATTATAGGCATTTAATGTCTGAGTGCGTTCATATCATGCTATAGAATTATACCGGTATACATATAATTACGTGTAGGCTATGAATGTATGTATGCATGCATGCATGCATGCATGCATGTATGTATGCATGCATGTATGTATGTATGTATGTATGTATGTATGAATGTATGTATGTATGCATGTATGTATGTATGTATGTATGCATGTATGTATTTATGTATGCATGTATGTATGTATGTATGTATGTATGTATGTATGTATGTATGTATGTGTAACGTCTCCGTTTTTATGCTTATTTTAGCGGGTAATTGAAAATGTACTGCATTTAAATGATCTGTTCAAAAAGACACCAATTCTTTATAAATGTATGATATAATTGAAACTATTAAATACACAATACAATTACGCAATATTCCTATTTACTTATTTGGCGTATCACTAATTATAATTAACTAAATGCTTATCTGTACTCCACAGTTGAGATATATGACATGTCGTTTCTGTAGTGTAAAACGGCCTTGAAATAGTTCTGCAGATTCTCAGTAGATTCACTGAATGAAGATTAGCAACCCGGTGCTATATTTGAAGAAATAGTTCTGCTGATTCTCCGTAGATTCACTGAATGAAGATAAGCAACCTCGTGCTATATTTGAAGAAGGATAATGAGATACTGTCAAGCTGTGGAATCCAGATCGAATACCAGACAAGACAATATTCAATACTTCCGTAGCATCAAATTATCACACTCCAACCAATGAGAATTTCCTTCCCAATTGAAAATGACCTTGAAATGTCAACCAGAGACAACGAGCCCAAAATCGTTTCTCAACACACGAATATCGTCTCACCAACCATCACAATCACAATGTAGACTTCACGGACGTTAGAATTCGCAACTTCGAATTTCTAAATCGCCTCTACTCTCACACGAATGCCTCGTACTGTTTTACGACCAGATACGAGCATAATCCTCATCCTCACCATTGAATAAACTTCAAATGAATTGCCAGACACAACTGAGCAACCATCTTTCTCAATGTTCATGTAAGGAATCCACCGTTTATGTTGAATTTCAATGACGTGGCTATTTCCATTCAATTCTGTCCGTTACGCTCATTTCGATGCTTTTTATTGGTTACGCGTCGATGCAAATGTTTTCGCTTACGTAAGCGTCCGTAGTAACCACTTGACGTTACCATGACTGCCTCACTCATGTACGCAAGATTCGTGGTCTCCTAGTTACTAATCCACTAGACGCCAAATTATTAATCTAGATACGCCGACTAAATTATCTAGCTTAACTCCTACTTAGAATTAACATATAATATCAGACAAGTTAGTTTGATAGATAATAGCGATTTAATACGCTACAAATACCCCTCCTTCAAAAGTCTGTAATCAGGCTTTACAATCTCACCTAATTATCTATCAACTAAATTTCTATCAACTTCCTTATTCTATCTTACACAACAATACAACATTACTGAACTTCTTATCTACATTATTATAATACATTACTGATATATTTAAGTACTATGTAATTCCTCTACTCAAATAATCAGACATAACATTATTGCTTCCCTTGATATATCGTATCGTAAAGCAATAATTTTGAAGTGCTAGACTCCACCTCATGACTCTCGCATTTCTCATTCTCCCTTCCTTCATGTACTGTAGTCCACAGTGGTCTGTCTCTATCACAAACTGCTTTCCACACAAGTACCTGTCAAACCGACTAATTCCCCACATTATCGCTAGACATTCTCTCTCCTCAACTGAATATCTCGTCTCTCTTTCCAATAGTTTCCTACTCGCATATGCAATCGGGTGGTTCACTCCTTCGTACTGCTGTATCAGGACGCAACCTATTCCTCTTCCTGATGCGTCTGTCTGAATCACGAACTCCTTTTCCAAGTTTGGTAACTTCAGTATCGGTGTTTTAGCCAGTGCTGCTTTCAGCTTACTAAAACTCTCATCTAATTCTTCGTTCCAATCAACATTATTAGCTGCTGACTTCTTTGTCAAATCACTTAATGGTGCCATCAGTTCAGCACAATGAGGAATAAATTTTCTGTAGTAATTTATCGCTCCCAAAAAGCTTCTTATTTGTTTCTTCGTTTTCGGTTGTGGCATCTCCACAATCTTATCTATCGATTCTCCTTTAGGACTAATGTCGTCGTTGTTTAACGTGTGACCCAAGAAATCTATACGACCATAGCCTAATGAACATTTCTTTGGTTTCAAAGTCAGGTGAGCATCTCTCACTCTTTGAAAAAATTCTCGTAAAATCTTCATATGTTTAGTCCATCCTTCTGTATGAGCTAGTATGTCATCAACATAACTCTCCAGATTCTCGGTTCCATGCAAAATCTTTCTTATCAGTCTATTATAGCTTGAAGCACTATTTACCAATCCAAATGGTAGAACGTTGAATTTATACAACCCACTCGCACAAATGAAAGTCGTATAATCTTTTGATTCTTCGCTCATTGGAATTTGCCAATACCCTTTGCAAAAATCAAACTTGCTATATATTTTGCTGCCACTCAGTTTATTGAAGATTTCCTCGTTTGACATCATCGGCTCTGGATCAAAAACTGTCACTTTGTTCAATTGCTTATAGTTGCAGCAAAGTCTATTGCTTCCATCAGCCTTCTTAACAACAACAAGCGGTGCTGCGTATGCTGCTTCTGATCTTTCTATTATTCCATTCTCTAACATTATCTCAATTTCCTTATCAATTTCAGACTGTAGATGATACGGTGTTGGATAAGCTTTCATCCTAACAGGTTCATCACTCGTAAGATGAATCTCGTGTTTCACCATGTCAGTTCTTCCTGGTTTATCTGTAAATATGTCTTGATATTCTCTCAGTAATTTCTCCAATTCACCTCTCTGTTCATCTTCTAATTGTGGATTAATATCAACATCCTTGTAAGTCTCAGTTTGCTTACTGACATACAGGTTTAATATCTCCTCCTCTTCGTCTTCACCTTCTCTACCATCATGTACAATAGCTGACACATATGCTATTGTCTCAGAACCTGACAATTCTTCTTCACTCCTCTCGTAATATCTCTTTAGTATGTTGATGTGGTATGTTTTCAGTTTTCCACCATCAACCTCAACTTTATAATCGTAATCGCCGATTTTCCCTCTGACTACAAATGGTCCTTGCCATTTAACAAGCATCTTATTATTACAACTCGGCAGTAACAATAGGACTTTATCACCTATCTCCAGTTTTCTATATCGTGCCTTTTTATCGTAGTACTTCTTGTTCTTCGCATTAGCTTTGTGAATTGCTTTCTGCGCCATGTTACACGTTTCCTCTATACGTTCTCGTAGATCCGTCATATATGTGTACACATCCTTCACCTCGTCTTCCACTTTTTCATTTGTCCACAGTTCCTTCAATATCTGTACCGGACCTCTACATGATCTTCCGAAGATTAATTCGAAAGGCGTGTATCCGTGGCTCTCGTGTACAGTATCTCGTAATGCGAAAAGTAGTGGTGCTAAGTACCTGTCCCACTCTTTTACTTGTTCACCTATCAGTTTTCTCAGTGTAGTCTTAATCGTTCCATTAAGACGTTCTACACAACCGTTTCCCATCGCGTGGTACGGACTTGTCATCGTGTGCTTGATCAACAACATTTTGTTTACTTCGGCCATTAGCTCTGACGTAAACTGGCTTCCTCTATCTGTATGAATTCTTTCTGGTACGCCCATCCGACAGTAAAAGTTAAACAAGGCTTCCGCCACTTCCTCGGTACTTATTCCTTTCAACGGTATCGCTTCAGGATACCTGGTGCTTAAGTCGATAATCGTTAATACATAACGATATCCTCTCATAGACATTGGCTCTATGGCTCCTATGATGTCCACACAGACATGCTTGAACGGCACATCCAGCACTGGAAGATGTCCCATCGGTGCCTTGTAATTCACTTTCTTATCTACTGCTTTCTGGCATACATCACAACTTAATATATATCGCCGAACTTCTTGATTTATCCCTGGCCAATAAAATTCATTCACAATTTTATCGTGAGTCTTCTTCATGCCTAGATGAGCTGACAGTAGCGAGTTATGTGCTACAGCTAGAACTTTGTTTCTCAACTGTTTCGGAACCATCAACTGCCACTTCGCTTCATCTTTCAATACTTCCTTCCATCTCCGGTACAACAATCCATCTTTCTTTACGTACAGCACTTTTTCTGTACTCTTCTCATCGCCATTCCACTCAGATGCTTTATCCCAGTAACTCTTCAATGTTTCATCTGTCTTCTGTATTTCCTTTATTTCTTTTGTGGTTATATTCAGGTCGGGCATTTCTGTGACCTTGAGTGGTTTATATTTCACCACTTTCTTCGACTCAGCTCTCGTTTCTATCGCTGCTGTCGTTTGATGTGCGTCACTGTTCATGACGTCATCACTTCTAACTTTCTCTATTACGTCATCATATTCCGTGCTCATTTCATCACTCTCAAATCTTACTGTCTTCTTGGCATCTTGCCAACGTGAATTAGCATTCACATTTCTCTTGAGTATTCCTTTATACTCAACTTTTTCTTGTTTCTCACTCATAATCGTCTCATTCACTTTCTCTCCTTTGTCACAATTAATTATATTTTCATCCGTGTTCTCATTCGTTACTGTATATTTTAACCCTCTCACGCGTCCAATAATTATCGGCTTTACTGGTTCATCCATAACCATTGCCTCAACTTCACCAGTAAAATACTCGCTCTCAATGTTTACATTGGCTGTAGGAAAACACCTTAAGCTCCCATCAACTAGGATGCAGTGCGTTTCCTTCCCAGTCAAATCACTATCCTTGATTAGCGATCTCCTCACGATACATGTACTCGCTCCAGAATCGTAAAGACAATTGGCGTCTACGCCATTGACTTTCGCTTGACATTCATCTATACTTTCAATGTCAATGCAACCATCTTTCCGTTCTGTAACTACCGTACTTGCTGCCATATGTTTCGGTACTTCTTCTTTACCTTTCCTATCCTGGCGTTCTACTGTTCTGTCAATTTCATTCGATTTCGTATTTTCATTCGTCTGTACAGCCCTGTACGCCCTATTCTCGTAAATCTGTACTGCTGCAGCTGTGTGTTTAACAAACCCTTTAGTTTTGTTCACACAATCATATGCTTTATGACCTACCTTACCGCACGCAAAACAAGTTATCTTGTGTTCCGCTGCCTGCTCTCTATCTCTACTAAATCCTCTATTCACATTTCCACTGTGATTTGTCTCTTTGTTCTGTCGCGTTTCGACTCTTCCTCTGTTCATGTTTCCTTGGAATTTCTCTCTCGATTTCTCTTCAAATGACTTTCCATTACCTCGGTCATTATTGAATCTCCCTTGAGGTTTTACAGAATTCTCGGCATATCTGTACCCATGAGCTTCAATGTAGGATTCTGCACACGTCAATGTGTCTTTTAAGCTCATTTTTCCTTTCTCTTTAATAAACATCCTCAACTCATTACTACAAGTGAGGAAAAATCGATCCTTTAGCAGTAGGTCCTCGATTCCTTCGTAGGTCTGCTCAAATCCAGCTTGTAGCAACCATTGCTGCAAATATCGTTGCAATCTGTAAATGAAATTTGAAGGAGTTTCTCCTTGTTCCATCTTGCTAGTCTTAAACTTGTTACGATACCCTCCTTATGTCAATTGGAATCTTTTCAAGAGATGCTTCTTTAAACAATCGTAGTCTTGTGTTTCCTCAGCCGACAAACGCTGGTACACTTCTAATGCTTTCGACTCTAGATGTCGCGCTAGCATCAGCGACCATACATCTCTCGGTATCTCGTATGTCGTACATGTCCTCTCAAATCTGAGTAGGTACGCATCAAGACAATCTTTAGCCTCGTTAAATATTGGGAATTTAATATTCTTCATTCCCTTATGACTTTGGTTTCCTTGATGATTGTCTCCCATTGTCATATAAGAATCTCCATCATCTCTGTTTCGTCCATCTCTCGATTCTATTTCTCTCATTCTCGCTTGAATCTCTAGTCTCTTATGCTCTAAAGCTTCATTCGCTTCTCTTGCAAGCCTCGCCTCGTTCATCTCTGCTTCACGTATAAGCCTTGCCTCGGTTGCTTCTCTTTCAAGCCTAACGTCAGCCATCCTCGCCATTTCCATTTCGTTTTCTCTAACTGCTTTTGCTTCAGCAATTTTAGCCGCCTCTCGCGCTAGTTCCAACTCACTCTCTCTGGCTGCTTTGGCTTCTGCAGTTTTAGCCGCCTCTCGCGCTGATTCTGCATCTCTAAGAACCTTTGCTTCTTCTCGTTCATCCGCTCTCTGCTGTCTAAATTCGTTTTGTCTGTCTCTGACAAATGCCTTCAGCTCTTCACCTTCCAATGAGAATGAACGTCCCATATCCAACCACTGTTGCCAGTCCGTGATCGACATTCTTACTTACTCACTTTTGTCAAGTAGTAATAAATTTAACGCTCTAATATGCGCTATACAACTTCACACTCGCTTATAATAATTATTAAAATTATTAAGCGTCACACTAGTGCGCCCTCTTAACGTAATACAATCTCTGGTGTATGTTACGCAATAAGGATTATCGCACCGACTCTAATGCTTAAATCTATACACGCGCTGCGCTGGCGTTGCGCTGTGCTTAACAATTTCCAAATAGATCGTCATTTTAATTAGCTTTGTCTCTTCAATATAAATGTCAGTAAAGTTCAATCTAATCAACAATAATATTGTCAATTTTATCCCGACGCGAGCATCCCATTTGTAACGTCTCCGTTTTTATGCTTATTTTAGCGGGTAATTGAAAATGTACTGCATTTAAATGATCTGTTCAAAAAGACACCAATTCTTTATAAATGTATGATATAATTGAAACTATTAAATACACAATACAATTACGCAATATTCCTATTTACTTATTTGGCGTATCACTAATTATAATTAACTAAATGCTTATCTGTACTCCACAGTTGAGATATATGACATGTCGTTTCTGTAGTGTAAAACGGCCTTGAAATAGTTCTGCAGATTCTCAGTAGATTCACTGAATGAAGATTAGCAACCCGGTGCTATATTTGAAGAAATAGTTCTGCTGATTCTCCGTAGATTCACTGAATGAAGATAAGCAACCTCGTGCTATATTTGAAGAAGGATAATGAGATACTGTCAAGCTGTGGAATCCAGATCGAATACCAGACAAGACAATATTCAATACTTCCGTAGCATCAAATTATCACACTCCAACCAATGAGAATTTCCTTCCCAATTGAAAATGACCTTGAAATGTCAACCAGAGACAACGAGCCCAAAATCGTTTCTCAACACACGAATATCGTCTCACCAACCATCACAATCACAATGTAGACTTCACGGACGTTAGAATTCGCAACTTCGAATTTCTAAATCGCCTCTACTCTCACACGAATGCCTCGTACTGTTTTACGACCAGATACGAGCATAATCCTCATCCTCACCATTGAATAAACTTCAAATGAATTGCCAGACACAACTGAGCAACCATCTTTCTCAATGTTCATGTAAGGAATCCACCGTTTATGTTGAATTTCAATGACGTGGCTATTTCCATTCAATTCTGTCCGTTACGCTCATTTCGATGCTTTTTATTGGTTACGCGTCGATGCAAATGTTTTCGCTTACGTAAGCGTCCGTAGTAACCACTTGACGTTACCATGACTGCCTCACTCATGTACGCAAGATTCGTGGTCTCCTAGTTACTAATCCACTAGACGCCAAATTATTAATCTAGATACGCCGACTAAATTATCTAGCTTAACTCCTACTTAGAATTAACATATAATATCAGACAAGTTAGTTTGATAGATAATAGCGATTTAATACGCTACAGTATGTATGTATGTATGTAACTATGTATGTATGTATATGTCTGTATGTATGTATGTATGCATGTATGCATGTATCTATCTATGTATAATTGTATATATGTACTCTTAGCGAGCATCACTTTTAAGACTCCTATCAATAGCTAAGCGATGAGTCCACAAAAGCCACAGTGTAGTATATATTCTGAGCAGGCATTAGTCCCGTTCAAGAGTGTGTGTGTGATCGGTTGGGACTTAATCCACGGTGAGTCATGGCTTCAGGTTCTGCCACTGAGACTTTCATTTTATATATACATGTAGATGTTGCAAGTCTTCAGTTGGCTTCTCAGCTTCTTCGAAGACAGCGCAGTCGTCGCTCTTTTTTACTATCCACTTACGCGGGAGAATTCCAATTTATTCAGCATTATGCTAATCGTTATGCCAATGGATTGAGACGAAGCAGAGAGACTGCAACAGACTGATAAACAGGCAGACATACACAGACACAGCGACGCAACTACAGATACAAGCAGACTGACTGACAGCAAAAAGCATGGGCAATTTTGGGATGGCGTAGGCTGCAACGGTGATAAGATTAAGATGCCGAAGACATTCATCGAAAATGAATTAAATCCTGCCGCTGATGATGATGTTGATGATGCTCAGGGGTGGATCCAGGGGGGGGGGTCAATCCGGCCATGCCCCCCACGTTTAGAATTTCTTTATTTTTGACCAGCCATTCTCGCTCGGAAAGTTGACGTGCTCCCCTTCCCCACATGAGTAGTTCCGTAGACCCTCCCACCCCCACAAGGTCCGTATACGACTTTTTTTAAAAGGTCATCAGATTTTTCGGCGACCAAGACGAAAAATATTCCTAGTCCCAAGACCGAAAATTTTGCCCCCTCGAAAATTTCAGTATCCGCTCTTGATGATGCTGATGATGCTGCTGATGGTGATGCTGATGATGCTGCTGCTGCTGCTGCTGCTGCTGCTGCTGCTGCTGCTGCTGCTGATGATGATGATGATGATGATGATGATGATGATGATGATGATGATGATGATGATGATGATGATGATTATGATGATGATGATGATGATGATGATGATGATGATGATGATGATGATGATGATGATGATGATGATGATGATGATGATGATGATGATGATGATGATGATGATGATGATGATGATGATGATGATGATGATGATGATGATGATGAAAGGGCTACTGCTGGTATGGATGTTAGAGGAGACCATGATATTGATTTTGATGATGATTTTGATGATGATGATGATGTTGATGATGATGATGACGATGACGACGACGACGACGACGGCGACGGCGACGACGACGACGACGACGACGATGACGATGACGATGATGATGATGATGATGATGATGATGATGATGATGATGATGATGATGATGATGATGATGATGATGATGATGATGATGATGATGATGATGATGATGATGATGATGATGATGATGATGATGATGATGATGACGATCGTTACGATGCTATTGACGACGACGACGATCATCTTGATGATGCAAAGCTGCTGCTGCTGCTGCATCTTTTTATAGTTGATGCCTCAGCAGTTCCTCTAATAGTTCTGTCTCGCATCATCCTGTCTCTCTCGAGTGGATTGAAGAGGCGTCCAATTAGTCATCCTACGTTGTTTTCGACCGCTCACCCAAAAATAATAGGCCAACGTATACCAGCAGCAGCAGTGCATGTTTGTTCACTTATTGTCTGATCGACTACATGTACTGTGGCCTGCTGAACAAAATAGGTTTAAAAGGAGCAATAGAAATACTCTGCTGGGTCTGGTAAAGGTCATTGAGAAGGAGAAGCCCCTGCTACGAGTCCCTGCTTAAGCTTATACACGGAATCATTGCACTTGTTAACCTGATCTGTAAAAGCTTCGCAGAACGGTTTGGCCAGGGGTGGATGCAGAAATTTTTTACGGAAATGGCCAAACGTTTTGGTTCCTAAAATATCTGAAATCTATAGTAACTCCTGTTATTTAAGATCTGATGATCTGATTAACTTTTTGGTCTTTCTTCCCAAAATTTATAGAAAAAAACCGTGACCTATGGCAACTCCGGTTATAACTATTTGAAATCTACTTTTTAGTAGTTGTGCTACTTTTTTCTCTCTCTCTCTATAATAGACTTGCTGAGTCCACCCTATACATGACTTGTGTCTGCTTTTCTGCACCGACTCGCCTTACTGCACTGCATCGGACAATTCCAATATTGATCACATCAAGCAACCACGTGGTCTCTATAACGATATCTTGTATCGTTAATAAAATAATAAGAACGGTGTATCTTTAATAAAATTATAAGAACGTCTTAATTGCGAAACCGATCCGAGCACAGAGGCTAATGAACCTGTGTCATATATATATATATATGTCATATATATATGTATATATATTAGGTTATATAGTCTTTGTGGCGAACTATTTGAGTGATGCTATTCATTCGTTTTAATTGCTATTGCAATATTCTTCAATGGTTGGTCTACGGCGCTTCATCGACTCCAAACTTCTTATTGCGCAGCACAGACGTACATGTAGTTCCTATAGCAGTTCATTCAACTTCACTGTCTAATAATTCAGAAGCCTGATAAGTCATACGCTTATAGGTACCGGTATAGGGTAGGGACGGGTACGCATTTTACGGGTCGGGTGCGGGTATGGGTAGCGGTTCTGTGTACGGGTACGGGTCGGGTAGAAAAATGCTGTACCCGCAGACCTCTGATGAAGACGTCTTGGATCTGTTCCGCTAGTGAGTGGTTTAACTCCGCTACTAGTTGCACTCTGCCAGTGCCAGTCCCAAGCCTGGATAAAGGAGGAGGGCGTCGCTAATGGTCTTTGTTACCACACAGTGACGTTAATATGCAAATACAGTGTAATACACACGCACGTGAGTGGAAACGAGAAAGGCACAACGATCGTTTGATGAAGTTCTCCGACCTCCTATAAAACTTCCTAATCACAATCCGACTTTCTCCCTACCATCCATCCATCGCTGGTATAACATAATAAAACCCACTTCTCTGCGCTATATTCTATGATTAGGGCGATCGCGTTGCGGCCGTTTTCGCAACAAACACTCCTTGTCGACACGGCTTTGAAGCGGTCGACGGCGGCCGCGCTAATGGCCAGAAATGTCGGGTGTATACAATCACAAAGGGGCCGTGTAAGGAGGGGGTCGGCGGGAGGGGGGGGGCGATCAACTCATGACCGATCTGGCAAAGAGCAATTCATCATCCGATAATATGAATGGCAAAACTTCGTCCCGCGTTGCCCGGCTAATAGTCATTTCAAAGAGCATAGCATATGCCGTATAAGGAACCATAGAGTCTGTATACGGTGTCGCTGTCGGTCACTGGGTCCCTATCCGGTTAATGTATGGCGAATTGGAAGAAATCGCGGCCTGTCACTTTGAATTAGCGACCGGCGAAGAAGGATCCGGTCATCTAAAGTGGATTGCGGTCTCTCGTGTGTGCGCATGCGCATCTAGATTGCGTTCTCGTCGTCGTTCATTATTGATGAAGTTGTCGAACGAATAGTCGCCAAATATGTTCACTGTTTATGTAGCGAATTTGTGTGAAGGTAGATATTCAAGTGAGGTGGGGAGGGGGTAGCTGGAGGCGCGGAGGAGGGAAACGCGGATATATGGAGGGAAAGAGGTAGAGGGAGAAGAAGGGAGGCGTGCAATAGACAGGAAACGAATGGGACAGATACACATAGTGTATACTTCATAATATTATGTATGCCAGAAAGCGATATAAATATAATTTATTCTGAAGTGCGGACACTTTGGATAGCGAGAGAAGAGACAGGATGAGCACAAAGATAAACACTTGTAGTGGAAAAGAGAGATAGACAAACAGACAGACAGACAAACAGAGAGATATAGAAAGAGAGACAGAGATAGACAGAAAGAAAGGCAGAGAGAGACAAACAGAGAGACAGAGACAGAGTGAGACAGAGGGAGAGAGAGAGAGCTATAGCAAGAGAGAGAGAGAGAGAGAGAGAGAGAGAGAGAGAGAGAGAGAGAGAGAGAGAGAGAGAGAGAGAGAGAGAGAGAGAGAGATAGAGATTGAGCGAGAGAGAGGGGAGGGACGGACGGACGGAGAAAGAGACGGAAAGACAGAGAGACAGAGAGTATATACAGAAAGAAAATTCCAGATATATAGTCATGCATGGGTCTCTTGTCAAATAACTTGAGTACTTTTAACGCTGCTCACTCTGAAAGGTGTCAACATCAAAAATTCATACGAGATGCTTCCCTGAGAAATATCTTTATAATTCGGTTTTGCGTCTCGTATCATTCCTCTCATCTTTTACATGCATGCCCTAGGAATACTGTCAGTCGCTTCCGGGATTTCGCGGATAAATTTTCCAACGTATATAGCCTACATATTACACAGGCAGATGACTCAGCATTGAGCTGTTACTTTTCATTTACTTTATTCAAAGCTTTGAAGTGTCTCCCTGCTGAGATATGCCGTCTGTTGTACATAATTATGAAGTTTAAAACTTCCTCTGAGAATAAAAGCTTTCTGCTCGGGATTGTAACTTCTGGCCTGTGTTTCATCACGGGAGCCAACTGGTTTGTCTTGTAATTGTAGTAGATTATGGGTTCGAGTTGGTGTTGTTTAGTTACTGAAAACCAAAACAAAGTTTGTATTCGTTTATGAAATCTCAAGATTATCTTTTACTGAAACGTACACTAAAACGAAAACCAAAGAAAGAGCGATGACAAGATAAAAGGATAATACTCGTGAAACCCCCAATATCGACGTTAACTGAAAGTAGAACAGTGTAATCTATAATAACGAGAACATGGGTCTAAAACTTAAACTGAAAAACACAACGATAACCTATCAATCAATCAAGCAATCATTTATTTTGAAACCAGCCATTTCTTTTCTAAAGTCCGTGCAGCATGAAAATTGTAGAAAAATAACTGGGAGTGGTCAGACGTTGATTGAACTTGATTCACGGGGACTTGCATGCAGCGCCGTAGCCAGGGTTTGATTTCGGAGCGTGTTTCTTCAGTTTCCCGTCCGAAAACCTGATGACCTTTTTTAAAGTTATCCGGCCAAAATCTTCAGAAAATGTAACCAATTCATTCCATTTTTTTACATTTTTCGTTTGGGGGGGGGGGTGTTTCATGGTTTTATTTCGTGGTTTTTATATCAAGTGCTAGTAAATGCTTTCTATTATTTTTCACATTTTCCATTTCGGGGGTGTTCAAACAACCAAAACACCCCCCTATAGCTACGGCATTGCTTGCATGGGGTGTGCAATGAGAACTCTACTACATGTACGTGGCATGCTAAGAAAGACCCACAACCCTCTGCGTCCTTGTATGTTTAATGAAGCAGACTATTCGGCTGTTCAATGTTGATGAAAGATTATTAACGGATTAAAATTCAATGCAGAAACGGAGCCATAGGTTATCAATAAGTTTAGACTAAACTTTGTATCGGTGCCTCACTTATTGGACCACCCTGTTTCTGTTTCGTTCTGCAGAGGGAGCTGGACGCGACGGCTGCTGAACTTGCCGATCGCCAAGACAAGAGCGAAGCATCGAGAAAGAGACTCGTCGAGCTGAGCAGAGAATTCAAAAGGACTGCATCGGAGGTATACCCCCAAGTTATGCATAATTACTTGCAGTATTATCGTAAATTTGATTGATTCTAAATCATTGTTTCTATATAAGTTAATAAAATTATGACCCATGGCTTTCATAGTCTGCAGTTTTACACGGAAAGGCAGTTATAATAGACATGACCCTCTCCGACTACTTATATGATCACACACACACACACACACACACGCACGCACGCACATACACACACACACGCACACACACACACATATATAATATATATATATGATCTAATCATATACATAGGCCTATATATATGATCTCACACATATATAGTACGCTATTCCTATTCCTTGACTAATGAAATCCGTTACTCGCCTGTTATATCGTTCATTTCGTTTACACATTCATTCTATTCAGCGCTAATTAATTTCTTTCGTGAATATAATTATTATACGATTGTACACTGTATATTATGGCATTGTCCGCTTGTCTGCATGCAGTGTCTGGATTGTACATGATGCATGCATTGTCTGTTTGTTGTGTCTTCCTCGTAGGATGTAGTGAAGTCTGTCATACCGTTGCTGAAGAGTTTCCAGGGTGAGATCGACGCCCTGCTTCGTCGAAGCAAGCTGTCCGAGTCAGCATTTCTGTCCGTCTACGAAAAACTGATTAACCTACCGGGTAAGTAGTAGAAGAAGAGTATTCGGTGGCGGCGGAAGCCATTGTTCACGTATACCGTCTATGGAGGGTCATAGGTTTCTGTCGCAGCTGCCTCGCACCATCATTGCGCCGATTGTTTTTAGACATGTGTATGTGTGTGTATGCGTTGAGTGTGTGTGTGTATACGTGTGTATGTATGTATGTATGTATGTATGTATGTTTGTATGTATGTGTGTGTGTGCGTGCGTGCGTGTATGTATGTATGTATGTGTGTGTGTGTGTATGTATGTATGTATGTATGTATGTATGTCTGTATGTATGTATGTATGTATGTATGCATGCTTGCATGCATGCATGTATGTATGTATGTATGTATGTATCTATGTATGTATGTATGTATGTATGTATGTATGTATGTATGTATGTATGTATGTATGCATGTGTGTATGTATGTATGTATGTATGCATGCATGCATGCATGCATGCATGCATGCATGCATACCTTTCTCGATGTGCATCAATCGGAATTATATTCTTTCAAGATTTATTATTCAAAAATTTCTGAGTTCGCTGCGTGCCATATTACATGAGCAATTTTCATGGTTTTGCAAGAATTTTTCATGGTCTACCAAATAGTATTCAGTTTTTCTTTAGTTAAGCAGCTTCAGATAGTTTTTATAGCCCAGGTTTTGATGTGACCTGTGTATACCGGCTATACAAGTCAAAGAACACCTCATATTACATCATCGACCAGTGTAAAAGATCACAACTCAATGACTCGCCCGACAGAAATCAGAAGCTTCGATGCATCATGTATCAGCCCTTATGTGGGGACTAGCCCCCTACCCCCAACCACCACCACCAGTTGCTCTGTATATCGGCTCTCTAAGACGCCACTTGTCGCGTTTCTCGCTTTGTCGTCGACTCGCCATAGAGAAGCAATCCTTCACAGAAGCCAGCGCGCGCCACCTCCTCCTCCTACTTCTCCTCCTCCTCCGCAGCCATTGTCACCGGCGCCGCGTACCAACCGTCTTGGCGCGTTTCATTATTATCTGCCGCCGCAGACGACGACGTCAGGCGCGTGCGCGAGAATACGCGCGCTTCGAGGAGGTGGACACGTGACCTGGCGACCGCCGTTGCCGCTGCAGCAGCCGCCGCCGCAGCAGACGACGAATTGGCATCGATCAGCGCCGCACAATGGCGCTCAGTTTAGTCTGTTAACGGAAATAATGATGCAATTTGCATGTGTGGTTCGCGAGACCGATTCGATACTGATGATGATGGTTCGATGGATTAGCGACGAAGGGGCAACCACCGACTCTCCACTTCCTCCTCCTTCTTCCTCTTCATCCCGCCTCCCGCCTCCTCCTCCTCCTCCCCATCTTTCTCCTCCTACTCCTCATCCCTCTTTCTCGCCTGCGCTTCGCCGCCTCCCACTTGTGGAGTCGCAAATGCAGACACGACATCTTGGACGACGGTGTGAAGACAAATGAAATCCCTGCGAAAACAGTTCAGAATAATTTCATGTCGCCACTGGTTCGCGTTGCCTGCAAGTTTCTAGCTAATTTCTGTCCGTTGAGATTACGATATGCATTGGTTACTGCCGCTCGTTCGTTTGTTATCGTTACCGTAACTGTAATCGTGAATTTATATAGCGCCAATTCAAGAGAAACTGCTCAGAGGCGATTACGACGTGATAGCACCACCCAACTCTCAAAAAGAATAATTGTTTTAAAATGTCATCATCGTGTTTCATGCTCGTTGTGACTTCAAAAGTGCAAACTGTTTTGATCAATATGATATTTACAGACATTATAATTCATTCGTTCATTCATTCGGACATTTATATAGCGGTCCTTCAAGAAAACAATTACTCAGAGGCGCTCCCGACTTCAGCGCGCCCAAAACAAAGTTTTAAGTTTAGTAAGAAAGGATCGTGGTAGAGTCCCGGAGTGTAGGCGTCGCTCAAAAGGAAGGCCATTCCAGACCACTGGGCCAACCACAGAAAAGGCTTGATTCTTCATGGTAGTAGTACGAGCAAAAGGAACTAAGAGGACTCCCTTATCAGCGGATAGTCTGTATACAATGGTTATATATTAACTTGCTAAGATAATGAGTGTAAACGCAATTGCCCGTTTTTATAAAGCGCCACTCACAGCGGGGCTCATATGAAATGTTTGCTCTCGGTGAGTGCTCCCCTTAATCTTCATCGACCTTGAACTGATTTGCAACCACACCCGGGTCATTATTGCGTGTGGTTCAATGGAGATATTGACCCTCTGTGCAGGAAAAGACGAAGAAGGAGAACAGGCGACTGTTGTCCTGTTGTCCTGTTGTCCTGTTGGTCCGTCTGAAGGACGTGAAGTTCAATCACGATTTGATTTAATAGTTATTAATATTTGATTTAACGACAACTTAGATTTGATTTAATGATAATTATGATTTCAATTAATGGGGATTTTAATTTGATTTGAAGGCAATTTATGCGGTCTGAAATTCACAAGTTGGACAATGCGTTTATATGGCTTCTCTAATTAATATGTGGATTTATCCTATTTATTCAGCCTTGAAATTGTGCGACCAGTATCGCTTGCTATTTATTTTATTTAAATGATACCCGCGACCACATTGATCCTGTCAAAGGTCATCTATATAATATATATTTTCATGCCAGAAATCCCAATCAAAAACCATGTAGGACACTGTTTACCTTGCCCTGTGGTACTTTTAAAGAAGGCAGCTGAATGGAGTTGTACATGTATGATGCTGTATATACGATGTTTTTTCTATGTTTCTCTTGCGGTTTCTGATATGTTTCGACGTTGTCCGCTGTTGTTTAATGTTGTCAGATGCTTTCTGATGCTGTCGTCCGATATATACTTTTGCCGATATATTATATATATTATATATAAATATAAATATATATATGTGTGTGTATATATATATTATATAAATATATAGACTTCCTTCGCAACGATTCGTCGGGGCGCATTCTTGCGTGTTTATATGTATACGGAAAACTGAGATGCATCATAGATTTCATTAGATCCATGCATCGATCCGTCAGAGTGCATTTGCACATCAGAAAACGTGCCTCGCAATACAACAAGTCTCTGCCCCGAGCAGGGATCCGTTTCGCCCGCGTACATATACGGAGCCGAACGGGGAAAGCTCGAACTAAGTTCCATCGATCGTCCGCGGATTACTCCGGGAACGTCACAGCGGATTTGTCGACGGCACCGCCAGTTTCTTTCTTTCTTTCCAAGTTGCGCCGCCGCCGCCGCCGTCGCCGTCGCTGTCCCGTCTGCAGCGGCTGAGAAGGGAGATCTGCTTCCGATGTTTCGGGCGTATAAGGCTATAAGCTTGAAAAGATGGAAGGAATTGGAAGTCGTTGCTGTTGGTGAACTGTGTTTTGCGAAGAGGAGTCGCTTGTTTTATTAATGATTGCTGCAGTGAATCGTGTGGGAATAATAATTGTTCGAAGGCTGCGAGTAATGAGTAAGCTGCGGGCAGTGACGAGTTTTAGATAGAGAGTTGGGATCGTGTTATGTCTGCTCGACGCTTGACTCCGTTCGGCTCGGCTGACGAGATCTGTGCGAGAGACTTATTAGATAGGGTCGATGGTTTAACTTCAGGTCAGGCAGGCAGTGCATCCCTTGCGACCTGTCGGCTCATGTTGTCCTTGTACTGCCATGTTGTGGCTTACCCGAGAAATATCTTAATTGGATGCGTCAGCCAGTCACTTACTCACTCACTCACTTACTCACTCACTCACTCAATCACTCAATCACTCACTAACTTACTCACTCACCCACTTACTTACTCACTCAATCACTCACCCACTTACCCACTCACTCACTCAATCACTCAATCAATCACTCACTCACTCAATCACTCACTCACTCAATCACTCACTCACTCAATCACTCACTCACTCAATCACTCACTCAATCTCTCAATCACTCACTCACCCACTTACTCACTCAATCACTCACTCACTCAATCACTCACTCACCTACTTTTACACACTCACTCAATCACTTACTCACTCACTCGCTCACTCACTCATTCACTGACGCACTCACTCACTCACCCACTTACACACTCACTAATTCAATCATTTATTTACTCATTCATTTATTTGCTCATCGAATCGCTGAGTAAAACAATCTACCGAACAGTGGAATCTGATGTAGAGTAAAAATAATAACGATGATAATGACGATGATGTTGATTATCACAAATATTAATAATAGTAGCTGTAGTAGTTGTTGTTGCAGTAGTAGTGATACTAATAACAGTAGTAGTTGTGGCGATGGTAGCAGTAATAGTAGTAGTTGTAGTATAGCAGTGAAGTTGTAATATTAATAATAATAATAATAGTAATGATAACAACAGTATAGTAGGCCTAGTAGTAGTAGTGGTGGTGATGGCAGCAGTAATAGTAGCAGTGGTAGTAGTAGCAGTATAATTGTAATATTAATAATCGTAATGATAATAGTAGTAGTAGTAGTATTTTACTAATAGTTGCAGTAGTAGTAGTAGCAGTAGTAGCAGCAGTAGCAATAGCAGCAGCAGTAGCAGTAGTAGTATACTGTAGTATAGTAGTATTAGTAGTAGTGGTATAGTAGTAGTAGCAATAGCAGCAGCAGCAGTAGCAGTAGTATAGTATACTATAGTATAGTAGTATTAGTAGTAGTGGTGTAGTAGTAGTAGCAGTAGCAGTAGCAGTAGTAGTAGTAGTAGCAGTAGTAGTAGCAGCAGCAGCAGTAGCAGCAGTAGTAGTAGTAGCAGCAGCAGTAGTAGTAGCAGTAGCAGTAGCAGCAGTAGCAGTAGCTGTTGCAGTAGCAGTAGTAGCACATACAGTATACATGTATGTGTTTTTATTCTTAGATCCTGTGTCGTTGTTGAATGCCGTCCATTGGGACGAGACTCAGACAACGACGACGACGACGACGACTGATAGAGAAACAACGACGACCTCATCATCATCTGATGATCAACTCCAGCAACAGACGACGACGATGGAAGACCTGGAAAACAACGACGACGACGACATCCACAGGCAGAGAGGAGAAGGGAACCCGGAAAACACTAGTCTGCAGCATCCAGGTATACAGAGAGACTGAATGAATGAATGACACCGCTTCCTGTTCATAATCATCATAATCATCATCATCATTGTCATCATCATCATTTGTCATGGCAGTTTCGATGAGATTTACCATCGAAGGCTAATAAAAAATTACACCCACAAATAAAAATTTCATTCAATCAGTCAATCAGTCAATCAGTCAATCGGTGCAAAATATTTAGCCACCAGGTTGCTGTAGATTGGCTGATGCCAAATAATAAATAATAAATAATAAATAACAAATAACAAATAACAAATAAAAACAAACAACAAATAACAAATAACAATTAACAAATAACAATTAAATAATTAACAATTAACTATTAACAAATAGCAAATAGTAAATAGTAAATAGTAAATAGCAAATAGTAAATAGTAAATAGTCAATAATGAATAATGAATAATAAATAATAAATAATAAATAATAAATAATAAATAGTTAGTATTGAGCAGAAGATGAGGAATTTAATCGAATTCAATTTAATGAAATCTAATCTAATTTAGTCAGCCCGTCTGTTTGTCTGTTTGTCTGTTTGTCTGTCTGCTTGTTTGTCTGTTTGTCTGTCTGCTTGTTTGTCTGTTTGTCTGTCTGCTTGTTTGTCTGTTTGTCTGTCTGTCTGTTTGTTTGTCTGTTTGTTTGCCTGTTTGTCTGTTTGTCTGTCTGTCTGTCTGTTTGTTTGTCTGTTTGTTTGCCTTTTTGTCTGTTTGTCTGTTTGTTTGTCTATCTGGCTCTTTGTCTGTTTGTTTGTCTGTCTATTTGTTTGTCTGTCTGTCTATTTATCTGTTTGTTTGTCTGTCTGTTTGTTTGTTTGTCTGTCTGTTTGTTTGTCTGTCTGTTTGTTTGTCTATCTGGCTCTTTGTCTGTCTGTTTGTCTGTCTATTTGTTTGTCTGTCTGTCTATTTGTTTGTCTGTCTGTCTATTTATCTGTTTGTCTGTCTGTCTGTCTGTTTGTCTGTTTGTCTGCTTTTTGTTTCTTTGTCTGTCTGTCTGTCCACTATTTCCTCGATTAACAGACAACAGTACTCTGATGACCCTTAATTACTTAGGGTGCTATGTAAATAACTATTTTTAACTCGACCTAGGAATTTACGGCGCATTCGCTAATTGCCTACATTGATCGACGTTCCACCTCATCTCATTACGCACTGCCATACATTGTAGCTACCATAGTTACCATTACCATAGTTACCATTACCATAGTTACCATTACCATAGTTACCATTACCATAGTTACCATTACCATAGTTACCATTACCATAGTTACCATTGCCATAGTTACCATTACCATAGTTACCATTACCATAGTTACCATTACCATTATAGTTGACAAAACGAGAGAACGTT
>OX457042.1:26695399-26805399 GCA_949752735.1 Lumbricus terrestris
CCGAAAAGAACATTGAACCTTCAGGCTGCATGAAATAGTCTTCCATTGACAATTCGTGATACTGCATGTATCTCATGAAACATTCTCTAAGTTCCTTTAGTCGCACTTGTTTATAGTTACTGTCTGGTAGCTACGTGAAGCGCCTTCGTACGGTTATTGTAAGGCGCTATATAAATGTTCATATCCATACATGTACATGCAACACTGACATTTTCAATGGTTTTCTGGGCTGTATATAACAGGGTGGGCCAAAAAAAGACCCCTAGGATTTTTACCAATATCTTGACCAAAAATAGAAATTTCAAAATGAAATTTCACAGGCTTATAGACAATTCATATTTACACATCATGGCCAGATTTCATCAGAATATTTCAAACAGAACAAAAGTTATATGACTTTTATTGAGGCCACCCACCGTTTTTCACGATTCAAAAACGCGACGCAACAAAAAGTGACATAAAACCGATCTAATTATTCTGGCCTATATCCTGGCCAGAAGTAAGAACCTTGAAATGAAATTTTAGAGTCTTAAAGATAATTCATATCTGCATATGATTGCCAAATTTCATCAAAATATTTCAAACAGAAAAAATGTTGTGCCACTTTCAGTGAGGCCACTCACCGTTTTTCGACGATTCAAAGACGTAGCGCAGCAAAAAGTAGCAATTTAATTACGTCTCATCTCAAATACATGTAATTGTTATCAAATAGCCTTCATATAGCCAGATGATCATTATTATAGCTATTTTAAACAGAAACAGGGTACCAGCGTAACTGCACGTCACTGAGAAGTCACTTAGCACGATGACAATCAAGTTGGTAAAGGAAACTGTCAGATTATTAATTTTGTTATTAAAGCAATGCAATTAGAATTTATAAAAATTAAAATGGCCAAGGTGTCAATGCCAGACAAAATGTGTATTCAGACACCTCTTGAACAAGATCCTAGATTGCCAAGATCCTAGAGATACATTGAGCAGTATTTACTCTGATAAACAGTGAGAGCGCAAACATTAAGAGTTGAGCTGAGAGTTAAGAGATTTGCCGTGAATGAAAGGAGATCGGCTCAATTGTTCTGGTTTCATTTAGAAAGCCAATGGCCCCAAATCCCCGGATTTAAACTCGATGGATTGATAATCAATTGAAAAGAGCTAAGCTGAAGAAATATCACAATCTGCAACCAAACCAAGATCGGTAGGAGAGTTGATGGGCGCATTCGAGTTAACATTGGAAGATTTGCCTTTGGAACGCATCAACAGGGCCATTAAGAACTTTGCAAAGAGACTCAAAAGAAGCTTTGGCACTGGCACATTGAACACAAGTTGTTAAGCACTATCAAGTTAATTTCCAAACAGTTATTTGAGATATGACTTTATAAAATCACGTTTTTGATACTTTTTGTTGCGTTACGTTTTTGAATCGTCAAAAAACGGTGGGTGGCCTCACTAAAAGTGGTATAACTTTTGTTCTGTTTGAACTATTCTGATGAAATCTGGCCGTTATGTGCAAATATGAACTGTTTATAAGTCTGAAAAATTTCATTTGGAAATTCTTACTTTTGGTTAAGATATGGAGGAAAACTTGAGGGGGTGTCTTTTTTTGCCCACCCTGATCCCCTCCACGTCTTAAAAGCGGTACTCACAGTCACGATCGCTTTTTTCGCCCGGGGTATACTGCACGCATGCCTTGGGTTTTACGACATAACGGCGCAATTGGATTGCATGCGGATTCAAGCAGCGACCGTTAATGGCGGAACGGATTGACCACATGCATGACATTGCATAACATTGCATAACACATGCATAACATTGCAAAACATTGCATACACATGCATAACATTGCATAACATCGCATAGAATCGCATATATAACATTGCACAACATTGCATAACATTGGATAACATTGCATAACATTGCATGACATTGCAAAACATTGCATAACATTGCATCGCATTGCATACACATGCATAACATTGCATGTCATTGCATAACATTGCATAACATTGCACAACATTGCATAACACTGCACAACATTGCATAACATTGCATGACATTGCATAACATTGCATGCACAACATTGCATAACATTGCATAACACATGCATAACATTGCTTAACATTGCATAACATTGCATAGCATTACATAACATTGCATAACATTGCATGTCATTGCATAACATTGCATAACATTGCATAACATTGCATAACACTGCACAACATTGCATAACATTGCATAACATTGCATGACATTGCATAACATTGCATGCACAACATTGCATAACATTGCATAACACATGCATAACATTGCTTAACATTGCATAACATTGCACAGCATTACATAACATTGCATATCATTGCATAACATAGCATAACGTTGCATAACATTGCATAACATTGCATAACACATGCATAACATTGCATAACATTGCATAACATTGCATAACACATGCATAACATTGCTTAGCATTGCATAACATTGCACAGCATTACATAACATTGCATATCATTGCATGTCATTGCATAACATTGCATAGCATTGCATAACATTGCATAACATTGCATAGCATTGCATGACATTGCATAACATTGCATAACATTGCATAACATTGCATAACCTTGCATAGCATTGCATAACATTGCATAACATTGCATAACATTGCATGTCATTGCATAACACATGCATAACATTGCATAACATTGCACAGCATTACATACACATGCACGCAGCCACTTTCAAACAAGTATCTCTTTCCGTTCGGAAGTTATGCGTGAATCAAATCGCTCGGGCGGATTTTAGAATGTCATGACTTTTCCATTGGTTTGTGAACTTTTGTGATTGCAATCTCACTTTGGAGTAGTTCAGCTGAACAGTATATATATATATATATAATATACATGTATATGTGTTGAGAGACACCGTTATTTATAGAAGTCATTAACAAGCAGATCAGTAAGAAGTCGGGAATAGCTCGGGAGGTACAGTAGGCATATGCCGTGCTGCTACATGGCCCTCCACCTAGCCCTATAGATCCTAGAAAGGGACGCCTTCCCAGCAGCAATGTCCAATTTCGTCGCCTCATCGTCTGCCAGTGTCCATAGGATCGATCCCATCGACTCCTGATGTCCCGTTCGCTGGGAACGACGGCAGCAACGATGTGCAAATGATGGTTCGTTGCTTCTGACACGGATACGTTGGCACAGGCCACGAACAACGAACAACGAAACGAACGAACGTGCACATGACTACGTATCAGGTGTCCGTGGGCTTTGAATATATATAATTATGTATATATATATATGATATGCATATATATACATATATATATACATACATATATACATATATATACATACATATATATATACATATACATACATGCATATATATACATATATATACGCATATATACATATATGTATATACAATTTATACATACATGCATTATGCATATATATACATATCTATACATATATATACATATATACATATATGTACATATATACATACATATATATACATATATACATATATACATATATATACATGCCTTCCGTATTCGATCGGTTACTTTCGGAAAATCAACGACCGTATCTCCATATAAATATATATATATGATGCTGGTGCAAACTAGTTGCCCGCTGGATCGATACTCCTTTCAGCAGACTCGCATCGATCGATCTGCTTCATGTATACAGCGCGAATTTATTGTTTCTTCGCGAGATGATGCGTCTACGTGTTGCGCTCGCTGCTGCAGCGGGTCTTGGAGTGGAAGGAGGCGGTTCTGCTCTTGCTTTATGGAGCGTGGAACTACTGGAAGTGCGTCTGTGTGTGTGCGTGCGTGTGTGCATACATGGAGAGAGGGGACGAGGGAAAGGGCGATGAGTGATCGACGAGGCACTGGTTCGGAACCCGTTTCACGGTCGAGCGAGATTTGGAGATGACAGTTTCGACTCCGCATCGAATCGTCGTTGTTGTGTGTTGCGAAGAAGACAATGGACGACGACAAGGCAGCAACGGCGTTGTTCAGCAATTATTAATGCATCGATTGACTTCAAATCTCACTCTCTTTGTCCCTCTGCATATCTGTCTATATATATGTGTGTGTGTGTGTGTCTCTCTGTGTGTCTCTGTCTGCCTGTCTCTGTCTCTACCTATGTCTGTCTTACCCGCTGTCGCTGTCTCTCTGTACTTTGTCTCTTTGTCTCTGAATGTCACTCTCTTTGTTCTGGTGGCTGTCTATTTATTTATTTGTCTCTGTCTGTCTGTCTGTCTGTCTGTATCTGTTTCCCGCTTTCTCTCTGCCTTTGTCCATTTTACTCTTAATGTGACACCATTTGTCACTGCGCCTGTCTAGCTATTTGTTTCTGACCCCCCCCCCCCCTCTCTCTCTCTCTCTCTCTCTCTCTCTCTGTTTCCCGCTGCATCTGTCTCTGTATACCTCTGTTTCCTTTTCTCTGTCTCTGTCTCCGTTTCTCTCACTCTCTGTCTTTGTCTCGCTGACTCTGTTGGAGAAAGACTCTCACTCTGGCTATATGTCTCTCCCCCTCTCTCCCTCCCTGTCTCTTTCTCTCTGTCTCTACGTGTCTGTCTGCCACTCTCTTCCTTTAAAAAAAGTAGCCACGGTTTTTGCTGAATACATTGTATACTCGTCATCACAATGCTCAACGTCATTGTAATCATCGCTATATAATTACACAGTAATTAGCTTCGCGTTAATTAGGAAAACTTTTTAAGGATGTGTGAGCTGCAATGTTAAACTTATCGGACAGGTTTCACTTCAGATTCTCCACATATTATATCACGAGAACAGCATTGATCTAAACCTCCTCTGTGTATAATACTATAATAGCATGCAATGGAAGGTCATCGGGTTTAGTTCTTAACACCGCATCGTCATCGTCAACGGCTTTGAGTGGCTGGTGCTCAGAGGCGCCTTTTAAATGGTCACGCGCGAGTATTTATTTATATAAAGTCAATGCGATTGTTGTTAGAAGGCATCCATTGGAACTCGTCAGAGGGGAAACTCATTCGTGATCGTATGAACTCCACATTTCTAAAGCGGCTGTTGAAAATTGAACGTACAGGGCACCGGTTTATTCACGAGCGCTCTATCGAGTCAGAGAGGTTTTACAGATAGATATCAAATGCAGGGGATTCAAGACCGATTGCCAGAGAGAAAAGGGAGAGGACGAGGAGGAGGAGGAGGAGGAGGAGGAGGAGGAGGAGGAGGAGGACGAGGTGGTAGAGGATGTGTGGGTGGTGGATTGGTGGATGGGTGGATGGACGAATGGATGGATGGGTGGATGGATGGATGGAAAGATGGATAGACGGATGGAAGGAGGGATAGATGGATAAGCGGATGGATGGGTGGAAGGATGGATTGATGGATGGACGGATGGATGGATGGGCGGATGGATGAGTGGAAGGATGGATTGATGGATGGACGGATGAATGGGTGGATGGATGGATAGTTGGATGGATGTATGGATGGGTGGATGGATATATGGGTGGATGGATGGATGGATGAATCGATAGATGGGCGGATGGGTGGATGGATGGAGGGACGGATGAGTGGGCGGATGCAAGGGCGGATACAGAAATTTTCGAAGGAGGAGCCAAAATTTTCGGTCTTGGGGCAGGGACAAATTTTCGTCTTGGTCGTCGAAAAAACTGATGACCTTTTTTTAGTCATTTATCTCGAATTTCCAAGAAAAAAGATGCCATTTTAACCGCCAAAAACGGCGATGATTTTTTTATGGACCTCGTGGTGTGCAGACTTTGTGGGTGTAGAGAATACGGAATTACTCATAGGGGTGGGGGTACGTCAACTTTCCGAGCCAGAATAGCTGGTCGAAAATAAAGAAATGTATAAATAGGGGGGGTGGCCGGATTGGTCCCCCTGGATCCGCCCATGGGCGGATGGATGGACGGACCGACGGATACGTGGATTAATGAATGAATAAGCTGACAGAATCGTCTTCTTCGTGGGTCTCTATATAATATACCTGGAAAGGCTTGCATGATCTGCAGGCGCTGACTCTTCTCTCGTATACGACGACGACGACGACGACACTTAAACGGATCGATTGCACACAATATTGGATCCCGTTAAACTGAGATGTTGCAGCTTTGCTCATCGGCGGAAGACTCACAGTCTCACACAGGACACGAAGAGGAAGACGACGACGATGAAGAGGAGGAGGAAGATGGCTGGTTGGTCGTTGAAAGCATCGCCAACGCCACCGTTTGTTAGTCGTTCATTTGCTTGAATATCATTAGCATCATCCTCCTCCTCCTCCTCCGCTCTCATTCGCAATTCCCGTTCGAGCAAATTCGGGCGATTATTATCGTTCGATTACCCTGTCGACTCAGCGGAAGGTCGGGGGTGGGGGTGGGGTGGGGGTACTTGTCGGAGGAGATTTATGGCTTAGGACACGTTCCTATTGTCTGCTGCGGTGGACCATCTATAGACGTAGTGGTGTGGCTAGTTTGATCAGACATGATGACACAGCAGAGAATATTGTGTTGATTTGGTTGAAGCGTTTGGCTTGAAAAGCAAGTGTAGCGTATACGTGCATGCGTCTTTTGGCCTTCCCTATTTTATATCGTCCACAGGCCAACGACGTGTTACACTGTTATAGGAATCTCGAGCAAGTCCTTGAGACAGACAGTCACAAACTGCTATCTGCGTCGTCGATATTCTATATAGTTTTTTGTGCGGCTTTTGACCTTGCAGGGATGGCAATAATACGAGCATTTGCAATCACTGTTAGAATAATTGGAATAATTAGGCCTCTATAATGTTGTTATAAATTCACACCTAGTCATCCGCAACATTAGTAAAAATAATGCAACGAAATGCTATAGCGTTGAAGCACTGAATATATAAATGCAGATAACAAGTCGTTAAAACAGAAAGGTTGTTATTATTTTTCGATCGATACAAATAAATAATAATTTTTTCGATCGATACAAATAAATAATAATTATTTATGTTCACTTAGGTTCGTAGAAACTAGATCTACCCGCATCCGAGATAAGTTGCCATTCTGGAACTACCGAGAATCTGGAGTCCACACTCCACAAACGCTATTATTATTATTATTATTATTATTATTATTATTATTATTATTATTATTATTATTATTATTATTATTATTATTATTATTATTATTATTATTATTATTATTATTATTATTACTATTATTATTTTTTGCCCCGAGGTATACACGAGATCGCGCAAAAATTTGTGATTGCAACAATTAGTTGCAACAATTGCAACATTTAGTTGCATTGCAACAATTAGAGTTAAGGATGTACCTGTACTTTATTATATGCAGGTACTAGACAATTTCAGTGTCTATGATAGTTCGATTACGCCGTGTTTCTGCTACGACCAGACAAGCGTCTTTTTTAGAGCGCGTATTACTCGCAGGGTACGCATGCACGCTCTATTAATAAAGGATTCCGTCGACGCTATAAGCTTAATTTCTGCTTTTGCCATATTAGAGTGCCTCTAAAAGTGTAGGCACAGATGAAAAATCAATCTGCGGAAAGGCACACAGTCCCGTGAGGTGGTGGGGGGGCATGGAGGGATGGTCTGGCTCTCTTGCTCTCTCTCTTCCTCTCTTCCAGGCCTAAAAACCATCTTCCCGTTGCAAATTTCCTCCCGATGCGTGTTGCCAGCCGCTATTCAGACGCCGCACAAACGAAGCCTGGCTTTGCAAACAAGGAGCTTAATTGTCGGAGAGCAGGCGAGCAATTAACGCACCTATATGTCTCAGCGTCTTTGGCTACTTTTATACTGTCAACTTTAGACAGAGGGAGAGAGTGGGATGGATGGATGGAGGGTCGCGAGGGATCAATATTTGGACGCATCGATTCGGCGCATTAGCTGTTGATTGTTTCAAGGTACGCGCTACGACGATGGTCGAAAGCCAAGCTGTGGGCGATGACGACGACGACGACAACGACGACAACGACGACGACGACAACGACGAAGGCAGTTCCGGCATTGTTCGGATCTGGTCGGCGCTGTTAATGGGGCGTGCAATGCATATTGGGAGGGCAGTTCGCCGATAAAGATTTCCCATCCGGGCCTGTGTTTGGTTACGAAGGCCTTTCACCTGTCTCTTAGGAACTGGTCTCTCTCGGTCGGTCGGTCGGTCGGTCGGTGGGACGGATGGGTGGTCAACGGATGTGTTGGTCCAACGATAGCCCGGATGGATGGTTGGATGGATGGATGGTTGGATGGTTGGATGGATGGTAGGTCGGATGATGGTTGAATGAATGGTCGGATGGATGGTCAATCTGTTGGTCGTATACGGTTGGTCGGTCGAACCGATTTCATGTCATACATGATCCATCTGAACAAAACCAGGCTGATGTCGATTTTTCGTAATTTGAGAATAGGCCTATCAGATTCTGTTCTTTAAAAAGACATTACACTTTATTGTTCTATCGAGCTCCTGTCCAAAGTTTCATGTATGTGTCGGTACGTTGGTAGGTCGGATTGCTGGTGGGTCAAAATGGTCGGACGGTCGATAGATTATGATTGGTCGGGGGTTGGTCAGACGGACTGTATATCGGTCGACTGGTCAGTGGGATGATGGGTGGATGGATGGTCAAATGGATCATGGTCGGATGGTCGGGCATTGTCCGGTCCTTTACTTTTCTCGTGTTGTGTCTCCGTTTTATATAGGCCTATAGACCTATCGTTCTTTGTGTTTGTCACTATACCATGCACGTATACCATGCAGTGTGAATGTCTTTACATGGTCTGGCTTTAAAAATAGTTTTGGCTTTCTGGCTGTATATATTACGCTGATTGTGTGTATGGGTTAGCATGATTCTGTATGTGTCACTGTTTGTCTGTCTGCCCGTGTGGCTGTGTGTCTGTCTGTTTCATTGGGTTTTCTCCGAAAAATCTGATTAACCTTTTCCCACTGCATTGATTGAAAGTTTGTTGAAACCTAGTGGGGCCACGTCCTGTGCAAATCTGCCTCTGAACGGGGGTGGGGGGGCATGGCCGGATTGGCTCCCCCCTGATCCGCCCCTGACATAAGGCCCATTGTAATTAAGTCTTTTTCTCTTCTGTTTTCAGGGTAGACAGAACGGAAACTTTCGACAAGGTAGGCCTCTCCTTTGTCCTCTGTTTTTTGCGAGAACTTTTTGAATGCCTTGATGGTGTTTAAAACTCGTTCACGAATGTTTTCCGCAAGCTTTCCTCACCTTGTCTCATCTTGATTTTCCATAGTTTTTCTGGTCATATTTTGACCTTTTTAAAGCTTGTCTTATCTCGTCCTGTTAAATGGAAAGTTTCACCTTTTCTTGACTAATCGCCACACTGTTGTTCTTAGGAATCTTACCCTTCCTTCCCTTTCATTGTCGTATATCATATACACTTTTAAAATAAAATAAAAACTCTATCAAATAATTATTACTTGTATCATAGGCCATGCTATCTTATCTCTCTGTATAGGCACAATTGTGCACAGCCTTACTTTGGTCATTTCAAATTGAATAGGTCTACCGTGTTAATCATTTGTATTAAAATTAGGCATTAAAAAAAACTTTTATTGCAGAGACCAGAACCGAATGACGAAGACGCTTTCGATCGAGACAGAGTTCTACGAATCGTTGAGGATCGACTGAGGGATCGACCAGACTTCGACGAAATCAGATCAGCTGTCAGGCGAGTCTTCTAGACATTGATTGGAGGAGACATAATTATTGGATTCATTTTGTTGTTGTTGTTGTTATTATTATTATTATTATTATTATTATTATTATTATTATTATTATTATTATTATTATTATTATTATTAAAATCATCATCATTATCATCATCATCATCATCATCATCATCATCATCATCATCATCATCATCATCATCATCATCATCATCATCATCATCATCATCATCATCATCATCATCATCATCATCATCATCATCATCATCATCATCATCATCATCATCATCATCATCATCATCATCATCATCATCATCATCATCATCATCATCATCATCATCATCATCATCATCATCATCATCATCATCATCATCATCATCATCATCATCATTATTATTATTATTATTATTATTGTTGTTGTTATTATTGTTAAACCAGCATTATTAGCAAGACTAACATCAGTAAAAGGAAGCGCAATAAACAAGAGAAGCGGTAGCCATTGTTCTAAATGATGATAAAAGATATTAATTATTATTATTGTTGTTGTTATTATTATTATTATTGTAATTATTATTATTATTATTATTATTACTATTATAATAGCTATTACTACTGCTATATACTATTATTATTACTACTACTACTACTACTGCTGCTGCTGCTGCAACAACAACTACTACCACTACAACCAATACAACTACTGGGCCTACTTCTTTTGCTACTACTATTATTATTGTTATCATTATTGCGGTTGTTGCTGTTGTTGATATAAGTATTGTCATAGTCATTATTTTATCTTGAGTATTTGTCGATGTGTTTGCGTTCCAGTGATGCCTTGAGCTTCTGTGCTGGAGCGAAGGATTCCAGCGTTGCGAGTCTTCATCGCTCTCTTGACGCCAGTCACTGTAGCACCAGTGATGCGGAGATGATTGCAGCAGCAGCCGCAGCAGCAGCAGCATCTGTTGCGGTGGAACTGCAAGATGCATGCACGGCTGCTCCATCGAGACCATTCCAAGTGGAAGATTGCCTCAAAGATGGAAACTTCGCTCTAGGTTGGAATGTCTATGCGTTTTGGAGTTCCTGCTCCATTTTTAATTTTTTTATCCCTCACTGACTTACCTAAACAATTTCTTCTTCCACGATACAAGATCTTCATCATAATCTGTCACATCGTAGTCCCCTTCAACAATACTATCGCCTTCCAATATTATTAGTCATAGACTCGTAGGCGTAGGGGAGATTTAAGGGGTGTGAGGGGCAAGATTTTACTCCTGTCCGAAAATAAATCCGGAGTAAATGCCGTCATGCACTTATAGGCCTATGCAGTGACATATCCAGAAAGTTTTGAGGGGCAGTGGGAGGGGAATCAAGGTATGCGTATGGCTTTGACAGGACTTTTTTCTGACGACCTATTTTATAATCTTTCTCCCGAAATTTATGAAAAACGTGCCAACTCCGTTTCTTTAAAATTTGATTGATTGATTGATTTTTTCTTAAAATAGTATGAGAAATTACTCATGCTAATGATAGTTTATTTTTTCTCTTTCTTTTGAAGGTTTTTTTTCTTTCCTGTGTTTTTTCCTGTTGTGATTGCTTCTGTTCCTATAAATTGTCTTTTTGTTTCTTGTTTCATAGTTAAGTAAATTTGATGCATTTTAATGTTCCCTACAGGTTTACTACTCACTGTTCATTGTCTTATTGTACTTTTCAATGGTATTCAGCCCCCCCTTCCTAGCGGGACTTGTCCATTTTGGTGTGCCTATTACTCCCACGTTGTTATTCTGCCTACTCTTTATGTGAATTTTGCTTAATTCTGATTATGTTTACTTAGTTATATGTTTGTTATATGATTGAAATTGGGATTAATAAAAATGTCTAATGTCTAATTGATTGATTATTCTTCTCACGATCAAAATATGGGGCGCGGTGGCATAGTGGTATGTTCGGTGCCTTGGAGCAGGAATGTTGCAGGTTCGAATCCATGGCACCGAAGCTGTCGCGTAGGGACCCCGAGCAAGTCCTTCAATATAGCAAATGGTCTTGCGCATCTGCGTGAAACTCCGATTCAGTGTCCGCGCTGTAGTCTGGAGCGCCTATGAGTAGTAATCTTGAAGGGGCGCTATAACAAACGCTCATACATACATACTATGGTAGTCGCCATCATAACCATACATCTACAGTCGTTGTTGTTGTTGTTGTTGTTGTTGTTGCCATCGCAAAATGTTGTTCTGCTTTAGATTTCCTACGTAATCCCAGCCAGACGCTGTTCTTTCCTGGCTCATCATCTGCTGACCCAACAACCACCTTTCCTCTGAGCCTTGACCACTCCAAGTCCTCCTCCGTCAAGACTCATCCCGATTCCACTCCCACACCATCGACCCCGTCCTCCTCCTCCTGCCCACTCTCATTCGACCACTACCTCGTTCCGAGCCCCTTCCACTCCAAGCTCAACATGCATCCGGAGCGACCTTCGAGCCAGGCCGTCGGTCTTGACCTCCTTCCAGAGGCACTGAACGTCCAGAAGCTGGCCGCGAAGACGGAGAACCTCGGGATACACTCGCTGGACACTGCGGATGTTGCCCAGCGCATCCGGGAGATACTCAGCGCCCACAACATCGGGCAGAGACTGTTCGCCCGTCACGTGCTCGGCCTGTCGCAGGGGACGGTCAGTGAACTGCTGTCGAAGCCAAAGCACTGGGATAAGCTGACGGAGAAGGGCAGGGAGTCGTATCGAAGGATGCACGTCTGGGCGTGCGATGACAGGAACATCATGGCTCTTAAGGCATACGCACCCAAGAAAGGTAGGCTGTAGGTCTTTACGCTGAACCGTTTTTGGGACGAGGTTGAGGTAAAGCTAGCTTACGATTGGTTTGTTGGTTTCGTAAACACAGGCTTGGTGAGGTCAAGAAAGATTTGGTTAGGTTCGCTAAAGGAGCGTGAGCTAGGTTAAGTAAGACTAGATTAGATTAGATTGGATTAGATTATATTAGATTGGATAAAATTGGATTAGGTTAGTAAAGTCATATGTTACTTCAATTTATTGTAGGTCAGCTTTAGTTAGGTTAGGTTTCGCCCTTTCTCAAGTCGAGCATAAAAGTTTAGGTTAGGTCGAAATTTTCAGGTAGCTCTGACTTTCAGTGCTGCGCTCTCCGGATTGTTAGGCCTACAATAAATTGCATACCTTTGCGTATTGCCAATACACATGCACGATGTTTGACTGAGTGCACGTCTTTTCTACGTGCTGGTCTGATTGTTTGCATGTGTTTATGTCAGGCAGCAACGTTGTTCTGTCCAACTACGAGCAAGATGACGCAGCCACCGAAGAACGCATAGCACAGATCTTGTGCGAAGCCCAGGTTGCCATGCGATTGAAGCAAAGCGAAACGAAGGTCTTATAATGTGTTCTTCTTCTTAATAAAGAAAACGATTTCTACATATTATGAAATGGTTTCTATGTAGCTAAACTAAACTCAGAACTTCAGAAGTATCATCTCATATTTCGCAGCAAAGGTGCTATTCCTACAACCAAAACAACAACAACAATAACAACAACAACAACAACAATAACAACAACAACAACAATAACAAGAAAAATGTACAATTGATAATTCTTGAGCTGTTATCCGGAAGAGCCGCTTTCTGTAGTGGGCTCTGAAACCTGCTACCGTGTCCTGTCAAATACCTGCTGACCTCTTAGTCTCGTCTTTTGCTGTCCTGTTTGACCGAAATTGGAATGGGAGCGCTCATGTGTAGTCACCCTAGAAGAGGTACTCTGCTATCTAAATTCCCTTTAATAATAGTATTAATAATACTAACAATTATGATGATTATGGTGATGATGATGATGATGATGATGATGATGATGATGATGATGATGATGATGATGATGATGATGGTTACTATTACTACTGGTACTGCTGCCACCACCTCCACCATCACCACCCCCACCACCACCACCACACTACCACCACTACTGCCACACCAATACCAACACCAATACCACCACGACCATCATGCACCACCACCACAACAACAACAACAACAAAAACAACCACCACCATCACCACCACCACTACCACCACCACCACCACCACCACCACAACAACAACAACAAAAACAGCCACCACGATCACCACAACAAAAACAATCACCACCACCACCATCACCACCACCACTATCACCACCACCACCACCACCACCACCACCACCACCACCACAACAACAACAAAACAACCACCACCATCACCACCACCACCACCACTACCACCACCACCACAACAACAACAACAAAACAGCCACCATCACCATCACAACAACAAAAACAATCACCACCATCACCACCACCAGTACCACCACCACCAGTACCACCACCACAACAACAAAAACAAAACAACCACCACCACCACTACCACCACTACCGCTGATGAATCTGATGACGATGGTTTTTATCTCCGTGTTTTCATCGAATTATTAGGGTGAGGCGGTGTCGACCATGGTGGCCAGCATTTACCAGCAGGAACTGGCAAAGCTGAGCAGCCAACAATCGGAGCCGGACACATCGAACGGTTCCTCCACCACCACCAACACCACCACCACCCGTCTCCACCTCCTCGAGAAGCAACCATCGCAGACGATCCAGCACAGACCCGGCGCAGGTCGCCAGCAGAACAATCGCAGTTCATCGAGTATCATCAACAACAACAACAATGGATCAGAGGTCAACGTTCGAGGCCGGAAGCCGCAGACGGACGGAGACAACCTCACGCAGGACATCGTCGCTCGCATCTACCACGACGAACTGATGAAGCTGGCGGCCAGCGCAGAGGCCACCGGCAACCTCGACGAACTGAGCGTCTACCGACGGGAACTGGAGCGACTGTCGTCCGCCTCGGAGCTCCGTTCCAAGGTCAAGGGCAGCCGCGTCGAGAGGAAGGACTCCGACTCATCCATCGATTTCCACAGAGGCCCACCGATCAAGACGGAGTACGAGGAGCGAAACGAAGACGAGATGACTCATTCGGCGGGTGAGGAACTCCGCGAGGTCGTCTGCGAGGTCCCGCAGGACCTACGCGTCAAGAGGGACCCCATGACGGCGGCGGCGTCCGTCAGTGGTGGTGGTGGATCAGTATTACTCCGTCACAGCGGCAGCGCCTTCTCCCTCGTCCGGCCGCGCTCGACGCGACAGGAATCGGAAAGTCCCAAGTACCTGTCGAGCCAGACGTCCGCAAGCGACATCTCGCCCCTTCAACAGATGCAAAGCATCGCTAACTCACTGCTGACCAAGTCCCAGCGTCCGCTGAGGGCGATCCTGCCGCCGATCACGCAGGACCAGATCAACAAGTACTCGAACATCAACACCGACGAGCTGGTCCGGAAGGTGAAGGAGATGCTCAGTCAGTACTCCATCAGTCAGCGTCTGTTCGGGGAGAACGTGCTCGGGCTGTCGCAGGGATCGGTTAGTGACCTGCTGGCCCGTCCGAAGCCGTGGTACATGCTGACGCAGAAGGGTCGCGAGCCGTTCATTCGGATGCAGATCTTCCTGGAGGACGAGGAAGCCATCACGAAGCTCGTTGTCACGCAGTTCCAGATTCCACCGGAGAAGCTGATGAGAAGCAGTTCCGTCTTCTCGGAAAGCCTCACTCCAGGTGATCTCAATCGACTTTTGGTGATTCGAATTTCGAACCGATGTTGTTACATTTTTCTATAGGTTTGGTTTCTTGTTAAGAGTTTAGTTATGCAATCTAGCATAGTTATGCAACCTCGCATTCCAGGTCTAGGGATAATTGTCCACACTGGTATCACTTAACCTTAGAACCACCAGGTTTAAGCAACCCTTACCTGTTTGAATAATTTATGTTAACTAATTAAGTTATTGGATTGATTAATGTCTAAGAACTTGGTGAGACTTGAAATGTTTCGTGTAACTTTTGTTCCTGACTTGGTGTAGGCCTACTTGTTGCTGTTACAAACGGATCAATAAAATTGGTTGATTTGATTTGATTTGATGTAATGTAATTTAATGTAATGTAATCGCATATTTATATAGCGGCTGTCTTATGGCCTCGACCCTGAGGATGAGATCCTTCACCACCGCTACTCCACGTTTATATTGCGACCGAGCCACCCGCAGTAAAGATCCGAGAAATTAATCTCTGATAAACCGACCGACCGGGAATCGAACCCGGGCCGCCGGTGTCGCGTGACAGAGTCTCCCCCTAAAAGTCTCCCCCGGAGACTTTATTTCGAAACAGATTCTCCTCCCGGAGGATCTGTTCCAGAATAAATTCGCCCCCGGAGAGTATATTCTGAAACAAAGTCTCCGTGGGGGAGGGAATATTTCCACCGTCCACGAAATAAAGTCTCCCCCGTTCTGCGTAAAATTGACTACAGTTGCATCAAATTTAGAGATGAGCGGGTTAGACGGTTAGTTTACGTTGCCAGATTATATAACAAGAAAACATATAATACTTTTACTTCAGAAAATTTCTTCCAATACAGACTTTCAGCCAGGGGGAGACTCTGTTTCGGGGGGAGACTTTGTATCGGGGGGGGACTTTATTTCGTGACACCGGCGTGGCGAGCGGGCTACCAACCCACTCGGCCACTCAGGATCAGTGATTTGATGATCTGATACCACAATAATCGTCTTTGCTATAAATCACTGTAAATTTGTCTTTCGAATAGATTAGACCCCATTGACGTGTTGTTGGATTAAAGGTTTATATCAGCTAACATGCATTGAATGTCTTTCATTCTTGTGTTGACTTTGCTTTGTTCTTTCTCCACAAAAGGTTATCCTCTTGATTCATCCAGCTCCTCAGCCTCCGTACCACCGAACGCTCCTCTTTCATCTTCGCCGCTTTCCGCATCCATCGCCTACACCAATCCCAACAACGGCGCCTGCTCTACGTCTTTTCCAGCGAGGAACTCATCATCGCGTTCGCCAGACCCCTCCCCCGTTGCCGGACCACTGCTGGGGATCACGGCGGACCCCCAGACCCCCGCGGCGACGACGACCCACAAGGTCACCAACCACAGCATAGACGCTTTTCTCGATCGCTCCACTCCTCTCATGAAATCCGAAGCGATCCTCGGCAGGAACGTCGTCGAACGCGGTCCCGCCTCGATGCACCACAGCCACAACATCCGGGACCACGCATCGCTGGGTGTTCAATCAGCCATGGCCATGATTCTGCCGGCCGCGTTCTCCTTCGCGCCGGCTTACCTCCATCCCGGGATGCTGCTAGGGCTCCAGCATCAGTTCCAGCGCCAAGCAGCAGCCGTGGAACTCCCGTCGCCGCCGACGCCTGGAGGAACGTTCGAGATGGGACCGCAGGACCTGGACACGCTTGAGATCACAACGAAGGTGAAGGAGGTACTGCAGTTCCACAACCTCGGGCAGAAGCTGTTCGGGGAGGCGGTGCTCGGGCTGTCGCAGGGATCGGTCAGCGAGCTGCTGTCGAAGCCGAAACCGTGGCATCTGCTGAGCCTGAAGGGTCGTGAACCGTTCTTCAAGATGCATCTGTGGCTGATGGACCCGCTGAGCATCGACCGTCTCAAGATGTTCCAGGATCAGCTGAAAGGTATGTGTGTGCGATCAACGCTAAAAGAGGTGAGCGATACTGAATAAGGGTGAGTATACACTGCCAGCATTTTAACATTGAGCCAAGAAGAACTCGTCCAGTGTAGAGCCAAAATACTCTATACTGTATATTTAGCAGTAGACGATTCCAATATTGTTGGAATCATCTATTGCTTACTGGTGTTGCAGGGATCGCATTGTGTGCTCCGTAAACTCCGGATTTAATCAGTACCCAAAGCACATAGGTCATGATATCCACCCAACTTTCGAATTTAATCAGTGCCGAAAGCACATCAATCATAATATCCATCAATCATAATATCCATAAATCATAATATCCATAAATCATAATATCCATAAATCATAATATCATAAATCATAATATCCATAAATCATAATATCCATAAATCATAATATCATAAATCATAATATCCATAAATCATAATATCCATAAATCATAATATCCATAAATCATAATATCCATAAATCATAATATCCTTAAATCATTATATCATCAATCATAATATCCATCAATCATAATATCCATCAATCATAATATCATAAATCATAATATCCATCAATCATGATATCCATAAATCATAATATCCAGCTTATTTATCCAGCAGACAATATCAATTGGTTGAGAGTGTGTGTACAAGCCTACGGCTCCGCTTCAGGTCTATATTATAGCTGCAAAGCTGAGGCTGTTTTACATGCAGAAGGTGTTCTACGAATGATAAAATACATGCGTGGGCCTACATAACATACATTATATTCTCCGTGCATATCTATAGGCTACACAGGCCAGCATCTTATGTCCACCCATGCCTCCATGCAATCATCCAAACGTGACACGATGCCTGTAGTGATGTTTGAGTTCGATCCTCGCTCTGTCGGAATAGGATTCATTCATTCATTTCGAGAATTTATATAGCGCCTCTTCAAGAAATCTCCTCAGAGGCGCTCCCAGCCCAGCCACAGCTAAAAAGTAGAATTTGAGATACTTAAAAAATGCAGGGAAATTTAGCCTAGGTGTAAGTCGCAAGGTTAGTGGGAGGTCATTCCAGATAGCAGGACCCACAACAGAAAAGGCTCGGCGCTAAGCATAGCCTACTTCGCTCAAATGGAGCCTCATTTTATGCATTCTATCCACATCATGTGACTATTAAAAATTCATTGCAATTTGTCGATGTAGGTCTAGGCTTATAGGCCTATCTGGCCTCTCTTAATTGTAGTTCCCCAGAGAGGCGCTATATAAATCTGCCGCCATGATTACAATGGACTATTGTGTGTTCAGGGAAACGAACTTCATGCCCTCCGTATACGGCCCTCACCTCCTCCCACTGCAGCAGCGAGATCCATATTATAACTTTCTGGAAAGGGTTCACAACTTCACCCTCGACGAACTTTATCCCGCAAATATTATTTTAAAACAACGTATACTAACAAACTCAACCAGAAGTACTGAGTAAGCAGCCATACTGTCAATTGTGTTAATGTGCACCTCAGGGCTTAAAGTGTGCCTGGACGGTCATGGACGGCGTCCATGCACTTGTTTTAAAATCTGAACGCTGTCCAGCCACTTATTGGCGAGCACAGACTGGAAAGGTAAGGGGCGTCCAGGCACTTCTTTCCCCTCACTTTTGGCACTGGTGCACCTACAGCGTTTTGCCTGTTTTTTAAAAATAAATAAATGAATAATTAAATGCATGCATATATCATGTACACAGCTCACAAGCGAAAGGCTATCGGCGACGATCAGCTGAGCGACAGCCAGACATCTCAGAAGAAGCCTCGAGTCTTCTTCTCCGAGGAACAGAAGCTCTCCCTTCACCAGGCCTACGCCGCCGACCCCTACCCCAACCAGAACACCCTCGACCAGCTTGCCAAGGACCTCGGCGTCGGAACGAAGACCGTCGTCAACTGGTTCCACAACCACCGGATGCGTGCGAAACACCAGCAGGGCCTTGTCGAAATGTGCCTGGCTCCAAACGACGGGTCCTCCTCCGGCGGCGGTGGCGAGGGTTCGGGCAGCGCCGGGTTGTACGCGTCGCAGGGGGCCGACCTCGTGGACGACCAGCTGTCGAACATGAGCGACGATGAAGATGCGACGTCTACGGTAAGTGGCGAACAGGAACGACGGTTTGACTTCAAGGAGTCCGGTCTAGCCGGTCCGGCCCCGCCCGAGTCATCGTCGTCGTCGTCGACCTGCCAATTAGGGTCGGTTCACGAAACTGGGTCGGTTCACGAATCTGGGTCGGGCGTCGATCGGTCGCTATCGCAGAGTTTGTTCCCGTCGTTTGAAACCGTTAAGACGGATCCTGTTCGAGTGCAAGCGTTGGACGCATCCTGCAATCAAGGTGGTTGCGACTTTCTCAGTGAATCGGGTGCGTTGGCTGCTGTAAACGACGCCTGCTTCGATTCGAGTGGAGAGAGCGGCTCGAAGATTCAGTCCCCGGTGAGCAGCTCGCTTGCGGTGGCGGCCGAGGCGGATCCACCGCATACCTTCAACAAGGAGGAAAACCAGTCGTCATCATCATCCGCCGTGCCGAGCGTCGGTAGGGAAAAACATTGCGTCAACAAGAGGAAAAGTGCAAAGCCTCATTGGTTGTTTGAAGGTACGGTGCTCGATCGGTCGAACCACTGCGCCGTCCCCGTACAGAACGGTTGTGACGCCCCCGACATCTACCGGCAGCGAGACGCATACGATGATCTACCTCTACCGGAAGAGGATGAATGTCTGAAAAAAGTTGCTTCTGCGATCGGCGGTATGTCCGCCGCCGAGACTCGCGCACGTTTCGTCGGCGATATCATCTGCAACGGCAAGAGTTGAAGGAGGAGGAAGCGAAGTCAATGTTTCGACGGTTCTTGATTGTTTTTTTGCAGCTAACTCGGTCTGAAAAGGTTGCGATTAGGCCGACTCTTACCGTAGCCGGTCTTGACAGCTGATTTTAAAGACTCGAATGGACGGATATTTCAATCAAATTTGGATAGGCTGATATCGGAAAGATATCCTGATCATCCGCTTCTGGGAACAGCGCGATGTGACTTCAGGTGTTGCGCGGTAGAGCCTGGACTTACAGCTTTACGATCTGGGTTGTGCGCATAAGCTGCTGCTGTTTTGCCGTTTTCAGTTATCCACCGTGCACGAAATTGGCTAGGAAAGTAATATTTTTATTCGTAGTCATTTGTTGGTCGTTTGTTTTGCTTAGCCTTGTCTATTTTTCTCAGAAGAAGTTCGAGGCAGGATTGTATGATATTCTTGGGTCGTTAACTGCCTTACAGCTTCAACGTGAAAACAGAAAATGTGCGGACAGGAGATTCCAGCACTGAAACGATAATATTAGCCTATAGGCCTATGGAACGCATTTCAGTTTCTATAATTTTAATTTTATTATGCTCCATTATTGTGATGTTGTGTTGAAACTTCATAGATGTAGACCTACGTCAGCACGATTTAAATTTATGTTTTTGCGAAGAAAAAGAGTTTATTTTTAGAATAAGTTAAATACTGCTTCTGCCGTTTTCACAAAAACATTGAATTAAATTTTGATGTTAACTGCTCAACTATAATTTTTTGTGTGTCTATATTTAACAGATCGTCGGTCATCGCCTTTAATTTTTTTCAGCCTGCTGAATATTCGTGAAGATCGGTTCCGTCTTTTCTTATTTTAAGTAGTTGTACGACTACAGGTTCTAGCCTACATCACCCTATTTTTTGAATGTTGACGTTTGTTTTTATGGTTCTAAGCCTAGTTTAGAATCTGTCTGGGTATAAATCATATACGATCGTTTCATCCGAAGAATTACATCGTCGTAGAACACGTCGATAAATTATTAGAAATAGATTTAACGAATCTCTTATATAACTTCATGAGCATTCTCACACAACCTCGACTAAGCTAATAATAATTGTTTTGTTTAAAAAATTAGACCCTTCACCGGATGTATTACGCGACTTTGTTACAAAGTTTCTGGCTGATTTATGCTTTTTCATACAAAATTCTATTCTAGTTCGGACATGTTAATGTCGAAATTAATTGTTGACAATGAAACGATAGGCTATTATAGGGCTTAATAGTGGAATAATCTGGTAAGAATAAATGAAAGTTTACCGCATGTAAGTGTGTTAAACGCGTTTGAATTAAATTGGTGGTTGTAATCGTAAATTAAGCGAACCTAGACATGGTGACTTGTTGTTTCCAGATTGACTTTATTTATGGCGGATTGTCAAAGCTTTTGCCACGTTAATTCATGGATTATGCTACAGGCAGTTTTACGCTTTTACAACTATGTGTTAGGTGTTGTATCTTTCAGGGTCTGGAACTATTGCCAAATCAGTTGCAGATTACATTGCTAGGCTTAGATTTGTTGACTCTAGCACTGTTGTTCATGGATTTGGTGTTAGTATGGTTCAATTTGTATACTGTTTGAAATCAAAATCAAGTTGTACGTGGTTATTTTATCGAATTTGAGTGAATCAGAGCAGACATTATTATGGAAATGTGTAATTTACATATCTTAGGAATTAGTTTTGAGCTTTGTTTATTGAAGTGCTACTCATTTTACTGTAACTCTTGAATCTGAACTCTTTCCATGTTTCTGCTTGCAAAAGTTGCCAATTACATATTCATCAATATATTTAATTCACAAACTAACAAGCACGTTTTAAATGATCTGCAATTCATTGTTCATATGTAATGTAATCCTGTTTAAAAGTTTTGACAGTGCCAATTAAATTTTTATTTGGCATCATTCAATATATTAAGCTATTGCTCCAAAACAGATTAAGCTGATTGGAAGCCCTGTGATTAGTGCTTTTGATATCCTGCAGAACCACCATGCAGTCAGAAGTACAGCAATGGATCTTTCTAGCAAAGCAGGTTGTCTTGCTTTCTCTAATCTGGGATATTCAATTTGGAAATTAGCCTACATCATGCTAGACTGGTCACTGAAGATGTAAAGCACACAAAACGTGATGTGTTAATACTGATTTTAATATCGGTAATGTGATTTATGGCATTTATGCAGCAACTAAGCTAAGCTTCAAGGGAATCAAGGTACATATTGTCACATACTTCTGATGGTCAGTTGACAAGACAGAGAATGACAAAGATAGGCCAAAATAACATCAATGGATTTGTGCCAAATTTTCACTACTTTCTCTGGCTTCAATAACCTTCTTCAGAAGGAAATGTACTATTTAAATGTGTGGTAAGTTATTTTAAATGCCTAGCTGAATTGGCATTATGTAAGTGAAATCTTGCAGCTGCTCATTTTTCATCTGCTAGACTGATTCTTTTCAAGATTGTATTGTATTTTTGTATGTGCATCTGTGGTCATTTCAGTATCTCATTCAGAAATCAAAAACTGTTTTTTAACATCGTTGCATGTGTATTGTTTTGAGAAGTGTTTTAAGACAGCGTCTATTGTTTTGAGAGGTGTTTTAAGACAGTGTCTATTGTTCTGAGAGGTGTTTTAAGACAGTGTCTATTGTAGGGTGGTTCAAAAAAATAAAATTCAAGCTAGATACCAAGACACCCTCTCAATTTGTTAGACCTGTCAATAGTATTATTGACACCAAATTTCAACTTCCTAGTCCAACTGGAAGATTGTGCTCAACGACATAGAAATATTACCATGTAGTTGTATTGGATAGAAATCTTGATTCATTGTAGCTTGATCAAAAACCTCAACCATTGCCGTGTATAGATGACCTTGAAATAGTTTCTGTTGTGCTATTAGCCTATACTTACCGCAGTCAAGACTAGACTGCTGTCTAGCCATCAATTGACAAAATGTGCTTGATAGCAATGACATATTATACGCTGATCTGATCATGAAGTAATGAGATTGTTGGTGTCAATCACTGCGCAGCAGCGCTTGCGTGCGATCTTTTGTCCAGTCACTTTCACGGAATACCATTCACATGGAGTGCTTACGATGACCAGGATGGAGCATGCTGAAGCTGTAAGATCTGAATTTGTACCCATTTGCAGCACACTGGATATGTTGACCGCCTGTCAGTGCTAGTTTCAGATGATGGTGTGGATAAACTCTTTATTGTGCCCAACTTTCCTTCTATGCAGGATATCATTTAAATCCAAGGTCTTTCATTATCTTCTGAACTTAATATGAAGACTCACTGATAATGTCCAAGCCTTGATCTTTGATACAACACATGTCAACACCGGGTGTTTTGGAGGAGTATAAGTTTTTCAAGAAGACATAATAGGTAACAAGTTTCTGTGGCTGGCCTGCTGTCGTCATTGGGATGGAGTTGATTTTAGGGAAAATCTCCATTTGTGTTGTGGTCCATCTAATTCAAAATATAATCCAATATATAAGAGATTTAAGAATGTGTGGGATGGTGTAACACGTGACAACATCCGAGTTCTATAAGTCGTATCCATTACTGAAGCCTCCCATGAGAGATCATTCGGTTTTCTCAAGTAGTCTGCTGAAAATAAAGTCAGTTTAAGAGATGACTATACCAAGAAATCATTGAGGTGTCAATGGCTGTCCTTGGAAGTCAGCCCTAAATAAGAAACTGGATAGCCCAATTTACCATACATGTTGATTGGCCAGGTTACTGTATGCCATCAAAACATACAACGTGACGTATTCAATCTAAGAAAGGAGGAAGAAACTCAGATTCATCCATTTGTGTGATTTGGTTCTCTTCTCTCAAAGGCATGGGCAAAAACCTCCTCTCGCTGCTGAAACTCCAGGACAAGATCGGTAAATTTTGATTCATCTATATGAAATAATTATGATTCAGGTGACTACTATCTATAGGAGATCAGCGTTGCTGCCATGAATGTCCTGGAAAATCACTAGTACATTGTACCTTTCAGATGAGGCTTAAGGTCTGACACTGCTATGTTGCCAACTGCCTGCTACAGATAAGGTGAAGATACTTTACGTAATGACTGCAAATCCTCGGTGAAAGGATGTTGAGGGGTAGTGATGTGGTGCTGAAGGAGAGAGATTGCCTGGGCGACTTTGTAACCCAGCGAACACTGACACTACTGCCACACCTGAAGTTTGGTGATTCTCTTTTTGCACTTACACCTGAGCAATAGATTGAGAATGAGGATTACCAGCAGGGCAGAGACTGAAGTCAGCAATTAAGAGTGGTAAACGACACGGCTGAGAGAAGACAGTGTGAAGTTGTTCGAGGAATTCAACTGACTCATCGCTGATGAAGAAAAAAGCTGTGTTTTCTCCAAGTGGTCAAGGCAAATAGGAAAGTTGCCCTCACTCAATCAATCAAGAAATCTGCTGTTGACACCGTGCTTGCAAACTGCAAGGCCTTCTTGAGTATAAGACTGCATCGGATGTTGGAGTCATAAAATAAGAACAATTATAGACATTTGTGGATTTAATGATGTTTTTTGACATTTTTTTACACTTTCCATATTTAAAACCTACTGAAATTTTCGATTTCAAGCTGACCAACTGTTTAAGTATCACTCATATTGTCATGTTACAGTAATGTTTGATTTATTTCGAAATAAAACTCAATTGTATGGGAATATATGCTCGACACATGTATTTCTACATTAACGCCGATACATTGGCCCATGCAAAGTAACACAGTCATTGAGCACCATCTTCCAGTTGGAATATGAAGCTGAAATTTTGTCTCAATAATACTATTGATAGGTCTAACAAACGGGGAGGGTGTCTTGGTTTTTAGCTTGAACTTTATTTTTTACCATGTATCTGTGAACCACACTAGTCTATTGTTTTGAGGTGTTTTAAAACAACTTTATGTGTTTTACTCAACTTGTTGCAAAAGAAACAAATTTTTAACCATTATATTCGCCAAAATTGCTGCGTGAATGACTACCACTCAAAAACTTAGTTAACTTGCATAGAGGATGTTTGGTTACCTATAATGTTCATAGATGCAGTGTACTCAAAGCATTCCATTCATTACTTCAATATATGGTCGCCCAAGACTTGCCAGTATTTGCAAGTAGTATGCTTGGTGTAGCACATACTTCAAGCATACACAAAATGCACTCATGATTGAAGATCAGTTGTTGGGATCCATATCACCGAGTAGCTTCTATTTAATTTACTATTACATATTTACATTTTTATGCAGAAAAACTATAACAGTGACCCAATTGTTTCTGCCTCAAAAGATCTGACTGAAGAGTTATACCGTGCATCTAGACTAGACTATCTATCATGACTGTAGTTTGTTCAGTTTCATATATAAGAAATTTTCATGTTATCAGAATTGTACAGAATTTTTGCGTAAGTCTGTGTCTGTAGCAATTTTTTTTAAAGTATTTTGTTTAGTAGAACATTGTTTTTAGCCTGACTACATTTGTCACCTTATTTCTCCTGTAATAGTTTCTCCTGTGTTCCCCAAATGAAATGGGGATCTAGTGCAATGCCTTAATTTTGGCAACATGACTCTTAAGGTCAGTGTCAATACCTCATTATCACATTCCATGATTAACATTCCATGACTAATATTCCATGATTAGAATCATAAATTGAATAAGTTGGAGTGAAACACGAATTCCCTTTTCAAAAATGGATTCTCAAGAAATCCCAAGAGCGCTAAAGTTTATGCCAACGTTACAGTCAGGTGCCAAATTGCTGTAAAAAGTCCTGGACCTGGAGGAATTACCGGTACTTGCATAGAACACCTACGGAAGAAATGCTGTTGATAAGAAACAATTAGCAAAATATGTTGAACTATTGGTTTTGACTCGTACTGCTTACTACTTCATATTGTCTGCAATTTGTTGCGCATTTTAGCTCACCACTGGCAGTTTTTTTTTAAATTTTTATTTTATTTTCATGCACGATTATTGTTCGTGATTGTGATATTTTTCTGTTGTTTTTAAAAGTATTCTGCTTCTGCATATTTCTGTTACATGTCGAAGAGTGAACACTGGCAATTTCAGCAGAGCTACTGTATTTGTTCTCTTGGTTATGTTAATTTATCAGTCAATTTGTGCACCGAATATTCGTTCCTCTACTAATTAAACCCATATGCCTTGCACGTGCCAAAGGAAACAACACGGTGTGCTTTTGACGTTTAAAAGCATAAGTCGGTTGTGTGTTTCTTCTTTTGCAATAGGTGATTTCTGCATACTGTGTTAACTTATCCATTGGAATTTTACGGGTTCACACAAATTATCCAGCCTTTCCTGTTTAACCTCATCTGCCTCTCATAATTAATCAGTCCATTTTTACTTCTTATTAAAGCACCTGTACCAAAGGCAGCCAAAGTGCAACAAATGTTATCGCAAGCCCCAATTCTCTTCATGTTGGATTCTGGGCTCTTTTCACAGTTCCACTTTTCTCGAATTAATTTGCCAGGAGCATTTGTGAGCGTCTGTGCGTGTAACGTGCGTAAGATCTTCTTGTCTTCAACTGTACATAAATCGCCGATTAATTAATTAATTACCTGACGAAAATATATCGTACTGTACAGTTTCTGAATGTGCTCAACGATTGTGTCGTAACGTTTTGTGAACCAGTGCCAAGTAACGATATATATCATACGACATTGATGACGACGACGTACGTCTTGTCTTGATCGTTCTTTTGCTGTCCGATGTGTTTCTTGAATAAAGTGATCTGATATTTTGTGTACTTACTCTCGGCCATTAAATGCTCGGAACATAAAAACATAAATAAAAGTACCAGTAGTTCAGTTAAAGCCAAAATAGTTGAAAATCAGGAACAAAGTACACCAGGGCTTAAAGTGTGCCTGGACGGTCATGGACGGCGTCCATACACTTGTTTTAAAATCTGAATGCCGTCCAGTCACTTATTGGCGAGCAGACTAGAAAGGTAAGGGATGTCCAGGCACTTCTTTTGGAGAGGTAAGGGACGTCCAGGCACTTATTTTCCCACATTTTTGGCACTGAAGCACACTACATACATGTATTTCTGAAGTCCTGAACCACAAGCGTAATCAGGTTAATAGGATTTTCTATTAATTATCCATTGTTCCGAATGAATTGTTTAATTACCTACACTACATTTCGTTGAAGATGCTCTAAACTATCAAAAAACAGAAATACTACAGAGAATCCTGTCGGGTACATTGGAATGTATACAGTAACTGATCACTATGGTTTCTAAAACAGGACAAATCAGATGACATCTTGGGTATCGTTGATGCCCAGTGCATTAGCATGGGCACTATACAATTCACTAATTGCAGGGACACAAATGTTCATAGTCAAGCGACGTCATTTGCTGCATCAACTATTGATACCTACCATGTCATCTGAATTCAGCCAGTCTAACTCCGCCACTGGTTGCACTCTGCCAGTGCCAGTCCCAAGCCTGGATAAAGGAGCAAGGCGTTGCTAATGGTCTTTGTTACCACACAGTGACGTTAAACTGCAAATACCACCCCCTATTAACCCTCAAGTTACCCAAGTGTCTTTCTATCAGCTCTCAAGTTACCCAAGTGTCTTTCTATCAGCTCTCAAGTTACCCAAGTGTCTTTCTATCAGCCCTCACGTTACCCAAGTGTCTTTCTGGTAGCGACCTTTCTCCTCCAACAATCCCAGAAACCTTTCAGCGTCAACTCCCATCATTCCCCCAGTGGTCGTCAGAACGTCGACAAAAGCGCTGTGCACGTCGTGTGCCATGTGCCGGGCATCTCCGCAGACATAGATGTGCGCCCCAAACGACAGAAGGTCCCAGATTTTGACGCGGTCTTCACGAATCAGATCCTGAACGTAGATCTTGTGCGGCTGGTCACGCGAGAATGCGGTCCGCAGTTCCAACTTTCCCATCTTAACCCAATTTTCTGCAAGTAAAACCATATTCATCTCAGCAAGGCTTTTTTTAACGTGCAGTTGTACACAAAATCTGCAGTTCTAAATGGCTTTGTGCTGTTGTAGAAGCACTTCTGTACAGTTAAAACTAGCAAAAGAGGTAATTTTCCTCCGATTGGAAGTAATTTACCATGGAAGATGGGAAAGGAAAGGAGTTGTGCAGTTCTAAAAATTCCTTAAAAAACAGCCCTGCATCTCAGCTTGATTTGTAAACAGTTAATAGACCAACTGGAGAAATCCAATGGTTGCGATAATGATTATAATTACAAACAGATTGCAGTTGCCTCTGAATGTGCATGATAGGCAAGTTGGTTTCAAGTAGAGGTGCCCCCATGAGTGGGGTATGGCCCCGAGGACCTTTGAACCAGTTCCTGACAATCATGTCCTTTATATTAGTACTAGCTGGGGTACCCGGCGTTGCCCGGGATAAATTGTATATACTCCTTGGCCGCTACTGAAAAACAATTAAAATACGGCGTCAATAGCCTATAGCGCATGTATACAGCGAAATTTAAAGTGAATAATGGGGCACTCGGCGTTGCACGGGAAATTTAGATTTTGCGTCCCCAAAACCAGGTCCACACGTCCCTGCGGGGCGGCTTCGCCGCCCATTTGGGGGTTTATAAATGGTAATTTTACTCGTTAAGCTCATGTACGTGACATGGGGCGCCGCTCCTCTTGGTTAGTATATATACTCCCTGCTTGTTGCACTGAGAGCGTGAGAGCGTTTGAGTTTCATGCTAATATAAGCTTTGGCGAACGTCAAAATGACGTCAAAGGCAACGTGCATTATTACAAATGGCGTCGTATACTTCAGCGATAGCATAATTAACACGGCAAAATTTAAAATGTCTATATTTTGAAAGTTCAAGTGTCTGAAGAGCTGAAAATAGCGTACTTGGATGGTTTGGGTGAACGTTTATCTAAATGCAACGTTTCAGGTGAGTAGTTGCAAAAGTGTGAGCGTGCATAACTGACAAATAAGCGTACTTCCTTTCTTATAGATATAGATTGTACCTGTCTCAGATGAGGCTCAAGTCACACGTACTTCATGCAACACAGTAAAAGCATCGAAGTCAAAAGACCGGATTACTACGGCAAACTGTCAAGTCCTTCTAACACGGTTTTGTGAAATAATAAAATCACCGGACTACAAACAGGCTTTAATGAAAACGACTTTAAGCTGTCATTGGTACATATATGTATGCAATATTGTTATCATTCAAAGGATAGCTGAACACGTTGCAACCTTGCAAAGCAGTAAAGTTATCAAAAATAATATAAAGGGCTTCATGTACCGGTAATGAAAATCTATTATAAGTATATTGATGCATACCAAGCTCATCCACGTAAAGAAAATCCTGGTTTTTCTGTCGACAGCCAAAATACAGCAGATTCAGACCAGTTGCCTCCATACTAACTGAACAAAAACAGAATTCAAAAATGAGCAAAATTATGTACAGATGTGCTAGTAGCAATTAAAATAGTACACTTAAACAACCACTTAAGCAAGTGTATTTTTAAGAGAATGGAACCATTCCCCTTCTCATTGGTTCCGACTATCCCCCATGAGATTTGTTTGGCAAAGGAGGAATCTCTTGACTGGTTCACAGTATCCCACGCTTAGATACCTTTCATAAATCAACTTGCATATGCCCTTCGTCCAGCCAAAAACTTCCTGTAGTCATGCAACTGTAAAGCATTCACCAAGCCAGTCCAAGTACTTAGTAGGCCACTGTCCAAAAATACCTTCTGCAGCTTTTTGGCTAGTTACCTTTTAACAATGCTGCAGCAGAAATAATTTTATTTAGTGTCAATTTCATCACTCATGCTTCGGACTAGCACTACCATCAGTGACAGAGTTTCTTATGTATCAATTGCAACAGCTGTAGGAAGTAATTAGCAACAGACAAAAAGGACAAGCGCTTACCATCTAAGAAAGATGGTTAAGCCCATATAGATCCTAACATCATTAGTTTACACCGGTTTTTAAACGAGATCTTGCAAATGTAGCTTGTACATGGCAGGTTTTGACCTGACCTTACCTCTGAAAATTAAAGCTCAAATTTACAATGCTACCATTTGGCTGTCTATTTACTGATGATGAAAACGAATTCTCTGCCTGAAGACATGTTCATTGGCTTTATGCCCCTGGGGATGAGATGAGTGAGGTGGTTTCCGGTTGTCTTCCTCACAGACAATTGTGGGTGAGCAACTTGTTTGTATGTGCACTTGTTATAGCGCCCCTTCAAGCACTCTACTCAGAGGCGCCCTCGACTGCAGAGCGGACACTGCATCGGAGTTTCATGCCGAAGCGCTGAGCAATTGCGAGTGAAGGACTTGAGTGAAGGTCGATACGCGGCGACTTGAGGTGGATTCGAACCTCGAACCGTCCGGCTTCAAGGCAACGACGCCACCACTACACCACCGCGCCTCACAATTTGTCCAAGGTCGCTACACAGTGGCTTGAGGTAGATTTAAAACTGCGATCCTTCGGTCACAAGGCACCGAACCTACCTCTACATCACCACGTCCCACGTCTATTTACTAGCCAGGTGTTAATTGCTCGAGTAGCATGGCGCTGTCTTGGATCTTACTTCGCTCCTGGATGAACGCTCGGAATGGGGCGAGTCCAGTTCCAGGACCTATCATGACAGTCGGCAAAGCAGGATCCTCTGGAAGTCGGAAACTGGGATTCCTGCTGACAAAAACTGGACAGGATTGGCCGACAAAGATTCGATCCTGGAGGAATGTTGTTGTTAGACCACTTCTGTCTTTCCCTAAGGTCTGGTAGCGTAGAACGGCTGCTGTTACACAGACCGTACCCGGATCCTGAAAACATACCATGATATTTTTACAAGGTCAACTACATAAGGTCAGGCAAAGTAAATTTATGCAAGGAAAAAAGATATGGAGGAAAGGAAAAGTGAAGGCAGGGCCAGCGATGAGAAGGTGAGGAAATTTAAGATTAGGCACGGTAGGGTCAGGCATGGAGATAAAATACAACAAGAGGACAATAAGGTATGAGAAGACAAAGCAAAAGGTAAGACAAAGAGAATTATGTATGTACATATTATGTACATAATTATGTATATGTGTGGATGCATATTTGTATGTATGCATGTACTGAGTACTCATGTATGTACAAGCATGAGTGTAAGTGTGCAAGTACATACATAGGCCTATGTGCCTATAATATATATGTATGCATGTATGAGCAATTGTAATAGCACCCCTTCAAGATAACTACTCAGAGGCACTCACCAATTACAGCGCAGACACTGAAATAAATGGGCAATTGCAAGTGAAGGACTTGCTCATGGCCCCTACATGGCAGCTTGAGGTGAATTCTAACCGCATTCTTCTGGCTCCATGACACTGAACATACCCCTAAACCACATGCATATGTACGCATGTTGTATGAATGTTTTTTTTCTACATGTCCAATAAAGCACCTAATTCTTATCCCTACAGATCCTAATTATATGATAGTATATCATTATAATAATAATCATTATAATGCAAATAGAAGGACAAAAGAGAAGCAGATGACTAACAACAATGGGTGACGAAGAGATGGAATAATATCTTGGAAGAAGTGCCTTCAGCTGAGAAAGCAAGTCGCTGACGTTTGCTCTTGAAGCAACATCAGTAAACTGCAGAAGCACGTCGTTCACTTCTCGTTCGCTCAAATAATGCTGAAGAAGCAAATTCGTCTTTGAAGCCTGGATAGAAAAATAAAAAGATCATGCTTAATTCTAGAATTACGGAAGGCAAACATTTAAATATGATTGTACAATTAAATCTAATGCTAACCATGCTGGATTGTCAGCAGACTCAGCACATACGCGCTCAAATTCCTGTCCAGACCTAAACATACTCCTATGCATTTGTCCTATGGTTGCCATTCAATGCCCATACGATTGCCATATCTTAAATTATAAAACAGAAAGTTTGTCCTTCTGTGTGTGGGATGCACCAATTTTGCCCGGAGGCCTACTCGGAAATTACAGCGATTCGTTTAAAAAAAAATTTGGCAATCGATTCTTACCCACATTTGGAGTTAAACGCCACTATTTTCGGCTGCCAATTCACTTTATAAGTTCCGAGATGTCAACATTTAAACTTGCACGCGATAAGCGATTCAAAATCCATTCACGTTGATCGCCTCCATAAGGCCTCCATTGCCTACCAGAGAACTACAGCCAATGGCATGACGGTTTGAGGTCACGTGATATTTACTTCTATCGAAAATATTTGCGAGGATTATTCTCGGCTTTTTTCTTCTGATCCACACGAGAAAATCATAAAGATCGCGATTCAAAAATCTTTCCATATTTTAAATTTCGCTGTTATAAAAACGATATATTAGACACGGCATAATTATGTTCACTAAACTCATCATCTCATGACGTCATTATTTTGAGCTCAAATCTTAACGTCACATCTCGCCAAACCGCGCAGCAAAAATGTTGTGGACGTAAATAATGCGAATATAACTGCAAATAATCCGAATAAAAAAGCGTAGATTTAAAAAACTTTCTTTATCTAAGTGGCAAAGAACAATTTATGAAAAAAGCACGTTGCGCTGAATGGTAGTATCTTTTCATAAAAAGTCGTTTTTCTCAGTGTCGCGTGGACATAACGGGTTTTGCTCTTCAATTATCGACCGGACCTGTACACCTAGCGGAGAGGTTCGTTACTTCTCCTTAACGCGGGGGTCGATGGAAGGCGTGGTCAGAATGCTGAAGTCGGAACGGGGTCAGGCGTGGCTGGGGACAAAACTTATATTTCCCGGGCAACGCCGGGTAATTCAGCTAGTAAAGGATAAATTCATGAAGGCATTCTGACTATTGAGTCAACTTCTCATCTGATTCTGGATGCCCAACCACCGAGCCGAACCAAAACGAATTTGGTGGCTAGGCTTTGGCATGGGGAGCTGACTGAATGGCAACAAGCTGGCACACAGTTGAAAAGTGCATGGGTTCGATACCCGCTAACCCAATACCGTTGTTTCAGCCTTCAAATCCCTAGGGATGACTGCAAAATGAGTAGAAAGACAAGTGGCGCCTCGCAGGTTGCAATACAGTTAATTTTGATCTCTCTTAACAGTTTTTTCATCTGCTACTAAAATCTCATGCAATCTTAGTGTACTTGTCAGTTTGAAATAATAAACAACATAAAAGTGTTGCCAATAGAACAGACAAGGCAAAAAATTATAGATTTTAAAAAAAAATCAGGTATCCTAAAAATGGTCATTGAAAATTGAAGAACTTAAGAGAAAAAGGTCAAGACAAATGGACCCCTCGCTCCATCCATTGTGTAAACTTTTAGATCGGCATGTGTTGCCGTTGATATTTTTCCGTAGTCAGAAGAGCACATAAATGAAATGAACGAAGATGGCAGTGTACTAACACCGTCGAGCAGAAGAGCATCAAGTGTCTGTTTACTGTTTGATGCTGCATCCACTGATGCATGACGCTGAAGCAGCTTCAGCAACTCGGGTCTGACACACTTCAGATCATAGAAACGTTGCAATACATCACGGACTGGAAGTGCATCTCCTAAACACATTCATACATTCAGTCATTAAGCAACTGCATATATATACAACACTTCTCAAGATTTTTCTTCAAAAGGCAAATGAGGCAATCTACTATGGGGAGGGGGTTAAGGGTAATGGTAAAAACACTCTGACATGATCTGTCAGATGTGAGATTGCTTCCCTGCTACCCTTTCAAAGGTCCACTCAACCTTCCAATCAGCAGATGTGTTGGTAAACTTAGCAGTAGAACATGATAGGCGCCTTGCATGGCTGCCGACAATTGTGGGGCGCGGGGGTGTAGTGGTGGCATCGTTGCCTTGAAGCCGGAAGGTTCGAGGTTCAAATCCACCTCACGTCGCTGTGTAGGGACTTTGGGCAAGTCCTTCACTCGCAATTGTTCAGCGCTTTGGCGTGAAACTCCGATGCAGTGTCCGCTCTGCAGTCGGGAGCGCCTCTGAGTAGAGAGAGAGCTTGAAGGGGCGCTATAACAAATGCACATACAACCAAACAAACAACTAAAACGACTCCTGCAATAACATGTGATCAGTCGTTCATTACTTTGAATTGCAATCATTCTGCGTTGTGTGAGCTTGAAATTTAAAAAAAAGTTTACTATCCACTACAAGATCACTCTGAGTCGATGGACAAGGCGAGATCTCTAACGAGTTTAGAAAAAATCACATTTTATCATTGTCAGTTAGGAGTGCAGCTGATAAAAAATGCTCTTAGACCAAAAGTTGTTTAAACCATTTTTCAAAAAAGAAATTAAAATCATCTAATAGGATGAGTGTTTCCTTTATTACCTGTTATTTGTGGCTGGTGATAAGCCCATCGTGGCAGTGCGACCATCTCGGAACCTGAGCGTTGGACAGCCCTAAGAAAAGCATCCACATCAGCTGGATTATTCTGAGGATAGATGCCAAGAGCATCACCTACAACAGAATCCAATTTTTACACAAGATGCAAATACAATAGCAAACGTTGTTATTGTTTTTCATTAATTACATTGTACTACATATAATACTACTGCTACTAGTACAACCACCACAACCACACCTCCTACCGGTACTATTATTACTACTACTATCATTACTACTACAAACACTACCATCACTACAACTAGCATCACCGTTAATATTATTACTACCACATCTACTACAATGCGTACTACTAATACTGATGTTGCACCTGTAATTGTAATCAGATTTAAATAACATCTCTTCAAGAGAGCCTCATTATATACGCAGTCCAAAACCATCAACAGAAAACCAAGATGATGTGCACACAGGACAGCATGTCAGAAGATCATACCAGGGTCTGTTAAACAGTGTCAAAACTACGCGGTAGATCAATTATGCATTTAAATATGACCAGTAAGATTTTGCAAAATCGTGTAACAAACAATTCCATCTAAAAACAAATCGAACACAAAAGACGCAACACAGAAGACGACCAACGCACAGCAGAGTGCAAAACAGAAATTCGATTCGTATCAGTGACTACTATTACTAAATTACTATAATTATTACTATGCGTTAGGCCATGCCGCCACAATATAAACAATGTTGCACAGGCGTCTATTTCTATAACAGCAAAATCTAGGCATGTTATTTGCAGCATTTTGACAGCGAATTGCCTTGCCAGTAAACAATAATAAAATACAATACTATGCTAAACCATTAGTATAAAGTCCTGTAGAAGAACTTCTCACCAGATGTCCATTTGATGCCACTGTCAGTCACGTCGAATTCACAGTGAATCGTTTCTTTGTCTCCAGCCGCTGAATTTCTCGTTAGGTTGTATTTGATCTAAATTGATACAAATAAACTTCTAAAAAGAGTGAAAAGAGGGTGAACATACAGGGAAAAACACACTACCTGGCAACAACTCACTCATCCACCCTTCATTGCTTGGTCAACGAGTATTTACTGAATTGATCATTAACTGAATCGAGTATTTACCGAATCGAGTATTAGCTGAATCGAGTATTAACTGAATCGATGAAGAGCTTGTCATGAACTTTGAACTCTGACCAGAAGCAGTCAAATCAACTGACTAAGGGGTTTGGAGAAATGTCATTATAAGCTCTCATAGCAAGTTCTGGCCAATACATTGCACGTTGTAGTTCTTACATCATGTGCTAATTAACGCATTATTTCATTTCTACATTATTTCATTTCTGGGAGGTGTTCAAACATCCAAAACAACCCCATAGCTACGACCTTGTACATAACCATTTAGTTATTTATTTCATCACATGCAAAGGCTCGCAAGCGCAGTGATGCCTGACCATCCAGACACCACCTGGTTCTAACCAAGATGTCCATACTTTCCTGTCATAAAGGAGCATTAACTGGAACAGTGGATATTAATCGTAGACTTGCCTTGAGTTCTGCCCAGTACGGTCTTTCCCTAGAAGGCACAGTTGCATCAAAGTCATCCGCTTCCAATATCCGTAGGTAATCGAATCTCGTTTCAATGTCCACGGCATCCAGCGCCTTCGTCACGGCGCCAAACCATCGATGGATGACTTCCTCATCCTCCGCATCAACATCCTTTCGCCTTTCTATGCACTTTGCGCCAAGTTCTTCAAGTCTAATAAGAAATTGGATATTCACAGTTTATTCGTTAGAGATTCCCTGACCAATGAACATCAGCGCCCGCAAATGTCTTTGCAGAAGTAGCAAAACACAATGACCATTGACCACGGTTACATTTTTTAGAGCTTGAAAAATTCAAAGCAGGAAATTTTTCTTAGAGGTTTCTAAACGTCAATTTTCTCACTTTCACTTTGTGGATCATTAGTATCTCAAGTGCCATGCAGTTAAAAAAATAGGTGCCAGTTTTCCATGGGGCAAGTGCCCTCTGGCCCATTTTTGCGAGCATCCATGCAATGGTTTATGAGCTCTTGAGGTGGATTTGAACCTGGAAGGTACTGAACCCAGTACTACACCACCGAGTCCCACCGACACCATGTGCCCCACCTACACCATGCGCCCCACCTACAACAACACGCCCCACAATCTGACAACGTTTAGGATATTATGATAGGTATCATGATAATAGCACGATATCATGTTCAACAAAGTATCTGTTCTGGCTTTACTACAATTCCAATGGTGCAAAACGTAGAGGTTCCAAGCTCTAGTGTGACCCTCTGTGTCCTCAAAGATGGGGTCAAGAGGTCCTGTAACTTTACGACCTATCACACTGACATGACAAAATGGATCAAATTCATGAACTCATTATCGGGACGACAAAATACACGAAATCTGTTCGAACTGCCAGAAAACATACACATAGGATATTTAAAAAGTCTTGCCTCTGATCAACGGTTTTTCCAGCTTGACAGAAATGAATGTAGTTCGAATCTCCGAGCGCAAGGACGGAATATCGCAGATGACTCAAGTCCGGCGTTGCTTCCAAAAGCCACGCCACAAATTCCCTAGCATCCGTTGGTGGAACACCTTCAAGGCAGAAAAGTAAAGTGAGATGAAAGGTTGGTGCATAAACTAATCAATGATTTCTATAGCTCCTTTGCAATTATTCATATGGCATCAATTAAATAGGCGGAAGAACCTTAAAGGGTGTGGCACCCTACCAAATGGGCAGCTGTAGAGTGGGATCCCATGCAATAGATTCATTGAAAAATTAGCAGGATCAAATGAGAAACACGTGAACATACTACATTTCATGCAAAACCCAAAATCTAACATTGCACTCTGACGGAACAGTCTAAATCCAATAACTGGGGTAACTAGACATCCGATTGAGGCAGAAAAGCATTTTATAACAGATTTCAAGAAATATGAATGAATAACAAAAATGAATTCATTTTTCATCCTTGAGCACTTACCAAATGATCCACAAAGGAACTGGAAGCCTTTCTCACCTACTTACTCCACATGAACAAACAATGCCTCTTAAGAAAGTCGCCAAAGTTAAATGATTTTACTTAAAGACCGTATCTACCGTCTCCAGCAGTTGAAATAATCACGAAGAGACAAGACTCCAGAAGAAGATCGACAGAAGCAAAGTTCTTTGCATTAACTATTCTAGGTTGCATTCGCATTTGATCGCCCTCCGACCCATGAACTTCCACCCTGCATGAAAACAAATAACGTACATTGAGCCAGATCCTACGTAAGAGAGAAAAACAAAGATTACACACCGAGTGAGGTTCTACAATCTACATCCATACATTAACACACCACTTTCATTCATAAGCAGCAAACCTGAAAACCAGTCTCCTGACTCTCAACTAGTTTTTTCCGAAGCAGGATGTATCTCTAATTAGAAGTGACCATTGATTCTTTGCACATTACGATAACAACAACAATTAAGCATTAAGTTTTCAACTCACATTGTGTCAATATATAAAGTAACATACAACAAGCTAGTATGTCACTTAATTACCTAGACATATCATATAAGTGGCAGGCCTTTTGGGAACCTCACAAAAGCGCTGCCAATACTAGCATAAATTATGTGAAATGCCATAAGAACAGAAAGTATGCATGCTATTAAGCAAAACAGTGCACAGAAAGCTAGAACAGACAACTAATTGAACTAATTGTGGGGCGCGGTGGTGTAGTGGTGGTATCGTTGCCTTGAAGCCGGAAGGTTCGAAGTTCGAATCCACCTCAAGTCGCCGCGTAGGGACCTTGGGCAAGTCCTTCACTCGCAATTGCTCAGCGCTTCGGCGTGAAACTCCAATGCAGTGTCCGCTCTGCAGTCGGGAAGGGGCGCTATAACAAGTGCACATACAAACAAACAAACTGACAAACAATTGCAAACATCAACCAACATAAAAGCCTTCTTATTTCTCTCAGCATACACACCACCTACTGCAACTGTTCTCATACCTGGTCTCAACAACTGGAACTTATTCATAATATTATCTACGTAGAACCTCCAACTAGAAACAGTGTTTGTGAATAAAATGGTGTCTAGCACTTCAATTTTAAAATATTGCTAAATCAGTTCATACAATTTACTTATAAAATCATAAAAAAGTTTTTTAAAATGAGTGCAGAAGGAAAAAAATCAAAGAAATGAAGCATGTCAGAAAATCGTTCTTAAAGGGCCTGCTGACAGTGTGTGTATTACATGTCTTGCCATTACTTGAGACTAGTGACTCTGAGAATTCTGGTAGCCTACCGATCAAACAGTTCCTTGGCCAATTCCTCACTGAAACCATACTCCGTACCATAGATGATGAGGACCTGCTTTCCAGGCTGGTTATAAGTTCTCCTGTACTTGTCACGCTTTGATTTTGCACCTGAACACAGAACAATTCTACTTTAATCCTGAAATCTTTAACCGTTTTACCGACCGAGAGTATAATTATTTCCAAATCCAATAGCATTTACTTTGGTAAAGGTTCAAACTGATGCCACTGCAATTCATCATATGAATCTATAAGCACTACATTAGATCCATTATACAGGCAGGGTTTCTCTATAGTTTTTTTAAAGAACTGCACAACTCAATGAACCATTTTTTGCCCTTCCCATCTTCCAAGGAAAATTATTCTCAATCGGATTAAAACGAACACTGAAAACCATTTTTAATTGCACAAAAATGATTTTGCAGCTGCACAAATTCATTTAGAACTGCACTTTGTGCAGAACTGCAAACTAAAAAGCCATGCGTACAGGCACAATAAATCTTACAGCTGTGCTCAGAGCTGCTCGGCACCATGATGAGACATATTATTATACATGATGGCTTCCATGAAATAAATAACTGATTTCTTTACCAGCAGCATCTTTGGACGATGACTGTGAAGATGGACTGTCATCAACAAACGCGTCAAAAGAGTTGTCAGCATAGTCACTGCCAGCTGAGGTGAGAAGAGTGTGGACAACGTAGGCCACCAACAATGCAAGGAGTACCGCAACCAGAAACCACAGCATCTTCAGACACTTGATGTCCACACAGCTGCTGTCTCACAATTAACAACACACAAACTATTGCAAATAACCATTGCAATTAGGGCATACCTACACAGACAAATAGGTCTTAAAGTGTATTGTTGCACTATATTAAACACAAAGCCTGAAATCAAACATGTAGGGAATATATTAAAAAATACATATAAAAACCTGTTCACATATCATCAGGAGATTTTTATTTACTTAATCAAATTATTCTTTACAGCTAAAATCAATGTTGTTAGTTTGCAATTGGAACCAACATCGAAGGGATATGAAGCTGCAACCTGCCAGCCAATTAGAGATCATCTTTCTAATGCATCACAGGCAATGTACATAAAAATCTATCCTGGTACTAGGCAGTGCAATTTTGAAGAGACGATTTTTCAGTCGTAATCCCCATATCTCAACATTAGTCCCAGGTATATAATCGTCCAAAGTTTGTCTAAGTATATATTACACCAACCACAAAGATCTTCATTAGAACACATTTAATTTAGTTCACAAGTTCTCTTCATCATTCAATTAATTCTTTTTTCGCTACAACAGCCGTCGGCAAACCAAATTGGGATGACCTGGTGACTGTGGTAAGCATACCCTGCAAAAGCCCCGGATACAGCCACAAGCATAGTCTAGGTAAATGACCTAATTTTCGTCGGCCCGATATCAGTCCCCTCTATATAAGTCCCCGATTTGCGAAACCTAAAGAATGTAGTACCCTAGGCCTGCCAAACAATAAAGTAATCTAAAGTGAGTTTTGTTTTAATAGGAAACTTCACAACCACTACGTACCCGTATTTAGATGTTCAGCTTTCAGACGCATTGATGCGGAACCCTTGACAGCGGCCACCGCCAAATTAATTGAATATTCAACGTGCAAGATCTATGCTTAAACTCTGGTCACCCACATAATTAATTTTACTAACTCTGTATAAACTTCTCCTCGTGAATGTAAGATAAATTTAAATAAGTTACTTTAGGCATGCAGGCCAAGCTTTGCAGCCTTTCATGTCCTGCCGTGTAACAACAGATGACCCCCGCAGCTACTTTATTACACGACCTAATTCCGTTAACGACGTCTTCTGATTGGCTGATGGCTACTTGACCCAAAAATTATGATGCATACATTTATTCCAGAAAAATGAAGGTGGCAGACACCCCGACATATTACATGGAAGAATAAATAAATGAAAAAAGGACTAAACTAATAGTTTCTGCAAAATTCAAGGTCGGGAGCATGGAAAAATTATTTACGGGTTCCTATAGAGCCAACACGGCAAACAGCCCTAAAAAGTAGGCCTACTCGAGAGATGAAATTAAAGTCGTCTTTCGCTAGGATGCTTTCCCCGCGTTTGCAGACAGTTTAGTAAAGCACATACTTACTTACAATGTGAAAAATAAATATAAGCAAGCAAGAAACAAGTTGTAGCATTCAGTAATAAACGCAATCGTTGCGCCATATAATATCGCCACTCGCCAGAAACACAGAGGATGGATTTAGTGCAATAACTCTATGAACTTATTGGAAGGTAGGAAACTTTGTGTATAGTAATGTAATTTCGTTCTTTTTCTATGTAATTGAAATTTAATATATTGATATAAATGCGAAGTAGTAGCATAATTTCTCTTGCGATTTTCAAACGCATCGTACTAAATGGCATCGATACTTGAAGATTTTGAGTTGACCGACATGCCCTTATTATGTCGTGCAGACGGTTCGCGAGCTAACCCACAGAATAGGTTGTAGGCCTACATATGTATGAGCACTTGTTATGTATGAGCACTTGTTACAGCGCCCCCTTAAAGATTGCTACTCAGCGGCCGTCCCGACTACAGCGCGGACACTTAATCTGAGTTTCCTTATATAATGGGCGATAATAAGTTCTATTTATTAAATTTAGCGTGTAGTTTATAGTTTATCACGCTACTTTCAGAATTTTGTGAAACCAAGCATTTAGCGATGTGCGTGTATTATATTAACAGCAACGTAATCTTACCTAGCGAACCGTCTTGAGCCAAGGGGCAATGTTTCTATGCAAACAATTTATGTAGGGACTGGGTGGCCCTCTATTGGATAATGGACAATGAAAATGGCTATCTGACATATACTACCAGAAAATGATGTTTGGCAGCTCAATCGAGAATAGATTTTGTTGATCAGTTCGACCATGTTACATCCCCTTTTGATCTGGAGCATTTCAAATGAGTTTTGATAGAAACTAGAAATTAACAACTTGTGTTAATTGAAAACGACGATTCATTAACACAGTATAATTTAAGTTTTGATAGAAACTAGAAATTAACAACTTGTGTTAATTGAAAACGACGATTCATTAACACAGTATAATTTAACAGAAATTAATATGTTGATCAATTCAAATAGTTATGTCATGTTTATTTGCAGGTTGCAATGGCTGTTAGAAGTATTGCTAGAATGACTTGTCTTACTTCACGCGGTTTGAGTCTTTTGAGATGCTCGGCTCAGCCGTCATTAATGAATCGGATAAGTTTTGCTTTCAGCCGTAAGTTGAACTCTTGCTTGAGTAGGATTTTTATGAACCATTTTTAAATGATTTTTTTGCTTTTCTTCTGAATGTTACAGCTAAAAAACTGACGTGGGTTTCTGTTGTTTTAAAGTAGCTTTCATGTTCTTTGCATATATTTATTGCTTCTGGTTTGTTTTCTTATAAAGGATTGGAGATATCTGCATTTCATACGCATCGATCACTCTGTGTTCTGGATAAAGAAGTGAAAGATAAGAGTTCTCTTGTGAAGATGGCCATGGCCGAGAAACAGGAAGCAGACTTTGTGAATGAAGACGATGTTGATCTTTCTGGATTAACAGAGTATGTTCTATGTTTATTCATTCTGACCTTCGAATATAATGTGTTAATGCTTTTGAGGATGGGAGATTTTGCTGCACTGTCTCTGACATACACAGTTGGTCAGTGGTCAGTGAGTTTTGTTGAAAGAACAATCACATTCAGGGGCTTTAAAGGCATTGTATAATTATTAAATGTTGTGAGACTTCAAGTCCAATGTTGTAGCTCCCTCTGCTCTACTGAGTGGAGTTTGCTCCACATCCATTTTGCCCATGCAACAACTATGCAGAACCATGCCGTCTTTGCCTCTTGGTCTGGATTGGGCTACCTTTGGTGCTGCGTTTGCTTGCTGCTCAAGATCCACTCCGATACTTTCTACTCTTACCTCCAAACTGTCCTTTTTAGCCTTGTTGGGTTTTGGGGGCAATTTTGAGTGGTTGTCTTGAAGGGATGCTATGTTAATCATTGTTATGAGGTCATATTCAGTTTATTTCTTGCCTTTATAATACACTTTTTTGCACAGTTTGTTAACTTGTCAGTTTTCAACCACCGTTATAGAAGCCTGTAAGAGCCTGGATCTGTGACTTTTAGGATCATTTGTTCGGAATGCAGATGATGCCATGACAACCAACGTTGCATTGTCTGTTTTGCATATCAGAATTAAACGTTTTTCCATGTCTTTATAAATTCCAGAGCTGGCATAACAATTCCAACATTGGAGACGCATGCCATGATCATTGACGGTGTACGTTACGATGAACTGCCGATTATACACATACAGTCATCGCCGAACAATACCATTATGACGGTCACCGACTACACAGGTGCAAAAGAATAATTAATTAAGTAATTAATTACCAAGTTAGTTTTTAATTAACTTTTTCCGCTGAAGTGAATGTAATCTATTGTAGCGTATTAAATCGCTATTATCTATCAAACTAACTTGTCTAGTATTAAGAATTAATTATAAGTAGAAGTTAAGATAGACAATGTAGTGGCGTTGATTTAGTTAGTTAATTAATTGGCGTTGCTAGAAGAATTAATATTTAGTAATATGATCAGCAAACGAAAACACATACGCGCTAAATAAAGACAGCGAGGCTGATGGACGTTGGTCGCTAATGGCAACTATATCAACACACGTAACGTAATGGCGCGCAAACGGATTAAAACGCACGTCATCGACAGAAACGGATAAATCTGGGATTTCTGCAATTTGAGGTTGATAGAGAAGGGTCATTTGTTGTGTCAAATGAACTCTTAAGTAAAATTAACCGCAGAATGAACAGTTTGGTGCATCTTCGACGTTGGGAAGAAGTGTAGCCAGTAGACGTTGAGTTTTTCGGGACAGTTTTGTGTTCGAGGCAAAGTCTGAGCCTGTAATAAACTATCGTCATTCGTTGGTGGAGAGTTTGATCGTTGATTTTGAATTTTGCGAACGTTAGAGAGTCGCTGGAGATAATCACACGGTTGATTAGTGTTGTTATGATCACTTGGTTGATTATATGGTTGATGTGTACACTGGCATTATGACACATCTCATCTATTGAAGTAAGAAGACTGGTGTTGGCGAATATTATATATACATCTTGGAATTCCGTGGTTCGGCCTGGACTGCGAAACTTCATTGGTGTATATAATTCCTCATCTACTTCGAAAGACACTTGGTTGTCAGAATACGAGAATCGAACTACGACGGTTTACAGTTAATTGGCAGACGATGAACTAGAAAAGAATATCTACACTCAAGTGAAGATAAGAATTAAATAATCTAGTAGATAATCAACGCCAATAAGTAAATAGGAACACTGCGTAATTGTATTGTTTATTTAACAGTTTTCAATTATATTATACATTTATAAAGAATTGGTTTCTCTTTGAACTGCCTATTTAAATGCAGTACATTTTCAATACCTGCTAAAATAAGCTTATAAGACGGATTAACGTTACACTATCGGAGCCAAATGTTACCAAAAGAGTCTTTTTGACATTTCTGGTTTATATCGGTATGAAGGAAAGATTTGGATCTGAATTTATTTATTTATTTTATTTGTTTATGTATGAAGACTGGTGTCCCAGTCTGAATATAATTTGTATACTACACGGAGAGCATTTGTATACTATTTGGAGAGTATTTCATTAGGGTCATTCCACGTCAAATCAACCAGGGGTGTACATCACACCCCTTTGGATTTTTCTGAAAATTTTTGTACAAAAACTACATGCAATGTAAGGAATAACAGTGAAAATTTGAGCAGAATATCTCAAAATTTGACCGAGATATTAATTTTTGAAGTTAATGACCAAAAAACGAACAGCGAGAAAACGGCATGATCCACCAAGTTTAGACTGTTATATCTCGGCCATGAAATGAGCAAGAGGGCTGAAATATTTTTTGTATAATCAGTTTTTTGTGCTCTTTCCAAATATGCAAGAACCAGGATGGAGTTATTTTTGGTTTTTAATTTAAAAAAATACTAAATATCGCACAGACGCCAATTCTCACTCAAGTTGTGGACATCATGTCAGCAGGCAGGAATGAGATGTAATAAAACTGGTACTGGTTTTATATTGAGGCGCATTGGTGCTCATCAGACAAATAGTCAGTACCTGATTAGTTTCGACATTGGTGTGTTTTCCAAGGACGTTTTCCTAGCCGTGATCGTGAAAATGGAGTCCAAAGATCGTCAAAAAAGTGACAATGTGTATCTTTTGAAATTGATGAAAATTTGCACATATATTGAGGACATGCAGATCCTTCATTGGTGCAAAATTCAGGATGGTGTTCAGCTCCGTTTCTGGAAAATTATTTTTTGAAGTCGACCAATATTACTGTGTCGCGAGCAAATGGCACGATCCACAATGTTTGGACTGCCATATCTAGACCAGGAAATGAACCAGAGGATTGATAATGTTGTCATGTAATCACTTTCTTGTGCTCTTTCCAGTTATGTAAGAATCTTGGTTGTACTTCTTGTGATTTTTAATTTATAAGTTTGTAAATGTTGCGCAAATGCCAATTTACATTTATTCTGACATGAAATTGGAATGATCCACAATGTTTGGACTGTCGTATACAGGCCAGGAAATGAACCAGAGGACTGATATTGTTGTCCTGTAATCAGTTTCTTATGCTCTTTACACTTATGTAAGAATCTTGGTTGTATTCCCTCTGAGTTTTAGCTTACCAGTTTGTAAATATTGCACAAATGCCAATTTACATTTATTCGGGCATGAAAACTGCATGATCCACAATGTTTGGACTGTCGTATACAGGTCATGAAATGTACCAGAGGACTGATATTGTTGTCCTGTAATCAGTTTCTTATGCTCTTTCCATTGATGTAAGAATACTGGTTGTATTCCCTGTGATTTTTAGCTTACAAGTTTGTAAATATTGCACAAATGCCAATTTATATTTATTCGGACATGAAAACTGCATGATCCACAACGTTTGGACTGTCATATCTAGGCCTGGAAATGAACAAGAGGACTTATATTGTTGTCATGTAATCAGTTTCTTGTGCTCTTTCCAGGTATGTAAGAATGTTGGTTGCATTTCTTGTGATTTTTAATTTATAATTTTGTAAATATTGCACAGCTGCCAATTTACCATAAATTTATTCGGGCATGCATAATTGTATATATCTCTGATATATCCTCTTTTATATGATGATGACTCACTGAGATAGCTAGATATCCTCCAAATAATTTTTAATTTAATCTATTACCATAATTAACATTTTGTGAAATGGAAAATTGTGAGTCATTATCATATGAAAGTGTATCTAAAATATACAATTGTATGCAAATTGGCATTTGCGCAAATTTTTTCAAATTCATAAATTAAAACTTACAAGAAATGCAACCAACATTCTTACATACCCGGAAAGAGCACAAGAAACTGATTACATAACAACAATATAAGTCCTCTTGTTCTTTTCCAGGCCTAGATATGACAGTCCAAACATTGTGGATCATGCAGTTTTCATGTCCGAATAAATATAAATTGGCATTTGTGCAATATTTACAAACTTGTAAGCTAAAAATCACAGGGAATACAACCAGTATTCTTACATCAATGGAAAGAGCATAAGAAACTGATTACAGGACAACAATATCAGTCCTCTGGTACATTTCATGACCTGTATACGACAGTCCAAACATTGTGAATCATGCAATTTTCATGCCCGAATAAATGTAAATTGGCATTTGTGCAATATTTGCAAACTTGTAAGCTAAAACTCAGAGGGAATACAACCAAGATTCTTACATAAGTGGAAAGAGCAAAAGAAGCTGATTACAGCACAACAATATCAGTCCTCTGGTTCATTTCCTGGCCTGTATACGACAGTCCAAACATTGTGGATCATTCCAATTTCATGTCAGAATAAATGTAAATTGGCATTTGCGCAACATTTACAAACTTATAAATTAAAAATCACAAGAAGTACAACCAAGATTCTTACATAACTGGAAAGAGCACAAGAAAGTGATTACATGACAACATTATCAATCCTCTGGTTCATTTCCTGGTCGAGATATGGCAGTCCAAACATTGTGGATCGTGCCATTTGCTCGCGACACAGTAATATTGGTCGACTTCAAAAAATAATTTTCCAGAAACGGAGCTGAACACCATCCTGAATTTTGCACCAATGAAGGATCTGCATGTCCTCAATATATGTGCAAATTTTCATCAATTTCAAAAGATACACATTGTCACTTTTTTGACGATCTTTGGACTCCATTTTCACGATCACGGCTAGGAAAACGTCCTTGGAAAACACACCAATGTCGAAACTAATCAGGTACTGACTATTTGTCTGATGAGCACCAATGCGCCTCAATATAAAACCAGTACCAGTTTTATTACATCTCATTCCTGCCTGCTGACATGATGTCCACAACTTGAGTGAGAATTGGCGTCTGTGCGATATTTAGTATTTTTTTAAATTAAAAACCAAAAATAACTCCATCCTGGTTCTTGCATATTTGGAAAGAGCACAAAAAACTGATTATACAAAAAATATTTCAGCCCTCTTGCTCGTTTCATGGCCGAGATATAACAGTCTAAACTTGGTGGATCATGCCATTTTCTCGCTGTTCGTTTTTTGGTCATTAACTTCAAAAATTAATATCTCGGTCAAATTTTGAGATATTCTGCTCAAATTTTCACTGTTATTCCTTATATTGCATGTAGTTTTTGTACAAAAATTTCAGAAAAATCCAAAGGGGTGTGATGGCAAATTGCCACTTTGCTGGTTGATTTGACATGGAATGACCCATTAACGAGGAAGCACTAGCAGCTATCAAATATATTCGCTTATTTTAAATCAGGCTGACAAGCGCCATTGCAGTTACAGGATATTGAAGTCAAATAAGTTAAGTCCTGTCAAGTAATGTTTAGGATTATATTTGAGAGCACTCCTGTAGAGTGCCATAGGTATGTACCTCTTTGAAAACAATGCGGTTCAACATTTACACTTTGACGATAAGCTGCATTGGCTTCCCAGTCGCATTTTAGTACACTTCACTAATTAGTACACTAGTTTTAGTTCAATGTCCCTAATTAGTACACTAGTTTTAGTACACTGTCACTAATTAGTACACTAGTTTTAGTACACTTTCACTAATGAGTACACTAGTTTTAGTACACTAGTTTTAGTACAGTCACTAATTAGTACACTAGTTTTAGTATACTGTCAGTAATTAGCAGTAATTGTTAGTCCAGATCGACGCTTTCCTGCATTTTCTGGATTATTGATGATATTTAGTTGATGTAGCATTGCTGCTGGTGTACTCCTAAGTCAGAGCGGAATTTGAGCTATACGTAATCTGGATTCTGATTTATTCCGCATTTAACTGTCAAATTATCCCTTATGAGAGATTTACAGAGAGCCTAGTTGATTCACAAATATGACAATCCAATAAATGCATAATTATTTATTTATTTGATTTGTCTTTATTTTGTCAGGGAAAGAGATTATTGGTCGATCATCCTGTGTAAGTTCTGATCGTTTTGTTGACTTTGAGTTTCTTAGTACACAAAAGTTTGGGGTCGCTATGTTGGATAATCAGCCAAGATTTTTTATGAATTTTAATTTATAAAAGTGTTTTTACTTTTAAAAAAATTTGTCAGTTTTGAGGTAAATCGTATGAACTGGTGATGAATGAGGGAGCAGCTTATTGCATATATTTGCTTAATTTAAATCAGTGATGAATGAAATTTTTGATGGCTGAATAATATTGCTCAATAAATGCTGGACACAGTGATATGTGACATGTACATACTTCTAGAGATTTTTTTTCTTCCATAATGACTAATGATGTCCATATCAGCAAACATGTCTGGTAGCCGCTAAGGAATTATGTGACTTTTTCTAACGTCATAGCTCTGTTTTATGGACGCATTACATTTAATGTGGTTAACAACCTGCACTTCATTTGCATTTATTTTTATGTATTTGCCTTATATTCACTTGTGTGATTTCTTTTTAGGGACAAGAAGGATTTAAGAATGTGAAAAAGAGCACAAATGTTGCAGCGCAGGCAACCGGCTTATCACTCGGAACTGTAAATATTTTGTTTTTCATGAAATGCAATTTTTTTGTATGTGCACTTGTTATGGCGCCCCTTTAAGCTCCCTACTCAGAGGCGCACCCGACTTCAGCGCGGACACTGCATCAGAGTTTCATGCCAAAGAGCTGAGCAACTGCGAGTGAAGGACTTCCCAAGGTCCCTTATATTGCAGCGACTTGAGGTGGATTCGAACCTACAACCCTCCAGCTGCAAGGCAGCGAACATTTCCACTACACCACCGTGCCCCACAACCGCCCTTAGTCGTTGATAATTAATGTTTAAAATCTAAGCATTTCAGAATTAGTTATATTTGCCCCAGGCTTTGTTAGCATTACTGGAAAATCGATTTCCAATGCTAGCACAGCCTTTCTACCACTATAGTTTAACTGATATTTTTGTCAATCGCACTGCCTAGTTCCTACAGCTAATTGTAATTTTCAACTGGGGTATTGTTCCACCAGGTGCTGTTGTTGTCCTTTCTAACACTGCAAAAAATTGCATCCAATCGAATAAAAGAGTTAGTTGTGTAATATTGGGGGGTCATACTGAAAACCTGAAACCGATGCGATATCAATATTCGAAGCAATATTCCAAACCTTATATGTGACGCATGGGCTCGAAACCCGTCGTTTGTCGCTTCCTTGATATTGCGCTAGACGCCGAAATGGCGAGAGGGGTAAGGAATACAGTTTATTCTTCAATTCAGTATATGACTGTGAATTCGCCCTAATTTGCGCAGTAATGAACCGATTTTGATGCCGTTTGGGTTATCTAATTCAGAATATATGCCTCTAATGCCCAGAAAATTTCAGAATAATAACTTATTGGATTCAGTAGACTTGGATGACACGAATATTCAGTAACTTTTTATTTTATTTTTTCACGATAAACTAATGAAAAAATCAAACGAGCACAACTTCTGTTAGAAAAAAGATAATTTCATTGTGTTAAAAGCATTTTAGAGCATGGTCATTGTAGCATACGACTAAATCAAAAGGTCCCTGTGTCACATATATTGTTCATGCAGTCCTATGGAAAAAGTCCAGAGATTCCAGTAGGATATCAATGGCCTTGTAATTTAAATTCAATTATGAATGATTACATTTTATAATTTTAATTGTGTTTTGTGTATAACAGAAAATGGTGAAGAAAGGTGTTCCAACGGTTAGGATATTGATAAAGGGTATAGGCGCTGGAAGGCTGGTGAGTATTGGTGAATATTGAGTATTACCAGTGCATTAAAAATACATATTATTTTCTATATGGATGGTAAATCTTTATGCTTGGCATTGGCATTGTAGTGCTTATTCAGCATATAGAGACAAATGTGGTTAACACAACACAAGTTAGGCTTTTAGTTTCCAAATTGTGTTAGAGCTTGTGTCAAACTCATGACAGTATTGGCCCCCACATCTTCATGCGCTTCATCAAAATGCTTAAATACAACAACGTATGACATGTAAAAGAAAAAAGTTTCAGATTGTTCATGCAACGTTTTAAGTACTGGCCATGCTTGTATTGCAATTGTGTTATCACACAAGGCTCGAAATTTTCAAGTGTTGTAACAAGGCTAGTATTCTTTGAAAATGTTGCAACAAGGCTAGTATTCTTTTAAAATTCATTAATTCATTCCTGAATTTATATTGCCCTTCTTCAAAGGGGCTACTCAGAAGTGATCCCGGCTCTAAAAAATGCTTGAGTAATAGGCTGAAAGCCCCAGGAAGCAGGAAATGTTGCATGTGCATTCCAAAACTATCCTTTTACCTGTCTTATGTTGTTGAAATGACAAGCTGCACTATTTTCTCAGTCACTTTTTGGTGCACTTTCGTCGTTAAAGCGTTAGGGATGTTTCTTTTTTAGGCTGCGATCAAAGGATTACAAATGGGTGGACTTAAAATCGTCTCTATAACAGATCGGACTCCAACTATACACAGTGGACCACGACCTCGTAAAGCCAGACGATTGTAGCAGATCCAATTCGCTGAAAAGTTTTTATGTGTTTTGCGGTGTGGCACTTAGACAATTGAATGCTGACTTAGTGAAAATCGTTCGCTTTAATAAAATTTGAAGTCGACTGAATTGGTGGTTTGTTCTATAACCTTGTTCAGCACTCTCCAGTTTAGTCACGGTAATCTGTGGGATGAATGTTTTGTTACTAGTGCAGTTTTTCCAGACATGTGCGTTCATGAGGGTTAGCCTTTTGAACCCGGAGCTCCCGTAACTCTATGGATAGTGGGGTTAAATATACATTTAAGCGCAATAAATTAATATTTTTCTCTGTATATAAAGTTATAGGAATACATGTGGAAGTTTGGAGTATTGTTTTGCTCAACGTTGCATTAATTAAATAATTAAGATTCTTATGTAATATGGTTGTATGGGTTTCTTATTAAATAATTATGTATTTCGAATGTCAATTGTCCCTCACCACATGTTGAAGCAGATTTATGACACTACACTGCTGAAGTCCTAATTCATTTCCAGCTCATGCATCATTACATTGATTCACATTTCAGTAGCATTGCTGTTGCTTGTAAATGAATTTGGTTTTAAGACTTTTCACGATGTTTTACGTGGATTCCAAGGTCATTCAAAGTGATAAGGTATGAGCTGCTGCGTAAGATGGCTTCAGCAATTGTCATTACTATTCGTAAAATCGTTTTTTATTAACCTTTACATACCGGTAATCTGTAGGGAATTTCTATCATGTGTAATGCGCTGCAATCGTAATCTCTGGTAATTAATCTTCGTTTAATTAGACAAATCAGGGTGACACACCGCACCCAGTTACATGTCAATACACTTTAAAAGAAAACAGCAAAATAATGTGAAGATAACAATGTCATTAATGGGTGTCAAAGAGAACCCTCGGAATAAAGTTTCTAACATCTTTAACTGGTAGAACAAAGGGATGTGGTCTAGGTCGCAAGTTATAGGTGGTTTTTGCAAGAGGTGGAAAAAGGTTCCTCAGGACATGGTGCTGTGTTGAGTCAAAAGGTTGTCTGTAAGTAGTCCATGGTGGTCTGAGTCGAGTTGCCATGGGGTCAGAGGGACGGAACAGCTGCTAATGCCAATTAGGTGGGTGTTGTCTGGCCCGGGAATTGGGGGGTGAAGGATCAGATGAGACAGGGTAAGAGTTCTTGAAAAAGAGTGTCCTAAGTTTCGAATGAAAAGCCCGAGGTGTGATGGATAGAGGAACCTGAGGAATAAGTTTCCCTTCGTATGTATTGTAAGGACATTCAAGTGTACTAGGTGTGGCTGTGGGTGTGTGGCTGGGGGTGCTGTTAGAGTAGGAGGCTTGAACTAGCTACTTGTACAAAATGTAAAGCAGGGCTTTTTTAACGTGCAGTTGTACACAAAATGTGCAGTTCTAAATGGATTTGTGCAGCTGTAGAAGCACTTCTGTCACAAGTTCTGTGCAATTAAAACTATCAAAAAAGATCATTGTCATCCGATTGGAAGTAATTTACCATGGAGGATGGGAAGGGAAAGAAGGGGTTGTGCAGTTCTAAAAATTCCTTAAAAACAGCCCTGATGTAAAGTATAATTGAGGTAATAAAACCTGCAAGTGCTAATCAACATCGTTGCAATAACGCTCACTTGACTGACTTGAAATATTTGTGCCACGGGCTAATGACCAAATATCGTGCTTCTGCTTTGACTCCACTCTGTGGAACCTACTCGCTACTTGCTTCAATTTGGGGCCTCCTGAATATTAGTCGCCTAATTTTTCGGAGGTCTCTCGCACTGAAAGACCCTTTAATTTGCGTATCTCTCTAAATGGCGTTTCTAAATTTACATACAAATACAATACACGACAGTTCAGAACTGTGGCATAGTAGGCTATAAATAACGTTATTTATACTGTTATTGTAGCGCTCTAAGTTGGTAATTATTTAGTGACGTCCTAAAGTGTTGACTTCAAGAATATACATAATCGACCATCGATGTATATTGACGCTGACTTCCGATTGGAAAGTAAAACAGTAAAGATGGCTACTTCGTTGAATGACAAAGCTATTTGGGACGATGGAGAGGTTTTCAATTTATTTCTAAATTATTGCAACTGCTCATTACATGAAATAAATTAACGTAGCGTTGTGAGTTAACAGTAACTGCATAGCGTATCTAGAAAAAGGGTTTATCTATTTGTGGTCTCTTTCTGCGTGTGCTTGGATCTATCCGAATCGTTGAAATCCAATTCCCGAATGTTATGAAAACGCTCAATCACCCAAATTTCCGAACACATTTTCTACCAAGCGTAGAAATATTAAACTTGTACGAACTTACTGACCAATATCCAAATTACTATCGGAAACACTGGCACGAAAACGCACGAATGCGGTATCGCTTCCCTCAACCCTCCAAATAGTCTACTCAGCCTTCCATTCGACAGATAGTGTTGGTAAACTGGACAGTATAACGTGATGAACGCCTTGCATCGCAGCCGACAGTTAAACTTGACTCCAGTTATGACTTGTGATCATCCGTTCATTATTGATTGTAATCATGCTGCATTGTGTCAGTTTGAAAAATAAACGAAGATTATTATTACACAGTTTGTTTTCATGTGGAACATGGACTTGAGGTATATTGTTGGTATTGATTTCTGATATTGGATTTTCGAAGATTTGTTACATATCGGTGTTCTTTGTGGTTAAATCTAATGATTATGACACGAGTCAATGACATGAAAGGCTTGAAAGTAAAATGCAACTGTATGCAGGGGTATGACTCGAGTACCTGAAACCTGAATGTCCAAAACGATTTTAAACATATTGAGTGGATTATTTTTAAGTGAGATTATTTGGATTTTGTTCAGGATTGTCATGACAAGGAAGTTCAACGGATGGCCAATGATGAAGTTGTTAGCAGGACCAGGCTTCTCGAGAACCAAATCAAGGTACAATACTCTAGAATTTCTGCTGTTGAAGTCGTCCTGTGTTCCAAAATTATGACTTGTGGCTAACTTTGCTCATCTATTTCTCCAGTGGCAGCCTGTGAAAATAAATTTCTTGGTGCAGATGCGGCCTGTGACTGATTGTCTTGAACAGTTTTGAGCTATAGACATGGACAAAAATGTCGCCCAAACTAAAAATGCTGATCAGAGGCACACAAGTTTGTTCTTCTAAACTTTTTATTTTGCTTGGATTTTGCTGCCCCTTGCTATATGCTGCTCTATGCCTATAGGTAAAGCTGTCACTGGTTTTGAATGGCACGATTGGAATTGGGGAGATAATGTTGTGTCTGCCACCCGCATATATATATAGCATGTTTGCCATGGATAACCTGTAGCTATGTGTGGGTGATGTGCAAATATCTGCTTAATCTGGTAGAGCTTCATTTATGCATAAACCCACTGTTTACCCAGCAATTGTAATTCCTTCCTATTGTGCATTCATTTTTGTGTTGATATATTTGTTTGTTGTTTACAAAATATCTGCTTATTGTTATCTGGTAAACTTGGCATTATTAATAAAATTTTCAGTGAATTTATTCAGGAGGTTCTATGGTTCTGTGGAATAGATCTGTACATTTTTCTATAAGTGCTATCTAGCTGAATACATGTTGTGAAATAAGGTTTGCGAACTGGGCAAAAATTAGTTTATATGATTTTGTCTATCAGCTCTGTGGTTGGTCTATGTTGTCACTTGATGTGTTTATTTTGGTACGATATTTTGGTACTGTATTTTGGTACTGTTTAAGATCATGAAGTCCGAGATCAGCCGGATAAGTCACGAGCTGAATGCCCAGAAAGACAAGATCAAGGAGAATACGGAGAAGATTAAAGTGAACAAGACGCTGCCGTACCTTGTTTCGAATGTTATTGAGGTGAATTATACAACTAACATCCAAAAACATTCACTTTTAGTTGTTTTTATTTAAATGTGTAAATTTTATGCTGCACCTTTTATTGTGAGTACAATTCGGTACCAGCATAACAAGGAAATAAACAACAAGTCTGCACTGAATGCACTTCCCCTGTGATCTTGGGATTCAGCCATTTGGTTTTTCTCAAAGTGAGTGAGGCCCATGTTTCTGTATGGCACTTGGAGAAGATGGAAGAGCTTGAATAGCTTGCGCGATCACATTATGACTGATGCGTAGGCTGAGCTCCAAAGTCTTATTTTTTGGCTGTGACTGGGCTGGGAGCGCCTCTGAGTAGATTTTTGAAGAGGCGCTATATAAATGCTCGGAATGAATTAATTTTGCGGTCCAGATACTAATCTGGTTAATTGTCTTATTGACATGTGGAATTAATTAATTGAGTTTTTGTGTGTAATTTTTATAATGATTAACTATTTGTTCGATATTTTTAATGACGTTTAGCTCCTGGATGTCGATCCTCAGGATCAGGCGGAGGAAGAAGGGGCGAACATTGATCTCGACTCGCAGCGAAAGGGCAAATGCGCTGTGATCAAGACATCCACACGTCAGGTGACAATGGCCTTTGCATCAAATTATTCTGCTATCTTGAGCTTTACTTCTGTGAAAAGCAACATGTCATTCGTAAATCACACAATTGTCTTCCTCGGCTATAAATAATGATGTACCTATCGAAATTTCCATATACGTTTAGATTATACTTCTTGTAGGGTAAGTTGGTCTTTCTGTTGGAGTACCAACTGTTTTCAGACTGCCTATCCTCTGCAGCCAGTCTTTGGTCCTTCGGATTTTTCTGGTTTTTGGTGTAGTTCCATTGATGATTTTAGAACCTCATGATGATGATGGCAGTACTTGAAAATTCTAGGTTAAATTAGATTTTGCATTATGAGTTTGCAAGATGCAACAGGTGTTGAATCCAGTATGCAGAGGCAAAAGACATTCATGGTTTAATTGAGGACATTTTATTTATCTGGTCTTACTACAAGACATCTAGTCGCAGGCACTCGCATCTCAGCCACACTGAAATGGAACAGTTTTCTGCTGTTATGGTTTGAAGGGCACTAGTTGGTGACTTCATTTATAGTGTATGGTTTTTAAATTTTTTTAAGGTATTGTAATCGGGGTACTTACTGTTTTTAAACAAAAGTTGATACACTTTACTTTTGTTTCTATAGTGCAGATTTTAGGACAACTTGGTCAAATAGGAAAAATCCTAAATTTAAATCAGCATGTGATTGTGGACTGGAAGATGCAAGCTTGCTGTAGACCTTTAGACTCACAGTGAAGTTCTGATGGAGTTATTGTTTTTGGAAACAGGTGATGGTGCAGGATTGTTTGATTAAATTTAGACTGATTGTTTTGTGGATTGTTTGCTGTAGACATACTTTCTGCCAGTCATTGGTCTAGTGGATGCAGAGCAGCTAAAGCCTGGTGATCTTGTTGTAAGTAGTGATGTCATGTTAAATACAGAGAGTTTTAGCATGCCTCGATGATGAAGTTGATGGTGATGGTGATGATGATGATGATGATGATGATGATGATGAGACCATTTCTACAGTGCTATAATGGCACAGCGTGTACCATTCAAGGGTGCTTTAACAATCATAAACTCCAACATCAGTCACAGATATGCCTTCAAGAAGTATATCTATTCAAGTCAGCTTGAAGTTTCTTTGACCATGATCTTGACAAATCATTGAGATCTGATATTGTGAATACCAGACAGCTGGCTGTGAATTTTTTTCAGGTTATACCACCAGCTTCAAATGTCAGACTGAAAAAAACCTTTGCATCTTGTACTGTGATATGTATTGGAAATATCTCTATTTAGTTATTGACATTTCCTAAATATCCTTGTTTTTGACAGATGTGTGCAATATTTGTTGGTCATGATGTTAAATGCCTTAAATGTTTGTGGACGGCGTTTTTGGTTGTGATTGTTGGCAGTACTAGTAAATACGTTGTATGTTTAGTTGTTTACTTAATTGGTACACGTGTTTGAAGGGTGTCAACAAAGATTCCTACCTGATCCTCGAGACTCTACCAGCGGAGTAAGTATTTAAGCATGTTCATGATTTGTTTTGACTTTATAATTGGTTCTTTCCAGCTGTAGTTTTACTAGTTTCTGCAATTTGACCTAGCTAATTTTGTTCGTTTCTGAAGATGTTCGTTTGACCTAAATATGTATTATTTTGCTGAGCAGTGTAATGGAACGAACATCTGATTATTGAGGGTTTGCCGCTGTGTACTTGCAGGAGTCTGCTGCTCCACCCTATACGTCCCAACGCTGCTGCTCTCTCCGCTCAGCTGCACAAGCAGAACCATTGTTCCCACTTGTAGACTGCACTCAGACAGTGCTGCACCTACTCCGTGGCTGGCCATGCCACCTAGAATGGTCTCCTACTATTATTCATCATATGCCTATTGGTTGTCTCTATGCCTCATCCTCAATCTTCTTCAGACTCTCCTATTCGATTGGGGTTGAACTGGGAGCACTTCTGAGTAGCCAAATTTGAAAGTGCGCTATATAAATTTTTTGTAATTAATAAATAAATAATGAAGTAATTTACTATCCTATCCTGCACGTGGCGTCTAGCGCAATGAATGTCAAATTTTTGGAGACAATTTTGCGTATCATCATCGTTGCTCTTTAGTTACGTGGGCAGTGTGGAATAAATTTTGACGATTGTTTGCTTGTGAAGGTATGATTCTCGCGTGAAAGCGATGGAAGTGGACGAGAGACCGACGGAACAGTACAGCGACATCGGAGGATTGGACAAACAGATTCAGGAGGTACTGTTCAATTTTGAGCATTTATATGGAGCCAGTTTTTTCAAATGACTCGTCATCAGGCAAAAGAATGTAGAAAATGTGCACGAGAGTGATTTTATTATCCAATTTGCTATCGTAGTATTTGGATCTTGATTCTGGGTTTGTTGTAGATATGTAGAAATATATACATGTGTGCGTATGTATATGTTCATTTGTGTCAGGTTTTTTGTATAGTATGATTTGGCAATCTCTTTTGTTGCACTAGCATGTTAGTCAGATTCTGAAGAATCATTACGTTATTCATACAAATCAAAGATGGCCAAAGAAAGTTACATTGAATCTTATTGTATTTTTATGCTATTACAAGTTTGATAAATAATCATTGCTATTACTTAATTAAATTCCCAGTGTTTGACTTTGATGCTCTTTAGGAAGTTGTTGTCAATTCACTGTTATGATGAGATTCGTTCAGTAATTTATTTTACTAAGTAGATTGTTGGAATTACCATCGACAATCAAAGAATGTGTGGTTGGTTCTAACTGTTCTGTATTACATTTGTTGGGCAGCTGATTGAAGCCGTCGTGTTGCCAATGACTCACAAAGAAAGATTCACATCTCTAGGAATTCAGCCACCAAAAGGTTTGAATCTGTCTATTTAACGACTTCTACATGGTTATACTGATATGATTGCTGTTATCATAATCGTGGTTATGTGATATCATGTCTGATGATTGCTAATGCCGAGCGGCATTGGTTTCCCAGTTTTCACTTTTAGTACGCGCTTGTCGATGAAAGTATTATCTCTGAGCCAGCGATGGGTATGAAGTGTTCTTGACTTCATTTTCTTCACCTTGGCATATGAGTGCACTAGCTGTGGTACCCGACGTTGCCCGAGAAATTTTAGCTTTTCGCCTCTGCGGTATCCGGCGTTGACCGAAATTTTTTTGTTCACTCTTGCACATTTTGGTTAACACCCGACACGCCCCTGTGAGGCGGGGGGTTTGTGCTGACTGTGGGTGTGATGTCCCTAGTCGCACTCTATCTCTAGCTGCAACGTTGCCCGTGTAAAGCTCAGAAACTATATGGATGTTTTTGTATGTGTAAAATGGAATAATGCTTGACACATTCTTTTTTTGTGTTCTCCAGGTGTCCTGCTGTATGGTCCCCCAGGCACTGGTAAGACTCTGCTTGCTCGCGCCTGTGCTGCCCAGACCAAGTCAACGTTCCTGAAGCTGGCTGGACCGCAGTTGGTGCAGATGTTCATTGGGGATGGAGCCAAACTCGTCCGTGACGCTTTCTCTCTGGCGAAAGAAAAGGCGCCGGCAATCATCTTCATCGATGAACTGGATGCCATTGGTAACTAACTGTTTGCTCATGTTTTAGAAGCGGTTGCCATTGGTAACCAACCACCTGCTCTAATTTAGAAGCTGTAGCTCTGTTTGGATCCGTTATTCTAGGGAGCTAGCGTACTGCCAAGCATCGCCGAGCTTTCTCGGTTGTAGGGTTGTCCATCTAGATTGAACTACCTTCAAAGTTGCATTTATTACGTCTGACCAGTCAAAGTTTGTTTCATAAATCTCTCAGGTTTTTTTTCTTTTGCCGTAGCTGGGCTGGGAGCGCTCCTGAGTAGTTTCTTGAAGGGATGAATGAATAAATTGAAACATTTGTGAAATTTTTCTATGCGTTGCTGCATTCACCTTGCTTTGCGACTCTGTGCAACTTCATCAGATTCCTTGACATAAATATTCATTGTTCACGTTGTGAGGTATCTAGCTGTCTAGCTGGTGCTGTGTAAAGATAGCCAGCTATTTACATGGCTGACTTCGTTCTAACAGCAAATTTATGTGACTTCTCATAAACAGAAACGCATTCAAGGTAGTCTTAACCTGACAGTGCAGCTAAAACCGAATGGAATGGTTTTAAGCATTTCTGCCATATCAGTTGCCAGCAGAGCAGTTGTCATTTATATTGCTTGAATGAAAGGAGCTATAAAAATGTTCCGTTTTGGGACATGACCCTGAATGCAAAATTTGCCAAGAACTGACCTGATCTGGAGAACTTTACCCAGTATTACCACAATTTCAACACAACCTTTGTCTTCTTCTCATAATATTTACAAGATGGAACAAGCAATCAGCATCACACACATGCAACTGTAACACCTGTACCCACGATTGTTATTATGCAGATCATAGTACGAAAAATTTAATTTCATATAATTATAATCCTGTATGCCATTGAACGTACTTTGCATGCAATTTTTTTTATCACAATGAGTGAGAGCTGTATTGCATGATATGGCGTCCAGGTACAAAGAGGTTTGACAGCGAGAAGGCAGGAGATCGTGAAGTCCAGAGAACCATGTTGGAGCTGCTGAATCAGCTGGATGGATTCCAACCGAATCATGATATCAAGGTAGTGAATCTAGTGATTGCTAAACATTTCATGTTTCTCATTCATTCTTGTATCTTCGTTAAGCAAGTAGTGATTCTGAGTAGGCAGATAACATCTGCTGGTATGTTTTAATTATGGTAGAATTCATGGTTCCGACACAATATTAGGTACTCTAATCGACTTGACCTCTTTGTTCCCTGAATCCTTTGTCTGCAGAAGTCCCTCCCTATGGAATGCACTTCCACCATCAGTTCCCTCTGTCATCTTCACTGGTAGTCCTTCCTCGCCTTCATCTTGCCTCAAATCCTGCCTTTTCTCTCGGGGGGTGGGGATCACACGCACCGTGAGCGCTTCTGAAAGGCTCTTGCTGCGAGAAGTGTTTTACAAATTCAAATGGTCAGAAGCAATACAATATAGTATTATGCAGTTAGACGTTGGTGTAGCTCATTGTTTTCTAGCTCATTGTTTCCTTTCATATATGAATTTACCGGAGGACCAAAAGCCAGACAAAATTACTCTGTAGATGCCAAGCTGCTTCCGTAAAAAATGCTACATGAACTCCTGACTTTATTGCACTGACTTTTGCAGGTATTCAGATGCCATAGATTGCAGATATTAAATTGCTGATGTACGCATTAAAACACATTGTTTTTTCTTGCAGGTGATTGCAGCAACAAACCGAGTTGACATTCTCGATCCTGCTTTGCTGCGATCCGGACGTCTAGACAGGAAGATCGAATTTCCAGCTCCAAACGAGGAGGCGAGAGCACGGATCATGCAGATTCATTCACGCAAAATGAATATCAGGTTGGCCATTTTGTATGGACAAAAATATTCCTAGACTTGCTTTTTACACTAGTTATACAGAATCTATATCAAGTATGCTAAAAACATGTGTATAGCCACAGCAGTTGCTACCGCTTTACCTGGAGTGGTAGTGCTTCCCAGAAAAGTTCAAGAAACCAATACACTTAGAAGCACATTGAGTGGTACAAGTCTGGGTTGTTTACACACTTAAAGCATATAAGCCAACAAGTCTGTTGTAAGCGTCTGAAAACTGTTTTTACTGCGGGAGTTTTGCTGGGAGCACCTCCGAGTAGATATCTTAGAATGGTGCTATACCAATCCTCTGCATGAATAGGTCCCGGGATGTCAGTACTGCAGCCAGGTACTCCACCGACTAATGTTTTAGACCTGTATCAGACACTGGAAATTCTGATATCACTGTAACAAGTACTATTAGTGAGGACGTTAAGCTCTTGCATTGTGCAAACTGTGGATAAAAGCAACAAACTTTTTTGTATTGAAGAAAAACATATTTTAAGACTTTTCAGCTAGCGGCATCAATTAATTCGATCCGGAACATAACTAAAAAAATTAGTGAAAAGTCCGAAAAAATGGGTTACTTTTGCTGTTAGTTCGACCATTTGGGCGACTTTATTGGGCTATATTCGCTCAACAGAGCCAACATTGTGCGATAGCTTGGCTTGTACACTAGGTTTTGTGAGCGATGATAGGACTATTATTATAATTGGATTGGGACTAAAAACTTAATTAAAGTTGTATTTCGCTCGTATTGTGCGCAAGAACATTAATTTTTTTGAACAAGGATTATGTAGATTTGCATGCCTTTGAATATTTGTGTTTGGAAGGTTAGACTTTGGTTAACATAGCGATGTCTAAGCAGTGCTTTTAATCGACTTGCCAGTTAATTGGACGCAGTGTGCGTGTAATCTATCGCTTAAATAGCGTTATAAAGTATTCACCTATCGCAGCATAAGTATTTTTTCATCAATCCTACTTCGGTAAAACTACAGTTTAGGTGCGTAAATTATTTCTCACGATTTCAAACCGGATAGTTGTCTGAAATGATCGTTAACAATGTAAGAAACATGTCCTCATGACGGAATCGGTTGCGGAAGACAAATTCATGGATATAAAACCTTCATCCAGCTTCGATTTCTTAAGCGTTTTATCATTCATCCAACTTCTATTTAAGATCTATCAAACATTAATCCAGCTTCTATTTAAGATATAAAATACATTGATCCCTCCCGCCCCCATTTCTGAAGCTTTTTTGAATCCAGCTCCCATTTAATATTTTATTCAATCCAGCTCCAATTTAAGGCAATACATTTTACTCCATCCAGCTCCAAGCTAGGGCAGGACATTTTCGTCGATCCAGCTTCTATTTCACGTGTAACAATATTTATCACGGTTTCCGTTACTCCCGCGGTAATTATTTTCAACGATCTAGTTCCGATTTTATCAAGAAAGCGTATACATGGAGAAATAATTTACGCACCTAAACTGTAGTTTTACCCCTACTCCTGTTTTGGCATGAATACTTTTCATGGTAATTTTTGCAGACTATGGTCCTGTCCATATAAAGAGTATGGCCGCCCAAGAAATCGCTAAAATAGAGCGCTGCGACTTATCAGCTGCATCCCATGATGCAATGCTCTCATTAAGTAATTAGCGCGAAATCCCAAGTAAAAAGGTTAAGTTAATAGGTAAACACCCACACTATAATGAAATGTCCTATTTATTTACTTAGAAATTGTGCTTGTCTGCATCGAACACTACAACCCACTCAATGATGAATAATTTTTAGAACGCTAAAGTGATAGATTACCCTGTGTGTTAATGTGTGCCAGAATAAAGTTGCTGTTGAGCAAAGAGGTGGAGCGAACTGATGGTGGAATTCCATTCTACAGAGAGGGACCTATGCAGGCAAAGCAACTGGATTGAGCCAGGGCAAACATGAGGAACAAAATAATAAGTCAGGAGGATCAGAGGATATGAGAAGACAACTATATTCGTTTAATAAAAATTCATTATGACAAACCGCAGAATGATTACAGATACAGGTTATACGAAATACGGCCTGCTTCGCACGACACGTGGTGTGGCGGAGAGGAGACGAAGCATGAAATCACAAAGATGCTTCGGAGAAAGACCCAATTGCGACATAAAAACCAAAGCAAGAATTTTTTATTGTATATGGTCAGAGAGCGGGATCTAGTAAGTTATTAAATCATGAATGTAGGATTTGTTTCAAGCTCGGAATCACACAAAACTTCATGTTGCTCAAGACTACTGATACTGTTGTTGTTGTTCCAGCAGAAAAAAATAGTGTGTCACAAATTTTTTGTGACAATAGGGGCATGGTCTCATCTTCAACGCATTGCTGCTCATGAGGTTACTTGAATTTTGAGTCCAGAACTAGCTTTTGCATGATGACCCATGTTCAATGCATTCATTATCTGTGACACAGTTTCAGCCTTAGTTGGCCGGAGCAAAAGAACTTGTCAGGAAGTATTGCATGAAAGGTAAAACAATTGAGAACATTCCGCCAAGGCAAGATGCATTGTGTAACATCTCAAGCATTCTGGGTATCAGGCTGGATATGTTTGGAGTCAAACTTTAGGGACATTGCCTGTCTTGCCAATTCCTGAAAGCTGTTCTACAAAAATTCCACTGCTTTAAAGATTACTTACTTAGAGTTTGGTGTCAATAAAAAGGGCTTTCTTCAATTTCTCCAATGACATGTATTTGACTTGTTTATAAGGTGTCCCACATACATACCCATTTAGTCAGTTGAAAGTGAGTGCTATCACGGAAATGAGAGGTTTGTGGCTAATTGCTGCAACAGTTCCTGTCAACCAAGACACAAATAAATTGCACGCTTAATACTCTTGTTGTAGCTAAATTAAACCAAACAAAATTATCTAAGACTGTAATGTACTAGGAGGTGTAATGTGTCAGCAAGCATGACAAAAATAGGGTTGACAAGAAATGTTTGACACTTTTCAGCAACTGAAGTTTATTCCTAATACGAAATACAACAAATTTACTTGATCATACAAATCTAGGCAATGTTCAGAACTCAAAACTGAAAAGCAAATGTGTTCAGCTGCTCAAGATCAAAAGTTATTGAAGAAGTCTGAAAATGTCATAAATTACCCAGATAAAAATTCATGTACATTTTGTTCTACCCATCCAACGTTAGCAGCCCACATACCTCAGCCAGTTTTTCACTTTAGACACTTCAAAATTTCCAGTTCTTCATACCAAATGACCAGAAATTGTTACCACTAGTGCTGGTTGTCAGCGTGATCATATGAGACAACCAACGGACAGATCGTGAATAACTGGACACTCTTTGCAGAGAAAGCACTTTGACATTGTGAAAATAGTGATAGAAATAAATGACAGCATATTTTAACTGAATTTAATTACTAGTGATACAAAATGTAAATCAAATATTTTCTAAAACTTGTGATGCCAGCATGCATTTTTATAGGAAAATTCCCAGATGCAAAAAATCCTGTTCTACAAGTGGAATGTCGACATGGTGCCTATTTGTGACATTATTTTGTTGTTATGTCTTCCATGACGGAAGCACGCTGATATTACTATTATTTTGGTATCTGCTGAAAGTACTCTTCAAGTCATTGGTGTGTCAAACATTGTGCTACCCCACATGACCATATTGCAACCGAAAATTGTAATGTTTATGTTGTCATAAGACCACATATTCTGCATCTAAGTGCAATATGGATATATTGGCTCTGGAAACTGCAGTTTTAGCATACTTAAATGGTATACTGGAGCTACATCAAAATGTGTAATGTTTGAATCAGATTAATCTGAAATATTACTAATTAGTAATTTTTCATGTTGTCTAAAGACCACATATTCTGCATCTAAGTGTAATATGGAGTTGCATTTCGGCTCTGGGTATGTGCAGTTTTGGCATATTTTCATAGTATACTAAGTTATATCAATTGTCCCACACAACTATGCATATGTGCAATGTTTATTTCATATTAGTAATGTGTCATGTTGTCAAAAGACCACATTTTCTGTATCTATGTACATAAAGAGTTGTGAATCGGCTCTGGAAATGTGAATTTTTAGCATACTTTCATAGTATACTTGTGGTCTATCAATTGTCCCAAACATGTGTGCATGTGTGTAATGTTTTAATTAGATTAGTAATGTTTCATGTTGTCAAAAGACCACATATTCTGCATCTATGTACATAAAGAGTTGTGAATCGGCTCTTGAAATGTGAATTTTTAGCATACTTTCATAGTATATATGTGCTATATAAATTGTCCCACACTGTGTAATGTTTGAATCTGATTAGTAATGCTTCATGTTGTCAACAGACCACATATTGTGCATATTAGTGCAATAAATAGTTGCGTATCATCTCTGGAATGTTAATTTTTAGCATACTTTCATAGTGTACTTGTTCTATATGAATTGTTCCACAATGTGTAATGTTTAAATTAGATCAGTAATGTTTCATGTTGTCAAAAGACCAAATATTCTGCATCTAGGTGTAGTTTAGAGCTGCGTATCTACTCTAGAGCATGTGCATTTTTAGCATACTTTCAACCTTCTGTTTAAGTATGTTCCCATGTGAATTTTTTGATGCAGCTAGCTGAAAAGTTTTAAAATATGTTTGTCTTGAAGCTGTAAAAATTTGTTGCTTTTATCCACAAGATGCACACTGCACTGCGTTTTTGGACCTTAACCTCCTCACTATATAAGGTTGTGCTACATACGAGGTACATGTAAAACTCTAAACAGAATTAAGTTTAGCCAGTAGCATCAGAATTTGTATTGTTTGACAATGAAGTTTCATACCAGTTATTTATAATTATCAAACAATTTACATAGAAACCTGAAGCTGTAATATGAATGCTTTAAGTAGTTAAATATTGATAAATTACAAAGTTGTAAATTTTAATCTTAATTATCACTTAATGTTTTTGTTCTGTGTTTTTTTAGCAAAGACGTGAATTTTGAGGAGTTGGCGCGTTGTACAGATGACTTCAACGGTGCACAGTGCAAAGCAGTTTGTGTTGAAGCAGTAAGTGGCAAACATAAACATGTTAATTATTAAAGTGCATCACATGGAAAAAAGTTGGCATCATTCAGTCATGCACAGAGAACTTGTGGGAAGCGCTCACAAGACTTGCACAGTCACTACTTGATTGCGTATCAACTTTGGCTTGGTTTTGTTTGTAGAAGGGCTGCAGCAGATGGGCATACAGAAGCAAATTGGGCTACGAGTTCAAATTGGGCTATAAGTTCATATTGGGCTATAAGTTCATATTGGGCTACAAGTTTATTTAGACTAGTGATGCACCTCATTCATATTTCACGGAAAATACTTGTTACATGTGTAGATGGATACATGAAAGTTGTTCACATGGATAGTTACTATATTTATTTATTTTGAGTGCCTCCGAGTAGTTTCCTTGAAGAGGCGCTATATAAATACTTAAATGAATGAAAATCTGCACTTTCTGAATAGGGGTTCCTAATGCAATGGTACAGCCAATGCATACTCTACTGCTTGAAACGAGCACTTTTCACTGCAATGAATTCTTGTGTTTCAGGGAATGATTGCTCTGCGCCGCGGTGCATCGGAGTTGTCGCATGAAGATTACATGGATGCCATCCTTGAAGTTCAGGCAAAGAAGAAGGCAAATCTGAATTATTATGCTTAGCAACGGCACTCGTGTTTAGAAACTGTTCAGCACAGCGACTCTTTTTGCATAGATGTTTAATTTCACGTTTGAAAATAAAAGGACCAAAACATTACTAATATTCTCAACTGGAACTAGATAATGTCGAATGTCTGACGCAAGTTATTGCAGAAAATAAACTTACCAAAACGTCACTATTCTCAAAATTTAGAGTACATAATGTGGAAAGCATAATGTCAAAGGGCCAACTGCACAATGAAAAACAGGTCAACCAAACAAATCTTAACCAACGTCATTTGAAACAATACATTTGCAAGTGTTCATTCAAAGGCTCAACTGTTCATTGAATGGCTGCTGGCAGCAGGTGGCCATGAAAGATCATCCAGATTTATGTTTGCATATTCGAATGTGAACAATGTTACCCTAAAACAAACACAAAACATTCAAGATCACTTGAAGACGAGAATCGACAAGTTCCCAATTGAATCGGGCAATTGAGTACTCTACAGTGCAACTGGCATTAATGTCATCTTAGATGATTCTGGGTAGATTCCAATACACTTTCTTCCTATATTTAACCACATATTCAGTGTCTGTACCAGCTATGCAATTTCAGCAGGTCTTGCCAGGGTCACAGGAGATCAAATGTAAAGAACTAAAGATATTACAAATTATAACGAATTTTTGGAAGGTCATAAGGCAGGTCAAGAATAAAATAGGCAAGCCAAATGCCGTTACCTATGGTGGTGCCGCACTGCTCATATCAATACCTGCTATATGTACTTTATGTCTCAGTTTCAGACAAACTGCAAGCTGCTGTTCCCATTTGTTTTTATTGCACTTTTATCTTTAAAGTGAATGAAATATTAATATACTATTAACATGAAAAGCTCGTTATTTTTGCTGCACACAAGAATCTTTTTGCTGCAGAATTTTCTATTGAAAGATTCGGCATTACGTTTACCTGTTGTTTGCGTAGAACTAGCAGTCCCATGTTCTTTGCAACTGCCTCGAGAGAATCCAACTCCTGTGGCGTGTGGGAAGCCGTGGAATATGGAATCTCCATCAATTCCGCATCATCCACAAACATTCTATAAGACACCAGGATAATATTTGTAGAGGTCCATTCTCCTAATCTGCCTGAATATCAATCTATTATTATTATTATTATTAATAAGCATTTATTGAGCATCCTGAGATGGTGCCAAGCAATTGAGAGTGAAGGTCTTGTCAGCAACCATTTAAGAGGTGGCTCAAATCTGTACAGGCTGCATTACAATGTGGGTGCACTAACCTATTGGCTATAATGTCCCAACAATTCTGAAAGAAGTTGTATTTATATAATGCTGAGAAGACCAACAATACAAATACAAATTTGAGCCAGAACAACTTGAGCAAGTACATAAGGTCCCAAATTCTCTATTGAAATTGGCGAGATATTCAGCTTCCACTTTTGGAACATTGAGCCAACAGTTACAATGGGCAAATCGCAAGGAACTGAATATGAGGTCTGCACAATACAGGACTTTATTTTAAATTCATTTCGGTACCACATTCAATTGCTTGGTACCACAGACAGGTAAGTATATGCAAACGACTTGTCAGGATTGCTACACATAACTAAGCAGGTTCAAAACCACAACATGGTGGATGACAAACCCAGTGCACTAATGAAAAGACCAGCTTATCTGAGGATTTCTATAGAGTCATTATTTTCTAATATCAGAATTAAACAGGCCCCAGAAGACCCAGAGATCAGAAGTTGGGTTACAGAAATAGATTGATGAACTAGATGTAACAACCCCAGGACAAGTTAAACGAGTTGCTCTAGATTTAACAAAACATACAATGCATGGTGATTAAAATTGCTGGCTAGAGTGAAGCTATTATCAAATAATTCTTCAACAAATAAGCTTAAGTTATTCAACCGACAACATTATGACACTTACTGCAGTTTTTCCGAGAACATTCGTGAGATATCATCGACCTGCAATTTTTCTGAGAACGTTCGGGAGACGTCATTGATCTGTGAATCTAATGACGCTGCAGTTTGGCTATCAGTCTCTGCTGATTCTACAAGCATGAAAGTTAAAATCAAATTCCACCAAATTCTATGCTTGACAACAGACCATTTTTACAACTTGAGCACCATCAACGGTTTGAAATTATTCTAACCCAGGGCTTAAAATGTGCCTGGACGGTCATGGACGGCGTCCATGCACTTATTTTAAAATCTGAATGCCGTCCTGCCACTTATTGGCCAGCACAGTCTGGAAAGGTAAGGGGCGTCCAGGTACTTCTTTTGGAAAGTTAAGGGGCGTCCAGGCACTTATTTCTCCATACTTTAAACACTGTTCGAACCAGAATAGACTTTTGATGCAGTTTACTAGTCAACAATGGCCGCTAATTAGGCTTTTTCACTTCAACAGTTCAACTTTAACAGAAATTCATGACTCAACACAGATCTAGACCATTTTAACATCCATCTTCAGGGACCGTAAAATTTCTTTTGGCATCTATTACGTTCTGTTAGTTGTAGCATTTCTTACATATTCACCAGACTAAATGAGCCTTTGGATATTCATGACTATAATTGAATACCTAGAATGACTTAATAACTAAGCTACTGAATATTTATAAATGAATTTTTACACATTTGTATGAAAAGTTGGAATCTAAGAAGGAAAGGACATGTATAGTTCTTTCAGAAAGGACATGCAACTGCTGTACCTTTCTTTTCTTTGTTGTCTGACTTAAACATACGTTCGTACATCTTCTTCTCGTCCAGCTGAAACAGCCTACTGCTCCTGAAGCAGGCAATCACAACAAAGCATACTCAGCTGACTAATTGAATGGGAAACTTCTGTAGCACTACTAAACATGCACTGTAATAAATCGATCATTATTGATGGCTAAGCAAAATTAGACTCGTATAAGTATAATCCGTTGGACCAAATCGACCAAGACCAACAATGACTACGACTAAAATATTGGCTACAAGTAATTGCATAACCTCATCTCGGAAGTTTCGATTGTTCCTTGATGACCACTAATTTATTTAATTCCTTTGTTTTACTGCCATAAATGTTTGTGCGGTATATTCAGGAAAATAAAAATTGAATTGAATTAATATTCAGAAGGCAATGCAAACAACGTACATGTAAGAAAACTGGTTCTTGCATGGATCAGATTCTTGTAGTCTCTTAAAAGCAGTGAAAATTGCTGCCATCATTACTTTTGACTGGTTTTCTACCACTTTAGAATGTGCATATATCAAGTTATTATTATTGGTCTTTGTTATTGGTTGTTGGTCTTTCTGCTTCATTTCTCACTGCTCTTAAGACTGTTTTATTCGACCGGGGTTGGACTGGTAGCGCTCCTGAGTAGTTACCTTGAAGGGGCACTATATCAAATTGCTAGAGAGATTTAAGAGTAGCCGATTGGAGATAATCCAAAGAGAGAGGACATCCATTTTCCTACACATCTGGCTGACAGCGGCCACCACATCGGCCGAATAGGTATGGTTGTAGGTTTGCACATCATCAGCAAATAGCTGGTGCAGAAGCCCTTAAGATGCCAGTAAGGAGCAGACATCAGCAGTATAGAGAAGATATAGCAGTGGACCCAAGACAGAACTCTGGGGTACCCCAAGAGGTGTAGGGATCCAAGAAGACCTGGACGACCCAAGAACTACACAGTTTGAGCGGTCAGATAGGAAGGATTTAAGCCAATCAAGAGGCTGGTCCACTAAGCCAAAAAGAAGTGGAGGCGTTGCAGGAGAATTGGGTGGTCCACGAAGTCAAAGGCAGAGCTTACGTCAAAGAGAGCGAGGAGAGTGACTTGACCACGGTCAACTGCGCCATATATCTCAGACAAAAGTCTGTTTAGTCTTGCAGAGTCTGGGGTTGGTATTAGAGTTGTAGGTGGACAAATTTAAAAGATTGTGTATGATTTTTAGAATCAAATCATATCAATGAAAAGGGGAACTAACATCAGTATTTTAATAGCTAAGCAAAGTAGCCATTAACTGATAAAAAAAACTGTTAAAATTTGTGCATATCTCTTAGCGACGCCCACTAGTGGTACAAAAAACACAGTCTGAAAACTGCTGCCCCAGAGAATTTAAATCCATTCACAGAAGGCAAAACCTTTGCACTTACTTCTCCAGCTTCTGAAGTTCATCGGTGATCTCTTTGCTCTTTGGGTAGAGTGCGTGAGCCTTCATCAGCTCCACTTTGGCTCGGTCAAACTCTCCCTGCTGTCGCAAAGCCTGCAACAGTCAAGAAATTCGGTTTTCATTCCATTGATGGATAACCACCTAGCCCACAGGTCAAACATGTATTTGTTAATGTACACCTGTTCAAGCATGCATTCATTATGTGCACATGCATCACTGTGTACAATGTACATTTGTAACTTTAAAACCTTCGCTAAAATCCTACCAATTGCAACTTTGTATTCAACACAATTCCTCTTAAGGATCAGTCAACAGTTCTGTCACATCGCTATCTAACTGATCAATACAAGATGATTACCAGAGTGAAGATGACATTTAAGAGAACTAATAATTCAAAACCTTCACAAAATAATTATGCCAAGTGTTATTCAAAACTTCACAAAGCAGGAAATATAACTCAAAACCGAGCAGCACATGATAACAGAAGTAGTGATGTCAACAAGTATCATTAAACTTAAAACAGTGCCTTGTAAGACCTTCTCTCCATATTCGGATGATAGTCCGAGTGTATAAGCCAGCATTAATTACCTTGCCCTTAAGGTAGAGGGCTTTGTAGCTGTTGGGGACGATGCGAAGAGCCTCATTGGCGTTCTGGATCACCCTTCCGCAGTGCCCCACTTTTAGGTTGCACAGCGCCAGATTCTGGTATAACTGAAGCAGAATCTAGAAAAGACAGCAATCAAATTAAGCAGTACATAAGCTAGAAACCACAACACTTTCGACCACCAAAGCATCAGTGGCAAACAAATGAAACGGTCAGTTAGGCTAGCGATAAGGTACTTAAAAGGCACAATAAAATAGACACAATAAAATGTCTGATTTCACTCTGAATTAAATCTCATTATTGCTATCATTGTTATTGTAATTATTTTCATATTATTATCATTATCAAAACTATAATTATTGTTAAGTAACTTAATGAAAAAATATAGAAAGGTTACACCAAGGACTCGAAATAGTCTTGGACAAACTATCTACCGGTAACTCAATTTAGGAGAATGAACCTCGATTCTCAATCTTACCTCACCTTAGAATTTCATCAACCAATTAAAAAAAAATTAATATCACGGCAACAAAATCAGCGTAAAATCGCGTGCAATTAAAGCTGAGAGGGGCATAGCTTGCCCCTCGCTCCACCCTTAGAAATACACAACGCTTTACCTGTTGCTGTTTGCCCTCCTCTTCCTCATTCTTCAGATGATAATTATCCAAGATGTTTACAGCCTGCAATACAATAAAACCAAGTCGACAATAACAGAGCATCTATTGTCTAGAGCTACACAAGTCTGCTCAGGTGCGAACTATAATTGGCCAAGTATGCTACCTACAGATTAGTGCTGCATAATGATAACTAATTGTAAATAAAGTAATTAAATTATTCAATTAATAAATTCAATTTCCGGATCATGCTATGCCCTACAATACAATCCAAACCAACAAATTTCTTTAAAGGTTTTTATTCTGTTGTTCTGTGTTCAGCAAATAACCAAACGTTAAAAATTTTTAATACATCAAATAATAATTATAAACAGTTACTTAAATTAAATAAGTAATATTTTCACTTTTTGGGCCTTATTTGCTAGATAGCTGTAACAGCACATTCGTAACTTCTCAAGATATGCCATAGAAATGTTCAGTTACACACACACAACCATATATGTTAGTATAAAGTTCAGATATGCACATACAGTTTTTGCACCACAGCATAAAATAGAAAATGATATTGTTGAAGACATCAATTAGTAGAAACCCTCAAACGGAGATTTACCTTACGATAAGCACTGATTGCTGGGTGAAAGCGCTTTGATTCAAAGTGAGATTTCGCTTCCTGGTAATTAAAAACAAAATTCCTTTATGGCCTCAAAGAGAAACAAACAGTTTTTAAATATAGTAAAATATTTTTGTTGATGATGTACAAAGTAACTGCAGGATAGTTTTGGAAATAATAATAACAATGACAATTTCTATGGAATCGTAACAGTTAGAAGGGCGCCTAAAAGAATCAATTCTGGGAAAACAACCTGTTGGTCCCCTTTAGAAACTCTCCCTGATGCTGCGCCTTTCTCCCTGCCTCCTCCCGTAACTCTCTCTGCACTTAATAATCTTCATTTAATTTCAAACTGACTCAACGCAGAATAAATACGATTCATAGTATGATGAATGATCACAAGTTATCACACTCGTGAGTCAAATTTAGCTTCAGCAGTTCATCACGCTATAATACTCATTTTACCAATGCCATGTGCCAATTGAAAGGTTGAATGGACCTCCCACCCAACCTGCTTCCCTGCATCCATTCCCTCTTCCTGGATGCATTCTTTCCAGCCTCCTTTCCCAATCGATTAATACTTTTATTTTAAAATTTCATGCTGACCAACTGACACTAGTTTACCCACACATTTATTAATAGATGCCCCTATACAGAGGAGCCATGATATAAAATTTCGGTCATTTTTCAGCTGCAGTACGATCCCATTTGCCTCTCTCTTCACTGCATTTAGCATAGAGATACTAAAATATTAAAATGCTGTGAGTCATAGCAAAATTTATATAATACGTAACACTGAGTTAATTATTATTAGTGCTCACTGAATTAATAGTTCATTCATATGTAATATTTGCCTGTTTTGTTTTCTTGACGGCTTTCAAGACCAGCTCAAAAGGTGCATCATTACGTTCCGACTAAAACGAAAAATTTTACATTCATCACACAATAAACAAATCCTGTAAATATTAACCTATGCATCTGAATATATACAATATTTATATCAAAAAGTATTTACAACATTGTTTCACCATAAGCTTATTTCAGTTTGCTTGTGTTCTCGCCGAAAGAAAGTTTGACAACATGTATACTAGTAGGGCTTCCAGATACTCTTTATAACTAGTACATGTCAAAATAAATTACTGACCATTGGCAGCGAGAAATATTCACCAGCACCTCCAACGTCTATGAAGTTCACGAGCTCAATCACATACAGCACTAAACACAACCAAAAAACTAAAGCATTAGACAAACTTTATTAGTTTTATATTATTTATTTACATTTTTTTACCCAAAAGATAACAATCTTCACAGAAGATAAACATACCTTCACTCCTTCAGTCACAATTGAAAATTCAAAAAAACCATAAAGTGCTACTTTAAAGCTAAGTACATAGCACAGCTTATTCTCAAGAACAGAGAAACATTGCATAGCTTAGTGACTACTAACTAGCCTAGTAAGGAGCTATGACTCATCACTTCTCAAAAACATGCTTTAAAGTGTCTGCTTTAAACGCAGGAGCATAACAAAAAATAACTCAATCATTCATCTATGTCAGTGATTCCCAACCCTTTTTGGCCTGCGGCACACTAAGAAAGAATTAAAAATTTCGCGGCACACTTAATGGTAATTACCTTTTTTATCCATATTTTGTCACTATTATTTAACAGTATTCTAATTTTAATTTTTTAATCGTCTATTAATAGACTACTCTAGTCAGTTAGTAGATCAAATTGAAATAAGAGACGACAATCATACTCGCATTTCATCGTCGATTCTCTCCATCTTTTTACACTTTAAATTTAAATTCACAAAACCACGAAGATGCAAATGGCAGAAGAATTTTGACACCTCTTGAACTGATCGAAGGATATGACTTCTGAATGGAAAGCTAAAACTCATCCAAACACTTTTAGGAAAATGTTGACTGATAAAATTTATCCTTTTTGTAAATCCATGAGCTGTTCTTCATCCTCAGTTGTAAGATTTGTGGTTTCGCCAATTACGAATGGACTGATTACCCAGTCAAAATTGTCTAATGCAAGCGAAGTAAATTAGTTGTTGAACTGCTGGTTGTACATGTAGGTCTATCAATGTGTTTAGTGTTTCAGGTGCAATTTAAGAAAAAAAACTGAGATTCATTGACCATGGGAAAACAATCAAGATTTCCCTTGGAGATCTTAACCTGCTACAGTGTGAAAGATTAAGACCATCCGACTTAAGTTTTGATGTTGCATTGATGATGTTTTCGGATGTTTTGTTTGGAAACATTATTAATTAACAACGTATTAGAATTTTTCCCGCGGCACACTAGCAAAGTTCTCGCGGCACACTAGTGTGCCGCGGCACACAGGTTGGGAACCACTGATCTATGTACATACTTATCGTGATTAAGTCCCAGACATTTTAAACTAGCGTGAGTTACTGATGATGCACCTATCTTTTTACTTCCACGTCTGGTATGCACATTAAATAGAGGAGACAAACAGCATGAAGGGAAGCCAGATGGTAAAGGTTAATACCGTATTTTCGCGAATATAACACGCGGGTTATACAAAGTTTTACAAACCACGCACCCTACCCGCGTGGTATACTCGGGGGCGTGTTATACAAATTATTTTTTACACAGCCAAATTTTCAACCAGATTATTTTCAGGTCATGGTCAAAAACTGCTGTAAAAAGGTGTGTACTTACAATACGGAGGCTTGGACGTCGACGAAACGATAGGGCATAAAGTCCGACGTCAGTAGAAGTATTCGTTTATTATCATTATCATAAAAATGTCAGAGCCACAGAAAATCACAATTGAGAATGAAAAAAATATTATTTCACCTTAAATATAAAAGTCAAATATTACTGTCTATAAATTGTAATTGTCTATCGTTTTCAATTTTGAATAAATGAATGAACACACGATATTCTGTATTATCGTTCGCACAGTGCTAGGTATGGAGTTCAGGAAATTAGGGCTTTAATTGCTATAGCGAATTTTTTTTGCGATTTCCAAACAGTCTAGTTAATCATCCTTTTCAATGTCATCTGCTGTCTTTTCCACATTAACAATATAAATATTGTCCACGGCATCCAAAATGAAATACAATTTTCCCAGAATGGCTTGCCAGTTACCAAATACTTTCATCCCACATTCTGCGCAGTGGCGGTGAATGCCTTCTGTGAACCCGTGTAAAAGTCAAAACTTCCTGGCTAAACCCACTTTATTTTCGTCAATTGATATATCAAACAATTATTAATCGCTAGATTTATCGAAACTGGCTTCATTTGAAGTTAATTTCTTCAAGGAAATGGCGAGTTTATACGGGAATCTATTCCTCTGCAAGGGCCGCCATCTTTGATTTTTCGAATTTGCGTTCGTCAAAGTAACGCGCGTACGTTCCCACTTTAATTATATCTTCCACTTATATATACGCTTAATTATATAGTTTTGACCTAAAAACGTAAAGTTACAAAAATATATTACATTTCTTGGCCAAGAAAAGTCGTTATAAGAGAACGCCAATACTAGGTTTAAGTGCATAGCATGCGATCGGCGACCGCCATTACGCCATGGCACAATAGTAGGTTACACACGCTCATTATTTAATGTTATATGAAAGTGGGGTTGATTAAAAAAATTCTGGCTTCAATATAACTTGGATTGTCAAAAAATGCTACAATGAGCGCATACTTAAATTCGCTAAAAAAAAATACTTTTAACAAGATCGCTTTGCCTCATGAAACCGATTTATGTTGAAGTCTTCCTATCAAATTATTCACTCAATCAATGCTATAATCTTTAAACGGCGATTACCTTACCTTGTGAAGACTTTACCAGTGCCAGCAAAGAACCGGAAACAAGGTAATTCGCGCTTACAGTAAATCGCTATATTTATATAATAAACTTTATTGAAACTTTCATTTTAGCAGAAACCTTCCATTTTCTATTTTTTTAAAATTTTCATCAAAAGGATTATTTTAATTTGCGTTTAATTGAACCAGTTATGACCATACACACGAGTCACATTAGCGTTAGTGTACACGTTCGAGTACGCACGTGTAGTTTGACGTACGGAAATGGGTGCGTCTTATAGTCGGGTGCGTGCTATATAATTCAATTTTTACTGAAATCGCAAAAAGTAGCGTGTTATATTCGGGTGCGTGTTATACCCGTGTGCGTGTTATATTCGCTAAAATACGGTATATGCACAAATACTGAACAATCAAAAAATAGGGAATACAGGAATATATACCAAAACAAGTTTGTCACAGAAGAACACATTCGTGCCCTATTGCAGAACAGCCAGTGGCGGCGCCAGGATTTCAGTTTTTTGCATGTAAAAAAACCCAGATGGACTTTTTTAGGGGGGCTTGGCCCCCGGGTTGCCTTTCATAGGGCCCCCTTGCCCCGCCACTGAGAATAGCATGAAAAATCACTCACAGGTTGAATCGCCCGGTATACGAGGTGGACAGCCCGATTTCCCCAGCGCATACGATGGATCGATGAGAAAGCGCGACAATTCTTTCTTGCGCATTGAAGACACGGCCAAATCAATGCCTGGAATGACCTGACCCGAACCTAAACAGCAGAACAAATAATAAATCCTGTTATCCAAATCAAACAACAGACATAAGACATGCTGTGTACTAGATGCTTGATATTAAAGCTTTAGTTAGCCTGAAACAACTAGAATGATACGGTATTCATGCCACACAAAAATATCCCAATGAATAACGAACAGGTTTTATAGACGTTATAGGTGTTATAGACGTTATAGGTGTTATAGACGTTATGGGTGTTATAGGCGTTATAGGTGTTATAGACGTTATGGGTGTTATAGACGTTATGGGTGTTATAGACGTTATAGGTGTTATAGACATTATAGGTGTTATAGACGTTATAGGTGTCATAAACATTATAGGTGCTATAGACAGTTCAGATTTATACATTCTCTCTGATTGTGGTTTGGTGCTGACAGGTTGGGCATGCCTCTGAAGATTTTCACTCTTGAGGTGGCACTATATAAAATCATGAATATCTATTAAAAAAAATGTACATACTTACACACCTAATATGCACTCATGAATAACCAACATATACACACATATCTGACTGGTACAGAAGAGGTCTCTAGAATCAATTCAAATAGATTAATTAGATCACATAGGGAAAAGAAATCTCTGAATGAATAGCTGAATACCCAAATCAAAGCTTGATGGAGTTCCTCGCAGTCGAGTAGAATCGAACGGCTCAACTGCATACTCCAGATACGCATTGTAGTGGACTTAAGCAGAAAACATCGCAAGCAGATTAGATCAAAAACTTAACAAGTAATAAATTTTGTAGATAAAGTAATACTGATAAAAACCTGTAATTATTTGACTTGACTGCACTCTTGAAGAGGCAGCTTGTTGGTCAATGGCAGTAAATGCAAACAGGAAAATCAGCAGAATGAGATTCAAGTACTGGCAACTTTTCATATATATCATAATATGATCACCATTATGTGAAGGGATCATCATTATGTGAAGGGATCATCATTATGTGAAGGGATCATCATTATTTGAAGGGATCATTCGTTCTGAACATCTGCTGAGTAAGTGGAAGACGAGGGTTATCAGCACTGGTCAATAAGCTGCTCTCTGTGACGCGGCTTTTGTGGGAACTGAGAAATTCTCAAAAATTTACATTACATTACAGACATCCACATCGAAATTTGTTGCCCAGTCATAATAAGTAGAAAAGTCTGGACAAACAGCCAGCTACTTAACAAGTCGCTGTTGTCATCGTCGTCGCCAACATCGTCGTCGTCATCATCATCATCATCAGCAGCACCACCACCACCATCATCATCATCATCATCATCATCATCATCTCATCATCATCATCATCTCATCATCAAGAGTACTGCCAATCCACCCTATGATCCAACTTGGTTAAATTATGCAAAAATAAAGTACTATAATATTTAGTAAAGCAGAGATCATTTCTACAGGTCTAGCGTAGAAAATAATAAGAAAAAAGATAAATAATGCAATTTTAATAATACTCAAACTATAACAAGTATTACCGATAACGTGCGCCCCTGGTGGAACAATGTCTCCAGTTCCCTGTTGCAGCATCTGTTTCAAGACGCCACGGTCTTCGACCAGACCTTCCATCTTCGCAGCCATTGTCTCGAACATTGACCGAGAGTCATCATCATCTTCATTGTCTTCTTCATTGTCCAAAATGTCCTCCTTGTAGAACTTGTACACGTTGCTCGAATCGAACTGGTTAACCTTATCTATATCTATAAGAAAGGAAGTACGTATCTTTGTCAGTTATGCACGCTCACACTTTTGCAGCTACTGACCTGAAACATTGTACATAAATAGACTTTCACTCTACTTACTCAGGCGTGCTATTTTCACCTCCTTATTCACTTTAGAACTCGAGATAATAGACATTTTAATTTTCACCGTGTTATTCAAGCTATCGCTGCGACACCATTATTTGAATCGTTGTGCAATAACAAATGACGTCATTTTTCGCCAAGACTTAGCATGAAACTCGAGCCCTCGCTACGCAGCGCAACCGCCCTGGGAAAGATAAATGCCTTAGGCCAAGGAGTATATACACTAAGAGGAGCCCCATGCAACATGACTTTAACCAGCAGAATTGGGGGAGACCTTCCAAGCAGAAGGGCATAAATAACCATTTATAAACTCCAAATGGGCGGCAAAGCCGCCCCACACGAGCGGGTGGAGCTGGGTTTGGGGAAAAAATCGAAATTTCCCGTGCAACGCCGGGTACCCCAGCTAGTCCACTATAAAAGTGTGAAACAAACAAACAAATAAAACACAATACTATAATCAGCAGTTTTCTTCATGATGACTTGCAGTTAGCAAGACATTCAACTCTAAAGACAGACATTCAAATTAAAAAGACAGGCATTCAACTACAAATAAGTTTGTTTCAGGATATTTGGTCCAATAGTGCTTTTAAGAAATGAGCTATAAAAATGAGACTTCACTGACAGCTAGGTCCAACAGCAAGAGACAGAGGACTGGCTACCAACAATCATTCCCCAAACATACACATACAAGTCTGCATTAATTTAATATGGTTTCCTAGTGTGACATTATGGCAACGTTTTGCTCATTAAAGGGCAGCTAAAGAATACAGATGCCTATTTAACACTTAGAATTCACTTTAAAACTGTACCGCTGTTTTCAATGTCACTTAGATTAACTTCAAACTCCATTCCATTCGAAGAAATCAGATCATCAATGTTGACACCAGTCTTCAGAGTGACGACTGGATCTGAATCCTCAACATCAGAACCCTGTGATCCGTTGCTTTCCATCTGAAACATTCGACAACATCACCTGCTTCTTCGCAGCACAACTAAACCAGCATTTCACATTAACTTTTATGCATGTCACTATTCAAAATGCATCTTTAGATGAAACAATCTTTTTCAATTAATTTCGTCCAATACTCTAGTTCAATTATTTCTGGTGGCCTGAATAAATAGATGTTTTTAAATGTAACAAGTTAATTTTTCATATAATTTGGGGTGCAATTAATACGCTAATATACGATACTGGGTGACTGAAAATAGCTGAATACGCTAAAATACGATTTTTACCGATAAAGTTAGTTACACTCTATATGGAGCATTGCATAATACAATTTATAAAAACGCATGGCGAAACTATAGTATCCGGGACCGATGTTTATAACATTGTCTTACTATAGTATAGTATAAAGGATCTAATGACGACACTAACCCTAACACTAACCCTAACCGACCCTCACGACGCTTAACCTGACCCTAACCGACCCTCACGACGCATAACCTGACCCTAACCGAATTGGAAATTTCCAATGTTATAAACATCGGTCCCGGATACTATAGTTTCGCCAAACGCATTCGCCAGCTCAACCAGAGCAACGCGATTGCCTTGCACGCGCCTGCTTCTGTTATTAATAATCTTCTTGTTCAGAAGGTTTGGTAGCGCTTAATTAAAAAAGTGAAAGCTATGCAACATATTATCAACACAGTCACATTGCAGGTCAACTCAATAACTTAATAACTTGTGACAAAACCAACCGCTTTTGTGTAGGTTTAAAAAAATTGGGTTTAACCAAATTGTTTTAATATCGACTACAAAGCAAGGACAAAAGAATATTTGTGAATCTTTGGCAAGGACCGTGCTTTTAAAGATGATGCCAAAATGACGACCCACGAAACAATTCAATCTCATTAGATGAAGTAAGAATTTTATCTATGACTACCATAGATTTCGTTGACCGAAACACCTCTGTCCGACTGCCTCAACTCCTACCACTTTTTTATTTACAGAAGATGACCATTCAAATTTCAGAAGGTCGATGTAGTGAATGTTTAATGTGAGACTTTTTCCAAAAGATGTACGTGCACATAATGTCTGTAAAAGTGATTAATAGCCTATAATATGATATTATGACTTCTTTTATTCAACAATCCGCGATCGACACACGGCAACCGGTTATAGTATACAATCGTGCAGAACGAACAAGTTACAATTCACAATCTATGAAACAATCTCAATTAATATCAATCTTAACTACTAAAAGCCTGCAATTCCTATGGACGCCAATGTTTTAAGCGTTGTCAAGTTCAACATACAACCGATGAAAAATTCATAATTTTATATCAGTGATTAGACCTAACCTATGAAGCAATGACATTAATTTTTGATGAAGTAATTTTATCACTTATACCAAAGATATTAGAGTTTTACTCTATTTTGATTATATTTTCGATTATATTTGATTATATTATGCGTGGCGATCTTTGGCTGTATATAAAGGCGCTACAGAAATGTATTGAATGAATGATCACACACACATTAGAGACTCTTAAATATTGGTCCTCATTGCAAGTGGCTATTGAAGAATTGCACCAAAATTTCTTCCTTTTATTTCCTGAGGAAACAACTTTATTTTTTTTGATAATTTGAACTTAAGATTGTTAAATCAAATTTCTCTTAGTTCATGTGAAAATATCAGTCAAGAAATGAAAGTAAAAGTATGATGACTGGCATATTGACTGCATTTAATCCGCGATGCAATTCGAATGAGCGGCGTCGGTTGCCATAGCATCGCCATGTACTAGGAATTTCTGTTAACTCCGAATTTCTGAAATTGTTAAGAAAAAGTAAAGTGATAGTTAGTAGATGTATATGCTCGCGTTTGCTTGACAGCATAATGCCAACGCTTGGGTTTTTATCGCCTGACTGGCATGCATCGTCCGAAGGAAAGCAGACGTTCTCGGCTCTTTTGGACAAATCCGGAAAAAAGCGAAGATCGTTCGGTTTGTTGGTTTGCTAGATAGTCTCTCTGCATATATAATTATATATATAATCATACACATTATACATATTCAAAATCTATCATCTCTTGCTTGACAAGAGTATGGCATTAACAGCCATTGGCACTATGGAATTTACTATTTAATAATTATTGCAGTCAATTTACGGTGTATGATCATGTGTATATATTGTTTTCTATCATGACAAATATTTACAGTATAATTGTATGGTATAAAGGATAGATGGAATTTTTAGATTCTACCACTTTGAATCATTTTTAAAGGCGCTTTCCACTTGCAACAATTATTTAGTGATTTTTCATTTTATGGGCCTCTACGAAACCCTACCTTGCAGTTATCTAAAGTTATTTTACTAATTGACTAAATTTTTACTAATTATTTAAAATTTATCTGATCTGTACAACAGCGGTTCTTGAGAAGCCAGTTTTTACACCTGTTGTCATCCCAGACGTCTTTGAATACAAGATCTTCATTTGCGGTAAAACTGGTGTCGGAAAGACGTCTGCGGTTGCCAAGCTGTCAGCAAACGTAGTCTCACGAACTCACTTTGAGACACCTGGTATTACCATTCAACATCTATTAAAATTAATTAGTCATATATTCACGTTAATAATTACCATAAACTTCATAAAGTATTTAAATTTACATTAATATTCAACATTGCTTCGTTGCTTCTTGTGTGGAATGAGTTTTAGCATCCAGAGTAGCCTACTTATGCGAACAGCATCTTTGCGAGTATAGCAAGGAACATCCTTCCTTTTCACCCTAAACTATCCTTGACTGCACATTTTTCTAATGCCACACTTTCCTGTACATTCAAAACTTGTCTGAGTATTCAATGATTATTCATGTATCAAACACTGTCATATTCATTCCAGTGTGAGAATTTTGGAAAAATAACTGGGGGGGGTTGGACCATTATCCACTTGGAATTGGGGTGTAAAAAAACATACTTTAACATGGGGCTCTAAGAAAGACTGGGGGGTCAAAAAAACCCAACCCCCTCGGCAATTCTCACCCTGATTCATTCAAAATTTGTCTGAATTTGTATATGTCTGTCCATCCTGTATGTGTATTGTGTATGTTGCGCATACACCATCTTAGGTAGTTTGCTATGCCACTCATGTCTCTCAATACACATCTGAGTTGCACACATCCTGAAAAGCTTTATTCTTTGAACATCTAACGAGTGTGTTCATAAAAACTCCACTGACAGTGAGGTTCTTCAAAGGCAAATAGCTATGTGCATACACAGATTTGCATGAGTCCACTCGACCTTGGTTGGTTGCCAGGCAACTCGGCCTTGGTTGGTTGCCAGGCAACTCGACCTTGGTTGGTTGCCAGGCAACTCGGCCTTGGTTGGTTGCCAGGCAACTCGGCCTTGGTTGGTTGCCAGGCAACTCGGCCTTGGTTGGTTGCCCGGCAGTTAAGTTCGGCTGAGCATGGCAATAGCTTGTGATATGGTTTGTAATCATACTTGTGTTAATGGTGTTATGGTTTGTAATCATACTGGTGTTAATGGGGTTATGGTTTGTAATCATACTGCAGCATGTCAGTTTGATTTAATAATGAGCAAAAAATGTTTGCAAATGTACTTAATATTATTGCCATTAGTACTGCACTGTAAACAGTGACACCATATTGACGTTGGCTGTCAAAGATATTATACAAATGATATTTATAAAGATTTACATAATTTAAATCTGTATAACTGCATTTCCGAGCTGGACAGTACTTACAATAATTTATAAAGTTAATTAAATTAGTAAATAGTATTTTGTGCATATATAATTGATGTTTAATAAAAGCAAATTGGTGTTGCATAAGTAAAAACATTAGTTGAAATGTGTTTTGTTTAGGCATTCAGGTGTCTGTAGTCTACTGGCCAGCACGGCTGACACAAGTTGACCACACTGTTCTATTTAAACTTCAGCTGTGGGATGTAGGACAGAATGCGCTCAAGAGATTTGATTACATGTTGCCTGTAAGTTACCTAACCTAATCAAAGCCGAGTTTGTCTGACTTAATCTAATGAATTTAGGGAATTTTTGTAGGGCTTCCGAATATTAGTCATTCCTCAAGAGGCACTTTATAAATCTATATAATTATTCGTTATGGTACCATAAATTAATGCATGATCCCTCAGCATGCTTTTGCCATTCATTTGACTTGGTCATCAATCAAGTGGACATGGGGCTTGACTTCCAACCCAGGTGTTGGGGTTCAACTGCCGACAGGGAAAGTAAATGTTTCGAGATTTCTTTTCGAGCTGTGTGCCATAGATACTTGCAATTACTGTGCGCTGTTGTAGGAAGACCAGGGCTTAAAGTGTGCCTGGACGGCGTCCATGCACTTATTTTAAAATCTGAATGCTGTCCTGCCACTCATTGGCCAGTACAGCTTGGATAGGTAATGGGCATCCAGGCACTTCTTTTGGCGTCCAGGCACTTATTTTTCCACACTCTAAGCATTAAGGAAGACTAGGGGCGAAAAGAAAACTGGCCACTGGCGGAAACTGTGAAAGGAAAGCTGCCATCGCATTATGCATGGCTGATTTTCAGGTTGCTCAATTAAGGGACTACTCTTCTGGGACATGGTTGGTTAGAGCGGTTGCCTTCTAGCACAGAGAGCATGGGTTTGAGTTTCCCCACAGACTGTTGCAATATAGGGTCCTTATAAGCAAGTCCTTCACTGACAGAATTTGGATAGCGGAGTTTAATAGATGCATAACGATGCTGATGAGCTCCTGTTTCTTCAATTTGCCTCTCAATTAACTCTGCATAAACTGCTATCAACGATAAATCCAATTCTGGCGGGATCTGTGCACTTGCACTCATGTGTTAGAACAGTTAGATAAATTAGCCTTCATTTGCATACCTGTTAGATAAATTAGTCTTCATTTGCATGCCTGCTTGATAAATTAGTCTTCATTTGCATGTCTGTTAGATAAATTAGTCTTCATTTGCATGCCTTTTAGATAAATTTCTTCATTTGCATGTCTGTTAGATAAATTAGCCTTCATTTGCATGTTTGCTAGATAAATTAGTCTTCATTTGCATGCCTGTTATATAAATAGCCTTCATTTGCATGCCTGTTAGATAATTTGGCCTTCATTTGGACAGGGCTGTTTTTAAGGAATTTTTAGAACTACACGACTCCTTCTTTCCCTTCCCATCCTCCATGGTAAATTACTTCCAATCGGAGGACAATGAACTTTTTTGCTAGTTTTAACTGTACAGAAGTGCTTCTACAACTGCACAAATCCATTTAGAACTGCACATTTTGTGTACAACTGCACGTTAAAAAAAGCCCTGCATTTGGATGCCTGTTAGATAAATTAGCCTTCATTTGCATGTCTGCTACATAAATTACCAGGGCTGTTAATATCGCGATAAAGTATCGCAATACTTGGTATCGCCGATACTTTTTTCAGTATCGCGGCGAGTATCGCGATAGTTTAATTTTGTTGGTATCGCATGCGTATCGCCGATACTTTTTTTTAGCCTGTCAGCGATACTCGATACCAATACTTTTTTGACAATATTATTTATATGGTTTCTCATCCGCTTGAATAAGTGGACTCTTTGGTGCGATCTCACCGATCTGTGATCTTTGACCGGAATCGACGGAAATCGAGATCTATAAATAGTCAAATGACCGGAAACGTGTCCTTTATTTAGATTGGAATCTTTGCAGAGTTAAAAATGGACACTAATGTTGCCGATGCGGATACCAGCACAAAGTGATAATGATAGAATAGCCTTGCCAGAAGGATTTTTTAGATACGTTGGCCCAAGCGAAACCTTGGGAAATTCTCATTAAACTTTAAAACTTATCGAAAAGTATTGGTAAAAGTATTGGTATTGCAATACTTTTAAGAAATAGTATTGGTATTGCCAATACTTTTATTAGTAAGTATTGGTATTGGTATTGCCAATACTTTTTCCCAGTATTGTTAACAGCCCTGTAAATTACCCTACATTTACATGCCTGTTAGATAATTTAGTCTTCATTTGCGTGTGTGTTCCTTTTAGGCATGCACGGACAGAGCGGATGGCATAATTTTCACGTTTTCTTTCATCGATAAGTCGAGTTTCAACGACCTTCCACATCAGATAACTCGAATCTCGACGGATGACAAAGTCTGCAGATTTGTTATCGGCACAAAGTATCCTTTGTTTCTTGATCACAAGCCTAAGTTTTTGTCTGTTTACTTTAGCAAGCTATTATTATTCATATTTACTTTAAATATCTAGTCTAGTGATTTCAATAGCCCTCACAGAGCATCTTCAGCGTATTAACGGATTGCCTATTCTGGTCCTTGGCAATTTAAAAACTGCTAGAATGTATTGTATTGTATCTGACCATTTGTAAAGTGCTTCTCGCAGCAAGAGCCTTTCAGAAGCGCTCCCAGTGCGTTCAACCCCAAGAAAACAGGCAAGTTTTTAGACAAGAGACAGACGAGGAAAGACTACCAGAGAGTATGGCAGAGCGAACTGACAGGGAAGTCCATGTATGAAAGTGTATAGTTAATTTTTCTGTGTTGGACCAGCATACGTACAATATTGTGCATTTATGTACCTCAGTGTTTATATTGTTCCTTTCACTAACCCTGCAAGTTCAAATTTTTCTTACATTTAATTGTCTTTAAATACATTGTTGCTCTTTGTTTGTTATACTTACGGTATTTTCCTTGACTTGTGCTCAGATTGGACTTGCAAGATCAAAATGAGGTTACACAGCAAGACGTTCGAGACTTCGAGGCCAACTGGTCTCTTAAAGTACTCTCAGTGCGCAACGTATTTTCAGCTAATAACACAGCAAGAAAAGATGACTTTGGCGACGTAGCTTCAGTTCTAAATCACCTTTGCGAACACTTGTGGCGGAGAGACCAAGTCTTGGCTGGGAAAATCCCAAAGTAATCAAATTCCCATATTAAGGATGGAAAATCCTGCTATGATCCAATTTTGCTGTGTGTGGAAAGCCTTGCTGTATTCATATTGCTTTAGAAGTAGGAATTTAATTCGAGCGGAAATCTCAACCTTTCATTGGTCAGTCACCTTGTGGACAAGATTTCTGCATCCCGGGTTTTCTACACCTTTTTTATTTTAAGTATTTTGAATCTTCTTCTTTTTCATTTTATATATTTTTAATCGAAGAAGATCAGTGTACATATCAAGTACAAAGAGCAGGCCATCAAAGAATTTGGACAGTGTCGCTATAGCTCCTTTTATGTTTCCAAGTTTGGTTCTGTTTTCATTGTAATTGCTTTTTTATCAAAAATGCAGGATATCAGAAAGTTGGATATTGATATTAACTACTTTTTATTTCTTAGATTTGTATTCTTTCATTTTCAAATGTTTTCACGAAACTGGCATAATTATGAGATTGAACTGCAGTCGTTTCAATTTTCTCTCATTCCATTTTTTAAAGTATATTTCAATTACAGAAGACAAATTTTCATTGTGACCAGTTAAGAGAAAAAGAAGCTTATACCATATTTTCCAGACCACATGTTGCTCCTATGTGTGTGGTGCAATGCCAACACAAATGGCAACAATTTTGTAAGTTCAATACATAGGTTGCAATGGCAGGTACATGTACATACAGCTCACCTATACACACAGATGGTCAAAAAATTGGTGGAAGTAAGTGTACTTTTTGTTCATTATTATACTTATGGTCATTATTAGCAGATACTTGCTAAAAATAACCTTTTGTTAAAATTATTTTCTGCACTTTTGAAATCAAATTTTTTCAACATTTCGCGTTTTATATCTCTTTTGGTGCAAGTCTTGCACAAAATCTTACCGCAGTTTTAGTTATTTTGAAATTAAAGATTAAAACCTTTGCTGTTTATTACAATGTTACGATGATAAGTACTGAGTTCTATACCTGACGTGGCTCCAAGGATGATTTAATTTTATCAGATTACTAAACACGTTAACAGTTGAGTCACTACCAATAACTCTATCTAAAAAACTGACTTTGTCCAGAAAGTATCATTGACTAAAGCAAGCTACTGAAGGAAATAAAGCCATTTCTTGCCTCGAATAAACTGTATTTTAAAATAGTTACACGAAACAATAATTGCACATTAACAGTAAGGCACCGTAATAATAATAATGATAATAACAATATCAACAATAAAATTAAATATATGCCTGAAGTAGAAAATGTAAATGTAACCAACAGAGGTGCTTTTGTTCAAGTGTATTCACCTTAAAATAAGGTGTCACTCAAAAACTGAACACCCACAAAATGAGCAGACTGAAGACTTTTGAATGCTGCAAAATGCTCGAGACAGAACATTTTTGAATGCTGCAAAATGAGCAGATTGAACTCTTTTGAACACCCACAAAATGAGCACGCTGAACACTTATGAATGCTGTAAAATGAGCAGACTGAACACTTCAGAACCCCAAAATGAGGAAACTGAACACTTCTGAACACCCCAAAATGATGAGACTGAACACTTTTGAACACCCACAAAATGAGGAGGCAGAACACTTTTGAACGCTGTAAAATGAGCAGACTGAACACTTTTGAACGATGCAGACTGAATACTTTCTGAACACTTTGGTTGGTCTGTGGCTTCATTACCAATGCATTTTATGTTGCGAGCAATTCCAACGTTTGCAAAACTTGGATTTTTTAAATTAGCACAGTATTGGCTCGAACTGACAGAGTTTTGACACGTCAATTAGAGTATTTGTTACATGATAAAGCTGTAATACTCTGAAACAAGTGCAACAGTTTCAGAATAACATGGTTTTGGCAATGCTGAATTATTAGGTGTGTTTCAAAATATGGCCCTACACTGTAACATATTGTAGAAGACTCAATCCCACACCCTCCATATTGTAAGGTGATTGCTTAATCAATTGGCTACAATGTTACAAAGCACAACCCAATCGATAACATGGTTCACAAACGAATTTATGACTTCATATGACATGGTTCAAAAGCGAATTTATGACTTCATATGACATGGTTCAAAAACGAATGACTTCATCTGACATGGTTCAAAAGCGAATATTTCTGGCTTTGCATGAATTTGAACAATGCTTGATTGAAATACCTGGTATGATAATGAATCCAGAAAAATGAACTAGTTCACATGTTTTCATGAATGTGTATGCCAACTGTGGCACTGCCATCAATCAGTCTTAAAAATTCAAGTGACGCCAAAAACAGATGCCTAACATTTTCATCACAAGACTTCCTGCGCCGGATTGTCTTGGCTTCACGACGAAGAATCCGATAATTAGACGCAGATCAAATGACAACAACAGCAGAAAATCTGCCCTAAGAAAATATGAGACAACAACATGCAGAGAAAACTTTATAGTATAGTTTAACCCTGATTCCACAAAATGTCTGAGCTGACATATTATCTGCATTGTAGCAGCATATATTCCTGAAATTTTTCTGCTCGGGTTGAACTTGAACACACTGGATTCCAATAGACCTGAACCCGAATGCTTTTTCAATCGAATACAGAGAACTCTGAAGTTGCTCTGGGCATCGTGTTCATGTTAAGCTTGTAACCTAAAAATATTGGCAGAAATTATTATTGATAAATGGGTAGTTTAAAATTTTATTTTATACACGAATGTTTGTTTTAGTCAAACCAAAATTTAATTTATGTTAATTTAAAACAGCATTACAGCCTCAATTATTCGTATTTATTTTTATATTAAGTGCATGTAGTCAAGTCCTTAGAATCACGTCCAAAAGAGTAGGCCTATTATCTTCAGCAAAGCTTTAGTGGGTTCAGAAAAAGTACAACTGGTCAAAGATCCTCATCAATCAATATTTTATATCTAAACTCAAAACTCATCTTTTCGCAATGTACTTTGACTACACAGTAAAATGCCCTTGAAAAAGGCTTTGCTTTATTAAGGTGCATTATAATTTATACATGCTGTATTTATTGTATTGTGTAATCTAACCTTACAGCTTCTATAGTGCATCTTATTTTGAAATTAATAAATTATTATCAGCCTACATATATGTTTTCTATATGGCGTATCTTTGACTGAATGTTTTGTATTTGTATAGGCGCCTTTGTAACGGCTTGTGCTGTGTTACGGCGCCATAGAAATTGTCGTCATTATTATTATTATTATTATTATTATTATTAATATTATTATTATTATTATTTTGAATCACCAGGCATCGATCCATATGTCAATCTTGTCTCCTACTCACCCGCTGTTGTTGTTCGAGGTGATTGTGCCGCTGATTGTGGTGGTGATGGCGATGGTGGTGATGGTGACGATGACAGTCAGACAATCCCTGACGATGCTGATGATGACGATGATGATGATGCTGTCTCACGATCTGCGGAAACCTCAGATCCTCGGCTGACCTGGAGTCTGCGTCGCAGAAGTGCGATCCGTTTGGGATTATCGGTGCAGTGCTGGTAGCCTCAACCCGAATCTCTCCTGATGTTACAAACATGCATGCAATCAAAGTTAAACTGAAATAAGCAACAGTTATCGTCTATTATTCAATCAGAGCATTTATATAGCACAATTTCAAGGCACTACTCAGAAGCGCTCCCACCAGTTGAGCCCTGGCACAAGAGAACAGTTCTCAAGGGTTGATGAAAAGTGCATGAGTCATCGCTTGTCCATCAATTGTCTATTATTGTTTACGTTTAGTGTGTTTTTATCAATCTTACTCAGCGAAAGCATAGAATTATTTTTTAGACTGCCATAATTATTAACAAACGTATTATGTTTCCTCTTCTGAAAATTAGTGGTGTCATCATTTTATTATCATACTAGGGTGTGCTTCAAACATACCTGATGACTAGATCTACTTGGGATCACAGTAAACATTAGAAAGCAAGTTGAATAATAGAATGTAGAGCATTAAATGTATTATCCTGAACAACATAACAGAGCTCTGAATTAAGTGAATTTGCTCATACAGGTGTTGTCTACCTGTTGCATAGACCGTATCCACGGCAACGGAGTGGCGCTCAGCTGGCACCGTAAACTGCTGCAGTTTCTTGATGTTGAGCTGCAGCAAATGCAGTGACTGAAAGTGAAAGCAAAAGATGCACTTTTGTAAAACCACACACAGCTGAGACAAAAATGCTGAGTGTACGAATCCTTGCAGTTCATTAAGTGTTTTCATCAACAAGACTCTTCAGCCTTGCTGCAGGGCTGCATTAAGGCATGTTCAACATGGTCTGCCGAACAGGGGGCCCCACACTTTAGGGAGCTCCACACATGCGAAAAAAATTCAGAAAATTGGTTGAATTTCGACCAAATGACTAAAAAAAGGTCAACTTTATTGGGAGGGGAATAATTGGTGTATTCTAGGAAAATTTCTATCAAACGACTATAAAAAAGGTCGTCAAAATTTGTGGAGATCCGCAAAAAAATTCCCGAACAGGGCCTCCACATTTCTTAATCCGGCCCTGCCTTGCTGTCTCAAATATGCATGCAAATGTTTCCCATTGCAGCCAGATATCTATGAACCTCAATGACTAGTTAGCAAATTACTTGGCAAGATCTTCACTACAGTCTATTTTAGTTCCTTGTGTGAAGGGGCATCGTGCCATTTTAGACCGCCCCTTTATTTGTCTCATACTCTAATCATTAACTACAAACTACCAAGTAAAGGTTGGTATATTATTATTATTATCCCGATCTGAATCTCATGATAGTAGGCCAGTGTTTAATCTAGTCCCCCTCCGCTGGGGGGGAATTGAGGTTTCTGGGGGGGAGACAATTGAGCGTCCGAAGGACGCTCGTGAGGCGCGTAGTGCACTGAGGGGGGTATGGAGAGGGGGCAAATCCCCCTCCCCATTAGAAATTATTTGAATGTCCACATTGCAATGGCAGTATTTTAAAGTGTCATCTTAACAAAATAGCTGTACTTTTTTCAGTGATCCATTAGAAATTTTTTGAAATTCCATATTGCAATGGCAGCATTTTAAGGTGTCGTCTTAACAAAATAGCTGTACTTTTTCAGTGACCCATTAGAAATTTTTTGAATTTCCACATTGCAATGGCAGCATTTTAAAGTGTCATCTTAACAAAATAGCTGTAGTCTACTTTTTCAGTGGACCATTAGAAACTTTTTGAATTTCCACAAATTTTTGCAATGGCAGTATTTTAAGATGTCATCTTAACAAAATAGCTGTACTTTTTCAGTGACCCATTAGAAACTTTTTGAATGTCCACATTGCAATGGCAGTATTTTAAGGTGTTATCTTAACAAAATAGCTGTACTTTTTCAGTGACCCATTAGAAACTTTTTGAATTTCCACATTGCAATGGCAGTATTTTAAGGTGTCACCTTAACAAAATAGCTGTACTTTTTCACTGGCCTATTAGAAATTTTTTGAATTTCCACATTGCAATGGCAGTATTTTAAGATGTCATCTTAACAAAATAGCTGTATTTTTTCAGTGACCCATTAGAAACTTGTTGAATTTCCACATTACAATGGCAGTATTTTAAGATGTCATCTTAACAAAATAGCTGTGCTTTTTCTGTGACCCATTAGAAATGTTTTGAATTTCCAAATTGGGAATGGCAGTATTTTAAGGTGTCATCTTAACAAAATAGCTGTACTTTTTCTGTGACACATTAGAAATTTTTTTAATTTTCATATTGCAATGGCAGCATTTTAAGGTGTCATCTTAACAAAATAGCTGTACTTTTTTCAGTGATCCATTAGAAACTTTTTGAATGTCCACATTGCAATGGCAGCAGTTTAAGGTGTCATCTTAACAAAATTGCTGTACTTTTTCAGTGATCCATTAGAAACTTTTTGAAATTCCACATTTGCAATGGCAGCATTTTAAGGTGTCATCTTAACACAATAGCTGTACTTTTTCAGTGACTCATTAGAAACTTCTTGAATCTCCACATTGCAATGGTACCCTTTGAAGATGCCATTGTAACAAAATAACTCCATTATTTCAGTCCTGATATAAAGTGTTTTAGGATTTCAATATATATTATATATAATTATATAATTACAATAAAAAAATCTTTATGTATCGTGTTCAGCAGCTCAGTTCTGCTGTTGCTGGGTTATTCTAATGAATTACTGTTTACATGAGTAAATAAGCTGACTTTTCAGCACTGTAATCAGAAACTGTCAGCTTATCCCAGTTTCTCCATATGGCCCTGAGTTGCTGACCAGTACACACTTTCCGAAATCATATTTAATGGTACACAAATCTACCAAGAGCTAATAAACTACCGGCACCAAATTCAAGAAGTCACTACTCTTGTAGTAGGCCTAATGATGTTGTTTTACTAGGTGTTCAGATAATAGGACCAAAACATTTTGAAATTTGACAGTTTAAAATGTGACGGATAGCACTTGATAGCCATTCAGTTGTACAAAAATAGTATTTGTACAAATATTAACAGTAAATTATACTCATTTTTCCTGGATTTTGTCATATAATATAACAGTAAATAATTACTACAACCATGTAGCAGTAAATAATATTACGGTTATATTATTATAACAGTCCATGTAATGCAATGATGTAAACACTAAACAGCAACTAAATACTATTACCATTTTGACAAATTTTTCTGGAGGAGATGTCATCTCTGTTTTTAGTTAGAAAAAAATAGTGTTTATCTAAATATATACAGTAAGTTATATTCATTGCAACATGATAGTATCACATATTATAGTAGTAAATAATGTCATTATAATCAAATAATAGTAAATATCACGATATATTATAACACTTCAAGTAAAACAACGATGAAAAAGTTACTAAAAACCAATAACATTTTGTGAAATTTTTCTGGGGGGGGAAATCTCAATCCTGGGGGGGGAAAGTTCCCCCCAGAGACGTCTAGATTAAACACTGATAGTAGGCCTAAACTTGAAAATTGCTAATAACTTCCTCAAAGCCTGGGTACATGCTTTTTCAAGATAGCTTTGTCAGTTAAGAGGGATTGTCTTGTCTATAGAAACCATACAAAGGCAACGTCCGGCTGCCAAAAGCACTGAAATAAACATAACAGTTAACAATTCGGAATCTGCGACAGTGCTTTTTTTAACGTGCAGTTGTACACAAAATGTGCAGTTGTAGAAGCACTTCTGTACAGTTAAAACTAGCAAACACAGGTCACTGTCCTCCGATTAGAAGTAATTTACCATGGTTGATGGAAAAGGAAAGAAGGAGTTGTGCAGTTCTAAAAATTCCTTAAAAACAGCCCTGATCTGCGACAAAGCTTTTTGTACCTGATTACTGAAGCACTGATCCTCAACAGAGGAGCTGAATTCCTCGTCTCCTTCCCCATTCGATCTCTCGGCCATGTTTTCCGTCGGCGTAATCGCTCCAAGACTCGATCGTATGTCGTCAATCGCCTGCTCGATGTAACTCGACGATGACGTGTGTCGGGAAATCATTTTGTTGCATGGTTGACACAAGTTGGATTGCTTGTCTGGCTTCATCAATGGTGCTACATAAAGGAAGGGATGCTGACCGCAGCACTTCTCGACATCTCCCACTCCAACTCCTCCGCCATAGCTTCCACCGTTTTCCAGGAGAGCTGGAACAAACAGACGAGTAACAACATGAGAATTCCTGCGGCGTGGTAAAGCAAGGTCGTAACTAGGGGGTGTTTTGGGTGTTTGAACACCTCCCGAAATGGAAAATGTGAAAAATAATAGAATGCATTCACGAGCACATGATGTAAAAACCATGAAAACACCACCCGAAATGGAAAAATGTAAAAAAAGAATGCCAGATGACAAAAAAGGAAATTGGTAAAAAAGGTCATCAGTTTTTTTGGGAAGGGAAATTGGTGAATTTTCTGAAGCTTCGGCCGGACGATTAAAAAGTAGGTCAACAGTTTTTTAGGAAGGGAAATTGGTGAAATCCCCCCCCAATCAAATCCTGGCTACGGCCTTGTGGTAAAGTGACTGATTAAACACTTGTTTTTAGATCGGTGATTGTGTTAGCCTACATCACATTTATAATGCAGATGGGATTTTTCTGTCCTGCCCAGAGGTGCAACGAGGAATTGGGGTTGGGGGGCTTCCCAAGTCAAAACAGGTTCTTAATAATCTGGGAACTTGTATCACAGGTAACGCAATATTCAAGGCATCCACGAATCTATGATCACATACATATGAACCAAACTGCACTCTACATCTTTGGAATCTACAAGACATGGTCACTGTGTTGACATCTGTGAAGGTCACTACTCCTTAATCATGATCAAAAGGCAGGCTGTGTATAGGCTGGTTCAACTTCCATTTCTCCAATATCCCTGCCAGGGCATATTAACTTTTTATTTTAACACAAATTAAGTGCTAACCAAAATAATTTTCTGTGACTGATTGGACAATAATTTGGTTGGAAGCTCCCATAATATTGAATTAGTGGAACCATTATATGCCATTGGTCCTGAAGATAGTGAACCCAAATGCCTGCAACTCCGCCACTGGTTGCACTCGGCCAGTGCCAGTCCAAAGCCTGGATAAAGGAGGAGGGCGTCGCTAATGGTCTTTGTTACCACACAGTGACGTTAAACTGCAAATACCACCACCAATGCCTGCAAAGAAGACAGTCCAGCAGATAAAAGCTGCCAGTTTAAAGAGACTAATTTCATTAAAAAATAATAATAAAAAAGATGGTATGCAAGCGATTACAGTGAAATTAGTTTTTTATAAATTAAAGTGAAATATCCCACCTAGAATTCGTCGCTGCTGGCACTGCTTCCACATGCAAGCCGTTAACGACATAACAAAGACAATGAGCATTGTTCCAATCACAGTGCCAAGGATAATGTACAGCGTTTCATTGTTGAGCATTCTCTGCCTGTTTTCCACGTAATACGCAGCATTCGTTGTCGGCAAATCGCGAATGTTCGCAGCAGCAGGTGAGACCTTTCCCCGTCCACGATAATCGTCGATGTCTCCAACAACATCTTCAATGTCTTGGTCATTGTACAGCCAACCATTTTCCAGCATGTCATACACAGGCGAACTGGTCTTCGATTTTGACATACCAGCTGTTTAGTAAAGAACGTGAACAAACCGTTTTAAAAAACAGAGTTTGATTTCCAATAAGAGACTTGTAAGAAGGGATATAGAAGCGAAATATGGAAAATGGAATTTCAGTAAGAGGCAGTCTGGGCCAGTTGGAGGAAGGCGTATCTGTAGGCTGGACGAAGTTAATTTAAATTAATGAAATTCAATGGCTAATGTAATGTATTGCAAATCTTGTAAGTTTCTTAGCTCCACACAAAAACGTTACTTTAGACAGAGACCAGCTAATTCACCAATGCTATATCAAATCATGCCCACAACAGCCACGTTGTTTATCATTGATGATGGTGGCCGGCCACAGGATGGTCGACCATTGGCGGAGCAGACTGAGGACAGGATAGGTTTGAAGGAGACTGCACCTTCTAAAGAAGGTATATTATATATATATATATATATATATATATATATATATATATATATATATATATATATATATATATATATATATATATATATATATATATATATATATATATATATATATATATATATATAAACCAGTTATGTGGGAGCAATATGGCTCTCTCATTGCACAATTAAGAAGCAAAGAGAGTATCTCCTGTGTGACCATACTATTAATTTCTTTAAGTGCTACTGTTCTTGATTAGCCACGAAAATAAATGACTTCACTTTTTATTATTTCAATGTTTCCTACTGAGGGTGAATTTGGTGGCTGTGTTGCTGAATTCGCTCTGACCGAACGCATTGAAGCATTGCATTCGGATGCTGTAGTGTGTAGCCGCGTCCAGACCAGTGAGTAGCGTCACCCGGACGTCCGCACCCAGGATCGTCTGCCTGATGTAGTCCACCTCAGCATCGTAGCGTTTGTAGTACATGTAGAAGCCGTCGAATGCAACTCGCTCCGACAACATGTACTAAAAGGTAGTGTACACTGTACACAGCATTGTTCCACTGAATTGCAATTGTAGGCTACTTCATTCAGTGCACGGCAATACAATAAAATATAATAAAAGCAGTGGCGTAGACGAGGGGGTTTCGGGGGTTAAACCCCCCATTGGCTCAGAAAAAAGTTTTTAAAGGTTATTTATCCACTTAAATAAAAAACAAAAGAATTGTTTGTAGTAGCAATTGTTTTTTCTTACTTCATTCCCTTTGTTACTGTATTCCTTTTTATTTACTGTAATACTGTTGGGTTGGTGTCGGGAAGGGCATCCGGCCAGGCCATAAAACCCCAAACCCCCATTATAAATTCCTGGTTACGCCACTGAATAAAAGATTATATGGTACAATAGTAAGAATGATACAATACAATGAAGTTAGTAGATTATAATAAATGTATACGGCTTACAAACAATGCAATGCAAGAAACTAATGTATACGCGTCAACCTGTAAGAATTCGAAAGACTTCCTTGGACAAGTAAACGGGTTGAGACAAATTTATCAGGAAAAGGTAACTGACAGCAGTTCGTGACAGCAGTGTTTCAGATCATCTCCCATCAACGAAAACACATTTTCTGCATAATTATGGTACGGTCTGACTAACCAGTAAATTGAGCAGTACTAAATGCAGAACATGTACCTTCAATGGGTGGTTATCTGAAACACCAACTGAAGTCTTTCAACCTCTTAAAAAATATACAAACAGCCCTATAAAAAAGCGAAAATTTGAGATACACAGTTCTAAACCAGAGGCATCAACCAGCCTTTTCTGCTTAAATCATGCTCTGCTGCTAAATACATATATCTGTGTGTCTGTCTGCCTTCCTGTCTGTCTGTCTGTCTGTCTGTCTAATCTACAACCGGCCTTTCTGCTCAAATCATTGCTGCCAAATACATATATACATGTATGTCTGTCTGTCTATCTGTCTAATCAACAATCAAGCAATAAATCTGTATATCTATCTGCCTTTCTAAGGAATTTACATAGCGACCCTCAAAATAACTATTCAGAGGTGCTCCCGATCCACATGTAGATGCAGAAACAAAGCCAACCTGCCATTCAATGGAAAGCGTAGTCGGAGATGTCGACCAGACCCTGACGATGATCGGACTGTTCGGTGGAACCCGGTGTCTAAACGAAGACCCGAGAGTGACCCGTACGGAGTTAGGACCATGCTTGTTGTCAAAGTTGGAGTAAACAGCAACCATACGAAACTGGTAAGTATTTCCTGCGGACAATAAAATTACATCCAGATCTCTTTACCACCACAAATATTTAAGCCAAGAAACCCAGTGTATTTAATGGTTGCTGTAGGCAAGACCGTGAATCATTGGAGGGGGGGCGAGGGCAAGGGGAATTCCCCCATTTCGAAGCTTGGGGAGGGAACAGGAAGGAGTTCCCTGCCCACTAGTGGAAGTTTTTAATATCGTTTTGCTTAATGCTTTAACGTAATAATATTTATGCTCCCTATGCAATGCAATTACAAGTAAGGGTTGCTACAGAGGAAAATGCATGCAAACATCTTCTAACACCAAACTACTGCAAACAAGGCTGCAAATGATGATGCCTAATTTTCGTGCAGTTACACATAAATCAGAACTCCATAATAACTGACCTGATTTCAGTCCAGTGTCTACTTTAAAGGAGAAGAGCATCGGTGAGATGTCCTTGTCGACCGTTCTCCATCCGGTCTTCCGCTGGTTGTCCGTGATCTCCTTGTACTGAATCTTGAAGAATGTGATTCGAAGGCCGTCGTTTGGTGGTACGGTCCAGTGCAACATCACACTCGTGTCGCTGATCTTTGTCACGTTTGGCTTTGAAGGCGGAACAAGCTTCACTAATTACAATCAGCACAAGACAGGTATTGCATGAATATCACATTCATTCATTCATTCATTCATTCATTCATTCATTCATTCATTCATTCATTCATTCATTCATTCAGAGCATTTATATAGCGCCCCTTCAAGAAACTACTCAGAGGCGCTCCCAGCCCAACCACGAACAAAGAAAAAAAACTTGAGCGACTTGTAGAACCCAGCCAGATGGACCACAAGTAGAGAGCGAAGCGTAACCGGGAGGTCGTTCCAGACAGTAGGCCCCACGACCGAGAAAGCATGGCGCTGCTTAATAGCCAAGCGAACCCGCGGGACCAGAAGCTCTATCACCCCTAGCTGAAGAGCGAAGTAGGCCTACACGACGCGCTGCAATGTCAAAGACTGGACAACAAAGATCACGCAAGTATGATGGAGCACAGACAAGGACACAGCAAGAGACCACAGCAACAATGCGGTATGACCTGATTTCAGATCTTCAACCTATTCATACAAGTAAGTATAATATAAACGAGTAAGTAGGCTATAATAGAAACGATAATAATCTTCGTCTAGTTTCAAACTGACAAACCTTAGAAACCTAAGTATTATTACAATTCGTGGCATGCATGGATGATCACAGGTTAAACTTTCTGGCAGCAATACAAGGTGCTCGTCATGCCCAACTGCTCATTTTACCAATGCCATCACCCGAATGGAAGGCTGAATTGACCTTTGGTACCGACTCAAAACTGACTTGGCTGCAGGACTCTGAAGTTTCTCAAAGTATGCTTCAACATATGCCTGGACATGCGTCTTACATAACATGGGGCAAAGTGGTGTAGTGGTGGCGTCGTTGCCTTGAAGCCGGAAGGTTCGAGGTTCGAATCCACCTCAAACCGCCTCGTAGGGACCCTGGGCAAGTCCTTCACTCGCAATTGCTCAGCGCTTCGGCTTGAAATTCCGATTCAGTGTCCGAGCTGTTGTCGGGAGCGTTTCTTAGTAGCAATCAATTGCACATACATACAAACATACAAACAAACAAACATAAAGTCAAACAGACCACTCATGTCTTTAAGCATCTATGCAGTAGACTTTAAATTACCCACCGTTGACAGACTCCTTGGCCGCTTTACGTCTTCCATCGCGACCATGTCCTTGACCCCGAAGGTCATCAGAAGCTGGTGATTGCCATGGTGATCGACTCTCCTCCTCCTCTGCCTCCGGCTCTTCCTGCTCTTCCTCCTCCTCCACCTGCCCATCCATGTGGTTCATTTTCTGTCGACTGTTGCCAAAACTCCGCTTGGTGCCGGCGACTCTTCTCAGCGGAGGATAATCGTGTCTCGACTTCGTCTGACTTCTCGCCGCGGGTCTCTCTGACGACAGACCATCGTGCGCGTCAGCAGCTGCTGCCAGGCAGTTGACATGGCAACTATTACCATGGATACGTCATCAAGGAACACGAAAAATTAGGTTGCAGGGACTTATAAGAATACTGATTATTATATCAGGGCTGTCTTTAAGGGAATTTTTAGAACTGCACAACTCCTTTTTTCCTTTCCCATCATCCATGGTAAATTACTTCCAATCGGAGGACAAAGACCTTTTTACTAGTAGTTTTAAGTTTTAACTGTACAGAAGTGCTTCCACAACTGCACATTTTGTGTACAACGGCACGTTAAAAAGCCCTGTATTATATTATGATGACGAAAACTCATGCAGAAGCATGGTCCGAATTATGGTAGACAATTTTTGGGCTGAAACACAAACTTGAAAACAGCAATCTATACACACATGCACATAAGTATATAACTACTGCTTCGAAATCGACAATTCATCATTTCTAAGTCATTGCTCAAAGTTTAAATCTGAACCATTAAGAGTTTCTTAATAATAATAATATAAATAATAATAATAATAACAATAATACATCATACATGCATATCGATTCAATATACAGAGGTATACATATAGCTGCACATACATGTAGAAATATACCTGGTAAGTGATCATCATCTGAATTCTGCTTCTTGACTGCAGATGGTGGTCTACCGTTGCCATGGATACTGAGTAGTGCGGACGAATGTGCAGTGCCGAGAGCGTTCACTGCCATGCACTGATAGATCCCAGCAGCGTCAATTTGGATGCTCGGAAGGAAGAGGCTTTCATCTGCAGCAGCAACAAAACAAAAGCAGGTGAAACTTTGTTTTGTAAATCTCTCAAGTCTTTTTTCTTTTGTCGTGGCTGGGCTGGGAGCTCCCCTTAGTGGACCTCTTGAAGGTGTGGTATATAAATCCATAGAATGAATGAATGAATGAGTGAATGAATGAGTGAATGAATGAGTGAATGAATCAGTGAGTGAATGAGTGAATGAATGAATGAATGAATGAATGAGTGAATGAATGAGTGAATGAATGAGTGAATGAATGAATAAAGGTATGAGTGAGTGAATGAATGAGTGAATGAATGAATGAATGAGTGAGTGAATGAATGAGTAAATGAATTAATTAATTAATATGTTACAGACGTTACATACACAAGCTGTCATTAAAAACTAGGCTATCACCACGATGCTTACTTGTGATGATGACATTATGTGTTTGGTTGAGGAGAATTCCATTGTGAAACCACCTGATCGCTGGCACTGGCTTCCCAGCGATGTGGCAATGTATTGCGATGACACTGTCCACTGACGCGTTCTGACTGGATGGCGGAAGAATGATTCTTGGGGGTTCTAGAAAGACACGAAACAAGACGTCAGTAAATCACAAATCATTAATTAATCTGCACTGCTAATCAACTGGTCTGTCATTTAAAAATGATCAATTGTCAATTCAGTTCATTAATCAATGAGTCCAATGACAAAGTCAATGAACCAAACCTCTAGAAAAATCAGAAAATGCAGAACAGTACTTCCAAGCCAGCCAGCACAAGCTGGCATCAGCCAAACATGCATAAATTTTGCTTGCCAGCCAAAGTCAGTCAGTGCGCAGCCAAATAACACAAGCCTGCCCAAGTCAGTAAGTCATCAAAAACCATCACTGTACTCACTTCAGCTCCACACAAGTCATTGTCCAATACAGTGCCTAAAGTGTGAAAAAATAAGTGCCTGGACTCTCCTTAGTCCTTACCTCTCCAAAATAAGTGCCTGGATGCCCCTTACCTTTCCAGTCTGTGCTCGCCAATAAGTGGCTGGACGGCGTTCAGATTTTAAAACAAGTGCATGGACGCCGTCCAGGCACACTTTAAGCCCTGGTCCAATAGGAAACAAACAGAAAGCGTTTAGCAAAGATTTCCCGAGGAAAGACGAGAGTTAGTAAACTTCTTTACCGAGGATCTCAACGAAGACGACGTTGGCCTGTGGTTGCCCGGCAACGTTCTCAGCTCTGCAGATGTACGTTCCTTCGTCCCCCTCCTGAACCTTCTCTATTATCAGATTACCTACAGCAAGAAACACAAGCGAACGTAAGGTTATGCGTGATCAAAGTATCATGAAATGTAGTGCGTGTAATGCCTTCCGGGTTAAATTTACTTATTAATGGAGTAGTACTATCACGTGGGCATTAGATTGGGGACAAATATAAGCCCTCTGCAGTGAACTATGAGAATATGGGTCTTACATGGAAGTCTGTGTGGAGGGCGTTTATATGATTCGCTATGCAAGCACCGTAACTAAATATCTACCAGAGCTGTTTTTAAAGGAATTTTTAGAACTGCACAACTTCTTCTTTCCTTTCCCATCCTCTATGGCAAATTACTTCCTCACATAGTATATGAGGCACACTTGTAGCTGTGTTATGGCGCCATAGAAATCGTCATTGTTATTACTATTAATATTTCTTCCAGTCAGAGGGCAATGATTTTTTTACTAGTTTTAACTGCACAGAAGTGCTTCTACAACTGCACAAATTCATATAGAACTCTGCACATTTTGTGTACAAGTGCATGCTAAAAAATCCCTGATGTCCAGTGCTTGATGCATTGATGGTTAAAACAATTATCAACCAATCAATTTACTGTAACATGCATCAACCATCAATTATTTATAGCAGCAAAACTTCACAAAAACAGGGAATTGATAACAAAGAAGGCACTAAGGAATGAATATCCCGCTAACATGAACACCTTTTTGCTACTGCTACATTAATAGCTAAAGCAGAAGCACAACCGCTTCTAGATTGCAAACACAAATTTGTTCAGAAGATCAACAAGTTACCAGGACTGTTTTAAAGGAATTTTTTGATTTTAGAACTGCACAACTCCTTTCCTTTCCAATCATCCATGGTAAATTACTTCCAATCAGAGGACAATGACCTAGTTTGCTAGTTTTAACTTTAGAGAGGTGCTTCTACAACTGCACATTTTGTGTACAACTGCACGTTAAAAAAAGGTCCGCAAGTAACTTATATCGACGTTTTATCCCATTATTATTTCCCCGATCCGTTATTTTTTCTAAAATTCACAGAAACAGTCTGAGTATATATTGAAACAGAACAAACCTAGCAACTGCGAATATCTCCCGGTCGGCAGCTGTCCTCCGTACTTGAGCCACTGGACAACTGGTACTGGCCACCCTTCGGCCACGCACTCCAAGGTCAACGTCTGACCGGAAATGACCTCAACGTTCGTCAGAGGCGTCCACGTGAATCGAGGTGCTGCGCTTGCGACCGACTCTGAAAATAGCACAACGGAAATTGCAGATCGGCAAAAACACAGGAGGTGCACTATGTCGTCATAGCAACCGACATAGGCATACGAGGCGGAGGTCCAGAGGGGGCAAATGCCCCTCCCCAACTTTCGGGCAAATCTGTTTTTCGGGCAAGTAAACCCAGGAAATGACTAAAAAATAGGTCGCCAACTTTTCGGGCAATTTCGGGCACGTCTGTTTTTCGGGCAAGTTGTATTTTCCACGAGATTTCAGGATTTTTTCGGGCAGAAGTTCAATCTTTGCCCGCCCCCCCCCCCCCCCCACACTGTGAAATCTCCCGTACGCCTATGGCAACCGACGAAGTAAAATTTAATAAGTCAAGCTTAAGCTCCTTACATTACCACACTTTAGCCAAAGATCTTAGAGTCTTGACTAAGACGTGACAGTTACTCTATCTCTGCTAAGTATACGACCTGGGTGATAGTCAAAGCACAGAAAAAGTGGCGCCACGTAGTGAGTGGCGTGATAGCTTCTAGCAACGATAGACGTCGCATAATTATTACCAGCAGCAGATGCGACAACTACTGGATGATTGTAGCTGCCGTAAGCTAACATAATTATTTAACCAGCATGTTGAATAGAATATTAGGTCTATAGTTGACTCTAGGTCTAGGATCTTTGCTTTAACTAAGATTACTTCATGCTGCGTCTCTTTTTCTCTCTTTTCGTAAGCTCCAATACGGTTAATAAAGGCAAGGTAAAAGTTAATCGAGTTAGGCGTAGGCCGATCTAAGCACTCAATTAAGTAGGCTAATAATTTTGAAAAATAACTAACTTTCCAGCTCAAAGTAAGATCGATAGGGTCTAATAAAATAATGACCTTATCTTTCCGTGCCACACTTTAACTCAGCCGCGGAATTTTACGCAGCCCTAAACGAACGAGATCATCGAAGGCTATTAGTATAAATGATATTAATTTTTTGAACGCTGAACGAAGATGAGCAAAGGTTAGATGTCGCTCCGACAGCGCCTCGCAGCAGCTCATCGCAATTAATTCTCCTCTCCCGCAGAGCAACTGACAGCCAGAAAGAAATTGACTTCTCCTAACTGTGTTGATTTATTGCCAACCTACGGACGAAAATCGTCTGCATGATAGACCTCGATAATTATACCAACATATATAGATGATCACATACAGATGAGTTTATATACACTTAAGCATATATAAACATATATATATATATATATATAATTATATATATATATATATATCAACAATATAAACATTTAATGTAGGCCTATTATTATAAAGTGTAAGCCTATATATACACATAGTATTGGACCCACATACATATATTTATGCATATATGTTTATATATGTATGCCAATATACACATGTATATGTATACACATATAAGTATGGTGCATCATGTATGTGTATGTGTATAGATGTATACATGCAGGCTATACTACATAGGCCTACTATATATACTCTACATAATATGCACTAATCGTACAATTAGCTTATAAGCAATTAAACATACATGCAAAAAATGTATCCTTCAGATGGCAAAAGGCTGAGATGCATAAATGTGTGGAACTATGAAAGGATCTTTTTGCACGATGTGCTGTCTATGTAGGCTTATGTATGTTCTGTGGGGTTGGATTAAAAACATGGAAACTCTGTTCAGTAGAACTGCTGGGCCCCAGTCCCAAAAATCACAAAAAGGACAGTTTTATGTACAAATTGGAATTCTATTGTGACGACATTTCTATGTTCTGAAAAACACTATTATTACGTCATAATTTTGCCTACGGACAAATGTGACGTGATGATGCTATAGGTTATAATTTTGTGAGCTTCGCATTGTGACGGCTTCTCTTTGTTTATGCAATTTTGTTGCGTCACTGACTTAATTTGTGGGCAAGTTGCTAAGACAACAACTCTGTCCCTCTGTGCTATTATGACGACATCTCACTGGTCTGCAACACCATGTTAACTGCTACATCAGCTATTATTGGTTACTAAGATGATGGATAATTCAGAGTTGCAGCCTAGCAACCTCTCTTTGTTTTACAACCACTATTGTGATGTTACGTCATTGACTTGGATCCTAAACATGCTGCTGGGATGATAGCTTTGCGAATTGCGACATGAAATTTGTTTAGTAATTGCGAGGACATAAAACCTATTATCTTTGTCATAGATACAATGTATATCTATAATCTATTATATTCTCCACATTTCTGTTGCTCCGAAGCTGAATGTTCTAGACAAAGGAAATCAAGATGAGAAACTATGTTCGCACTGCAAAATCAGATGAGTTGACCACCGAAAATTGCAGGAATTTCAAGGCAAACGAACATTTTAAATAACAACATTAGACAAAAAGTGATGTAATTATAGGGATCCAAACCATTCTGATTGGCAAAGTCATTTAGTTGGTCAGTTAATACATTGTTTGTTGCTAAGTAGGCCGACTGCCAAGTATGAACTTGCCGTGGGTGTGTGTGTGTGAAGGGGGGGGTTAGAATCACCGACTCACAACAAATTCGGATAATTGACTGCATGCCTTGATAAGGGTCGGAAAATTGGCGGAACTGGAGAATAAAGGTAGATAATTATTTCGCGGTTTAAATGTGCGAGGAATCGGTTAAAACGTTATAAATTTATATTATAGGAACGAGGTTGTCGGATTTCTAAATTTGCGAATTAGCTGTCTTAACATCCTGTGTTGGTTAACACGACGTACAGTGTAGGCCGTATATATAAATAAATACATACATATATATATATATAAATGTGATATATATATATATATATATATATACAAGGTCTTGTAAACTTTTAGCAGTACCATCTCAACGCGTGTCGTTGTTTACAGTGCTTCTTCTCTAGCTCTAATATGAAGTTGTGGACCGATAATTGTTTTACCAGCGTCTTATTTATGAACCCTGCGTTGTCGTTTTCTCATTTTCTATGCTTCACATTGCACACGAAAAAAAATTGTCGGTCAGGTTAACATTCCCGGCCACGAAAACCAATCATTTGGGGCCCGGTGCCCAGGGCCGCGGCCAACAGTTTAAGCAGCAGCGCATACCAATGTCATAAAGTATGTTCTCTGTCGAATTTGTGTCAAGGAGTTATATATATATATATATATATATATATATATATATATATATATATATATATATATATATATATATATATAAACTTATATACATGTGCTGATGGAATATATATATATATGCATTTATATATATACACATGCATGCTGATGGAATATAAATATACTGTATATATATATATATATATATTTAAATGCATGGAGCGAGCATAGATCATCATTAAAGCAGGAGGATGGAGAGGTGTGGCGTTTCGCTGATTCGACAGCCGTCGAAAGCCTCCCATCAACCGGCAGAGGTCGCGACGATGGACTGGCGCTGGTTGCGGCGGCGGATAAGACGCCTCTACTTAGCAAGAAGTCTTTCTCACCGATCATACTCCTCTCGAGTGAGTCTCTCAGTCCAGCGCTCAGGTCAGCGATGATGATGATGATGAAGAAGATGACGATGATAATGATGATGATGATGATGATGATGAAGAAGAAGAAGATGACGATGATAATGATGATGATGATGATGATGATGATGATGATGATGATGATGATGATGATGATGATGATGATGATGATGATGATGATGATGATGATGATGACGATGATGATGATACACTCCGATCACTCATACGCACTGTCATCCGTTCTCTTACGTCTGCTGCTACTCTTACTTTAGTGCATTCTTTCGTTACATCTCGCATCGACTATTGCTCTTCGCTCTACATTGGCCTCCCATCCAGCAGATTGACTTGTCTTGACCGGGTGTTGCGCTCTGCTGCACGCCTAATTGGGAAAATCCCTAAATATGATCATGTCTCAAACTACATGCTTGAGGTACTTCACTGGCTCCCTATTCGCCAGCGTATCGAGTTCAGGGTAGCTGCATTGGTATGGCGATGTTGTCAGGGCCTTGCCCCAACTTAGCCTACCTCCGTGAGCTATGCAGCTCTACATTGGGTATCCAAGGACGTCGTCAGCTACGCTCTGCTGATAGGGGAGTCCTCTTAGTTCCTTTTGCTCGTACTACTACCATGAAGGATCGAGCCTTTTCTGTGGTTGGACCGGTGGTCTGGAATGGCCTTCCTTTTGAGCTACGCCTACACCCTGGGACTCTACCAGGATCCTTCCTTACTAAACTTAAAACTGTTCTTTTTGTGCGCGCTGGAGTTGGGAGCGCTTCTGAGTAGTTTTTCTTGAAGGAGCGCTATATAAATGTCCGAATGAATGAATGAATGAATGAATGAATGAATGAACTACTAATCCTCCTAATCTTCCTATAAGGCGTATACGCATCGACCTCCTTCTTCTCTTTCTCATTGCTTCAACTTCCTCTTGCCATTTTCCTAGCCTTTCGTCGTCGTCCTCCTCCTCCTCCTTCTCCTTCTTCTCCACCTCCTCCTTTTCTTCTTCTTCCTCCTCCTCCTCCTCCTCCTCCAGTTCTTCTTCCTCCTCCTCCTCCTTCTTTTCTTTTCCTCCTCCTCCTTTTCTTCTTCCTCTACCTCCTGCTTCCCCTCCTTTCCTTCTTCCTTCTCTTCTTCCTTCTCTTCCTCCTTCTCCTCCTCCTCCTCCTCCTCCTACATTTCTTCTTCCTCCTCCTCCTTTTCCTTCTCCTTTTCCTCCTTCTCCTCTTCGCCCTCTGATTCCTCTTTCACACGAGCCACCTCTTCGTCATTCATTCATTCACCTCCCTATATCTTCCAGCTTTCCTTACTTTTTGCTCCTCTTTTCTTCTCTTCCTCTTCAATTCTTCCCTGTTTCCTCTTCCCTATACTGCCTCTCCAGCCCCCCCTTTATTTTCTTCCTCGTACTAAACGCGAATAGGTTTCAGTCACAAGTCCTATACTATGAATTAAGGACGTTAAACTTCAACCTTTAGACCCACGCGAATGCAATGGGACTGAAGTAAAATGGTCGATCACAAAGGTGATATATACAGAGTCAGACAGACAGGAATACAGTTCTATATACAAATATACACATACAATGGCAGATATAGGGCCTATAGATAATTAAGGAACTAATCATGTTACATACACAGGAGACAGACAGACAAACAGACAGACAGACATATGCGTTAACAACGCACATAGAGGCAAAGACAGACAGATAGGCTACATACCGAAGAAGCTAAACATACATGCATACACAGACAGACAGACGTACGTACATACAGATGCACAGAAACAAAGACAGAGGCATACAGATGTAGCCAAGCATACATGCATCATACATGCATGCACAGCCAGACACACACACAGACGAACGCACAGAGACAGAAGATGCATACAGATGAAGTCAGGCACACATGCACATAAAGTCATACACAGACAGACAGACAGACAGACAGACAGACAGACAGACAGACACAGACGCACATGATTGACGCACAGAGGCAAAGACTTACAGATACAAACAGACGATGCCAAGCATACACAGACAGACATACACACAGCTACAACGGCAGACAGACACAGACACAGCCAAGCATACACGCACACATACGCAGACGGACAGATGCGTAAACTATGCGTGTGCCCATATTATGTTTACATACTTATAACAGACAGGAGACAGCTGCAGCAGCAGCCGCAGCAGCCGTAGTCGACCTCAGCATCAATTACGACTTAGTCAGTTGATGAGCAGCCAGCGCAACCAGCGAACTGCTAACACGACTGTTGTAACTAATTACTCCGATCGTTCGCAAGAGATTACTACGACTACAAAAGACCTACACGTCCATCTTACTATGCAGCCATCATCTGAAAGAGATTTCTGCCAATTACAGTTTCTAATCTACCATGAAAACAATAAATTAGAATGACGTGCAAGGAGAAACACGGTTAGGTATATTATTCAGTAGCAAAAATGGTATATTTTTCAGGGTTCAAGGCACTGCAACAGAAATCCGCCCACTAAACAGGAAACCTACTCTTTTACAATAGCATTCTAGTCACAACAATCTTCTACATGTAGGCTATATTCTCCCCCGTCATCAATATGACGATGAGGCCTTTATGAAATTTCTCCAAACTTCTCTGCTCCTGATTGTTTCTCCGATCTCGGCTAATATAAGCTGGCGCCCTTCTCTCTCAGGTCTTCTTTGATTTTATCTATCCAGGTCATGTCCATAAGGTTTCTTGGTCTCTTTGCCGAGTGGTGACCAGTTCTCTCTCGGTATGGTAAGGAGGCCGGTGGGCCTTCTTGGCCTCTTTCGTCCAAAGGTGTCCTTCCAACACCTGCCGTATGTGTTAGCCAGCGCTTTTCGGGGTTCCTGGTGAGCCTGTCCACCTCGCGTAACGCCCTAGGGGTTCTTCGGCCGTTGGTCTTCTCCTCTGATGGCATAGGACCACCAGGCTATCCCTTACTTGGCTGTTCACTCCTCCCCCCACCACGGTCACAACAATAATTATGTCTATACCCTAAAGGAGGGGAAGCAGAAGGGAGAGTCCTGAGGCAACTATTAGAGTATACTATGAAGTGTTGGCGACTTCATTTTCTTGGCCTCGGCATATGAGGATGGCGCATGAACAGTCCTCTCCCTCACCG